>OY754339.1:26111260-27338581 GCA_963573305.1 Pyrrhosoma nymphula
TAAAAATCACCAAATGCTGAATAGCACTCTTGCTAATTCCAAAATAATTATTTTAGGCCTTTGAGGTTCATGTCATTGTTCTATTTCTTTGTTTTCTATGGGCCTTATGCTATTCCTATCATTACCAAGCACCTTTCATTTTATTTTTTCTTCTCATGTGCTCATCGTGAGTCCATGGTACCATGATGTGCTCAACGTCTTTCTTTATCTCGTTCAAATGTCATTGTATTATTTATTTTTCCTCTTACATTCTTCTGTTAAATCTCTCAAGTCTCTGCTTCTTCATCCAGTATTTTTAGCTCTCACTTCCTGCTCTTTTTTTACTGACTGTCAGTAACTGTAAGTGGTTTATTTTATTGAATTACCCACATTCCATGCCATGCAAAATGTTTCATCACATTCTTTCTCATTTGCAGCTCCTACATTTCTCCAGTTGAAGATCCTTCTTTCAATTGAGTATACCATTGCCACTCATTTCCATTGGGTCAATCTCTGTTTATTATCCTGCTTCTATATTTATGAGCTTGTCAGATGCCCACATACATAAAATTCACCCTAGATTCTAATTAAAATTACACCCTACTATTAGATACCCTAAATTCACCCTAGATTCTAATTAAATCTACACCCTGCTATTAGACACCCTAAAGTCGCCATATATTGTGGGCAACTTGATATGGATAATTTAAGATGCAGGATGATTTAACACTGATTTTTTTTGCAAAAAGTGCATCTTATGAGCCAAAGATATGGTTGTTATAATGATATTAGGGCCCCAGAGTCCATTCTTAAATAGCCTATGTCCTTCTCAGTATCGTCGTGAACCCAGTGGCTGATACATATGGGGGGCGCGGGGGGCGCGCGCCCCCCCCTTGAGGGGCCGATCGCCTTGCCGCCCGCGCCGCCCTCGCCAGTCAGCCCACACGCTATTCGTTCGTAACTTTCGTCAGTCAACTCTGAGTCAAGTTATCGAGTAGTTGTACTTTCTTATGTAGCACGCGCGCGCGTCCGCGTCATCGTATATTATACGTTTCTGTCTGGCACATAGATAGCTAACCTACGAGAAAAGTCGCGGCCATTCTAGTGATCTCGATGCGTTATTCTGTCTGGCATTTGTTCGAGAAAAGTCGCGAATATTCTACTGTTTGTATTTGTTCCCACTCCTTAAAAGTCTGGAAGCGAACATTCTGGCACCTAATGTTCTCGAAACAACCGAGCTACATACATAAAGGAAGCAGAGTCGCTGCCAGGCAGTCAGTTTGAAAGCTACAATCGTCGCGATAACTTGCGCCCCCCTTGAGCTTTTTCTGTATCCGCTACTGCGTGAACCTGCATACAATTACAAGTTAATAGCTTCTGCAGTTTGTCTGTTATGAAGTACATAACATACAAACGTACTACATATTTTCAAATGTATGTCCTGATATGATTACTCATTGAATTGATAAGATTAAAATGATAGATAGTTTATGGCTATGGCTATGGCTCCAGGCTATGGATAGTTAAATCTATAAAAAAATAATAAGTTTTGAACCAGGAAATTTTATATAGACTTCTTAAACAATAGTCCAATACATCTTAACAGTTTGAAGTAGTGATTTGGGAGAGATGTAATCTGCAGACTAGCATATTGATCAGAATTTACTAAAATCTTTTACTCTTAAATGGGTAATAATTGTAAGTATGTAAAATTTATGTTGAAACTGACTCTCATAACTTTGATGAGAAACCAATCCTTGAAGATTTTAGGCATGAGATATTCATTTGGCTGAGTCTGATCTTGGAGAAAATTCACTAAGGGATGGAGTTTGAAACAAGAAAAGATTTCCAGATCAATTCATGTAAAGTATGGGAAACAGTGTGGTTTTCAAGGCAGGGTGACTTTAAAATATTATACAATTCACTTAAAACAATGAGAATTGGACTAAATAGCGTGAGAAAGTTTAAAGTTTATATTTATGGCATTCAATTTGGGCATACTGGCCTAAAACTTTTGATAAATAGGATCAGACACACTATTTTGGTGTTTTTATCGCCCTCTTCAGGATTAGCTTTAAGGTTGCAACCGTTGTTGTTTGTTTATTTAACTGAAAAAGGATGGCACATACCGATGCGGGAGAAGTGAGCAATTGGTGGACTTGCGACATGTTTTCAACAATTTTATATACTGTAACGGTCCAAGCCGTTACACCTTTTGTCTTCCACCCAAACCACTCTTTTCCCCTCCCCCCCTATTCCTTCGCCTTCCTTTATTTGGCTTGTTGAGGTGGGAGGAGGTGTGCGTTGGAAATCGAGTGAATGTGTGCGTGTCTGAGATCGAGGAATAAGTGGCAAGGTCGAGTGAATGGAGTAAAATGCAGTGGAGTGAGGAGTATGAATGAGTCACAGGGTATGGTTGATTTTAAGTTAAAAAAGCGATGTTTGAATCCCCCACTGTGTTCCCTCTTCCTCAGTTTCCCCTATCCGCCACGTCCCCTTCCCGTCCACAAAGTGGTATAAAAGGCGATCGCGGAAGGAAAGAAAAAAAGAATACGCTGAGCGATATCACTGTGCAAAAGGCTGCTCGAGCTGGGAGAGCTGATTTGAAAGTGCTGGAGGCTGAGAGGTACACACAAGGTACCACATCCGCTGTTTGGACCACATTTCCCCCCAAGATATTCTCGATGGACACGGAGACCACGAGTGGCGTGTTGAGCCTGGAGTCCGCTGTAGAATCAGAGGATCCAGTTTGGACTACCAAGTGCCTGCCATGCTTGCTGTCCCGTGCCGAGAATCCTGTGTCAATGGTCACGTAAGGTTGCCGACCCGACAAACCCTCCCCCCTATTTCAGCCTCCTAGCCATCAAGTTAGCGATGGGCCCCCACATTACGACAGTGTTCTTCAATGGCGAGTGATTGACGCCCAAAATAGATAATTATACCATAACAGCAAGAGAAAAGGGAAGGACTAGTAATTACCTCCCTCACCCCCAGTTTATTTGGAAGTGGACTAATTAAGTAAATCGCCTGTGTGCGAGGATAAGTTTTTTTTGTGGCTATTACATGTGTTTATCATCATTTTCAAATTCATCTTATTCATTCATTTCATGAAGGGTTTGTTTCAACCATTTAAATGTCTCATCCCTCATCTATCAACCCATCACTTCACTAATTATTAGAAGGGCATTTTGTTTGAGATAATTGTGAGTCGTTTTTTTTAATATACGCTTATTTTGTTGAATGGAAAAGGTATATTTTTTTTAATCTTCTTACTTAGCAAGCCAAATAACCCATAAACCCAGTACCAGCGACCCATCTCCACCCTGCCCCGGCGGTAAAGCCAGGGAGCATGTCAAGTTACGCAAGGTTGGGGACCCCCCACCCGCTTATCCTCTCTAAAAGAGGCTTCTAATTATTTTTTTCATGTTGTATTAGGTGACGCAGGTTTGCCCTGCGGATCTCGTGCGGGAGGGGTTCGCGAGGACATATTTTTTTTATATATTGTACGTGTGTCTTTTGGCCCAAAGTTAATCTGGGCGGGCCGTGGACCACGACAATACCTACTTAATTTACTCAGCTCATGTGATTTCATCAGGAATTCACGTGAAGAAAAATTAAAATCCAAGTGACGTTTGGCCTCATATTCATGATTTGAATGTGCAACTATAATATTTTCATTTAATGGGGCGTTTTGTGTTCTCTTTGTAGGTTGTGCTGGGCCTGCTCTGTCCTGTATACATTGTTCAGTTAGATTTCAAATCCAAAGAAGAACTTCAGTTGATGCCGCAGACAGAGGAGGAGCATATGATTGGGCTTGAGGAAGAGAATGACAGCCTGGACGTCAAACCCTCATCAGAGCATTCAGAAATGACTCATCGAAACACAGAACCTGATGCGGAAGTAAGTGTTGTGTCGTTTTGAGCCAAAAGGATGCATCTACTGTGCACATTCCATACGGGATCTTCAGCTGCAAATACTTGTGTTGAGCTTGTGTGTCATATTCAGTGCCAGCCTGGCTGCTAATCTTTCAAAAGCAGAAAGAAATCTTGTCATTGAATCAGACTAACTAGGCATTGGTGATGCTGTAGCTTAGTTAATGTGTGTGCATGGTGGGAAAAGGTATAGTTTACCCTTTCTGTTCAAGGGGATGTGTTGCCAAAACTTGCATGGTGGTTGAAATACAAAATATTTCGGGATGATGTGACTCCTCTTCTGTGAATTATGATGCTTATTAGTGTTGTGTAACATAATTTTCTGTGCATATTTCATATTTTTCTCAATAGAAATTCATTAACCCTTTTGGGCTGGAGCCTCGGGATGGGAAGTGATTTCTCTGTCATGAGTACCATGAGAATGTCACTCTACTCTAAACTCCACACTATTATTTTTCATTACTAAATTTTGATGAAATTATGTACCATTTGGGCCTTAGATGACGTTAAATGAGTAATATGCAATATTTTGTTGTATACTACCTTTAATGCATTTACTTTTGTCATAATCATATACAACACTGTAATGAAATTCAAACTAAATTGTATCTAGAGTCATGCAAAGTTTTTACCACTGAAAACTTTGCATACAAAGATTCAGTCCCCTCTTGATTCAAACAGTTAATGCAGCATAATGAGGTCCCATTCATTGGCAGCAGTGGCGGATACATATGGGGGGTGCGGGGGGCGCGCGCCCCTCCCTTGTGGGGCTGCCCGCGTTGCCGCCCGTGCCGCCCCCACCAGTCATCCCGCACGCTATTCGTTCATTTCTTTCGTCAGTCGACTCTGAGTCGAGTTATCGAGTAGTTGTACTTTCTTATGTAGCACGCGCGCGCGTCCGCGTCATTGCATTTTATACTTTTTTGTCTGGCACATAGATAGCTAACCTACGAGAAAAGTCACGGCCATTCTAGTGATCTCGATACGTTATTCTGTCTGGCATTTGTTCGAGAAAAGTCACGAATATTCTACTGTTTTTATCCATTCACACTCCTTAAAAGCCTGGAAGCGAACATTCTGGCACCTAATTTTCTCGAAATAACCGAGCTACATATATAAGGGAAGCAGAGTCGCTGCCAGGCAGTCAGTTTGAAAGCTACAATCGTCGCGATAACTTGCGCCCCCCCCTTGAGTTTTTTCTGTATCCGCCACTGATTGGCAGTGCATACAATATGCAGCCTTCCTGCTTGTGAAATGCTTTTTCATATGCTCAATTGCAGATGACCCATACGTGATGGCATCATTAAATCTTTTCTCTCAAAATGAGGCCCATATTATCCATAGCAATATGAAAATTCCCACATTTTGTTGATAAAAATGTGGATGTGTATTATGATCAGAAAATTATGCTTTGTCATCTTCTTGTGTTCTGCATGCTTGATGTGCTGAATTTAACTGTGTGTATTGTCAGTGATTGTAACTATGATGAAGGCCAATTATGCATTTTTCTTCTAATTTTATGAGTGATGACTTATTTAGTAGTGCTTTTGTGCTTGGATTAATCAAAAGTAAATGTGCCAGTTGAAACTGAAACAGAAAGAAACTAAAAGTTTTGTCTGTTACAGTTCTTATGCTCAGTAGTAAGTACTTACCACTGGCTAAATCATTGATCATACTCATTTCAATCATCCACATTCATATGGAGGTAATGACCAAGAAAAGTTGAGAATTTCTCGGTCATTTTTATGGAATTACAGTCAAATAACCTTTGGGAAAAGGCCTTTGATCATTTTTTCCTACTTTGTGGTGTCTGTTGGAGTTATTAATTGGCTTGAAATTAACCCACTAACATCATTTCTAAAGTATAAGCTAACTAATTAGGTGACTACTTTGTGCTAACATATTCATGTGTGGCTTCAAAATTTCTTTTAGAAATGGCCCAGAGGCTTTAGCATCAAGAACAAGTCTCCAAGCCAACAAGGGGTCAAGGTAATACAGACTGCACCTATGGTTGTTGTTCAAAAGCACATTTGGCTGCTATTTTATGAATGCATGATTGAGTTTCAGCAGTCTGTGTTTGGGGTACTGATGTTATCATCTAAAAAAATTAAGCTTTCATCCTCTCATTATTAATGTCTATATGCTACAAGTACTCCATTATATTTTCACAATTATTGAGTACCGGAATAATAAAATTATCATTTTCTCAATCATTCAATGTAGAGAGTCTCATTCCTCCGTGTAAAATTACTGTTAAATCTCAGCTGTCATTCTATTTGTCACCAGTAAAATGTTTCATTGCTTCAGGCAAAAAGCTTTGTGTACTATTCAATTGTATCTTTGAAAGCTTCCATCTTCTATCACCTAACAAAATCTTGTGTGCACTAACTTTTGCTGACTAATCATTGAGTTCCTTAATGGTATAGGTAGGTACTTAAATAACCCTTGTATTTGGAGTGGTCTGTCAGGGATATCAGAAGCCCTAAAGAGATCTATCAACAACTCTATTGAAGCCTAAGTGTGTACGTTTCCTCTCTATAACCTGTCATTCTGTCTTTTTCTCTAAAAATATAATTTTTTATGCTGAAATCTTAGCTGTGTTATGACTCCCTGGTTCATCATGTAATATATAATGGTTGAGCATATTTAAAATTGTAATTGAGCAATGTATTTGACTACATTCCACAAATGAAATCATCTTTCATAACATTTTGGGATCTTAAATGTTAAAATGTAAAACTGTAGAGAAAAATATGCTGGAAACTTGAAATGTAAATTGAATAAACGTAACCATCTTGTATAGGTTAACTGTACTGCACTACAGGGAGTATATGTAAATTTTAAAGGAAAGATGTGTTGAACACTTGGAATTTAAAGTAACATTTGTGGCCACTTTGTTTACTGCTGTGGCCTCTTTAATAATGGTACAGTCACTGAGAGGACTAAGTGTAGTAGGTACCTATCCACCAATTTGTTACTTGCATTGAATTTTTTCAATTGACATCATTTTCAGGCACTTATTAACCAAGAGCACTACAACATTAGGGACACCATCGTCCAGGAGAATGGGAAAGTTATAACGGACGACATGGACCAGCTTTTCCACCTTCCCCTGGATTATTTCGATGCCAAGGCCAACAGACCCCTACGCCTGAAAAAGAAGTTGTATGAGTTTTACACGGCACCCATCACTAAGTTTTGGGGTCATTCGGTGAGTTACCTCACAAGATGTTACTTCTCTAGTCTTAACCCTTTAGCGCCGTAGCATTGGGATGGGAAATGCTTTCCTTGTCATGAGTGCCATGAGCATTTCGCTCTACTCCTCTGTATGGAACCCTCTCATGCTAAGGAATCGCACAGGTATACTTTTCGTCCATTTTGAAACTCTCTGGGACTCTTTAGGACTTTGGGTTTCTCAGAACACCGAACCATTTCCTTAGCACAGGGGTGGAGGTAACCTTGACCATTTTCCTCAGTGCCTGCCAATGTCCATGGTCAGCTATTTGTTAACTCAGTGGTTTGGCAAAAAAATACATTTGTTCCATTCTTGGAAATATATAGAGTCAGAAGTGTTCTCCTTATGTTTTGCTGAGCATTTAAAGTTCTTAAACAGAACTCGGCGATAATTATTAACAATGTTCTTTGTTAAGGATGTTATTACATTCAAGTATTCTACCAGCTGGTTGGTAGGTTCTTGGACAGTCCCCATTCTGTATCCCAATATAATAGAAATTGTCTCGCTTTCCCTCCTAAGGATGGCCCGTTATTAGATCCCTCTTCAATTCTTCATATCTTCTACCTCCTCTCATTTCGTCCAGAGTTAAGGATGTACATATCCAAAAACTTGGTTAAAAACATTGTTAGAGTTCCATTTGTAAATGATCAGTTTGTCACGAGCGCTCTCCAGGCCCTGTCCATCGTCGCTGAATGAGAGTGAGGAGGAGCTGTTGCTAAGCTCCCGGTCCCTCTGAGGAGAATGGGCGGGAGAGGCTGACTTTGGAGCGCAGGTCCAATTTAAAGGAATGGCTGGGAAGCAAGGAATAAAAAAAGATCTCTCCTTTTAAAACAAACAGTTGGTTCATTAAAATACAATTAGGAGTAGGGAAAAAGAGGATTGGAACTCAGGGCTTAAGGAGGAAAGGAATGGCATCGTGATGTCCGGTGTCTCAAGGAGTGGTGGCTGGGTGCGCGGCAAGCCTCTGGCACAGGGAGTGTGGCAGCAGCATGGGCAGTGGTTTGTGATGCGGGCCATGGGTCCTCTGCCATGCAGTGGCGATCGATGGTGGCATCTGGCAATCTCGGTTTGACCAGATAGGGGCACAGGTAGGAAGGGGGACAGGAGTAGGAAGAAGCAGGATGATGGGCCTCGGCAACCGTGCAGTCTGGGATAGGATGGGAGCAGGATGGACCTCTATGACCTTACAGTCACGGATAGGAAGGGCCAGGGGCTGGTGTCGCCTCCCACAACTACTCCCTATTTCCCCAAAGAGCTCCCCTTATATGACCCCGGGACTGACCCTGGGAACTGACCCCGGGAGCATGGGCAGGGTCAGTGCAAAATTAGCCAATCTGAGGTCGCCTCCGTAGGCTAGCTGTTGGTGAAAGGGGGGAAGGGGGTGGTAGAGGAGGTGGTATGAGGAGGGGGTGGCACTTTTTGGTGAAGGGGCGGAAGGCACCAAAAGACGTCCGTGCCATGAGTGAAGTAGTGACGGATGGGAGGGGAGAAGGATGCTCTGAGTGGGAGGAAAGTGGATGGGTCCAGAGAGAGAGGCTGCATGCATTGTCCCACCTTTTTCGTGTTTCACACCAGGGGGAGGAGGGGTTGGAGTGAGTTCCAAATCAGGTGGCTTCTTCTCTTTTTCCTTCCTCCCTTCGGTGGGAGGGATGCACTCCCACTCGCCTCCTTTTTTTCACCTGCACTTTTTGTCTTACAATTAGCATGTAGGAATCAAGTTGACAGTAAGGAACACACTTCAGAGCCTATATTTTCTGAGTAAGCAATGAATTGTTGTATAGTGTATCCACTGAAAAAATAAATAGTTGACCGTGGCCATGTGCCATGCGTGGGGGTTGCTGAGAGTAAGAGTAGAGATGATCTCTACCCATAGACCGAGGACAGGGTCCCACGTTTGCAGGGTTGGGTACCAAATGACACCTGGGACCTATTTTCTTTCTTGAATCTCGTTTGGCCACTGAGCCATGTTAAAATGACATTCATTTTCTTGCATACAAAAATTTACACCATTTATAAACTGCGTTTGCTCACATGAGATAAAAAATCTGAGCCCAGTTAACATGGCATTCGTGGCAAAAGGGTTGAATACCTACTATACCCATTAGCTTAACAACTGGGGAGGGCAAAGGTATAATGTCCCCAAAAATGTTGTTGAGGGCACCAAAGGCTCCCTTAATTTTGTGCCAAAATGCATCAAGAAGGGGGTGCAGAAGGTGCCCTCATTAAATACAACACCTAAATGAGACGGGGCTTCAATTCAAGTGAAAGCTGAAAACTGAATCAGAAAACCTGAATTCTGAGTGAGATAATTATAAGTTTTAGGATTATATAAGGATTGTTCCAAAGGTTCAAAAATTCTCTTTGGAGGAAGGTTGGGAACCATGCAGCCAAAATTCTTGCCCCCCCCTCTAATCTCCATGGTTTTTAAGACCGTTTCACAAGGGGCACGAAATTGCACAACTTCAAACTGCATGTTTTTCTCATTGGCTTGTGCAATCATTTTCGAATTAGAGCAGGGGCTATTTTGCCATCTTGCGTTCATGCATTTGTGCGTGCACTCTTGCAATTGACGGCTTTACACAATGCAATTTGAAATGCACATTTGTACATACATCAGATTGTGCAATTATGTGCCCCGTGTAAAATAGGCTTTACACTGCTGACTACCATTTGGATAACTTCGATGTACTGAAATTTGTGCCGTGACTGTTTTATTGGTTTTGCTGAATGTGGAGCATTTTTTGGGTTCGACGTTTGCCTCAGATAGCAATGATTGTCAGTTGTTTGGTTATTTGGAAAGATGGCTGGCAACTGAAGTCATTAAGAAGAGTCTGAAGTCATTTAGAAGAGGTGGGTTGGTTGCCTGGGCGAGAATTAACATATTTCTTGGTCCATAGGCAATAGTGGCTCATGAGACATTTTATGATCTTATGGGTGAAATTTTGGACGAAAATAATGATAAACACCAAAAGAAATTGTTTGAGTACATGATATTATTCGAGGAGTATTACAGTAAGTAGATTTTGCAATCAGCATCAAAAATGTTTTGGACAAATTTATGTTTTAGAATACATAAAATAATAATATACAGAAAAGGAATTAGTGAATAATGTGATATTATTTGAGGATTATGATGTAAAGTAGATTTTACAATCCATATGGAAAAGGTTTCGAATGAAGTTATGATAAGTTCTACATTCATGACTAAGTTTTACCATTTACATATATGTTGATGTTAAAGGAATTGTGTACCCATAGCGTATGATTGCGACTTTTTCCTTCACTAGAGACAGTGAGTCAGAATGATTAGATTCAGAGTTTACACAGTGATTGATTATTCTGTTCAAATGAGTGGATTTGCAGTGATTGACGACCTTCGATGTCATGTAGGTTGATGATAACTGATACGGTCGACCTGTTACAGGGATCATTGACCAGCATTCGAAGTGTACTTCTGTTTGTATCCAGCGTGTCTACAGAAACATTAACCCATTTACAGCCAAGGTTATTATTACCCAGAATTTTAAAGTTTTTTCATTGTTTCTTCTCATTATTATATGCCAAAAAAAAAATTGAAAAAATTGACATACATACTTAAAAAATTTGTTTACGTAAACATATAATGGTAAGTTTTTGCACCTTTGGTGAAATTATAGTTCTTTGGCACTGAAATAAAATAATGTTTTTTGTTACATATTTTTGTATTTTTACTCTTAATACAAGATATGAATAAAAGATTTTACAACAGTACAATATACTTCTATATACGTACTGCCCTATTATTAGTGAAAATCATGGAAACATTTTTGGATTTAAGGTTGCATGACATTCTGCACATATATAATCTCAATTGGAATAAATAATAAAAAATTCTAATGCATGCCAAAAGCATTGAAATTTCCCATGAAAAACTCATTTGACTTGACTTGGATTTAAACCCAGATCTCTATTGCTGGGCAGGTGTGTTAACCAGTTACACCACCTTATCATCTCATTTCAAGGCATATTTCAGCAGAGGTTTATAAGAAGTTTATGTTCTCCTCTCCAGTCTAGGTTACAGCACAGGAGACATGGTTGTGCTTATCTATCTACTGTCTTGGAGGATAAGCCCAACATTGTCTAACTTTTGATAATTTTCAAATGGCAATAGGTTTTTATTTGTACATTCAAAATCGTAGGCTAAAACAGAAATACTGGTCATGTCACTCAAAATTTTTATGGCCAGTATTTTTATGTATGTACCGACTAAAAAACAAAGTAAACTACTGTAAGTAGCAAAATTTTATACTACGCTGAAACACCCTACTGCCATGTTGGTTGTAGAGTGACATCACAAGGGAGTACCACATTGTCAACACCATAGCCTTGCTTGCCATGCTGAGAGAGTCAGCGATATCATATTATTTTTGTGCTCGGCAAAATGTTTGGGTATGTTCAAAACCATAAAACAACAAGCTATAAATAAATGGTGTATTGTTTCACATTGTCCCTAAACACTGACCCAAATGGAAAAGTAGGTTGCAGAAATTATCGTTCATCGAAAATTTATTCTATGTGCATGCTTGGGTTTTGTTGCATGTGTTGTGAGAGGCTTGTACTCGGTTTCTCTGGTCAATAGTCAAGCACTCTACCCTCTGGGCTACCTCGCTGTCAATTGGGTATGAAATATGTATACCTACATATTTTATGTAGCTGCTGAAGCAAGTTAGTTTTGAGGAAATATATTTATATGGACGAGATGGAATATGTATCACATTTTTTTAAACTCCTTTGGTCATATTTCATTGGTAATTGGCTTGAATAAGGACGCCTCTTTGGAGGAAATTTGACTTTTTTATCATTGAATTGAAATTCATCAAGGCTGCAGTGTTGACAGATTTTTGGTTCCTTTAGGATATAGTATGCATGATAAGGAAGTGAAAAAACATGTTAATAAGATATACTATAAATAAATCCTATTATCCATTAAATAAATTAAATCCATTATCCATTTCAGCAAAATATCCATTAAATTAAATAAAAGCCATTAATTATTCTATGCTAAGATTTCATTGTATCACCTGCTATCAACTTTGTGTGTAAAAAAAGTATTTTTCTTAAAATCTATAACTTTCTCGTATTCTATGGATTAGTTGTACACTTGCTATCAACTTCATGTGTGAAAAAGTCTTTATTATTCCAAAATTTGGCTCGAGTATTGACACCACTGTGGAGGAAATTTGCCATTTGCATGTCATTCAATTGAAATTCTGTCAGACTGCAGATTTTGCAGATTTTTGGGTCCTTTTAAATAAAGGTAGTGAGTATACAAGATTATAAAATGAACGAACTCTGTCAATATAAGGAATTTATCTCAAATTCACCACTTTTTTGTACATATTCTGAAGATTAGTTGTATGTACCTCTGACTATCAACTATATGTGTAAAAATATCTACATTAATCCAAAAATCTTTTCATTTGGTGGTGTATGTCCTTGTTTAACAGTGCACCCAATTTCATTTAACTCTTTGAGTGTTGTGAATAGGTAGTAATTGCTAAAATTCATCCAAAAATTGCCAGGGCCGTATTTAAATTAAAATGGCAGTGTATGAATGAGCATAAAAATTACAAAATTGGATCAATATGAGAAAAATTTATATAAAAATATACCTTTATGTACAAAACAATAGAATAAAGCTACATATCAAATAGGTATTCCGTTATTTACAGTTATAGTCATTGGAAAAAGAGTCGCTGGGAGTGACGCTGGCACTTTTGGGAAAACTTGTCAGCGTTGCTCACAGCAACATTGGCACTCAAAGAGTTAAACTGTATGTATAGCACCACTGTTCCAAGCCACTCTAGCTTGAAAATTCTTGATGAATGCATTCTTCTCATACTTCAAATGGAATGGTCTTTTTTTTGCAGATTGCCTACATCCTTTTCCTTTGCTTGTTTAGCTATGTGGTTCTTGTGAGAATGTATCCGGTTCCTTCTTGGCAAGAGCTTTATACCATTGCTTACATTTGCACTTTGGGGTGTGAGAAAATCAGAGAGATTGTTTCTTCTGAACCAGTAGCCATCAGGTAAAAAAAATTATCCTAAGTTATTTCTGTGTTTCCGGAATTATTTTTAAATATTAAGTTTTTAATTCTCTTAGTCCTCTTTAATTGAATCTTTTCACTCAAGTTTTCCGCATGCTGCCTTGAAACATAGCCACAGAGTACCTATATACATATATATACATATAAAACTTCTTGGAGAATCACTCGGGTGATAAATATATAATATGCCAAGAGGGTGGCCAATAAAAATATAGAAACAAACAAAGGACACTTACAAATTAAAACTTCTGATATTTCAGTGGAAAGTAGCTTCAACCTTTCTCTAGGTAAAGAGTAAGAATGAGGAAACGGATAGAGATTGAGGTATGGGAGGGGAAAGAGGGGGAGAGGAAGGTGTAAGAGGGGAAGGAGGGGAAAGAGGAAGAGCGGAGAGAGGGCGAGTGGAGGGGAGAAAGGAATAAAGGGGAGCAAAAGGAAGAGGAGAGTGGAGGAAGCAGGGAGAGATGAGATGAGGGGGAGGGAGAAACTAGTGTGATTTATTGAGTCCAGGGGGCGAGAAAGCCTGGTGGATCAAAATGCAAGAAGATTCAAGATCTTTGAGCTGAAGGGGAGAGGAAGAAGGGGGAAGGGATGCAAGTAGACCAACTTTAAAAGTGTTATTGAAAGTGGAGTTGTGGGAGGAGACGTGAATGGCGACAGGGAGAGAAACAGAGAGGGAAGGGCAATCGTTACAAGACAAGCGGTGCCCATTCATTCTAATATTGAGAGGAGTGGTGGATAAGCCAATATAAAAAGAAGGGCAGTGTTGACAAAGGAGGATGTAGACAATGTTAGGTGTGGTACAGGAGGGTGAGAGGACAGAAGGGAGGGGAAAAGCAAGGAACTTGTCCGGCAAGGGCTGGGTGATGAGGATGGTGCAAGTTTTGCATCGCGGGCGGTTGCACGGGGTGGGAAGGGATTTAGTGGGTTTGAGTGATTTGGACAGGGGTTTGGTGATTTTAAAAATGGCGGATAGATTGGGGGGGCATCTGAAGCTGAGAGAGGGGCATTGAGGGAATATTTTTGAAGTGGTTAGGTTGTCTGGAAGGATAGGGTAGCAGATTATTTAGGCAAGGGCCTAGCCACGTTGAAACACCGGTTCCCGTCAGATCACCGACGTTATGCAATGTTGGGCCCGGACAGGGGTTGGAGGGGTGATCCTCATCTATACCTTTACTGTGGTGCTCTTGTCCCCTGTCTGCAGGCAGGTTAAATGTGGGATGGCACAATGGACCCAAAGGGGTCTAAGTAGGCCACTAGAGGTAGGAATAACATCCATTATAAAACCATAAGAACAAAAGCAATACAAATGGGCCCGACTGAAATGGGTATCAGGTTATATAATCATCTCCCAGAATGTGTTAAACAAATTAATGTTATCAATAAATTAAAACAAAATCTGAAAAAGTACTTGTTGGATAAAATGTTTTACTCAGTGGAAGAATATTTTAATGATTGTGACTCTGAATAATTTATTGCTCTAATGCAATGTTAGGTTCTAATTGTATGAATGTTCACTGGTATTAATATTGGCGTGCCTTATATTTTGTACTCTCCCTACTATGGGTCTGTATATTAATCTTTGGGCAAATATAGATTAATATGATATGATAAGTGCCAGGAGGGCTCCAGAAGGGCTCCAGGAGGGCTCTCCCACTCAATCAATCAATCAGCAGATTATTTTGGCACTGCGTGGCCATAAGTACATCTACCAAAAAGACTGCAGCTGTATCCTTACGTCCAGCTGCAGTTCAACTGATGATAGCACATGGATGTCTGAGATGTCCATGAATTGTCATCAATTGAACATGGATGTCATCCTTCTCGAAAAAAATTAGAGGATGTACTATTACATCCATAGCACTCAAACTGTTAATGGGCCTAAAAGAAGACTTCGACTTGTACTCAAATCGACTTAAACTGGAAGATATACGGTATTCAAACTCTAAGTGTACTGCTTTTTCCTTTGCTAAACTTGTGTTGAAGTCCATTAGTTTTTGGATTAGACTCAAAAACATCAAAATGAGACCTGATCATCGCGATACTCAAGTTGGACATTGCTCCCGAGTAATATATTCTCTTCAGAAAAGTAATAACCTCTCATTGTTCATCACCACTCATCAATGGGCTAGCTAGGATGGAACTTCCTAAGAATATGGTGGATTGCATAAAAATATGATTATAGCTATTGTCACTTTTGGCCTCTCTGTATGTACTCGGTGATATCACTCATGGACCATTGTCACTATCTGCTAGTGTTTTGTTGGTGGAACACAAAACTAACACAAAACAGCTGTTCCTTTTGAATGTGTCTGTGCTTATAAATCTTTTTCTTGTCTGAATAATGGTTGATGTAGTATTTTATGCCTCTTTAGCTTCAATGTAAAATATGATATATGGATGCAGTATTTCAGTGGAATCAGTTCATAGTATTAATGCATTTTCACAGTCAAAGTTCTTGTGGTAATGGGATGTAGAGCCTTGTAAATAAATTAACTGCATTCCCAAATCATGAGGGTTCCTTTCTTCCCATTTTATTTCAACATTTTATGCATGTGTTTCATTTTTATGAAAGGTAAAAGTTGTACTTTTATTGACAATTAGCTAATTATTTTCTAAACCAAGGACCTAGGACCATAGAGATACATAATGAGGTGCTAAAATCAGCTGTTAATTCAACAATGCATTTTTTACTCTGCGGAGAGTGCATTGCAAAAGAGTTGTTTCTGTGTCATCAGATATGTGAAAATAAGCTTCATTGTTAATTTGTAATTAACAATATTGTTAATTTACAGAAACTCTGATAGGATGGAAATCTGAACAATAAAAAACATGAGTACCTACATAATGAATTCTGGTCTTTTGCAAGACCAGTAAAAGTAGTTGCCATGTGGAATAGTTAGCGTGTATCAAACTTCCTCCATATTTGCAAATCTATTTCTCAACCAATTTAATCGACCCATCCAATTCGAAAAATATTTTAAAGATTAAGGTGCTTGGGAATATAATCAACCTAAATGCTATTATTTTTTTATTCATCAGTGATCCTCGTGTTCTTCTCATTATAATCAGAGATTTCCTTTAGCTTGTGTTGTTTAGAATCACAGAAAGAAAAAAAACTGCAAAAAATATCACATCTTAATAACTATTGATCAGGTTATATCTGATCATACAAAAAATTACTCTCCGGAGTTCATACTTCATTTCATGGCAACATTAGTTTACACCTCAAGTGTACATTGTCTCTCGCCAGCGACCTATCATTTTTACTCCAGCACTGGGCACCAACTGTCGTGATTTCAACACTACAAGTGCGATAGCCATGGTGGATGGTGAGGAAGATGATACCCTCAATCAAGATGATGATGATGATGTAACTGCTTCATCATGAATGCTGACACTTGAGTCAAAATACACTGTAGACACAGCAGATTTTGTAATAGTTAAAGATAGATTCGATGAACTTATTGAAAGTTAAATTTGTCTTTTTTCTAATTTGTCACTCTTAGCTTCAATATTCATCCATGCCCCTCTAATGGTTTGCTTTGTTATTGCAAAACAAGGGTATAGATCAAAAGAAGGATATTGATTGACATATGCTAGTCCAATTCTTGGCTGAAATTTACCTAAATGCTGTGAAATCATTTAATATATGAATTAAGTAAATAAAGGAAGGAATTTAACCCTCAAACCGTAGCAGAGGTCACACAGACCGATGCTATGGTTTGAGGGTTTGATTGTTGTCTTCCTGCAAGTGTTTCATTGTGGTGATTCCTGAAAGTTTGATTGTGGCCTTCAGCTTAAAAAAATCCCTCAAGATCCATGAAAATCTTCACTGCTTTCCTTACTCATCATAAAGTGTTAGAGAAAGCTAATTAAATTACATATCTGGCTTTAATATCTCTGTCCTATCCTTCAGGCTCTCTTCTTTGTGAGCATTGGTTGTTTTCCGTTGCCTTTGAAAGTTTGATTATGCTTTAGCTTTATTTGTTCTATAGGATTGACTCTTCATGTTGAGAATGTTGTTTGTTGGCAGTGATATATTTTTACCAACAACAGTAATATATTCTATTGATAACTGTTTCAATGGTGTAACCCAATGAGCCTCTTAGTTTTCCTCCAGAACATTGCATTCATTGAAGTGCTGTCACTGATACATGAATACCCACCTCCATAGAACTTTGTGTGCTCATACATTGCATGATTTTAGTTTATAACTATGAGACTAAAACTTTGGTAATGAAGTGACACTTTGATGGCTCACTCACCCATAAGCTGAGAGGTACCTATGCTGTCTTTCTACCTGTCTACTACTTGAACCAAAGTTTTATTCTTCTCCCTCTTCCACATGTAGTCTCATAGCTGACATGTGAAGCACCGCAACTTTCAGCTCATAATAAATGCTTATTCTCCTATGGAAACCAATGGAAAACCACCTTGCACCTCAAAAGGTCAACGACTATGTCAAATTTTTCCATAAGACCTCCTTGTGGAAATCTGCATGGTATGAATTTTATAATGAGGCATAAGTAAAAAGAAGCATGATGATGTGCCAGATCACACCATATTGCCATATTTGTTTCAGTGTTTGAAAAAAGATCGTGTCCCTGCTTTGCAGAAAATAATACTGAAGGGGTATTTATTTTTTTCTAATCTTGTGACCAAAATTAGGGTGCATCGTGTATGTCCATGCATCTTATTAGCTGGAAACTATGGTAATTGACCATAAAATCTATTATCATATGACCCTACCATTCCATGAATCTAACATTTTTATTAAGCAGCAATTAGGTATAGGTATTTTTTATTACAAGTTGGAATCATAGTTGTCCAATCATTTCTCCTCTTATGTCACTATGCTTGCATTTTCTGTTTATTACCAACATTAGAATTGTATTCTTGTCTTGCGGGTGCCTGGATTCTATTGCATATTTTTTTTAGAATGCCAGAGGATCGATGGTATTTTATTCACTCTTTTTCCCTTTTTTATTTCAGCCACAAGTTTGCTGTGTGGGCCTGGAACACTTGGAACCCCTGTGATGCATCTGCCATAATATTTTTCCTCATAGGAATGGTATTGAGGCTTAAGCCTTCATCCATGTCAGTGGGTCGTGTTATTTACTGTGTCGATATAATATATTGGTACTTGAGGATATTGCACATCCTTGGTGTCAACAAGTATCTGGGACCACTCGTGACCATGATGGGGAAGATGATAAAAAACATGATATATTTTGTGGTGTTACTTTTGGTGGTCCTCATGTCATTTGGAGTGTGCCGACAGGTAAGATTTGTTTTATTTTTCTCCTATGATATGTTAAATTTAAAAAATCATATCTTGGAAATTTAGTTGAATAATTTAAGTATAGTTAATACTTTAATAATATAAGTTGTTATCTAAATAATTAGTTAAGTTTCAATCATATTATAAAGTTAAAGTTCTAACACTTTATTTTTCTCTTTTACTTATTATGTTACACTTTTGAACTATCTTAAATCTTGATACTTTTCAGTCTGATTATTTCTCAACCGCTGATTTCTCTTATTCCTTTTCGTCTGTTGTCTTGTTTATTATATTTTCGTCGTTGGTGACGGCTCTTGGACTCCCGAACGGCGACGGCTCTTGAACTGGCGAACGTTACATTAGCCCCATTGAAAAAGAGACTGAAATTATGATGAAAGTGTCCTTTTTCAAAGCCTTTGAAAGACATTTTGATTTGCTGGGTGTTGCCCCAACGCCATCGGCTTGACGTGCCGGTATACTAACATAATTATCAATGTAAAAATAACACTAAATCACTTAAATAAACAAACAAGCAAATTGTAACATACTAAGAACCAGTAAACAATATTTCAATCCTTCAATTCTTGCGGTCACTAATATCATCATTTACATTTCACATCCATTCATTCATAATGCATATCAACTTCCTCCTGTCTATCTTTCACTTTTGGTCCAGCACTGTTCCCTTACTCCAGTCCACTCTTACTCCACTTCCGCTGATGTTCCCGCCCTTTCTTCCTCAGTTTCTTGACTCCTTTTGTTGTCAACTGATATGCCGCCGGCTATTTCCTCGTTGTACCTCTTAAAGTTACTCACATGAAAGGTACCTCGTATTTTGCCTGTCATGGAGTTAGATTGTTATTGGGGGGGCCTTCGTCAGGAGCCCGGGCACTTAGACCTTTCTTGGTCCATTGTGCCAACCCCATGCCTGTCTGCCACTTGCAGACTGGGGACAAGAGCACCACGGTAGAGGTATGGAGGATTGGCCTCCCCCTGCCCCACCCCAGTACCAGGGATGGAGGGTCTGGGTATATCTCCCACCGGCCTCCCGGTGGTCTGGAGGGAGTATCGCCTCTCCATCCACGCCTGGTGCAGGTATGGAGGAGGGTCACCCATCCAACCACTGTCCGGGCCCAATGTTGCTTAACTTCGGTGTTCTGATGGGAACCGGTGTTTCAACATGGCTAGGCCCTTGCCCCCTGTCATGGAGTACTCCACTACGCATGCCTCTGGCCCTTTAAACTTCCTAATAATGTAGGGACTGGTTAATATTTTATCTTCGAACTTAAACATTTTTTTTCTTTGATTTGGTCCCTTCCTTCTTTTTGCCCTATTTCTTCTATATTTCCATTTTCTTACCAAGTTCCCAATTGCTTCATATGATTTTGCTGGGATTCTAAAGAGTTTTTTATGCTGTTAGAGCAGCTTTCCAAACTCAAGGCACTCTTGCAGAGTTTTCCAGGTCTTTCTCACAACAATAGCGATTTCTTGGTATGTACTTGTAGATGTCAGTTGTGGCCAAAGAAAGTCCTTGAACGCGTTGAGTAAGATTTTCAAATTTCTCATTCCGAGCTATTTCATATCCTAGTCAAAACTTCGATACCCTACCATTTTCATCTTCATACGTTGTTAAAGTATCTCCAATCTGCCATGCAATTTTATGTTGATATCCAATGACTCCCCATTTGGCCTGGGAATAATCCTCTGGAACACTTGTCCGAGCTTCTTCTAAATTTTTCGCATTCAGTTGTATGGTTTCCATCCAGTTCTTAATACCAGATAGTCGTTAAATAGACAGTGTTTTTTCAGTCAACTTTCTCAGAGTATTCTTGAATTCAGTTGAAACGTCTTTGATTTTCTCATTTAACTGGGTAGATAGATATTCAAGTATGTATGTAGTGCCTTATAGGTGCTCCATCTTTTCTCAATAAGTTTTTCCATTAAATTTTCTAGATGAACTTCAAAACGGCCAATTGCCATTGTTTCGCAAATCCTTTCCTCTAGTTCTTGAATTCTATTTTTCTGTATATTTTCCTCTTCTTTTGTTTCAACATCATTAGGGTTCCTTGAAGTGAAATTCCTCATATAATATTCCACTTTTGTTGTGTACCATGGAAAAAATTTCTGATAATCCTTGACATATGCCCTCCTTATTGTAGAAATAATCCTTTCTCTGCGATTGACTATTCCTTTATCAGCCAACTCTACTGAATACAGCAACCGGTCATCGAAAAACTTTAAATTTTCCAATAAAAATGGATGCACTTGTTTGATTATTTTTACCATGGCTGCTCTGGGTCGCTGGTACATCTTCCCGTATTCTTTTAGTTTCTTGATGTCCCGCATTGGTCTCGAGCTCTTCCGTCCATCGAAACTAGGTACCTTTTGTGGAAAAACCTTTGATTTTCCTGATTTAATTTATCCGTCACCTCTTTCAACGTCTTTTCATGGTTTCAGCGTCGTTCTATTTTTGTCCCTTCCTCGCTGTTCTTGGACGACAGCTGCCTCACCATTTCTTCATTCTCGTCTATCCGTTCATGGATTCGGTGCATCATTCCCTCATTTACGTCATCATTCTTTTGTGTTTCTTCTCTCAACTTCACGATCTTCTCTTGAACTTGTTTCTGCCCCTCCTCCATCTCTATCTTATGGGTTTCGAGGTCCTCTCTCCTCTCTACCCTCATGCTATCGGTATTTTCCTTTATACGTGTTATCATCTCTTTCAGCCATTCCTGCTGTTCCCTAGTGGTTTTTCTTTGCTCTTCATCCATCTTTTTCTGTTCTTCATCCCTCTTTTTCTGTTCTTCATCCCTCTTTTTCTGTTCTTCATCTCTTCTCTTTTGTTCTTCATCTCTTCTCTTTTGTTCTTCATCTCTTCTCTTTTGTTCTTCATCTCTTCTCTTTTGTTCTTCATCTCTTCTCTTTTGTTCTTCATCTCTTCTCTTTTGTTCTTCATCTCTTCTCTTTTGTTCTTCATCTCTTCTCTTTTGTTCTTCATCTCTTCTCTTTTGTTCTTCATCTCTTCTCTTTTGTTCTTCATCTCTTCTCTTTTGTTCTTCATCTCTTCTCTTTTGTTCTTCGCTAATCTCTCTTAGTATTGCTTCTATCTAGAGATGGTTTCAATTGAGGTAAATTATGGTAATTTTCGAAAATTACAGTAATTTTCCAGTATTTTTTAGTTTTAAGCATTTAACAGTGGATGTATGGTTAAATAAGAAAGCCAATAGCAATAGGAAGAGAATAATGATGTTTAAACCATACCTAACACAACATTAATTTATTACAAATTTTTAAAATTGTAAAAAAAACTACGGCAGCAACACCTAATCTGGCTTTCTTTTGTCAAAGTATGAGAAATTTTCAAGTAGAATATTCTAATGCATTACTCTATTATGTTATAATTTAAGTAAAATATTCCAAAAATGAGTCGTACGCGCCTTAATTTATTATTAGATTACAAAAAATACCATGGTAATTTACGAAAATTACTGAGGTAATTTTCAGAGTAGCCCATCTCTAGTTGTTGGTTATGGTTCGGCACAGGGCCGTAGCCAGGTCATGTCTTTAGGAGGGGCAACCAATTTCCTATGAGGGGCAAACGTTTTATAGTTCTTGTGTCAATAAGTAGCAGCCTGGTACAAAATTAATATCCTTTAATTTATATCCATTAATATAGGTTATTGATCGACTCTTAAAGCTCGCATCTGTAAAGCAGAGCACTAAAAGGAGGTGTTAAACACTTAAAAAAATAAAAAGAGTCTTAAAGCCAGGGGGGGAAAAAGAAATTCCAGGAGGGGTGGCACCCCTCCGACCCCTCCCTGGCTATGGCCCTGGTTCGGCATTGATTCAATATGAACTTTACAAACTAATACATAGTTTTTAAAATCAAAGCAAGTTCCCCTTGTTAATTAAATGGATGCAAATTTCTGTTTTCCATAGTTTATTTTTCTTGAGACGACCAGATGCAGCTGTTATGACATCATCAGTTACAATGCAATGAATCCTCAAAAATAAATCCAAAAACAAAACTGTGGAAAACACAGAGTTGTGTTCATTTATTTATGGAAATACTCCACTTTGCTTGATCTTCATCGAATGATTATGGTGGCTGAAGCAATTTTTGTTTATGTACAGATTTGCGTGAAACTTTCATACGTGTCCTTATTAGTAACATCTATCGATAAAAGTGAAAAAAACTGCATGCTACCAATTTGGTTTCCTGGCAATTCAATGATATTTTAACAACTATGTGCTCTTAATATCATTGAATTGCCATATTTTGGCACAGCACGTAGCATATATTTTGAAACAATTAGATTATACTTATGTACATATTTTCTCCTAAATGTGAACTAATAACTTTCATATTCTTATAATACCTGGCAACAAATATCAAGGTTACATGCAGAGTAAGAAATGCATATTTAGATATGATTTTCTCGTAAACTTTGAATTTCGTACCGAAAATCCAAGTCAAAACAATGTTTTAATTAAGGAGAAAATTTGAAATATAGCTCTTGCATCGTATACATTATTGCATGTATGGTGATTTCCAATGTATAAACAGGTGTACTTGAGTGAAATGTGGTCCAAGAATATTTTTTTCAACTTACTTGAAAAGTTATTAGCATGTGCCATCAACAACTCACGATTACCTCCAGCCACCTTAAATGTAATCATTTGATGAAGGTCGAACTTAAGTTCCTCCTTATTTCGCTCGTTGACAAATTCTACTCTCTTTGCCATCGTTAATATTGTGTCCGCAACCATTCACTATGAAATTTACAAACTAATAGTTTTACGAAGATCCCCTTATTTTGCCTGTTGACGAATTCTCTCTCCTTGCAGTTGTTAATGATTGTCTGCATCAATTCATTCCAGGCGATCCTGTTCCCAAACAATGAACCCGACTGGATCTTAGCCAAGGAAGTGTTCTTTCAGCCGTACTTCATGTTGTACGGTGAGGTGTTCGCGGACTACATCGACCCACCATGCGGCGACGGCCCAAATCAGCAGCCTTGCCAGACCGGTCGCTGGATCACTCCGGCCGTCATGTCCACGTACCTCCTCGTGGCCAACATCTTGCTCATCAATCTACTGATCGCAGTTTTCAACAACATCTTCAACGAGGTGAATGCCGTCTCTCACCAGGTCTGGATGTTCCAGCGCTTCACAGTTGTCATGGAATACGAGCAGAAACCCGTGCTGCCACCTCCCTTGATCATCTTCTGTCACATCTATCTCCTGGTCAAGTTCTGTCGCCGGAAAGTCAAGGGTGTTGAGGAGACCTACGACAATGGTCTGAAGCTCTTCCTGGACTCGGTGGACCTTGAACGTCTCCACGACTTTGAAGAAGAGTGCGTCGAGGGTTACTTCAGGGAGAAGGAGATGCGACTTCAGTTGTCCACTGAAGAGAGGATAAAGGCGACCAACGAACGGGTGGAGAACATGCAGCAGAAGGTCGAGGACATCGACCAGAAGGAGAACCGACAGGTCGAATCGGTTCAGTCCCTCGAGTACCGCCTGAGGAACCTTGAGGACCTCGCCGAGAAAACGTCTTCTCACCTGGCGGTCATACACAGGTTCATGGCGACTCACCTCGGGGATGGTGGTGGTGGGGGTGGCGGTGGTGGCAGTGGAGGGGCCAGTGTGGGGGCCGGAGGGGTACCCGCTGTGGGACCGCCAACCGGGGGTGGAGATACGGACGCTGGGAGCGGAGGCGGAGGCAGGTCTCCCTCCGATGACCGAGTCCGGAGACCGGAGGACGACCGCTTGCTCATGCCCGGACCTCCTCGAGCCTTCCGCCGGCCGCCAACCCGGTCCCTCACGGAGGTCCGGCCCGACTGGTGGCCCGATGCCATGGCTGCTGGGGAACACCGACACTTTCGTCACCCGCTGCTCACGACTTCGTCGATCGACGAAGACACGAGGAAGGTCGAGCCGTTGGTTGAAGGGGAGAACGAGGAAGAAGAGGAGGAGGACGCTGGGGTGGTTGGGGGCGGAGCAGGGGCGGGGATGGGGTCGATGATGGGGGTGGGGATGGGGTCGGTGATGGGGGCGGGGATGGGGTCGGTGATGGGGGCGGGGATGGGGTCGGTGACGGGGACAGGGTCAGGGGCAGGCGGCAGCGGGTCGGTCGGGCCGACGTCTTCTCGTGGAGGGAAGAGACCGGTGTCTTCCCAGCACGGGGCTTCGAAGACTTCGCTGCAGGATGGCTTCTGGCAAGCTGGGGGTGATGGTTCGGGGACGAAGCTGAGCGAAGGCCTAGCGGAGAGGAGCGATGACTTAGACGGTGGAAGTCACGTGGACCGGACGGAGGAAGCATTGAACCTCGAGGTATATGTACGTCTCGACTCAAGTAAATAATTCGGTGGTGTTGTTGTTCGTGATCGGTGTCTTCTCATCGTCATCACCATCTTCACGTCAGCAAACCATTGGATGTGTTTGAAGCAGCTTACCCCATGGGCCTTCTTTCATCCCTTCCCTTTTGTTTCAGGGCATTAAATGATATTTCATGTGACACCTAGGTCTCCACTAAAATCAGTACTGAAATCAGCACCAAAAACTCTGAACCAAATTAGGAACTTAGATCTGACTCAATATCGGGGAGCTTGTATTTCCACAATGCTTATTTCACAGCGCAGTGACGCTGTCTGGGAATTTGCTGAACTATGCTGCCTAAATAAACTGGGCCATATTGTTTTGTCATATATGCTATATTGTTTACAAAACATTCTAAACAAGCACCAGTAAACCATTTCTCTATGTCCCAGGAGAACATTTTCTCAAAACAGTTCCCCCAATTCCTCCGAAGATTATTTTGGTAGGTTACAGCTCCTACCACCGGTACCTATTCTATCAAAAAACTTAACTCGCCTGCTAGCTTGTGATTGGTCATTCTATCCAAAATCAGGTGGAAAATAGTTATGGTTCAATTTACTCTTTTCAGTACTGGTAATGGAATTAGATTCTTTCATCGGATGAGGCTACATCCTTTAATCGGTTGATATTAAGCTTTCTGAATTAAGTTTGATTTTCAGCACCGAAGTAAGAATCGTGTAAAAAGCGAGTCCTAAAGGGTTAACTTTTAATACAACCCAATGCGATACATAAGATTTTGCAGCCGACAGAGAGAGGTTTCACGCTAGGCTTAGATTAGTTGAAAGTTTTTGGCTTCATCCAGAGGATATTATTTTCCACCCACACTAAATGCAAGGGACATGGGGTTGATTCTAAAAATCCCACGATAATTATCGCAGGTGAAAATGGTTAAATGTCGTAAGACTATGTCAAAGTATCGCGTGCTACACAACCACTCGATAATTGCAAATCAATAATTTTCATGCACGGCCGAGATACGACAAATAGAGAATGCTGATTCGATGAAAGCATTTGTCAACATTAGTACTTTCGCATGTGATAATTGTCGCAGCGTTTCATGACTAGACCCCCAGGGAGTACTTGCTAGATGTTGCCAAGTGTACTCTGAAAGGGAGGGAGTAAGGAATGGAGTGGTAGAGTAAACATTACTTGCTTCTAAGGTAGGTAGCAAAAGGGTTTGGCAACAAAGCACACAGTAGCATGAAGTGAACCGACTGTATGCTCCACCCACTTATTTTCCTTTGGGCATTCCCAAGTGACGCTCAGGAAGCTCTCTTCCAATCTTTACTCGGGGAGCTTGTATTTCCACAATGCTAATTTCACAGCGCAGTGACATTGTCTGGGAATTTGCTGAACTATGCTGCCTAAATAAACTGTGCCATATTGTTTTGTCATATATGCTGTATTGTTTACAAAACATTTTAAACAAGCACCAGTAAACCACTTCTCTATGTCCCAAAAGATATTTGAAACGGAGATTATGGTGCTGATTCCATCCAACATTACATATTGTAGCCGGCCCTACCCTCCTGGCCGGGTTAGGACGCATGCTCAGTCAAAAACTCAAGAGAAGGGAACAAAGCCCAATTCCCACGCGAAACTTCTCATGCAGGTGGAAGCGCAAGACCTTCTCCACGTCACTTCGTGATACAAAAAAATAAAAAAGGTCCCTACGCATGAGGTGTAAGAAGTTTAAGGGGGCCCAGACCCACCCTTTACTTCCTGTGTGATCTCTGGCTTCAGTTTTGTTCGTTGAATAGGGGCAGGGCGGCATCGTGCATGGAAAGGAATTTTGAATATATATCAAAGAGAGCTTCTGTTTCACAATCTTTTTGTTTGTAGGAGTACAACAAAGAAAATGGCCTTAACCTAAATGAGCACAATGGTATGATAATGAGCGTGATGAAATGGATGAACTTTGACATGGAAATCACACTGATGGGCATGAATGGTGACTAAATTGTAATGAGCGTGAAACATACCAAAAGAAATACACTTTACAATGACTACATGATCGTCCCCTCTGACAGTTATGTTGATTAATGAAAAGACAAACACCTCATGCGGGGAAGGGGATCAATCAGCCAGTAAACGTCACTTGTACGCTGAAGGCGTCAATGAAGATGATTCTACAGTAGGGGTGATCGTCAAAAACTTTTTTTCGAATTTCAAGGGGCTTGGGGTCAGAAAAGTTGTGTATGGGGCTCAATATAATGCAGGAATTTTTTCAGAATTTTTGTCGAACGTCCTGAGGTTCCGCCAGGCGGTTGAATTTTAACAATTTTAGGAAATTTTGGTAAAAATTTGAAATTAGTGAAAGAACGTGCCCCAACTCATTTTTTTGTAATAAACACTTACATATTGTCAGAAGGTAAGTTAAAAGGGGCTTGTAAGTAATTAAAACCCCTAGAAACACTAAAAAAAAGTATTAATAAAATTGAGGATATGCAACCCGGCATACACGAAGTGGATATCGCTTTTAATGCCTGCATATCTCTTCGCTTACCACCGTTCCAGTAACAACCCAGAACTCACCACGATGAGGTGGCTACGCATCAAGTTCCACCCGTGCCCAACCCAACCTCCAAACCAAAATGGACACTTTTAGCATTTAGTCTGAATCGTGGACCTTGTACTGACTTTTATGGCGAAATTCAGGCATCTGCGCTCTCTCCGCAATGATAGTTTTGATGAACATATCTCTGTTGTGTCTCCCATAGACTGCTGCAGACACATCCTTCACGAGACGAACATGCCTCTCAACACTTTGAGTCCGGACAAGAAATTGTAGGAATTTTGGCAATTCCGATCTTATTACGTTAGTTGCCATTTTTCTGATGTCTTCCTCAGTCAAACTCTTTAGAAGTGGTGGCTCAGTCACAACAATGCTTTTCCGAGCTATCATAAGGCTATGTGTTGATACCTCTTTGCTTTCCATTGTAATTCGGGCACTTCAAATTTTCTCACTAGATTGCTTTCGTTTTTTGTATATCTAGCTTGAAGTATTTTTTACGGCTTGCTCTCTTACTTTCATCTGGCATCATACAGATGAGCATATTTTCAGGATGACACCAGAAAGCACCATGTTGTATAACTGGATCGACAACGTTCAGCAGGTCTTCTCTTAAATACCTTGTGGAGTGCACCAAGTCGATCATGTGTCGAGCTCCATCAACGCAGTAAGGTTTCGATTTAATCATGAACCACATCTTAATGTATACTTTCTGTATATAAGTGACCAATATCAGCAGTTCCTCTCAAGGATTCTCCGTTGACAACCACAAACATAAAATTCTAGCAGCTGTTGTAACCCATCTGGCGTGGCAAAGTTTTCCCGGTGATCGTTCAGCTGAACCCATCGGGCATTTTCCGGACGCAACTGCTTCTGACACATCTATTAGGTACGCCTGATCACTATTTATGTCAGCAATGTATACATTGAGGTGACAAGCTGGAACTCCAAATCTGTTGCTTACCCTTGCAAGCGCAGTCAGTCTTGTTGAATTGCGCTTAAGCCCTTTTCTTTGTGAGGTTGATGGTCGATACTCAAAAGTATTGTCTGACTGATCATCTTCTTTTTTATTTTTATGATTTTTCTCAGAATCATTCTCACTCGATTCAATTTCGTTATCTTGCCGTCGAAATTTTCTCACTTCCTTATGTGCCGAACTCGCCAAAGCATGACGGTCCTCCATCTCTCTCCTCGACAAACGTTTATTTAAAGTAGCAGTTGTTATTTTGTCCAAGGTAGAAATTGCCATAGGACGATCTCCACGCTGATCAGAGAGGAACGTCCATTCTTGCACAGGAACTTTACGTTGAAGAGGGCAGTCACAAGATTCTCTGTTTTCACATTTACAAGAGCATATATAAAAAAGTTTTTTTAAAAAGCGTTTATCACCTCATTTTTCTTCTTTTCGAATATGGTGGATCTATTAGGACCATGTTCTTTTAAGATTTTCTTATATGTGGAATGGTGGACTTTTATCAGATTTACAACTCTCCCTTTGCTTACAGTTGGGATGCTTGCAGCTTGCCATATCATCAGTATTTCTTCAGCGACTTGCTTTAAAACATTAGATAATGGAGGATCCTTACCCTTCATTTCTGCTTTCTTGGTATACCGAACGCTATTGTAAAACCTGATGACATCCTCAATGGTAGGAAGCTGCAGCGATGAGGTGTCCTTAGGTGGAACAAAAATTGGACACCTCAAATCCTCTCTTGTCCTCTTCCTCTTTGAGTTAATTTCTTCACGAGAAAACACCATCTCTAGAACTTTAGCTTATAGAAGAAAGTAAGAGAATGCTCCCCTCTTTCCGCCCGCGATTGCGTGAGCCAGACTTGTAGGGAAGAACATTGTAAAAATAAAACACTTTGTAATTTTGAATAGTACTGGATATTTTCCCGAAACATTATGATACTACATTTTCACTGCCACGGTGTTTACTAGATAATGACAAAATTCCGTTGAACTCCATTGGAGAAAAATGTATTAAACTGCAAAAAATTACAATGTGTTTCATACGCAAGATGTACAATATGTATCTCAAAATGCCACAAAGTATAGCTACATAGCAGTAAATCGATTGATGTTATCTCCCTTTTCCCCACGTAGGCGTTTCACACTGCTCAAAACTAGTAACGGCAATCCCGCGGCCAACAATCACGTCCCACCCAACCAGGCCATCATGGCGTGCTTGCTGGGTTGCATATCCTCAATTTTATTAATAATATTTTTTAGTGTTTCTAGGGATTTTAACTACTTCCAAACCCCTTTTCACTTACCTTCTGACAATATGTAAGTAATTCTTACAAAAAAATGAGGCGGGGCACGTTCTTTCGCTAATTTCAAATTTTTACCAAAATTGCCAAAAATTGTTAAACTTTAACCGCTTGGCGGAACCTCAGGACGTTCGACAAAAATTCTGAAAAAATTCCTGCATTATATTGAGCCCCATACACAACTTTTCTGACCCCAAGCCCCTTGAAATTCAAAAAAAAGTTTTTGACAGTCTGATAATTGCGTTCTTGAAATTTAGGGGAATGGACAGGGGATCACTAATTATGCTTCCCGGATGCCGACTCTTCTAGAGGGAGAAGGTTGATAGCTGATCTACTAGGGGGAGGAAAATCAAGCAAAAGGCATTTCTTTCAAATGCATGGGGACGGTGACTTGAGGGATCAATCGCTGCGCGACCGTTAGTTATCGAGTTCGTAGAGAAGATTCTTCCTTAAGCCAGGCAAATTCGGGACTGTGGATTAGGATCGGGGTGGTGGATTCTCCTACTCGCGATTACATGCAGCAGAGTGTTTGGACCAATATCTTCTCTTCACTCTCGGCTACTCCCATTGCTTCCTCTCCAACAGCGGCACCCATGATCTCCATGTCTAGGTGAGGATTCAGCCTCCTCTCGCCTTCCAGGGATTATCCTCCTCCTCTCGAACACCCAAACTTCTGCCAGTCTTTTGGCAGTGCAACCTGCTCATTCAATCGTCCGACAATTTTTCTGTCCAATATTCCTCGTCTTCTTTCTTGCCCATCTTAGATACGCGACGGCAGCAATCAAGTAAGAGGGGGGGGGGCTTTCACTTGGGGGTGGGGGACTTTCACTTGGGGGTGGGGAATTTTGGGGGATGGGTCACAACCCCCAGCTTGGTCAAGCACACACTTTGGCCAAGAATCACCGTGGCACTGAACCCATTCAAAACTCTTCAATTCCCACACCACTCACACCTCGAGGTCGCGCCAAGCGCGAACCCACACATGACACAGCAACATATTAATGAGAAAAACAAAATACATTTCTACGCCATAAAGGTCCTGCCCGTGAGGGTCCATGGCCGTTACAATATTTAAATTATACCTCAAGGTTGAAATGAGAAAAGGAGATTATCCAATTCAGTCCTTTTAATAGCTTGCTAATAAAATCGGTATTGATAGCAAAAATGAGAATTCAAAAAAATTTATTTAGCTTTCTCGCATTCGCCATCTTAAACTGACGTAGTACAGAAAACATATATGTATTTCTGTAGTGTTGTTCGTGTGCAATGTTGTATCAAACTAATGCAATCAAAAATTTTCACCACACAGCTGAACTCAAAAGCCTCCCAAGAAGTAACGAATCACTGAGAAAGCCTACGATCAAAGTAATTCAATCAAATTAAGTAAACATTCCAAAACTAAGTATGTATTTGCATTGATGGCTAGTGCCTTGATTATCCATTTCCTTATAGATTCATTCAATCAACGTACTTATCTGTTCATAAATTTCGGTTTTTCATCCTCCTACCACCTTCATATTTCGATTCATTCCGTAACTTAATACATTTCATCCGAGATTTAATGGCACAAATCTTCCTCTGCCTATGCCATTCTTCTTATTTTCGACATGTATCACATTAGTTTCATTCTTCTTTTATTGTTTAAAGAATTTCTCCACAATCATCCATTAGTTAACCCCTTCGGCTGCTATCGTTTATTCATTCAACTGTTGGCATTCTCATATCGATGTTTCCATGCATCCCAGAAAAATGTTTTCATTAATTGTTTTCCTTTTTCTCAATATTTTTATGTGTTTGCGTGTTCGTTTGTTGCATGAGTAAAATGAATGTTGAGCCTTCCACTTAATTTTTGTGTCAGTAATGTTAATCGATTGTATTTGTGTCTATTTATGCCATGTATCACTTCCGCTGAGTGTTTAATGGGGTAAATCTGAATGGGTTGCATTGTAGCATGATGGTTGTTTGGTAAAAGATATTTCTGTGGAAAACTGAATACTTTTCTTATGGTGGGAACCGCCCACCTCACTTACCTATGGTCCCTAATCGGTGTTTGTTAGCCCTTTTGAATTGTCATAATTTAGGATCAAGGAGCCCCATACGAGAGGCATCATCTACGTTTGGGAAGTTTCTTCTTGAGAAAAAATATTTTGATGATGTTAGTGGAGATTACGTATACCTTTTACTTGACGCAGTAACATAGGATGGGCGTAACTTTTTGTGGAGAGGAATAAGCTCAGATGAACTAGCTTTAACTGCGTAGGTAGCCTTATAGAAATTTGTATTTTTTTATTGTAGAAATTGTGTTTCGTTTTGACCAGAGGAAGTAGATTTCAGGCAAAACATGCAAAAAGAACTGGTTTCTGCCTTTGATTTTAAGCAGGTGGAGAGGAATAAGCACAGACAAATTAGCTTTAACCACTTTCACTGGGTATTAATTTAGCCTTAGAATGTTTGATTTTTTTAAAAAGAAATTGAATTTTGTTTTCATTATTGGAAGGAGATTTCAGGCCAAACATGCATGAAAAAGTAGCTTCTGCCCTTGAGTGCAAGTCTGTGGATTGCGTCAGACAGCTAATAGTCAAGTAATCACAATTAAAAGTAATAAATAGCTAAAAATTAAGTGCAGGGATGAAAATTTGTATGCAATAAGTTGCTGTTCCTTTGTCGAGCCTTACTTACCTACAAGTTGTTCCGAGCAAAAGATGATGATAGTATATTTTATTTTGAGCACATTGTTATTTTTCTCAGCATTTGAAAGCTAAACCTTTCTGACTAATGCAATCTATCATTGACATATTTGTCACAGCATTTAATTTGATAAAAACCGTTTATTCGTGAATATTCTAATTTCCTTCTTTCTGTGACATAACCTATATTAATATTTTGTGAAAACATTTGGTTGGTAACGATCATATGAAAAAAGGAATTTTAAATGCATTTGTGACACACAATGGTTTCTTGTATTGGTTATTTGGAAAAAATCTGTTTTTACTTATTCTTTCACGAAAACGTTTTTCTACTAATTATTTAAAGAAAATCTTCCTGTACATTTTTCCTGGCCAAATCATTGTTTTCGTTTCACCAACATGGTAAATGTTTTCAACAATTTTTTTTTGAGCCACTCATCTTGAAGCGTAAAGGCCACTTTGTGATTGGCGTCTACTTCAAATTTAAACCGTAAATTGGTTTCACGTTCACGACTTTTACGTTTATGATTAGTCATCACCCCTGTTGTCAGTATTTACTCATTAAGGTGATATCTCTGCTAGGGGTATAGCAGGCGCATTGCCTGTTACGTGATCAGTCTACTATAGCTCGGCCTGAGTATCGGAACAATAAAATATTTAAACCGAACTCCTGTGCAATGTCCCACGAATGACATATGCAACTTATTCCTGGCATAGCAAAAGGACTGCCAGAAGGTTCACTGTGAGTCAAAGTGAAGTGCGGCAAAGAAATGAGATATGATAGGTACTTATCCGTTGAACATACTGCGCAAACGCTGGTGTCAACCATGAACGTGAAATTTGATGAAGCAACTGGACTTCCAGGTTGTCGTATCATATTCTTGACTACTGTTTTGCCAGAGTTGCAGCAGGCAAAACTCTGGTCAATATTAAGTAATGCCAGCAAAACTGTGGTCAATAATAAAATATGATGCGGAAGACAACCTGGTAGTCCAGTTACTGCATTTAGACCACTCAGTGGAATTCCGTCTTAAGTTTCCATCGGCATTCAGATGAATACTTCTCCATTTCCAGGTTACCACCACGTAGGTTGCTTTTTGAGAGACAAAAGTTTTGCCTGTGTTCCAATGGGTGTCTTTAGATCAAATTAAAACTCTTCGACCTGAAGACGCCTATTGGAACACAGGCGAAACTGTTGTCTCCCAAAAAAGCAACCTTCGCGGTGGAAAACCCGGAAATGGAGAAGTATTCACTCTGCAGGAGCCTCCATCATGATTTAAAGTGAAAGTTGAGCCTGGCTAAACTTAAGTGTTGGTGGTTAATGTTTTACACCTTCAAGCGACCGTAAACACATCCATAAGAACCCATTTGACTCGAGGCTGAAGTTGAAGTTAATGTTGATGCCAAACGTAAATCGGTCCTGAAAGTCCCGCCAACATCTGCACTGACCATGTGCTCTTCTTACAGGACGAAGATGGTATCCAGCTGGACTTCTCGAGTCACTTGTACGAGCGGCGACTACAGCAGCAAGCCCGGGACTCCAAGAGGAGACGCAGCTCCTGTGACACGGAGGAGGACTCCCAGGCGCCATCTTCTGTCGGACCTCAGCCCTCGCACGTGTCGTCTCGAGGCGGCAAAGGTCCACATGGCGGCTTCCCACACAGACAGCTCAGCCAGACACAGTCTGAACCGGACATGGAGGAAAGGCGCAGCGTATCATCTTCCGTGGGGCTCAACGTTCCGGGCGGGGGCATAGGAGGGGCCTCATCCCTTGCCCCCGGAGGCCTCGGGGCCCGCGTCACGTGGGCCGAGCCCAGGATACAGGTCATCCCGGCGCCACCGCGCTCCATGCTCCTTGCGATGCACGCAGAGTACACCAGCATCACAGACGAACTGGAGACAGTCTGCAGTCTTCTGAGTCCTCCCCGTACTCCGAGATTACTGTCCCCACCGCGGCCTCACTTGAACCGCAAGTCCGATTCGGCCATGCTGGCATCTTCCAGGGAACACATTGGCATACCACGGTCTGTGAGCCGGACGCGACACATCTCCGAGATGTCCAACCCTGAGATGGCCATACACATGGAGCGGGAGAACCTTAGGGATGCGGAGGAGATAGACTACCAGCTCATGGAAGGTGTAATCCAGAGGAGGTTTGCAAGACAGAGACATGAGGACAACGAGGGAATGGACAAGAGCTCTTCTGCAGATGACGACTTGGGCAGTAGTAGTGACGACCCGACGGAACTACACTTTGTGGCTCCTCCGACACGTCAACAGAGACTCCAGCAGGCTTACCGAACAAGGAGCCAGAGTGTAGGGCAAGGATCGGTAAGTGGGAGCAACAGTGTAGCATTCCTAACTGTCACAAATGAAGCACCAGAGTATCGTTGTCCACCGCGCCTCCGAAGGAGCAGTGCTGTGGAGATGAATGAGAATGCTGATGCTCAGAGGAAGCGTGACAGCTCTGGGACGGACGAAGGTGCATGCGTTGCATCCGAACACTCTAGTACGGAAGTGCATATTGCGAGGGTGGGACCCTCACAGCCCAGTGGGTCAGGGATAACATCCCAGTGTCCCCAAATTTTCTGCACGGACGCCGACACCAGTGGAAGTGAGAAACTTGTGCCTCCGAGACAAAGAAGGCCTTCCATTAGTGCAATCGACGATGCAACTAAAATCAACCTGGTGACTGAATCCCTCTGTTAAAAAAAAGTCTGTTACAGGTTGTTTCAAGTTAGTACCAACTACCATTGTAGTGAATAGTATTTGCTTCCTGGTGAGCAACTCTTGAGTATATAGAGATATATACTTAAATATTCTTAAATTCAAATTGTTGCTAGTAGTAACACAAAAATAAGCTTTAATTCCGGTGATATTTCTCTTGTATGTGCATGTCAGTGCAAGGAATTAACTGGCCATACTTCACAAGTGCTCACTGTATACATTTATTTTTGTTTCGACAGTACACTGTTTTTTTTCTGGCACAAATGACATCACTCTTTGGGAAAAAAATTGAAGGAATTAGGAGTTAACTAATATAAGATCATGTATCTTACTTACATAGTTGCAACTGGTGCATCAAATAAAAACTAAAATTTTGGGAATTTGCCATCAGAAAGTTGTAGATAAATAGTTGCAACAAGTGCATTTAAATGCAATGAAAGGTGGTGAAAATATGGGAGTGGTAGATAATTACTTCATTTGCCCGACCCGAGCATATGTAGCGGAGACTGTCTTGCCACTCCCTGAGCTTTTGGGTAACTTAGAGGCCAGAAGTGAGTGGGGGAGCAGCCTTTGGCCCCTGCATACAATCATCATTCGACAATTCAGATCAATTTTGATATGTCTTTTCATACTAACAGATAAGGAATTATATCACAAAAAATTATTGTACTGTACATTCACACTATAAAATCTATTTTTTATATGATTGGATTTTGCAATTAATTGCGTGTATAATTTCAATTTTGTGTATCTGAGTAATAATTTTGATAAACTTGCCTTTAGGTAGCTTTTGCAATCTGTCAAGGAACTAATAATTGACATTACTTCAACATAATTTCAGGAAATGTACAAAAGCATGCACACTATGTTGTAACTCTAGTCAATTAGATATCTTCTTTCGATATTATAAAATTATGTTCCCTGTATTTTTCATGTACTTAGTAATTGCTGATATGGTATTGTGTACTTTTTACATCACACCCTTGGTGATTGTGATCCATCTAAAACTCTTAGATTCATGTCGTTTTTTCAAATTATTTATAATTAGAAAATAAAGCCTAATTTTTTATCTTGTAAAGATGTTAACTCATATAATTAAGGTATGGTACATATCTCATCAAATATGTTATCACAATCGTGAAGGACAATCATGTTTCATGTTATCAGCTAATTTAACCTCTCGTGAAACATTTTGACATGCTCAGGTACATTATTTTTCTACCTTTTTCTTCTGCAATAAATGAAATAATTAAGTTCACACTGTCTGTGAAATCTTTAAGTCTGAAAAATATAATGTTTCTTGTAAATCAAGGTCTGAATGTAATAATTAGTCAACTCTTCCTTAAACATTTGATTCAGAAAGTTAAGGATCGTAAGGAAGTGTCTTATACTCCTGTCTTCCATTCTGAATGGCTAATCCACAATGAAAACGCTGAAAGTGATTTTATGAGACATGTTTCTGGTAAAATAATTTCTTTGGAAAAAAAGATGCTGCTTGACTTAAGTGATCGTATAATTTCATTGAAGAATGAGATTGAATGTGAAATTTTTTTCCACTAAAAAGAATACCTTTTAATGAATTTTAGTAAAAAAGTGATTCTATATTAGGTACTTAATAATTTGTTATAGCTATCAGCAATTGGCTGAAATTGAAGAATTAATGATATTGTACAATTATTTTTAACCCTTCTAACAATAAAACTGTTTTAGATATGAAAAAATTGATCATTTTTGAGGTAGTAATGAATATTTTATGAGTTCTGTGTGTGGTATTGTTAATATTAATACTGGATTGGATGGTTCAAAACCTTTGAAGGAGAAAAAAATTACCACATGCTTGCCCTGTTGTTTTTTTCTATAGCAGTGACTTAAGTGCATGAGAATGTATGTGTTAACCTTTCAACCCTTTAGCTGTGGGGAATATAATCCTATATTTTCCAGGGAGACTGGATGAAACATTCTTGTACATTTGACTGTCACCTTCTTTCCCTTGGCAGTCCCTCTCCCAATGTTATTTATCAACTTATGCTATTATCCTTTTCAAATACCTTAGGGACTGAGAGGCAGGCCTAAAATTCGTGGGGATGAGCGCATTGAAAGTCACTCGTCACGTGACCTTCTCGGAGCCAATTTGGATGCAATAGGCATTGCCTAGCCTCTCGGAAATTCAGTCGCTCTCAGACCTTCATTGTGTCCACTTCGTGAATCTGCTGGTTGTGTTGCCAAACCTTGGGTGTTTTTGGCCTTTGTCGATCGGTGTTTTTTGGTCGTTGGTGATCGGTGTTTTTTGGTCCGTGTTGATCAGTGTTTGATCGATGTTGATCGGAGAAGACCTAAACTAGTAAATTCTGCATATTGGCGTATTTTCACTGTTAAAGAAAACAGGCCATTTATTGCGAAACTTTTGTGTTACGATTTTTCTTTCATTAAAACTTTGTATAATATGACAAAAATTATACTAATAGTGAATTATGTTGGTAAACCCATTCCTGCTGCTGCCATTTTCGAGGGAAATAGCGTATTCTTTTTCGTCCTGTTATCGTTTTTGTTCTAAAAAATTTCACTCGTGAATCAACCAGTTGTTCTAAGCCCACTTCTGCTGCTGCCATTTTTGAAGGAAATAGCATTCTCTTTTGCACATTCAGGTATCTTTTTTTGTTCTCAAAATATTTCTACTCTTTCCCATAATGACCCCTGAGAAAGGCCGAGGTAAGAAGCCCCTAGAGCGAAAAGGATGCATTAGCCACTCTTAGGTTTCATGACCTGGGAATTGGCTGGGCAACACCCATCGTGCAGAGAGGCATATCTCCCCGTGACCCACGTGGGTTTCCCCCTGAAGGAGTTGAGGGATAACAATATCGGCAACGTCAAGCTTGACCCGCTCCTCTCAAAGGCAGTTCCCCAACCCCAAGAGGCAGAGACATTCAAACTGTTCCGGGCTTTCGCGTAAGGCACCCGCCCCCACAAATTTTAGTCCTGCGTCTCAGCCCCCAAGATATTTGAAAAGGATAATTGTGATATTTGAAAGGGCACATTTTCTTAGTATTATTCCTGAGTGGGGCACTTCATTACCAGGTAATTAGAGGAAGGCTCATGTTCCATGGATGAAAGTTATAACCAGCTTTTCTCATTAACTCTTATGTTAGATAATGGGTGCTTTCCAAAAGTGGAGATAGCCAGTGATAGCTACAACCAGGTGCTTAAATGCAATAGTCAGCTATCCATGGCTATCCTCTGGAAGACAAGCCGAAGAAATGCATGTTTGCAGCTGTGATCCCTGAATGCCGTATTTGACAGTCATTATTGCCATATGTCAATTGAAAACACCCAATTATGGCTAAAAATCAAGGAGTTCATCCCTATAATATAGGGATCAATCATAAAACAGCAATGGCAGTGAATTCAGAGTGTATATTCATCAAAGTTTCATATTAAATGAAGCAATTCTTAGCAATTGTATCTCTACCATTGCTCAACCATTACTTCTTTTGTCCCAGCCATTGGAAAATGCTTCATCCAAATTATATGGTTCAAATACCTTCTACTCCCTTACCTGGCTATCGCAGCTGAAGGGTTAAGGAAATAAATATTGAACATGAAAACATAAATTGAGGAAAGTTGATTATTTGTACTGTTTAATGGCATGCCGACATGTACATTTTTGGAATGAGATTGGAGTTGGAGGTTTATGAAGGTTTTTAATGCCAGGAATTAACCCATTCTGAAAATTTGGTCTCTAAACTTTGTAAACAAAGCTGTGTTTGGTTGATTTTCATTTTTCTCTCTGTTCTTCACACAAAGCCGAAGGTTGTTCATCATATAGACAAGAAAATATCATTACTTCTGAACAAATTAAAAATAGCTAAGATACATAATTGTAAACGAACTGTGAATGGATAGTTTGCTGAATAAATTCGATAATTTTACAATGGAGAACTCAACTTTTATGAATCAAGCCTCATTTAGCCCCTTGTCATTAGCAGGATCCCATTGACCATCAAAGCCCTCGTCTCCACTCATTAACTCCTTACATTAAAAAGTATGTTTTATTTTTCAAGCATTTACTCATGAGGACATTGGGAATTGAGATACCCAGTATTAATGGGCTCCCTCAAGAAGAAGGGGTAATGTATTATCTTAAGGTCATTGCTAGTGATGTGCATTTCTCCTGCCAAGATGGTGATATGGCAGCTATCTGTTTGTTGGCACTGCCAGCTTTGCAGTACCATAAAATTCCTCTTTCCTGGCTACTGTCCCCATGCTTTCCATTGTCTCAATTTCTTTTCTTTGATGCAAATGATCTTCCTTACCAACCCATAACAGCCTCCTCTTCAGTACTGAGCTATATAAAATCTAATTCGTTGAACTTCTTCTGGTAAATAACCACTGGTGGCGCTACCTACAGGGATGCAATCTCTAGATCATGGACATGATCTTGAGATTTTGGATGCAAAAAGCAGGATTCCTTTCTTCTATTTATTAATTTACCATTCATAGAAATTTAAAGGAAATGGGGTATTCATCATGTGAGCTACTGTCTAAGATTTCAGGAGCTTTAAAATTGAAATATTTTAATCCTATAATAATGTTTTATGTGTAGTGATAAATTGTTTTCAACTTTTCCAATCAAATAAAATTCATTGTTAGTTTTTTCAGCTGAAAGATGGCTATTAATCATAGCTCTATTTCAGCTGTGCCTACCTATAGGTTTCTAGAACCAAGCAGACTATGGTTTCCAAAGCATTTATGTAACATTTAAAACATTGTGAGGGGCATTTTTACCTACTTTATCATATTGAAAACTAAAAGAAAACAATCCCGTGCAGTCATGGAAATTGAGTGCAATGAAACACAAATGACACACGTTTCATAGCACTGAAAAGAATATGATTGGAGAAGGATATCTACACTCATGAAAACATTTTTGTAAGGGTCAACAGGTGGTCTTCCTAAATAAAACAAAAAAATATTTGGCAGTATCATAGCAATGCTTGAAAGTGATGCAATTAGGGGATACGATAGATTGTTTGTCGGGGGGCCTTCGACAGGAGCCCGGGCACTTAGACCTTCTTGGTCCATTGTGCCAACCCCTTACCTGTCTGCCACTCGCAGACAGGGGACAAGAGCGCCAAGGTATGTATGGTCACCCATCCAACTGCCGTCCGGGCCCAACATTGCTTAACTTTGGTGATCTTACGGGAACCGGTGTGTCAATGAGGCTGGGCCCTTGCCCTAATTTACAGGGGATAAGATAAGAGCCAACACTGACATTAAAATGGACTGTGCTAAGCCAGGGGCTAGGGTAAGTAAGCCTTGAAACTAAGCTTTGGGTTGATTCAATCCAGATACATGGTCTCCTCAGTGACATCATCATGGCATAACTACTCCTTAAAAGGTGGTCAGCTACTTAATTCCAACATAGGATACTACCATAGAGTAAGTATATTACTTACTCTATGGTAAGCTATCATAGAGTAAGTATATTATTTGTACATAATATACTTACTCTATGGTACTACCCAAGTGTCTGCTCCCTCTGAATGTGTAACAATTTTAGTAGTATGTACTTAGTCTTTGTGACATTGGATTTATGGTTGTGTGTTGATGACTATGGTATTAGTGTTGTGTTCAACCCCTAACACATTTCCAATCATTTCATTTACACAAATGATGTGGTACGCAGTCACGTGCACGGGTGCAAAGTTATACTTTTTTTTTGAGAGAGAAAAAGAGTTTTGTTAATTTATTTAATGCATGTTACAGTCATGTTAACAGTTTTAAATGAAAAATTTCCCAAAAAAAATATGAATTACAATTTTTTTTTCCTTTAAAAAATAGCCAATAAAGTCCTGCTAAGCCTTTCCAGGCTTGTCAGCGGCATACACCAAAGACGGTTAAATTTGCACATCTTGTTCGTATAAACCCCCCACTGAAATTTGCCTTGAATTAAGATGGCTTGGTGGTGTTACTGGCTAACACACCTGACTGGCAATCGGGAGATCTGGGTTGAAATCCTGGTCAAGTCAAATGATTTTTTCATGGCGAATTTCACCATCTTTGGCCCTAACACATTGTTGTGTGTAAAATATTGTTGTCACTTCCCAGCTCCTAGAATTTGCAATGCAACTACATATTTACCCAAAAAACTAATTGCCTTCACTTTTGTGAGACATTTTTCAGCCACTTGTGCTGTATGCATTGCTCATAAGTACTAATTATATAAGGATGGGGCTATATTTAACAGCTACCTGTTATCAATGTTTCAAAAAACTGATACATATCTAATTCAGATGACCATCATCATGGGGGTGATGCTGGTACCAGGAAATTGGTAGGTTTTTGGTTAGCCCTTATCCAATATTCCCCATTTGTGAGACTTCTGCTCACTTACCCTCAGGTTAATTGTATGCCATCGAGCCTCTTTTGTATTCTTCATACCCTCTACCTCTCCTTCTATCGTCCCAAAATTTGTATCCTATTCCACACTTCCCCAGCATTCTCCCCTCCATCAGTCTCTATTCAACATTCCCTCATCTCAAAATCTCCTCTGGAAAAATTTTTTGAGTACTCCAAATCTCCGCCACTAACTTCCCTTCCTCTCCCACCATACTCAACAATACCTCCTAGGTATTTTGTCTTCCTTGCCACCCTCCCTCTCTATTCTTCTCCAAACCCACATCTCAAATGCCTCCAGTCCATTTGCATCATTTCTCTGCTCTTACCAAGTTTCTGACCTGTACAGCACTGCTCTCCATGTTAGAGCTTTCACCAACCTTTTCTTTACGTCCCTCCTCAGACCTCCAGGTCTCAGAAGACCAACTTGGTTGAAAAATACTACTAAGTGTTCAGATTACCCTATCAGGATCATCTCCTGGAACGTTTTCGGCCTTCTGTGATGCCCATTCTACTGAGTGCAATCCCCCATTTCATGCACGCAGTTAGGAGGAGACTCAAAAGGAGGCTTGCAGTAGGTATACCTACTGCAATATATTCACATTGTAATGGAGTCTTATACATGGTAAATAATTAAGCATGCTTCAATGCACAGGGCCCAATCCTCAAATGAACAATTGTGACCTCCTCCTTATGGTTGCTTTGAAAAGAAGAGGGCCACAAAGATGTACTCGGCTTGACACAATGCTGTTAGTTATTCTGTGGATTCTGACATGTTTCTCTCTACTAACACAAGATTATTCCCTGTAATATAGCTTTCAAGTTGTCAACATGTATCAGCTTAGATGTGCTAGGGAATTCCTCTGCTTCCTAAGCTGAACCGTCTGCCTTTTCGTTCCCTGTGATATCAGCATGCCAAGATATCCATAAAACCTTTAAATAGGTACTGTATTTTCAGTACATGTACATGAAACTTCAAAAGGCCGAGGCATTTTCAGATGCTTGGTCATATCAGGTATATCAATAGTATAGGGATGTTGCGTCCAGCATGTATTAGGTTGTCAAAATTAGTTTGCAGCTAATTGAAAACTTATCAAGTGGAAACTCTGCTTACAAAATACACTGAGAAGGCACCAAGTCCAACCCAGTTGGTATGGAGAGAATATATGTAGTTATTTCACAGAGGTACCTCAGAAAACCATTACGCTGCCAATTGGCCAGAGTCAAAAGAAATAGTTTGTGATTTACCTACGCCAATAATAGTTGCACAGCCCATTATCAGCCTAATTAGGGCAGTATTTGAGCACCATACAGTATCAGTTACAAAATAAATCATTTCCATTTTTTAGTCAAATATATATAATTTAAAATATTTATTTTGTTGACACTTTAATATGCATATGACTAATTGCTATTGGCATTTTAAAATTAATTGCCATGTCAGGTAAACTACTATTTATGCTAAAAAATAAATACTCTTCTTGCATTCTCGGAGAATATTTACAGGGTGTGGAACTTGAGTGTTACTTAGTAGATATCACTCGTTTTGCCTTTCAGAGAGCAGCCTCTAAGCCCATTCCATGTCTTTTACTATGATTTTTATCCCAATTTTTTACTCTTAAATAAATCTTTGATGGTATTTATTTGTAGTGGTAGTGATTTCTTTATGGTAGGTTTCAAGGAGTACATCAGCTCTTTGAAAACATAATTGGTGGATAACATCGGCACAGGAGCCATCCACTGAAAATGTTTGACATTGGTGTGATTGCAACTTTACTCTTTTCCTTTCAATGGCATTCATCCTTGAGTTTAAAAGGTGCTTCAAGGTCTGAGTGCTTGACACCAAACGAGAATTCTGGGGATCTCTTACTGGTTTTGTACATTGGAAAGTATGCATTCGGTCCTGGTTTTGATGAACGATCTCCGAGTAATCTAGTCCGTGCCGCAATTGAATAACCTGGAGATCTTTCTTTATATACATGTAGATTTGGAGAGTTATAAGCAGCTGGCCCTGGAGTGGCATGTGATGAAAGCTGTGGATGCCTTGAAGCGCTGTGGATCAAATAACAGATAAAATTATTATGAATACGCCATATACCTATCTCAGTAAAACAGGATATCACTGTAATGAGTGGCATTATTATCACTTTCCACTCCATGCCTGAGCAGCACTCGGGAAGGCAAAAATTCCCGAGTGCACGAAGCCCAAATGCAGCTCGTTCTTACATTGTATCGCTAGTGTTGTCTATTTTGTGACAATGTTTTGAGTTGACACTCGTTTCCAGGGTGCTATGTATGTATTTACATTTTATTCAAGAGATCCCAAATCAGCAGTAGCACCATTCATATACCTAGGTACCTCTTCCTTGCGAGTTTTTTCACTTAATACCACAGAGTTGTCACCAGACGTTTAAATGTTGCTAAAAAGTCCAGTAGACTATAGTCTACTAGGCTAATCTATAGATTAAGGAGCATATATGACCCACAGAGTGGAAAGTGTCAAATGTTAGAAAAACATTTTAAATGTACATGCAGGTTAAATGCAGGCTGATGATGTCATACATTCATAATTATAGGTACATTTCTTTCACACAAATAAATACGGTACCCTAATAAATAATTGAGAAAAAGGCCAAAAAGCCGTTCTTTAAAAAATGTTCCAATCAAATCATAAGACAGGACTATCTGGAAATGGAGGAAGGGTGAAGAGAAGCCTAATGTTGGCATTAGTCTTAATGTGCCATCCAAGAATGGAGCATTACTCTTGAAGTGTCTTCCACACAGTACCTAAGTAGGGATCCTGATCCCATTGTAAAATCCCCACCACCACAGGGATTTGAACTTGAGTCCTTGGAATGGGATACCTATACTCCAGTCAGCATGCCAATTCCCAATCCCCTAATAAAATTGTTTCACTAGTTTTACTTTTACAAGTAGAATTCAGGCACAACCAGACAGGAACAAAAGTAAAACCTTGTACTTCGAAAACATGTGTTAGGTTAAGGGATCAGGGGTAGCAAATTTACGATTCAATTAAAACTAGGTGAAACTTATTAAGCATGATTGTTCATACTGATCAATTTCTCTGAATGCCTGTAGAATTTATATTATTTTTCTATGCATGTAACTTAAGCGAAGCAATCGATTTTATTTGGATAATATAATTCCAATATGTATCTTTCATACATACTTGAAAAAAAATTCATCAATGAAATGGTCTAAATAGCTCATCATATCATACCTATCTAACTGTATAATCTCAATCAACTAATTATCTTTGACAAAATCTATTCTCGCCTTAGATTCAAATTCAGATAGTGCACTTTGCGTGGTATGTACATGCAGTGACGTACCAACATCTGTAGGTTTAGGGTTTAAAGCCCCCCAAAAACTTGTTTACCTGATTTTGTTTTCATTCGTTTACCTGAACTAGCGTTTAGAATTTTGCTTATTGGGCTGAAAAATATAGTTGAATTGCCTTCACAAAAAGAGAATGTTAATTTAATTATTATTTTATTGAATAATAATATAAATATCGTTTTATGATGATTCACATAAATATTAATGAACCCCCTGCAGAAGTCAAAAACCCCCCCAGAAGTCAATCCTGCGTACGCCACTGTGTACATGCCACATTCTTTCATGACTCACTCATTCATAACTCTATCCCTCCTACTTTTGCCTCAAACACTTCTCAGTTACACCATCCCCACTGCATTTAGCCAACAAATATACTTATCCTGACACACTCAGGTTTCATTCATTGCCTTACAACAAAGTAGTACGACCTAGGTTTCGACTAATGAAGTCATCTTCAGGTGATGATGACTTCATAAGTTGAAACCTAGATTGTTAATAGGGGGGGCCTTTGACAGGAGCCCGGGCACTTAGACCTTCTTGGTCCATTGTGCCAACCCCATTCCTGTCTGTCACATGCAGACAGGGAACAAGAGCACCACGGTGAATGTATGTATGGTCACCCATCCAACCTCCGCCCAGGCCCAATATTTCTTAACTTCGGTGATCTTATGGGAACCGCGGTGTGTCAATAGGCCCTTGCCCCAAGTCAATACCCCAAGTCAAACCTAGGTCGCTAATAAAGTTTATGTGGATTGACTAAGTTACAGCTTTCATTTAACAATAGGGAGGAGTACACTTTTGTACACAGCAATTTTTACTTTCCCAGACAAACATCCATTCCTTGATTATACAAAAATAATTATAAGAGTCAGAGACTTAACACTGTTGTTAATGATATCGAATTATGTAACCATACTTAAAAGTTGTAATTTAAATACTTTGCAAATAACTGGCAGAATGGGGTAAAATTAAGTCTATATACATGCACCAATAGTCCTACAGTTTTTCATGAACCTAACATTAAATGATGAACGATCAACTTAGTCTATGATTGAGAATCATTACATGTAACAGCTAGACTACATATTATAATTACATGGAGAAAGCAGCAGATGTTGGCTTGTCTGGCACTCGTGTCCCGATAGTTGATGGCATGGCGTAAGCATTAGGTCCTGGGGACACATCTTTCCGACGTGTTCCGTAGCGTCCTGCGATGCTGTATGCTGGTGGTCGATTCCCTCTAACATACGAACTTGAGTCTGGTGAATATGCTGCAGGACCAGGTGATGAAAACCCCCCTTTCGAAAAGAAAGTAAAAGAAATTATTTTAATTTTTTTGTAAAGTAACGCTGTATTTTTCTTACATTAGACTTTTCTTACGCTGTAATTTGTGCCTCTGAAATGATCATTAAAGTATTTTACATAGATAATCACCAATATGGGAGTAAGTGGAATTGTTCTGATAATCTTGAAGACATCTGTAGTCATAGACATAGCTAGAAGTGTCTGAAAGGGGGGGGGGGTCACCACTGTGGGGTATGTAAAACAGAGGTCTGTGAATTGTGAAAATATACATTTTAAAATGATGTTTTGAAGGTGTGATATTATGTAATGGAAGGTGATCTATAGGGGTACTATTAGTATGTGTTGTACACATAATTTTTACGTTTTTTTATCAGTGGAAGAGGGGGGGGGGGTTACAACCCCCAAATTCCCCCTGGAAACGCCTATGCCTGTAGTAAAGTACATACTTATGATAGACATTTGTAGTATTTCAAATCAACCACCAAAATAATTCTCTGATGCAGAACTCACCAATCTGCATTGATTTCAGAGTTCTGCATCAGGCATTCTCAGCTGGAACTCTACTAGCAAAAGCTGCCAAACTAACTGGCTAGCAAAGAAGTCACACTGGTGCGCTTTGTGTGCTAGGCTACCATTGAGGGATAAGCATCTTCTCCTTCAGAGTTGGAACAGTGAGGACTGGATGAAATTGAGTAAGTTTGTTCAAACCAGAGACATATAGGTAATGCATGCACAAATTTTTGAGATATGCGGTATTGCCGACCATACAAGCCCACACAAGTGTGACTGGCAAGTACAATGCCACCAAAATTACAGCTCAAATATTTCATCAAATTTTGTGCACAATAAAACATAATTCCTAATGTTCATTCACATTTGTAACTGCTAAGTGAGCATGTACTTCTTTCCCTCTCTGGAGTTTTAGTTTTCCTTTCGGATTAGATTAGATTGTTTGTAGGGGAGGCCTTTGACTGGAGCCCGGGCACTTAGGCCTTCTTGGTCCATTTTGCCAACCCCATGCCTGTCTTCCAAATGCAGTCAGGCATGGTGAAGGTATGTATGGTCACCCATCCAACCTCCATCCGGGCCCAACATTACTTAACTTCAGTGATCTTACGGGAACCGGTGTGTCAATGTGGCTGGGCCCATGCCCTTCCTTTGGGGTTAGTGAATTGCACTGGCGAAACTCCAAGCAGCATCGCGGGAATAAGCTTTGTTATCATACACCGAAGACAGTGAAATTTGCCATGAAAAAATCATTTGACTTGACCAGGATTCGAACCCGGTCAAGTCAAATGATTTTTTCATGGCGAATTTCACCATCTTTGGTGTATAACGTCACACCCGTGGGCGTGACTGCGTACCACAGTTTGTAAATGCAATGATTATATGATTATGTTATACATTTATCCCTTTCATGGTGAATGCTGGCTGTAGGTGAGGAGTATTTTCTTTGCAAAAGAATGAATGCCTTCCAGAGCTGATGAGAATTTTCCTACACAAAAGAATGATTGCCTGCTATGGCTAATGCAGGGTGAAGGGAAGTGACCACTGCCAAAACAAGTATGCTGATATTCCCTGAGACACAGATTTGCAAAAGTCGTGGCCCTTTTCTAGGCAACTGAGCTCGACCCTCCAACTCATTAGCATCCCCCCACATAGCATAAATCCACAGTCTTCTAATTGCGTTTGCATTGGTTTTTCCAAGCAAACGATTTGTTGTATGTATACTATACAGAAAAATATGAGGAATTCGTTTCAGAATCCAAGTTTTTGGAGTGTACAACATATTTATGTTTAAAATAAACCACCGTAAATGCAATCAGTTGATCGATAATTCATACTGTGAGGGAGGATGGGTTTGGAGGGTGAAGTTGCATCCGTGGCTGAGGAAAGGGATGGGCTTCCTGGTGACTTGGGTACCAAGATCGACAATGAGCATACTGGTGTGATTCGTTATCGTGAGAGAGCTCCATACTGAGGAGTAGGACCATGCTACTAGTTACAGGAGAAGCATTTTGATTCACCAGGCTCCGGTACGATTGGATTAAGAGTCACTTGTTCAAGACTAACACAGTACAAATGATGGTTAACATCAAAAAGGTTCTCCACTTCCAAATTTTTTTGTTCTCTATTTCCCTAAAAACACATTTTCCAAAAAAGTAAGTCATGAAAACTTGACAGGGCCTAAACTTTTTCATCCCCTCTTTGTTGGCTTCCCTTGAATGATGTTTGATGTGATGACATCTTTTGAAAGAAACTATGCATTGCTTCATCTACGCCTAACTACCCCGGGTTTTATATTTTCAATATGGTATGAGATTTACATCAAATTCAGGGCCTTTATAATAACCTTCAACACCCTCCATATGCAATAAAAACAATACATTCATTCAATTGCTATTTAATCCTTGAACTATAGTGATCTATAGTAACTATCCTAATGATGATATATGGGAATACCCATCTATCATCATTAGGCTTCAATTCCACTTTAGAGTCACTGCATTATAGTCTAACTGTCTGTATTTCATATGTTACTGTGTTACAACAAAGGAATAAATTGTCTGGGAGACAACTGACCAATAACTTGAATTCCAGACAGAAAGACTGATTTACCTATGACAACAATCCATCATGGAAAAATTTCCTTATGGAATTCCTATTTTTTATTCTTCTAAAAACAATAGGGATAAAAATAAAAGGTAATTGATTGAATTATTGAACAAATTTGCACAAATCAAGAAGACTATATGTATATATAGTCCTGCACAATTGCTGTTCAGTAGAATGACTCGAACTAAGCTCCCTATACATCAGGAATTACTAAAACCTTAGATTATAACAGACTTCACCCAAACTCAGATGATCAGAAACCAGTACAATAAAAAATATTTTGATTTAACCTTTAAAGGACGGCTTTAAATCCCAGATGTATCACTGCATGGCCGGACATTTAAATGGCCTAGGTTTAAAATATAAGCAGCTCTCCAGTTAATTATAAATAACGAAACTCATTATAAGCCGATTTTAAACGAAGTGTGTCTCAGCGGTCCCTAAAGGGACCGCAAGGCCATAAACGAAAACATTAGGTGGTCCCTTTTGGGACCGCACGGACGCTAAAGGTTAAATGCAAAATTAAGAAATTTCAATTTCAAACAAGGAGAAAACATTGTATATTTGGAAGAAAATGTGTGGAAACCTGCAACAGTAGAAAAATTGTGTAAGGAGGCCACAGTATTTGAGGGTCTATGTTGGCTGAGCAGAGATAGGTCTCTGTATATTTTAATTATCCAAGGCTGTCAAAAAAATGTTTAAAAGTTTCATTGCATTGTTGTGAATGTATGTATTGCAAATGCAACTATTTTTATTCATAACATGTTTAAAAAAAGGAAGATTTAGTATTGTTAATTGTTTGTTGTCCAATCACGTTGTGAAGGACGCGGCAACACCAGAGGTTTTGAAAATGTATACCTAGTAATGACGAGTGATGCAATTAAAGAATCTCTAATAATTAAAACAAGTTGTACGTAGTTTTAACTAGAAGTGTTGTAAGAGTGCAGACAACACTACAATATGAGTTTTCCTGATCTTGAAATGCTATCTTCAGAGATTTATTGTAATACATGTATTCTGAATTTACTTTTTCATGCATGGTGATCGATGAATATGCACCTCTTCAACCCCAGAAAACAAACAAATCTTTACCAGAACGAGTATGCAACAATATTGCTGTGCACAATGAGAATATTTTTCTTTGTGGAAAGAGCATAAATAGAGAATGAATCGGAACCTTAAATATCCTCCTTGAAGTATAATTGACTAATTACCCCTAGGTCATATGTAACATGATCAATAAATACACAACTTACTGATGGAAGGGTATTTTGAAGCAATGGTAAAGCCTGGATTTCTTGCTGAAGGTCCGAATCTTGTTGTTCCAGGTTCAATCCACTGAGGACCAGGACCAGCAAATTTTCTTAGTGGTGGAGGCTTGTGGCCAATTGTGAATGCGGGGTTGCGGTATCTTGTGAAGTCATGGCCCTCATACCCAACTGTGGGTGGCATGGGGTAAACCCCTGGCCCAGGACCTGTTGGATGTATAATATGCATACCAATCTACATAATACAAGTTATCTTAAGAAAATAAACTCCAATTAATGACACACTCGCTAAAATAATTAAAAAATCGATCAGTTCATTTATTTTAATTTCATGTGGAAAAATTCAAACTTTGATTTTTAAAAAAATAAAAATATATCCTACCGGACTCTCGGGCCATGCTTCTGCCAGTTTTTTTTTGTACGGCCGGCATTTCGGCCTGTACAGAAAAATTTGAGGTCCTGGGTGAGTTTTGTTTACCACTTCCGTATTTGTATTCCCCGCCGTTTCAATGGAAACGATGTATATCTTTTCGAAAAACCAATCATAAAGAAAATATCAGTGTTTTATCCATTAATGCCTGTTTGTTGTTATATGTTTGTAATGTATCATTTCTAAGTATGTTTAGTTTCGCGCCTCGATACGTAAGTCATACTTTTAGTTAATATTTTGCTCACTTACTCACGTAGTGCTAGTGTTGGATGAAGGTGGAGAAGCGGTGCACAAGAATCGGAGGGACAAGTGGAAAAGCAAAATTAACAGTAATGTTATCCAAAGCCAGAGTTGGTTGTCGGCAGTTTTCTTCGTTGAAGGTAATTATAAGTGATAGAAGATAATTTTTATTCATTTATCAAAGTATGTTAAGTTCGTTGAGCTCATTTTGTACCTTACGTTTTCTATACAGCGCAGACAGTGATACCGGCGAAGGCTTAACTATTGTTTGTAGCTATTGCTTATTTTTTTATTTTTCAGAGTTGTCTATTTGCGTTCAAAGTTCCAGAAGGTATAAACCACAATGTTGTTCCCATTCAAGTCAGAGGCAAAGGAACTACGCCAATTAATACAGCCATTATGTTTGTGCCGCAGCAAGAGGCAAGTTGTGCTACTGTGGTCAAACCTAAGTGCACTAGTGTGTTGAACTAAAATTAGAATTGTTCCAATTTACATTTACAGGCTTGGATCGTTGAACGGATGGGAAAGTTTCATCGGATATTGGAACCTGGTTTAAATATATTGGTGCCAGTAATTGACAAAGTGAAATACGTTCAGAGCTTAAAGGAAATTGCCATTGATGTTCCTCAACAAAGTGCTATTAGTTTAGGTATAATCATCCATTGTGTCCAGTTCTAATTGTGCTTCATAATGGAAACAAAGATTTTGGTGGAACCCGTGAATAGCTCCTTAGTCTTGTAAGGGTTTGTTGCGTCACCTTGATATGATGTCTAAACTATATTTTCAGATAACGTTTCATTAAGTATTGACGGAGTCCTATACCTCAGGGTATTTGACCCTTTTAAAGCGAGTTATGGCGTTGAGGACCCTGAGTTTGCCATCACACAGCTCGCCCAAACAACCATGAGGTAAGTGGAATTATCTTGTCAATTCTTTTCATAGGTGAGAAAATTATCAAGTTTTTTACAACAAATGTGACCCAGCATAACAGATCAATTTCTCGCTTAAGAACGGAGATGTTAATGTAATTCAGGAATGGATAACTGCCCAACTACCTGTGTTCGGTAGTTTGGTCCTAGCTCTCATTTTTTTAAAGGACCTACATATTCCATTGTGTGCCTAGACGTTGTATTATGATGGGTCGGCAATCAAGGATAGGAAAATTATTGTAGGGAAAATTTCGTTTTTATTTTTTATAACCTTTTTTCAAAGGGAGCACTTGTTCGGTCACCACCTATGATGATGTAATCGCATTAATTTATGTGTAATATTGTAAAAGTGATGCAATCCCACTGAAATTAATCCTATTTGAATGTAAGAACTTAAACATTTTGTGTTGCAACAGGAACCAACTAATTTCATTAAACTCAAACATAGCACTATACCTTACTAACTTCACATAAAGGCTCATAATGTATTTAGTATGGTGGTGGTTGGAGGCAGGTTGTTCACTGTGTACAAAAGCGGACGTAATATCTTGATTGGTCCGTAAATATGTTCCCATATATGCTTTGAATTTTCTTCTTCTAAGTATGTTGATATTTTGTATATTTTAAAACCATTTTAATGCATTATTTAAAAAATAAATTAAATAGTTGCTGCATTCAGTGAATACTTTTTGCGTTTATTTCCAAACATTGAGTTCTGTGACATTGTTTCAAATTACTGATATTGACTGTAATATTATTACTAGGGATTCCAGCAATCACTTATGCATGTTAAGCTATGTCATTAAGAGGATTTCTCTCCTGACAGGTCTGAACTTGGTAAAATTGCTCTGGACACAGTCTTTAGGGAAAGAGAAAGTTTGAATGTTTCAATTGTGGAATCGTTGAACAAGGCTAGTGAGGCCTGGGGGATAACCTGCTTGAGATATGAAATCAGTAAGTCAAGTTTTTATTCTCTAAACATTAAGCTCTTTTGGTGGGTTTCATTGGAAATCACATTTAACATTTATGTTCACTTTATCAGGGGACATTAAACTACCTTCTCGAGTGCAAGAAGCAATGCAAATGCAGGTTGAAGCTGAGAGGAAGAAGCGTGCTGCCATCTTGGAGTCTGAAGGAATGCGAACAGCGGACATCAACGTAGCTGAAGGAAAGCGAGCATCTCGAATCCTTGCTTCAGGTATGCATTTATAGGTACACTGTAATGATTAAGCTATGGACTGAAGGTATTCGATGAGTACATCCTGAAATCAGTGGTATTACTGCACAGAGACCCTGATATGGAGCATGGCACTGTTTGGGAAACTTGTTAGACTTGAGGCTTCTGAGATGTGGGTTTGGAGAAGGATAGAGAGGGTGAGATGAGTGGCGAGGAGGACGAAGAAGGCGTTACATATTAGATATGGTTGGAGAGGAGAGGAAGATGGTGGTAGAGGTTTGGAGAAGGCAGAAGAGATGGATGTAAAAGTAGTCTGATGTTTTCCTGGCATATAGCATCATGGAAGGCTATTTGGGTTTGCCACCAGGTCACTCCTCTCCGCTGATGTTTCAGAACTCAAGTCGAGATCCATCCTCAGGGCTGATGCTGAATGGGTGGGAATGGCTGGAATATATATGTAGTCATAAACCAGGCGTCAGGTCCTTCGTGATTGGTCGGTAGGTTCTCGCCTTTCTTTGGCCAACCGAATTCTCCTCAGTGTCGGTTTCCAAGTGTTAATGAGTGCATACCCCATGTCACGATTGAGGTTCTTCTTTGCCAGCCGGATCTCGATCTCGAGCCGTCTCGCAGCATAGGATCTTCACCCTGTCCCGACGGATGGCCGAGCAGAGGGGACAGCCTTGCCGCCGTTATTCCAGGGTGTCTACAGCTCCTGGAATGTCTTTAAATACTGGAATTATCTTCGAATACAAAAAACACTCCTGAAATATTCTTCAATTTCATTTGTAGTCCTGGAAAAATTTACACTATATTCTCTGTTATTCAGAAAATGCATGTTTTTCCATCAAACCCATTCTTATTGCTACTGCAATCGGTATACTTTGTTTAAATGTTATTCGCTATGCATTTTTGTTTCTTCTATACCTATATAGTACACATTTGTTCCCCCAGTACTACATTAGTTTGTCCCCTCATTCCCATAAGCGTACCTCTTAAATCGGATGGGTGCTGTGATCGTTCTGCAAATCCCCACCAGGCATCCGCGCGTATCGAATAGTAACGAAGCTATCTTTTTCGTTGCAGTATTGACTATAAATTTTTGAATAAACCCAATGTATTTTATAGGCTCTTACTGTCTGCTCATTATTTGCTAAACAGTGCAGAAAACTTCTGGAATAAAAGTTAAAAATTGACAATTAAATAACAAAGAAATCAGTGTGTCCAACTTCCTCAGACACAAATTAAAAGAAAATTGCCTTGAATCCTTCTTCTAATGTGGAGTTATCTAAATAGTGCCTAATCATAGGAAATATGAGCCATGGTCACAAAAATAGCGGAACAATATTGTTTTGCAGTATTTTGGTGTTGGTGGAGCTCGACAAGGAAATTTTGTTACTTTTGTTTGTTAGAGAATACATCTGACGGTAGTTTACCAGTCCCCATAATGGCAATAACTATAGTTCCTGAAAGACTAGACAGTACAAAATGCTGACTAGTAGGAAAAATCAAGATTTTAGTCTGGGCAAAATGTGAAGTTGAATTGAGAAATACCTTCAAATCTTTCATTTTCAATGTTAAGTCCCTTAGTTCACTGTTGATGGTTCTGGAATACTGTTCGGTCGGTTGTTTTTTTTATAATTAAACTAATTACAAGCCTGGTGTAACATAGGTACCTCTGCATCTTCCATATTAAAACTGCAAAGGTTTGGTACGATATCTGTGCGTCTCCTGTGCAATTAGAGCATTAGAAAGCCCAACTCTGATTGTTACTTTAGGGATATTTATCATACATTGTGACCTGGAAAATTAAAAATCCTTGATAATACATCAGAAGTGCTGTTTTTAATTCTAATTTTACATAATACATAAAAAAACGTACTTACTTTTCAGGTTAGAAAAATCTCATTGCTCCAATGATTTCTCACAGTTTAAAAAAATTGATTTTAGATGACGATTCTTTTAAGTTCTTTAGCATGCAACTAGATTACTTGCAACAGGAATGGGCATTTTATCGGGTGAAAATTCTAAAACGAGTATATTTACTTTTTCCTTGACTGACTGGTGTATTGTGATTGTAATTAATAGCAGGCCTAGCATTTGTTAAATTTGTGATGAGAAACATGAGTCCATATTAGTACACACGTAGTTGGAACATATGTTCATTTGATGGGGCCATCACTTATCTTTGTATCTGTAAAAATACTGTCATATAAGCTCTTTCCTGCTTGTGACCCTGCTCAAATAATAGTTCCCTTCCAGTCAAACCCATTAAGTAACTTGTAGATATGGAACATATATTGTGCTATAGATGTAGTGGTAAAATGTTATAAGAAATAAATGGAAATCAATAATGACTGTTAGTGTTCTAATATCAGTGTAAAAAGAACAAAATAGGTTTAACTATGTGGTTGAAACTATTTTCTGTGAATTATTTTGATGACTCCCCCAGACAATTAAGTTTCCCCCTGTGAAAAAAGTAGGTCTGTACAACTGAAATTCATTTAGGCTTTATCTTCAATTCAATGCATGACTATCAGCATACTTGTGGGGATTTTACATGGATTTTGGCTCTTATATGTAAAATGTTATCTTTGATATTTCTTTAACTGTGAATTCTTTTCATAACTTCAGAGGCTGAGAAGCAGGAGCAAATCAACAAGGCCAGCGGGGAAGCCTCTGCCATATTAGCTGTCGCTGAAGCAAGAGCCAAAGGGCTGGAAATGGTTGGCAAGTCTTTGAAAAATATGGTAATTCTCAATATTTATTTTCATTCACAGTCTTGGATCACCTTTAAATATAATGGCTTTTCATTCTTCTGCCTGTGAATGCCTTTCTCTCAGGAGGAGGTGAACTCAACTTTGCACTTTCACTTCTGGTGAATTATGTAAATCTTTTCAACCAAGTTGAGCAAGGTTATTTCTCAATATTTTGCTAGAGCCAGCATTATGAATGCATTGAAATTAAATGGAGAATGAATCTGTCAATTACTGTGTGAATTAAATGTATTGACTTGTGAGCAAAGATTTAGAGTGAAGCCTGAATTATTAGCAAATTTCTCTCCCACTTTAGGATGGGAAAAATGCTGCAACTTTAAGTGTTGCTGAACAGTATGTGCGTGCATTTAGAAATCTAGCAAAAACAAACAATACCATACTTTTGCCTAGCAATGCCGGGGATATTACCAGTGCTGTTACTCAGGTATGTCATTTTAATTCCCTTGACCAAATTCATGATCCAGTGTGATGTAATTTAATGCTGAAATTTGTTTGGTATTACCATAGTACTTCAGTGCCGCTTTACTTATACAAGTTAAATTTTTGCTGGCATTATAGGCTATGACGATATATAAGAATATATCTGGAGTTTCTAATAAGGGTATTTCTGAAAATGGACTCAAAGATGGGGGACATATGGCTGAGTATTTCAGTGATGAGGAGGAACTTAATGAGCTTACCAAGTCGAAGAAGAAGAAACCATCGCAGGATAAAAATTCCTTTCCTCTTGTGTAAATGTGGATGGTGAATATATACCTATCATTATGCATGTGGTATTAAACAGAAGACCCAAATTTGAAGACATGTCTTGTGCAAATGAAAAAATATTTTATTACAAATACAACAGTGAAGTTTTAAATATACATTTACTTATAAACCCTCTTCAGTGGAAAGCTAACAATTCAGTTCGGGTAGCCATTTCTCCTGCTAATGGGAAAAAAAGGGGGCAAAGAATGCATTCCACTCGAGGCTTCTTTTAAAATTATGACAGCAAAAAACACTTTGCTCAACAATAAATGAAGCATACTCATATGCTCACCGGTTGCCACAACATCATAAAAAAGCACAGGCAGTATCACTTGGATTTAAGTATTTGAGCACAGCGTTGGTGTCTTTATCAGAAAACACCATCACCACTAGAGAAAATAGTACTGTGCTTTCTCGTTACCATATTAATAAATAACATTTCTCTTGCTTTGGTCCCAACAAAATATTGCAGTTTGTGAACATCACTACACACAGTCAGGCAATGGTTCAGTTGCACTGGAATTTGTGCCCTCAAACTGGCGAAGGTGGATCTGGAATGAATACACTGATTTGTAGACAAACTGCAATAATTTTTCGAAGTTAAAATTGAGTTGGAATACCTGTTTGGTATTTACTGGTTATATAAACAATTTAAGTCGCACAGCCATATGAGGAATAGTAAATAAGTAGGTTACAACAGCCTAAAAGCTACATCCAATAATTCATATTATTTCAATAACTTGTGTACATAAGTAACAGGCTCGCATCCCTTCAAAATGTGATTCACTTGATGAAGTACTGATTGTAATGCATAATTTTGATAAGGAACTACAAAGATATCAAGCCTGTTTCACATTACCACATGGTAAAAATACATAGCCTAAGGAAAAAGAGGCTCCATGATTATCCATGAGGCAGGAGGTGGCTAGATAGCAAAGAAATCTCCAGCAACTGTACTTACTTGTAAGTGTAGATTGACCTCATCGCTGCGGCTCAGGTATGGAAAGTTTCCACCAGACTTCAAATGAGCCAATTTTGCATTTGGATAGCATTTATACAAGTCCTCCCTGACTGTGTTAGAGAGTGCATACTTGTCAAATACATCCAATATTGTAGTGGGTGTATCACTCAACTTCTGAGGCTGGACATAGCAATTGGTGCAATTCAATGTTAACCGAGATGCCAGTTCTTGCTGTGATAGGCTCTCAAGCTGTAGTAATAAAGGAGGAATGTCTCTTTTAAAATTTGATATATTTATTTCATTACACCCCCGTGAAATGTTTGTATTGATGAAAACGAGATAGTAAATTATTAGCAATTAAAACATAAATAACCACAACATCTATTCTGAAAATGAGTGGCGATTTGCCGTGGAAACATCACTATTGTGCGGGCTTCATAAGATATTATTAGCACAAAGACAACAAATTGAATACAGAAATAGGAAAGATTACATCAAACTTACAAAAACAGATTTCACAGCTTTCTAGATATTCTTGGATGCTGCAAGAGGAGTTAATTTTTTACCAAAAAGTCTATTTACATTTTTGAAAATTTCTTTTCCTCCAAAAATACTTTTTCAATTCATCAAGAAGTTAATCAAAAGCATCTTTCCTGAAACTTCAGGGTGTTTTTTGAAGGGCTGGTCATAATAGAGATCATTTTAACCACTGGTGTTGTGTATGGACATGCCCATTTCGGAACAGAGAGGTGTTTTTGTGGAGGCAAACAGAATCACATTATACATAAATGTATATGCAGGGGATGGTTATAACTTCATGACATTTGAAATGTTTCCTGAAGGACTTAACATTTAAATATGTTCCTTAATGCATGCTTTTGGTGGGTGACATTTTGATATTTCCCTGTACCAAGCTCCCCCTGAGTGAAATGGTTTGATGTGGAGGCTGATGTGATGTCTCCATATAATTATGGGCCAGGATAGATTTCTGGCAGAGGAAAAGGTATTTTTGGGGAATATTTATTCCACTTAGCTTATTCGGGAGCAATTCAATTGCACTAGTCCATCTATCAAGACTGGACAATCAAATTAGTCTAAATAGTCAACAATTACATTGATGAGGAGCACTTAGGCTAGGAGAGTACATATAGTGGTAGTGAAACATAGTGGCAGTCGTGCAAAAGACCCTTTTCAGGGGAGGAACCTATTGGCTACAAACTGGCTCCAGAGGTGCCAGGTAAGATAGTCTCCACGTTTGACTACCAGGGTTCCCAAGGTTGCAAACTTCAAAATGCTTCATCTTTTATTCACACCAACTTTCTAGCTCTCAAGAACTCTTAATCCAATTGTTTTGATCAGCTTCTCTTCTGGGTGATGAACTATATCAGTTCACTTGGAATAAGTTTTTTTTGGATCGTAAACATTGTGGTGAAACGAGCTGCTGGCATTTCCCAATTCTCTCATGTTTAAAGCAGTAATGTAGGCAGCAATTTTTGCTATGGGCAGTTCTTTCCCCTTCTCTCCTTCGTCGTCCCGTTTAACACGAGCCTATCCCTACTTAATCCCTTGCATTTCGAAGTCAACTGCCACCATGTTACACTACCACCACAATATTAAAGGTATTTTATTGTCTTCTGCCTATCAAAATTGTTAGGTTTCAATTCCCACTATCACCTGCCCTTTATAATTCAATGACACTCTAAGGCCATGCATAATTCACACTAATGATCTTCCTCTTACCATGAGTTTTCCACTTAATAACATCATTACAGTTTGTATTTTTTGGCAAATAACTAAAAAATTATATTGATAAGTGGCTTATATTTTGTTCTAATTGGCAATATGAGATCTATTTCATTATAAAAAGGCCAAAAAAATTTACGAGAAGTGTCTCGCCTTGTTTAACGAGACTTTTAAGAGAAGAACCTTGCTCAAACCATCCTAACAGCCTATTTATTACCCCTCATTACAAACCCCTACTGTCCTGCATACTCCAAATCTCTTTACCTTTTCCTCCATATTTTACATCTATTTCTTAGTCTTACTCTCAACTCCTCTTTTCCTGTCAATCCTCCATACCCATACCTCCAAAGCCTCCGGTTTAAAGCATCCTTTTCCCTGCTATCTCTTCTCTCCTGCTAATGTATACTCCTTTCGCTAACACAATTCCCCGACCATCTTTGCTTCTATGCCCATTTCCTAGTTCAGTAGCAAAGAGGTAATATAATTTTCCCACCAATGATATTGTATTACTGTAAAAATATCCCATTCCGACAAAAATAAATCTGGTGATGTTGAGGACGTACAGTACTATATGTTACTCTTTCGAGGATATCTGAGTGAGAAGATGATTGCGAAGCAGAATGGTGTACTTAGGCTTATGTAGATAAGAGTAGACAACTCATGGTGTATGTTAAGCATAGTTGCACAATCTATTTGCCTGAAAAAAAAAACTAAAGGAACATGCTCATTTGAAAATTTTGCACAAGTTTAGAGGTATTTGCTTGGTGCCTAAGTGGATCATTGGGCCACCGTTTTCAAGCTAACTTATATCTTCCCCATCTTACTTGTACATACCACTTCTTTTAAAAACATGAACCTATTTTCTTCAAGGGTGAATTTTACCTCGGACTACAATACTAGTATTCAGAGGAAAACACCAGATGAATATTGGTTCAGGAGACAATAGTGTATTACGTACTAGGGAGGGAAGTAGAACTTAGCAACCCACATGATATTGCGTTGCAAAAGCGCGGGTTGCAATTTCCAACTTCTTTCCTGGGTCGCACACAAGATTTTTTGCTGCAGCTTAATGGAAAGTTTGTTAAAATATTCTTCGTTTATAATCGTAATGTATCATTATTCACACAACAAAGTAGATGGCTTAAGTTTTGTTGATAGCTCACTGAAATAAACTAGAAATTCCTCTTGAAATCAATTGGTCGTTATTTTCTCTCCATTTAAAAATTTCCTCACACCGCCATTATATTGACTAACTGATTTTTTAGGTAACATATTATTAGAAATATTTCGAGCTTCCAAACCAAAATCTCAGAATTCTCCATCTCATCGCTAGAATCTTCCGATACTCATTTTTAGATCCAGTCCCATTTATCAATTATACTAATTTGACGTTTCAATTTATCTATTTCTCTACGGTAAGACCACTGTGGTAAGACTTTCAGTTGTGTAAATAAGTCGTTGACAAAAAGCAATGAAACGCAAATAAAATTGAGAAAAAGCATTACATTCTTCCCACAAAATAGGGAAGAAAAACAAACTTTCAGTTCAGGTGTGGCAAAAAATTTTTTTTTCAAAAATTCATTCCACACAAAATTAACTCCATTCTCTTCAGTGATATAATATGATTTACTGTAGCCACTTAATAGTACATACATACAATGCTGCGATGACAGAGAAATGTGGATATCAAGTCTGCATGAATTAATAAACAGATTGATGACGTGCACAAAAAGAAGTAGGTTACAATCACACATTCTATGAGCAAAATGAATCGTGCATGTAAACAAGCCAAAACCCACAGGGTTGATACAGGCCTGGAAAAGTTATAGAAATTGAAAATGAGCATGGGAAAGTAACAGGAAATAAGTAAGTGGCCAGGAAATTTGCTTTCCCAAGTCAAAATCTAGTAGAGTAAAGATTTAATACTTTACCGGCAAATGCATAGTGTAAATTCTTCTCGGGAATTCCACCGTGTGTAATTTGCAAAAACTGCCGGTGATTTCTTTGACCATAGGATTAAATGGAATAATGCCAAGACTCTATGTCGCTCCAATAATTATTATTGGGATAGATTGGCAAAGGAGGCCATTGACATTCTGCTGGAAAGGGATATTTTTAATCGTGATGCAAATTTTCATCTTAGCAATTCTTGAAATTCCATTTTAAGATAATTATCAATGCAAGAACCAATAATACTCATTTCTGCTGGTGCAAATTTCACTCTCCTACCAATCAGTAGGCACCTGATTGTTGGACCCAGCTTATAAGCCAGCTGTACTTGAATTCCACAGCATAACCCGGAAGTCGATGGACAAGTTGTCTGTTGAAACGTCTGTATTTTTTGGAAATTTAAAGTGGTGGAATTCTAGATAAGAAGTCACTCTCAAAATCTGATAGTTTTCAATAAGTGAGTGGTATCACTTAATGCACTGTCTATTTTTGAGTGTACTTAGGGTTGATGTATCTTGCCTGGATGATGCACTGGAGATCTTTTTCGGTGTTAAGCAATTAATTATACCTGTAAAATAAACTTCCAGGTAATATTCTTTACACTCATGCTGTGGAAGATGGAATACTTGTTTCTTCTCAGATAATGTACAGGTCTCAGTTCTCACTGGCTTCTCCCGAGTTAATTATATACAACAGGGTCGATGCCAGGGCAATCAAAAGGAATGAGCATCAGTACTACTGGTCCATTTCTAGCATTTACTGCCCACTTGTGGAAATATTAGATCTTGAATTTCTGAGGAAACAATTTTAACTTAAAAAACAGGAAACATAATTTTAACTTAAAAAACCTTACTTCACGCTCTGAAGAAATTTAGTGAAGGAGAGGTCAAGGTATTACAGTCAAGATACGACCGATTGATGTGAATGCCATGTATGAAATGAATTTGGTAGTACGCTGTCGCATTGCAGGGGTAATACGACAACACTTTTGTTATATTGAATAAAACCCTAGGATTGATATCATCATAAAGTGTGCATGCATGAACTTTTCTTGCACCTTCTTAAAAATGCACGCTTAATAAGTAACCCTAACATTGAACAGACTGGGACCCCTAAAAATCTACACAGAAGACTTACCCTTTCGACCATGAAATCAATGGAATCGGCTATTTCAGCATCAACTGTGACAGAAGTAAAATTGCCCATGACCATTTTCTTCAGAATCAGAGATGGGAACATCCAAAACCTGTCAAGTGAGAAAAAAGGTAACATATGTCATTATGAACTCCATCTAAATGGTAATGCATAAGTTTGTTACTTTTAACTCCTGAGTAATGACTACACATTGATACTGCACATGGAAAAGAGGCCAAGGGGAAAGTCAAGAGTTTGAATATATGAAATTACTTACACTGTGGCAGAATCGTTGTAATTGAAGACAGAAGTATCGGTGAAGGAATTACACAAGATTAATGACGCCACCAGAGGACAATTGGCTGTATATTCAGCAAACTTCTGCGCCAAAAATCCACCTTTGAAAGAATTACGAAGATTTTAAGACCATGAAATAAAAATAATTGCCTATAAAAGACTAAGAAATCTCTATGATAAATTACCTAAGGAAGTACCAAATATGTGAACCTTCCTACATCCTAAATGATGAATAAGTTTTTTGAATCCTTCATTCCACTCTTTAACCGTCCAATATACAGGGTGCTCGGCCTGAAAATTAGAAATACTATGACATAATACATAAATTCCAGTTCTGCGCTGAATCAGCAAAGAAGACAAATGATACGAGCATTAAAATTAATGTTTAACTAACAGTGCAGAATAATTACTACGTTTCCACATCCGATACACACCGAAATAACCCTGAATCCTTTCGCATGTAAGGCAAGAATTTGCTTGAAAAAGATGTCAGCTGTGCCGCTAACAGGAGGGAGGCAAATAAGTGGGGTGGACACCGTTTTCGGGCCCGAGTCATAAAGTTTCCACACCTGAAAAACGAATGCTATGAGTTACCTTGAACAGTTACCCTCATATATAGAACAACACGAACTCAGTTCAAACCTTGGTACTGTCTGAGTCCACTGCTATTCTTCTTAAAGGAATATTGCTCCTAAAACTAAGGTACTCATTCGATTGACATAAATCACTCAAGTAACTCATGTTTCTACATTAAACGGGAAAATGAAAATAGACGCAAAATCAGCTTCACGAACACATTAGAATCATAGCTTATAAATCTCAGTATGTAAAAAAAATGTAGTTACGACGCATTTTCATGATTGGTGGTTTGCCCCAGATATCCGAGATCTTTCCACAACAAAAACAATATGTGATGGCAACAAGCGCATGACCACATTCGATACTCTTTTTTTTAAGCTCAGATCAAAATAATGTCAACTCCGAAAGAAATAATTCATTCAAAGCCCAGATAAATATCTCATTATTAATGACATTTGGTGAGCATCAACGCCGAAATTTTACTTAAAGATAAACCCAAGGTCCCTATATATAGGGACCTTGGATAAACCTGATTTATCCAATAAAAGCTCTATTATCGAACCTCATCTGTTCGCTTCGCCCGCAGTAGTGTAGTCATTTGTTTAAAAGAAGAATTGAGTTGTTGCGCCAATTTGAGTAAATTTGAGCATGTGGTATTACGGCAGACGAAAAGGAAGTTCTTTTTGCGAAATTCCCATGGACTGACCTTCATTGATACAGTTTGTCAAACAATAGATTCTTCCATAAATTACTTATAATGTCTAATTCACAATTATCCAATGACTTTCGGGAGATAGTCGTAGCCGTGTTTGATAGTTGGACTGCGCTGCAGGTGAGTATCATACTGTCCTTATGAACATAATGTATGTTTTCCTGTGCATTCTTATCATGTGACTTAAACTTTGTTATTAGCTCGCTATCGCTAATGGTCCTGGTGGGTTAAAGAGCCAAGATCTTGTGGCCAGCATGATAAACAGTGTCACACAATCAATATGCGGAAACGGTGAGTTGTTTTCCCCCTATTCGTGCTCTTAAATTGGTTTCTGGTAGGTTTATTCATGCAACCTATGTCGCTTCCAACTTTGCGCGATTATCGTATTAGTTCTGATTATATAAAAAGCAGGAAGTCAATTTTAAAGTTGTTTACTATTAGTAATTGGGATTCCTGACACATGCTAAAATTATTTATTAAGTTTCATGTTGAAAGTTTCTTTACAATGGATATTATTGTAACAAATATTTTCTGCTTTCATCATAATGTTTGAACGTTAGTCTAAACACGGTCTTTTTTGTCGTTTCAGCCTTAACAATTTATCTGAATTTTGAGTTTCCTGGGATACAAATAACATTCTTGTTCCAAATTTAGTTCATTAGTTTTATTTCGACTTCTAATTTAGTTCATTTTTGCAGTTTCCAAAATTGATTACTCTGAAATGCATCCATTTTTCTTTCAGAAAACATAGATTCATACGAAGTAGCAGACATGCTTCATGACATGATGGATGAATATTTTCAAACGGTCTGTGAAGATGAATCTCCAGAGGAAGTGGGAGAAGCACTAATACAGTATTTCGTGAAATGTCGTGCAGGCGAGAAACATTTGGTTGATTTAGAGCTAGGCAATGTCAAGAAGTTGTCTGCCTCTGCATCACAAAGAATTCCCTGTCGTGGTGCTAATATCGAGGTAGGTACTGCATCGTGAAGATATTCACTTCACATTGTATTATTACCTTAGTACGAGTTGGAGTAAGCTGCTCCTAAGTGTGCTGAACATCATCATCTCAGAAAATTTCCATATCCTCTCCTTTCCTTGTACTTGGGGCCATTCAATAGATTTAGTGTTTAGGCGCCTATGGAACTGTTCCATATTGATGCAAAAAGAGATTGCTGTTTTCCAATAAAGGAGATCTATTTTGCATCTAGTTATGATGCTTTACATAATTTTCCAGTGCCAGGTTCAAGGCTTGAACTTGATATGATGCTTTTGAAACTAGTATTCACATTAATCTCATTCAGTGGAAGAAGGCATTTTTTCTTCATCAGTTCATTCATCTTATGTCCCATACGAGAGGAGGGAAATTTTGCATCTTTTTGCTCAAAGTTGGGGAATTTTGCTTAATAACTCGTGCCGCATTCCAGAAATTCTCACTGATTCCATCAACATGGGCTTTCTACTTAGTTTCCTGAATGGAAAGCCCATGCCTCAAAATCATTCTTCTTCAAGTCACAGAAGACATTTCTGGGAAGTCTTCCAGGGACTTGTGCAACTTCATGTGCACCTTCTCCACTGTTAGAAATACTTTTCTCAGGAAAAAATCGTGTAAAGTCCTTCGAATTACTCCAACGGTGAAGTTATCAACCTCAATCTTCTTGTGGCCTCTTCAATGAAGTTGCCGCCTCTTCGGTGATGGTGTGCTTCCCGTTGCATCGTCAGGCATGTTTTCCTGATTCCTAGACACTATTTTCTTCAGTGTCAAGGATTATGCCTAGGCACTCGGAAACATAACAATATGTGGGATATCTTTTTTCACCACATTTCTCGGCTTTTCGACTTAAGAAACAAAAAGCGCTTAAAACCACCCTTAACTCTGTCTCAGAAAATTTGGCATGAGGAGGCATAGCGAGGCAATGTTTCCGCACAGATCTAAAATGACGCTGATGACCATTCTTAAAAAATTACCCTTTCTGCCACAATTTACTGAGATCAATTGACTCAGTGATAGGACAACTGGTTTTCCCCCACCGGTAAATGCTTGCAGTAGGCAATTCCTCGTGTGCCTTACGGACAACCCTCTGACTGGGCAACAGCACGCAGCTCTCCCTTTCTCTTCCAGGCATACTCCTGGCAGTTCAGCGTGCTCTTTTTCCAAAATAAATGTTAACCTTTAAAGGACGGCTTTAAATCCCAGATGTATTACTGCATGTCCGGGCATTTTAATGGCCTAGGTTTAAAATATAAGCAGCTCTCCAGTTAATTATAAATAACGAAACTCATTATAAGCTGATTTTAAACGAAGTGTGTCTCAGTGGCCCCTAAAGGGACCGCAAGGCCATAAACGAAAACATTAGGTGGTCCCTTTTGGGACCGCACGGACGCTAAAGGTTAAGCGATATTGATTTACTAATGAATTCCTTTAAGATTTTATAAGTGTATTCATGATGATGAACTCAAGGGCTTGAAGAAGGTCCAAACGGCAGTTTTCAGGGATGCGCAGAATGGAAAATAACATAGTGTTGCAATTGCATCAATAACTAAAATACTAATGCACTGAATAATATGAAACTAATTGTTAAGAAAAATCTTTGCTACATTATTTGAAAAGGAAATTTTGATATCTTGATCCGTGTTGTTATTACAAAGCCGTAAATGCGATGCATCCGTCCGGTACCTGAAAAATCCGCTAAAATTCTGTTTTTAAGCACACACTGAAATAAATATAAAACTAAAAAGTTTTGTATGCCATCGCAAAACTCAGAAATAAACGACCTTTAATTTTATGTATGTACTTCATTTTAAAATTGATTGAGACGTCTTTGAGATATTAGTCTTCAAACTCGGGTGATGGAATTTTTCAACGGATAATAAGTGCTTGTTAATTTGTCCATCCTTTAAGTGTGGCTTGGGATGGATGCACTTGCTCAGACGAGGAATTATTTTTCTCATAAACCACCGCAGAGTGATCAATTGGGAATAATTTTAGTTCCTGGTATGAGCCTGTTACAGGGGAACAGAGCGTGTATCACTGCTCATGGAAGGACTTGGTTGAGCACTATTCGAGAATCTGAGTCTATACTCTAGACTTAAATTACTGGAACAATCCAAATAAGGTGTGTTTTAGTAGGACACAGAGGACATCATTTGGACCCTATGCTATATTTTTAGAACTGATGAGAGCCAAAAAAATAAAGAGAGCTACACTGCTGCAATGATTGAAAATTCCTTATTTGTATGCACCATCAGTGATAATAAAAAATATGTATACAGACTAATGTAAGACACATTTCCAATCATTGTGAAATGCCCAAATGATATGGTATGCAGTCATGTGCAGGGGTGCAAAGATTATACACCTATTCACCTTGAAAAATAATACATATTTGACTTGACTTGGAATCAAAACGGGTCTCCTCCACTACAGTGGCATAGTGTGCACAACCACATGATCTTGCGACAAGAACTCCTGGTTTTGTTTACACCCCCTCTGGAATTCACCTTGAATTGGGTATTTTCCAAAATTTTAAATTTAAGTTTAGGGATCCTTATATGTTACTTAAACTCGAAAAAGCTTGTGGAGTGAAAGTAGTTTTAAAATTGATTCAATATTAATTGAGATATTTAAGATTAAAATAGTCGAAATTTCAAATTTTTTTACGCCGCTGCGAAACGAAATCTGATTGGCTTGACGTCATTTTCGCTGAGCGATAGACGGATGTGAGGGAGAAAGTGAGTAACTGTACAAGATCTACCGTATATTTAAAGAGTTTTCATTGAAAATTAAGACTATGGCGTGCAATGGTTGTATTAAAACCACATAAGATAATTTACCCAAAGTGGATATGTTTATGGTAGGCGTTTTAATGAAGAAGGACGAGCGATTTAATGCTGCGGAAATTCGTTGAGCTTAAGTCCAAAAAATTTAAGCCTAAAGTTTGCTTTTAAATCGTCATTACTGTTTTATATCATTTTTGATACTTATAATTATGTATTTGGTGTATGAACTTTATTAACTGTTTTTCCAATACACTCATAATCATTATGATACTTCTTTCTTTATCGAAGTCCATATCAGTCCATGCAACAGTAAACAAACAGTATCTTAGTAACATATCAACATAACACAGTACTCGCGAAATGTTTGTGCTGCCAATACTCGACACACCTAAAACGTTAATTTTTTAATTTGCTAATTAGTGATTGTTTGTAGAGGAGGTTTCTAGAAGTGGCTTATCTGCTGTAGAAATGCCTAAAAATAGATTCTCATCTCCTAAATGTCTATTCAAACTTAAATTTAAGTGTTGTTATATTATAAAGCTTCTCGTGAGATTTATGGTGATAATGCTATAGGATACGTCCAAGTAAAGAGAGATGGACCACTGTGCACAGTCATTGCTAGACTATGTCCAGAACACAAAGTGCGGAGTAAAGCATACATTTTTACGGGTGGACATAGAGGAATCCAAGGAAGAAATTTCAAACATTCAATGTCGTGATTGCGTGAGTAAATTTCTTGTTCGGTGTTTCAACCGATGTATTTGTACATTGTGGTACAAAACACCATCTATATCCCTTACTTAGATGCCATTTAAAGGCATATCTAGAAACGCGAACACGTCAGAAACTAATTTCGCCGCATTTGTTACCACTGTAAGCATAAGGAAATGCCTGGGTCTAAATGTAAACAGCGAAAATGACGTCACAGGCCATTCGGTTGTTTTCGGAGTGTGCTCGGGAGCTTTCGTAACCTTCTACTTTCTTTAGCTTTTAAAACCGATATTCATACAATTTGATAAGAAAATTTTTAGCCAATGCAATAAGTTCAAGTAACTGAATCAGAATATCGGTAGTTTGAAATACGTGGAAAATACCCAATTAAGGTAGCTTGGTGGTGTAACTAGCTAACGCACCTGACTGGCCGTTGGGAGATTTGGGTTTGAATCCGGGTCAAGTCAAATGATTTCTTCATGGCCAATTTCATCCTCTTTAGTGTAAAAAACATACATATTGTAATCATACAATTCGACTCTGTCTTCTCCCCCCTCCTTTTCCCCATTCCCTCCCCTTGAGTGGTGCCAGTTTCACATGATACTTGATCCAGCACAAGGTCGAGGATACTCGCTAGTATGATAGCTTTCCAGTACCATGTGATATAGAACCAGCATGCTGGCTAACAAGCAGAATAGCTATTATACTTGCTGGGCTACTTGATTCGTAATTGATGCGGTACTAGTTTGCTACTAGCTCCCAGTAGGACCTAGTAGCCGTCGACCAATCACGTTAGCTTTTTCAGTCGCAGTGCGATCTTCACTTTTAAAAAATCTGTGCCTCACTTTTATCACTTTGGCGGTGAAAATGTCGCGAAAATCCCTACTATTACTGCAGCAGCCAAAAGTCTCCTTCTTTCATGAAAATTTTCCATTTTGTTTTAACAGTAAGCGACAGTACCGCTTCATCGCAAGAACAAGTTTAATGATCGTGTGAAACCTTCTATCACGCTTTCTAGTATACTGGGTTCCGTCCTCAATACCAAGTACCAGCTAGCATACTAGGTCTTGTGCTGGATCAATCATCGTGTTAAACGGGCTTAACATCCTGCCTCATGACTCTGCGGCAGATCACAGGGTGTGTAGTATATAGATGTCTTCCTTATTGTGTGATGTTTGGTATGTGTTGCTCAAAACTTGCTATGGCTATTGGAATGCTATATTTCTCATGTTCTTACATAAGAGATCATAGAGCTCACCAATCTCATAACATCCCTTCTGCAACTTTCGTAAAAAGGAATAAGTTACTTGTTTTACACAAATGTCAGTAGATTATTTTTGTGATACCCATGCACAAAATGCATGTGATGTAGTTTTAATTTCATTTTCGCATGCTATTTTGATATCTGTTTAGGAGCCAACCACTTCTGAAGCAAATTGTGATTCTGGCAATGAAGTTGACGCTGGTTCTCCAGTTAATGAGGAAGAAATGGAGGTAGATGATGGGTGGACGACAGTGAAGAGCAAAAGACGGACATAGTGTGTGGACATATGAGTGAGTGTGTGAAAGTGCTCATCAATAGCGGTTACAATTTCTTCTAATTAACTCATTTTTTATCAAATTATATACTTTAAAGAAGGGCTACTTGATGGGCCATTGTGAATATGTTTAATTGTTTATTTTACCTCAGTTTGAAGTAAATGAAATTTTATGCCACTGGAGGAGGTTTGTTTAATTTGTTGCTCATTGGTTCAGTCTTACATGAAAAATGTGAAAGGATGAACATAATGTCTTGCAGATTTCAGAGCCTAGGCGAACATGTTCGAATCAGCTGTTGAGGGGAGAATTGGTGGAACAGCTCGCAAAACATAAAAAAATTAAAAGATATTGACTGACTACCTTGTTAAATGGTGTTTCAATGAAAAAATTCATTGGATGAAGGAAACTACTCAAAGTTCTCCATTAGGTGAGCATATTGCTCTAAACTATAGATGAGAAATTTCTGATGTGGTGTTATCTCCACTAGAACTCAGCAAAATGTGATGTTCAATAGATTATGTAAAATCTGTATGATCATGGTTTGTTTTAATTTATTCTGTGGTGTTCAATACAGTTTACTCAAAGCCTCAGAATAAAATTGATTCTTAAACATTCACATTATTTTTATGGGCAAGAATAAATAATTATTTAATAATTTATATTGTTATGGGGCTATGATTCCTGAACCATGGTGAAAGGGGGCATTGAGCTAAAAAGGGTTAGAACCACTGCTTTAGATTGAGATTTCAATTCCATTGCAGGCAGCTTAATCAGGAACAATGACTTGAATTAAATTTTCAGGGGAAATTTACTCTTTTCTTTCCACTAGACACCTGCATCATGGAAAACCATTCATTCTCCATCCTCATTGTCCTTCTCTCGTTTGTCCTTGAATTTGCATCTGTGATTGGAATTGACCGGGCTTTGTGTGTCACTATATATAATGTAATCCTTGAATGAAAGGGGCTTTGTGCCATGCTCAAGAGTTGTGCAGAGATTTGCAGAAAATCCTCTTCCAAGTGGTGCTGACTTTGATGCCATTGTCTTAGTTGAAATTATGCAGCACTTCTTTCATTTTCAATTGATTTGCATATCAACTGAGGAAAATAAAAAAAATTCTTTGGCTAAAGCCCTCCTAAAGTATGCCAAGTAACTAACTCAAAAATAACATTCATACTTACACAAATGATTTGAGTAGAAGATGAATTAGCTCACAGAATAGTATACTACTTGGAAGTTATTGTTTCCAAACTACGTTCACTTAGAATTGTCAACAAAGAGGTTATATCCAGGTTAACTGTCACGCTGTGGGCTGGTTAATTTAAGTTATACTTAATGCATGAAATAATTATGTGGCTTAAAAAGTTAACTTTACCATAAAGTATGTCAATTCCTGTTGGCCCACCCAAAGTAGCTGGCAGCTTCTTTGAGGCAGCCATTGAGCTCAGTGGTTAAGTGAAGGCTGGCACACACTTCTCCTCCTGCCTCCGTCTGCTTCATACCTCCCAAAATATATGACTAACTGAAATGTAATTTGTACCGAATGTTGGCACACACTACACTGTTCCGCCTCCGTCTACCACCATCTGCTCCACCTGGAATTCTTTGCTGAGAATATTAGGCGGATGTGGACGGAGGTGGATGGTAGTAGTGCGCTGTCGTCCTTCCGTCTCATCCCAAAAGACATCCTGCGGAGCCAGCGAATGCAAAAAAAACTTGGTATTATCTGTTGAAACAACTTCTGAATTTAAATTTATTTATCATTTCCACTTAATGGTGTACATTGTGGAGATATGTAAAACATAATATGGACACAATGGTACCAAGACTGCACAGGAAGGTTACAATGTAGCGTAGGATATAAACCTTGCAGATTTCAGGCCTTTAAGTGACTCAAGACTGGCCTGGATCATATAGTGGTCAAAAGCACTGACTGTAAGTAGAATCCTCTTTGGTCTCATTTGGGTGGGTGGAGGCAGGCGGGGTATTGCAAGCACTGTAAGGCTCCTCCGGTGGCATTATTTTCTGCTGGGTCCAAATCCTCAAAATCGCAGAAGCTCAATTCTTGTCGTATTCCTGATGTGTCTTTATGTTCACGTCCCCTATCACTTTTACCTTTCTCTGTTCCGGCCTGTCCAGGGTGTTAAGTGCTTGGCGATTGGGAAAGACAGGGTTCATGTTACATAAACAAATACATTCATTTTTCATTTAAGTATTCTACCAGCTGATTGGTAGGTTCTTGGACAGTCCCCATTCTGCATCCCAGCCTCATAGACATTCAGACTACCATTTGTCTGTCTCCTAACCTTCGACCAATCTGGCATGGGTGACCCTACCAGGAGCAATGCTCCCGCCAGTGCAGCTCTAGGGGTCATCAGAGCACGCAAGCCCTTCCACCACGACAAGGCTGTAGTCCATGAGAAGAGAAACAAATACAATGGGCAAAAAATTTAATGGTAACTTTTACCAGTGGAAATATTTCAATATCATGCAGAACTTTCAAGATTATGTAACTATGTATGTAAAATGGTTTTACTCAAATATTAGGCCCATAAACATTGAGCTCAATTAACCATTGACAACTCTATTTTCTATTCTTAATCATTAAAACATGGACAGTTTACCAATCCTGTCTTGGGATAAGGAAGAGTTTATCTCCTTTAATACTTCTATTTCTATTCCCCTTTCTCCCTTGGCATGTTCCGAGTATAGACTTTTTGGAACCCATTTAAATACTAATAAAAAATCATAAGCATTCACCTATCACTGCTTGTAGTCATTGCCTTGCTGACGATTTCCCCTTTCTGTGGTAGTTGACCACCAATCTCCCTGGGTAGGACTCGGCCATGGGACATTTTCCCTTCCCTTAGTTCTGGGGCTCCCATATTTCCATTAGGGATAGGCAAAAGCGTGCATTGCAGTAAATGTGTACACGCTTGTTATTCAGGCGTGTACACGTCTTACCTGCCCCGATGCATACAATAGTTAGTCTCTGGCCCCGCATTGCATTCTGCGGTGGGCCTACAGGTATGTACGCCTAGAATGTTGGAGTCCCACACCAATGCTTGCAGGACAGCAGCCTGCTCTGGTCAAACTGTCTCACAGCGAGTAAGATGTGACTGCAGGCGGTGACAGTAGTCACCAACTGTGATCCAGATTCCGGGAAGTACCGTACACACTGATTCATAACGATTCACCTTGACTCATATTAAGTGACCGGGGGAAGTGGAAGTTATATTAAGTGATGGAAGTGGGGGCAATTCATGATCTAAGGTGGACAATGCTAACATGTATTATTTTGCAAGAAAAAGAAAACATGTACACGCCTCCAGACGTGTACACGTTCCATCCCTAATCTGTATATGTATATTAATTTTGTAGCATGTCAGTCATTCTGCATCCATTTTGTTTATATCTCTCTCAAGTTTTGAGCTAGAGAAATGAGGTTTGGTGCATTAAAAGTGGATTCTCGGTGTGTATGATTTGGTAGGTGGCAAATTTTGGGGTTGTTTTTACCCCAATATTGTTAACATTGACACCCATAAGAAAAGCATTGAATTCAGTGCCGGTTTTTCTTCATTTGCTTTTTTAAATTATGTACTTGCACTCAAGATATTGGATGGAGATTTGCATCATAGAATTGCATAAAAGAATATAGTATTTAATTCTTTCATTCAGTTTTCTTATACTCTCCATTTTTGTCCAGGTACTGCATTTTTATCTCTAAATTCATCAATTTTTCTTCCTTTTCAACAATATGTAGATGTTTCCTTGGCAAAAAAATTATCTTGAATACCCATTTAATAGTGATTTTATGAATGGCTATTCACTCATGCAGCCTTTAAAGGCCATATTCAGTGACTAATTTGATAGTTGTCGTCAAACGAATACAGTTCCCTGCTTGCCTTGCCATCTCAATGACATCAATAAGGGTCGATCACTTCAAGTACGTGGATTAAATCTGGAAAATCCCATGCTTTTTGCGTGGTCAATTATATGTTGCATGCTCATGAGTGGGACAGATCAGTAATGCCAAATTCAACACCAGCTGATGAACACAACGCTTGCCTCAAAGTGTTGCATCTTTGGAGACATGTACAGAAACTCACGTTAATGACCAATATGCACATAAATCAGCGCAATGTGTTAACCATATTTTCAAAACAGCTGTTGGACATCGGTTATGGAAAAGTACCAGTTGATGCTGACACAAATAATGTTTCAATTCCATTGAACTTTTATATTATTGTTCCATCGATGGAACAATCATTTCAGAAAGTTTTTCCACAAGTTGTCACCAATTACAAAAATCACCGATGGCTTTACGAATGTGCTATTTTGGTAGCAAAAAACACTGACGTCAATGCAGTCAACTATGCCATCCACGAATGAATTTCTGTCACCTACAAATCGATTGATAGTGTCATGAATGCGGACGAGATTTTTAACTATCCAATAGAGTTTAAATTTGTTGGATCTTTCTGATGTACCACCGCACAAATTGTCACTCAAACTCGGTGCACCAATTATTTTTTTTCGCAAAATTAATGCACCACGAATGTGCAATGGAACCAGGCTCACTGTCAAACCACTGATACCAAACGTCATCAAAGCGACAATTCTGAATGGCAATTAAAAAGTAGAATATGTGCTTATTCCACATATTCCCATCATTCCCACCGACATGCCATTTGATTTCAAACGACTACAGGTCCTCGTTCGCCTTGCATTCTCAATGACAATCAACAGTGGATTTAATCTGGAAAATCGATACTTTTCACACGGTCAATTGTACGTTGCATGCTCATGAGTGGGATAGCCGAAAAAGTAATTTGTTTTTGCAGAGGGTGGTAGGAACAAATGTATTGTATATCCGAAAGCACTCGAATAAAATTTTCAACTCTATTTTATTTCTCAAAATATTATTTTCTTTCATTAATGTTGAACATGTAAATGTGTCTGTTTTGTATATGCGTGCCTACTTAAAAAGAAAAAGAGGCATTGCAGCGCATGCCGGGCCCCGCCGGCGATCGCGCCTCAAGTTCGCGCCACCTTATTTCTCTCTCAAGTTTGCATGGGATGGGAAGGCTTAAAACAATGCAATTGCTTTTTTGGGGAATAAAAATTATTCTGAATGTTTTTTTCTTTTTTGGGAAACATATACACTCATTTAGCCACATTTCCCACTGCTTCCCCTTGAGAAGTGCAAAAGAAAAAACACCAAGTTCACTTCAAGAGCACACCAGACAGAGACTGCCTGCAAAGCAGGCAGCAGGTCTGATAGTTTCCATGTTTATTCCTCTGCGGGTTCTTCTCTGCCCATTCCTTTGGTATCTGGCTTAATGCGGCATCTTTTCGGCTCCCCTCTTACAGATTTTCGGCATACGTCCTTTCTCCCTCAGTTCATGGCAAAGACTCCTCTGCACGCCCATTTTCCAGATTGTTGTGTTGCTGATATCATTATGGCTCTTAAATACTTAATTGTTTACCTACTGGAATCCCTTTATTGTTTAATGTGCACTCAATGTTTTTGTTGTATAATATTGGTCTATCGAATATTTTACCCTGATTCCTCTTTTGTAACTAATTTCCAGGTTGCAAATTATATTCAAATTGGTTGAGCAGGGAAGTTGTTTTGTTTCTATGCACACTCAGCAATCAGCTTAACTGTCATGACCTTGCAGTGTACCATTACATGACCCTTCCAAGAAGATGGGAGGAAGCAGATGGAAGCCAGACAAAGGTAGGAGGACAAATGCGTGCCGGCCTTAAGTGTACTCAGTCAACCTCCAGGGCTAATTTCACTCTCTGCGGAAAACAATTTATTTTATGATACATATAGCAGGCCAGTTCTTTTAAATGTTTTTTGTATGTCTGTCACTTGAAGCTGATTAAATTACAGCCCTCGATAATTTATCCACAATTTTAACTGAAAAAACAATCAGATTTTGATGAAAAAATGGGTCAGGGGCTCAGCCAGAGTTTGAGATCACTTACATTGTTGCAGAATCATTGTTTTTGAGGTGAAGGAATTGTGCAAGATTAATGATGCCCCCCCAAAGTCAATCTGTTGTATATTCAGATATCTTCTATGCCAAAAAAGCCATCTTCCTTACCGCGACTGTATTGCTATCCACTGCTTGGGTGAGTGTATTCACAGTTACGTTTCAGTCTAGAAATTCTATACATATGTATGTGAATATTTGTGGTTGGCTCATTTTCCATGGTTAGGAATTCAGCACTGCTCTTTTCTCGGAATGGATATCAGTCACTGGTGCCATTTTGATTGCTGATTGTTACACTGTCATTTTTTGGAAGTGAGTGTAAATGCATAGAATTATGCAGAAATGTTTTAAGGATGTTGTATATGTATGTGATGACAAATTTCTGAAATTCGACTTAAATTAAGATGGCTTGGTGGTGTAACTAGCTAACACACATGACCAACAATTATATAGTAGATCCGGGTTTGAATCCAGGTCTAGTCAAATGATTTTTTTCAAGGTGAATTTCACCCTCTTTGGTGCAGAGCTTTGGCTTGTTCAAATTGTTAGAACATCAAGGTGTTTCCTGTGCTCAAATCCTAGTAGTCGCTCCAGAAATCTCGAGTTCATCCCCATGATCTTGGGTCTCTTACGTAAAAAATGCCTTGCAAATAAAAGACAGCCCCCTACTGTGTAGGTGTGCTTGAGTATATTCTTTTAATTTCTTCTCCATTATCGTCTTGATTCATTCATTGAGAGCATTCGATTGTCAAGGCATGTTTGGATGCATATTTATGATGGAGGAAAACATTTCCAATTGTAGCAATGCACTGGGAAACATCCTTTCACTTCACTGTTTACCTTCAGTTTCTCATATTTTTATTCCCCATCGTCCTGTCAAACCTGGCTACCCTTTGTCTTACCTCAAACCATTCCCCCTCTTATCACAGTGTTACGTATCCCATCTCCCTCTATTACCAGCTCCATCCAACTTCTCAGCATCCTCCCCCAATCTACAGCATTGTCCTGTGCTTATTCATTTCCTTTAATCCTTTCCATTCTCTTCAGCTTTATTTAATGTCCCAATTTTCTTTGTAATACAAAGCCATACTCCGAGTGAAGCCCTTCACCAACCCTTTTCATGCACCCCTTCTTAGCATTGTCATAATTAGTTCTCTTCTTGAGGTAAAAATCGTTTTTGTCTCATGCAACTCTCCCCGTGCAATGGTTTTATTTCATTTAGTGTTATCACATGCGTGGCCATGAAGTATTATGTAAATACGGTAGACCCTCTCTAATCCGGACTGGCCCTTTGACGCGTAGTTCAGGTGGTTTATCAAGGGGTCGTGAGATGGCATCATTACCGCATCGCCCAAAATTATTTCCTGAAACAATGTTTTTTGTTGATATGCTTGGCTTGTCACTAAAATTGAATGCGAAGAATTTTATTTTACTCATTTTTTTATTATGGTAAAAGTTCAAAAACACTGAAAAGGGAAGCGAATACGGTATGCGGAAGTGAAATTTGCACGAAATACCGCTGGGATTGCGAATTCTAATCGCACACACCAAATAAGTTCACGGCGGTAGATGGGCGGGACGTGTGCTCTTCAGTAAAAATGTAGTTCATAGAGGGTTATTTTAATGTGAAGTGTGGCGCTGTAAGGGGCAGAAACATGGTCTCTGCGAAAGGAAGGCGAAAATAGGCTGAAGGCATTCAAGATGTGGAGGAGGACGGGGGGTGGATTGAAAGGAAGACATATTAGGAAGTGTATGGTCCATTATGGTTATAGTTGGTGAGGAGAGGAAACCTCTGGATGAGATTAGGGGAAGGAAGGGTAGGTAGCTGGAAGAAGTAGTGAGGGGCGATAGCTTGATAAAGGACGTGATAGAGGGAAAGGGTGAAAGGGGAAGAAAGAGAATAGGTTTTATGGAGGGAGTGAAGAAAGGTAGGACTTAACGCTGAGATGAAGAAAGAAATACTAGGGGTAGATAGGGCACTGCACGTGTAAGTATGTTGGATTTTCTCTGACTTTCATAATAACCTATCTCTAACCAATAGGTTACTCAGATGATGATGACGAGATGGATGTTCTAACTTTATATCGACGAAGGCGATCAAGCCCTCCTACATTAAGTAACAGTTGTTACGAAGGAAATAAAACGTTCTTCACTTCACCATCCGCTCGCAAGCAAATATCGCACGGCACACTTCATGCATAGGGGATTTTAGTTCATCCATATGCCGAAGGATTTTGTGTTTTCCGTGCGAACAAGGCTGGTGACATTTTCACGGGATTTCCACCCGGGTTAGGAAGACGGCTGTACTTATACTTATGTAATACTTGGCGTACGTTTTACGGTGTCATAACTCTCTTGACCAGAGTCGCTGGATGCGAGAAATTCGATTTGGATGCGAACTTAAAATTGATTCACTGCGGCTATGAATATACATTATCAATATCGATAAAAGGAAACAAAACAGTATTTCCACACGATTTTAATAGGCCGACCGCGGTTTCAACGCATGAGCGTCATAACAAGACCACATATACTGAGTCACAAGTCTCATAAGGTAGAGGAAATGTTGCTGGGAAGTGATAAGGCAGTGGCATTTTCAAGGGGACTGGGGAGTAATTGGGGAAAGCAATGACATGAACGGTGACGCTAGCGCACAGGTTTAATCATTTAGGAGAACATTATGGGAATGCAGTTTAGAGGAACTTGCTAATTTTCGGTGTTTGGGGAATGTTTCTGCGCACATTACTAAAATATGGCGTAAGTACTTCACTTTTTTCCAGCCGTAGTAGCTGACTGCAGCGCCATTTACATGGAATAACCGCATTACAATTATCGCAGTAATTAGGTCATTCATTACAGTAATCTACCGGTTAGAGGTAGGTTGTGATGAAAGTCAGAGAATATCCAACGAACTCTTACACGTGCCGTGCCCTCTAGTATTTCTTTCTTCATCTCAGCATAAGTCCTACGTTTCTTCATCCCGTCCATTAAACCGATTCTCTTCCTTCCCCTTCCCCGCTTACCTAACATCCTACCCTGTATCACGGCCTTCAGCAATCCACCGTCCCTCATTACCCCTTCCAGCCACCTACCCTGTCTTCCCCTAATCTCATCTATAAGTTTCCTCTCCTCGCCCACCATGTCAAGCACTTCCTCATTTGTCTTCCTTTCCGTCCAACGCACCTTCTCCATCCTCCTCCACACCCACATCTCGAAAGCCTTCAGCCTATTTTCGTCTTCCTTTCTCAAAGTCCACGTTTCTGCCCCATACAACGCCACACTCCATATCAAGCTCTTCACTAGCCTCTTTTTTACATCCTTACTTAAGGTCCCCGTCATCAGCTCCCTTACATTATTGAATGCTTCCTTCGCTAGCGCTATTCTCCTCCTAATATATTTGCTACTATGTCCTCTTTCTTCTAGCGTACTACCCAAGTAATTAAATTGTTCTACTTGCTCCAGTTTGTGACTTCCTACTCTTATCACCAGCTTCGCTTTCTTGGCCTAGGTAACAACTAAAAAAAACAAGGTGGTAAGTTGCCTATATTTTATTTTTAATCGATTTATCGGGAGTTTTCCCGGGAGGGGAGTATCGGGATTATAAAGATATGCTAATGGAACAAGGGTGATCCATCTCCTGGCAGCAGGCTTTGTTCATTCCATTCACTGAGAGCCCTATTTGGCCATTTATAGTATCGCTGCGAGCGAATTCTCTCAGCCAGAGTGAGTGCAAACCGAAGTAAACCACCATGTTCTATATGATGTGGGGTGAACGCACGTTCTACGAATGCGGCACGCCATTTTCGGAAGAATTTACAGTTTTCCGCGAAAATGGCAAATATGTTATATGGAAAAAGAAATATTTTCCTCGGTTTTTCTCTCATCCTTCCATTTAGCAGCATGTGATTTCAAGTCCGATTTGCGAGAAAAATAGCGTGGAAAGATAGGATGTTGTCGTTCACGTTGAATGGAGAAACATTTCTCTACAAGTAGCCAGAATGTGGACGAAATGTGACGTATGTCTGAATGATTAAGAAAACCCTCAATACCTTTGAGTCTCGAGGTTGCCAGGGGGTTGTTGATTGGGATTGTTGAATTGAGAAAGAAAAGAGAAGTTCTCGATCCATATTATGTAAAGCTGAGAAAGAAAATAAAGATAAGAAATACGATAAATTGTAAGTAGTGGTCTGAAATTTAATTCAACCGCTGCTATACGACAAATGGCATTTAAGTAATTTTACTCTACAACCACCTTAATCCACTATTTTCACTGAGGACGGACCTCCAACCTCAAGGAAACAATCGGGTTGCCATTGTCACGAATATATAATTACGCTCATCACTGGCGGACTGGCTGTGTAACGCTGTAAGATGGAGCCACAGAAGGTACGGAGTTCGATGCCCTGGTGTGGTAGATTTTTTAAATCTTTTTTTCGTGTTTCTTTTCGCTTATCTTTTTAGATATTGTGCTTTCTTCATGGTAACTTCCATTATAAACATGTTCACGCCATTTCGGACTCTCTAAAGTGATATCATGGAGTCTATAAAATATAGACTCCATTGGTGATTCACTCATTTAGGAAGTTCCACCGCGACTGTGTGAGTCTAAACAAATACTAAATTCCAAATTTTTAATATTTTGGACCAAAAATCCTGCTTTCACTAATGAAATGCGTTACCTATAGAAAACCAAAAGAAAGGAACCAAATATGCAGATTATTTCACGAATGTATTTTAAATGAGCACTTTTTTCCAGCCATCGGAGCCGGCTGCAGCGTCATTTCTCACGAACTACCGTATTTTGACTTCAATTACGACAGTATTTACCTAATAACTATGAAAATGAGGTGGCAAGATGCCTATATTTATTTTTATTCAATTTCGCTCGATAATTTCCTTCTTATAAACAGTTTTCCGCGAAAATGGCATTTATATTTTATGGAAAAATACTATTTTTCCCGTGTTCCTCCCATCGAACACCATGCAATATCTAGTTCGATTTGCGAGAAAAATAGCGTGGAAAGGTAGTAAAGGTGTTGTTCATGTCAGGTTGAAAACAAGTTTTTCTACAAGTAGACGGAATGTGATTTAAATGAAATATGTCATTTTACGGTGGAACCACCTTAAGGAGGATTCACCGCGACTGTGTAAGTAAAAACAATTACTAAATTCTAAATTTTTGTTAAATTCATTTTTTTAAATCCGGGGAGCCAAGCGCGTAAGATGGAGCCACAGGCACTTAAATTTTAAAATGCCGTTATTTTTACCTAAGGGCGTTTTTGTTGGGAAATGTGCGTATTACCTCAAATAAGGAATTTTAATAATTTAGCGAACACAGCATGGAAATCATCTATGGGCGCCTAACAACTATCTAGTTCCATTATATTTGTCGTGAGCGCCTAGAATGTCTAGAAAACGGGGTACCGCATTCCCTGAACGTGCGTTCATCCCACATTATATAGAACATGGTCGTTTACATTAGTTAATTTCGGTTTGCAGTCGTCTGGCCGAGAGAATTCGCTCGCAGCGATACTCTAAATGGCCAAATAGAGCTCTCGGTGAATGGAATGAACAAAGCCTGCTGCCAGGAGATGGATCACCCTTGTTCCATTAGCATATATTTCCGATGAGGGACGACAACTTTGACTTCGGTCGCGAAAACACGTCAATCACTTCTATTCGGAGAACTAGCTCGGGGCAAATTCACTTAATTTTACAGAAAATACGTCAAGTAAGCGGTTTCCAGAACTGTGAATCGCACTTTAAATTGTTTTCTGCTCTCTAGGTCATGAGTTGAGAACACATTTACACTCACAAGTATGAAAACAATCGGGCTCATTTTACTAGGAAATGATTCAGGGGGGGGGCGCGGTCCCCCCCATAGTCTCTCGCAAAAAATAAGAAATGGAAGAAAAAATGTAGTTTATTTATTGTTTTTGCAGGATTAAAGTAATATTTTAGTAACAAATTTATAAAATTGTCATTCACCTAAGATATTCTAAAAATGTAATCCTGAGACCTCAAATTTGCTAAACTTTCCGGGAGAGGTCTCCTCGGACTCCCCACCCCCCTTTTTCAACCTTAATGTCTTGCCTCCCCCCCCCTGGAAAATATTGTATGGGCGTCCATGAAGTGATTCGAAGATAGAGTGCTGGTCGACGGTATAGGCCATAAATCGGAACATAATAATTTAAGGAAGAATTTAGCAGGATATTGGTTTTTAAAGACTGATTAATGAAAAAAGAAAACTTAGTTTAATTCCACCAATTTATTTTCTGGTACAACTAGTTTCAACGCATCGGCGTCACCTTCAGGTACAAAAATTCAATACAAGTTCAATAAGACAAGACAGTTCGAACAATTGAGGGCCTGAGAGTCAAAGTAATACAAGTAATAAACACTAAAAACGATGTAAGTCCATATGTTCTAAGTTGGTACCGTCAGGTAGCTACAGGAAAAGGAATACAAGTGTACGAACGTATGATGCTGCGATCTATCCGCCGAACAATTAAGCTACTTTGCTTTTTGTCATTTCTTACCGGAGTAAAGTGATACAGGTGACACTGGACGATGCTTGTTACTTGTATTACTTTGACTCTCAGGACAATTCAACAAAGACAAAAATTCAAGACAAAATAAATTGGTGGAAGGAAACCAATTTTTCGTTATTCATTAGCAATAATGAACTTCCACAAGGTTGAGCCTGAAACCATTGAGAACGTGCAAAAGACTGTTTTTATGATTCCATGCAGTAGTTGTGTACTTATTGGACGGGTATCTGGTTTTAAATACCAGGGAGTAACCCCAGATGAGTTTATCAAATGGAAACAACATAGTGAGAGAGTAACAAATATGGACTGGTAAAACATGTCATGAAAAATTGAAAAAAATTAGAAAAGTATTATTTTCCTAATAAATGCGAAGTCAATGCTAAATACACAGGAAAATATTGTTTGGAAAGTAATTTGACGTCACGACTGTACCAGTCAATTATGTGACGAATTCAAATTTTTACTCAGTTAGAAATACATGTCCTTTACATTTCTTGAGGTTGATAAACATGTAATACTGTGTTCCATATCAGAATAAGCTATGGTATTTTCTGATCGGCAGAGTTTATCTTATCTCCTTAATACCCTCCTGCCGTTGAAAAAAAAATAAGTATGAGAGTTAAGTAAAAAAAGAGCCGTTTTAAAAGTTCCTTCCCATTTTCTGTTCAGGATTGTTTCCATTGAAGTATTTATCCATGTGAAGTGTGGGGTGATTCACAATGTACCTGCAATACTTCCGGAGTTGGTAGGGAAGGTTTTGTTAAGCATTTTATGCCCCTTGAACTTGGGGTCGCAAATCCTTAGTTACCGAGCTATGGTGGCGCAAAAATTACTTCAAAATCATTTACCAGTTGCAAGAAAACGGCAGAAATAAGCAGATCACACAAATAGATATGAAGAAGAAACTGTCTTAGTTGTTGAAGAAACGTGTCTCGGGTGTTCCACCGAGCGATATCTGCCGACGTTTCGCAGAACGACTTGTTCTTCATCTTAAGGGCTTGAGAATGCCGTCTAATTTGGCCGCTATTTATACCCAACAATGGGATCTGGTGTCTCGTGGTTGGTTCATTTGTCTGATTGACCGTGGACTGATTTTCTCGTCTTGCCTTACATTTTTGATGAATTTGATAATATCATTCCAGGCACAAGTCAATTGAAATCTAGTGTCACGATTGGCATTTCTTGATTCTAAGCGGATTTCGATGACCTCTTTGATTAAGGTAGTTTGACCGAGATATATTCATAATATATATATATATATATATAGAAGTCATATTAAAGATCATGTTTGAATTTATTTTTTAATTTCAGCGTCTTTAAGAAGTATGAAGTAAATATTGTAATATTAATGGCGCAAAAATGTAGTCACATATGACAAAAATTCTCATTAATGAAATAAGTATACCTACATAAGTTTCTAACTTGTCTTTTTTTCACGACGTACATACAACGAATACGCCTTCACAGCAGGATTTTTTTTGTGATTCTGTAAAAATGACTGCGGTGATTAATGGATTATTTTTTATAAATATTTGAGAAAACATACAAACTACACACTGTTAGTTTTTTGTCGAAATTTTAATGTTAGGTATTCCTAACTTTTTCAGTATTTTCCCTCTGGAGCGCACAGCCGTCATCTATCCCATGTAAAACAGCCTTATATTTTTAAGCAATTTTCTCGGAAAGTAATTCGGCAAGGGGTTAATATTTTCTTCATTGGAAAGATGAGTTTTTTTCTTTAAAATCAGATCAAATTCTATTTGAAGTGATATCTCGTTTAAACTCCCTTAAGTGGTCCCAATAGCCATGTGAATAAGTATTTTTGCATCTTCTCATTGCAGGTTGTAGGTAGATTGAGCGAGATATATAAAATTCGATGCATTTGGCCTCATTATAAAGAAAAGAATATCATATTTACAATGATAATCAAATATCAGCCACACACCATTATACTTTTTGAAATATTTGCCAAACATTACCAACCAATTTCAATGGGAAATGGCATGGTTATGCACTCCAGGAGACTCCATTTTAACAATCAGGAATTTCTAACACATCTCGTAATAAATTTAACGAAGTCTAGTTTGTATTCTTTCTCAACACTTTAAAAAAATAATCAATAAATCACCGCAGTAATTTTTACATAATCGCAAACTAATCTTCAGTTGTGAAGGCGTCGTACATTGTGAATAAAATGAGCTTAGTTAAAATCCTGATAAATGTATATTTCGTTAATAACTGAGCATTTCAGTAATTTAAAAATGTTTTTGCGTCATTAATTTTACTATATTTATATCAAGCTTCTTACAGTTGCATATTTAAAAATAATATTTGAATATGTACTCTATTATGACTAGGGAAAAATCTCGCTCCAGCTTCCTTAAGGTGGCGTCCAATCTCGAGGTTCACGCGAAGGCTGGAAGAAACAGAGAGAAGAGAGCCAATACTCGGCGCCGAGTGATAAACGAAGAGCGCAGACTGCAGACGCGTAATGAAGAGAGTAAGATGAGGATGAAAAGAAAGAGAGGATGGAGAAGTTGATATGAGGGAGAGAGAAGCAGGGAGGGTAAGGAAGATGAGGGGCGAAGGGTAGGGATGACTGGCCCGAGGAAGATTAGGGTGTAATAGAACCTGGCCATGGGGAGGGGGAAGGGATTCAGTAGCGGAGGAAAGATTAAATAAAGGGAAGGGGTACGTCAGGGTCTAGTGTTGGGGCCAGATTTAATTCGAAGGGGAGGCGGGCCGCTCTCTCGGGAGCAATTGTGATGCGATTAGGCCGGCGGGGCGTGCGTAGGGGAAGTGTAGTGGGGGGTGGAGTTTTAGAACGGTGGGGGTAAGGGAATAAGGGTGTGGAAAGGGTGTATATTTTTTTAAGGGTTAGGGGGAGGGGAAGTGTCGGCAAGATTTCGGTGTGGGGTGGAAAATTGGCGTGTTTTCGGTGTGAGGGGCGTCAGATAGAGGGGTGGGGCGAAATAAGTGGAGGAGCGAGGGGCAGGCGGTGTAAGGCATTGAGTAGGGACGTGATGGCGTAGCCTTTTTACGCCCCGGGAGGGTTCCGATGGGAGGAGGACTGGCAGGGAGTGTGAGTTCGGTACGGAGGAGATAATATTCTTCTCGGGCGGAAAGGAGGGGGATGGGTCGGGGAGGATTTCATGCATGTACTATTGTGACGAAAGGGGGGTGAGTGGGCTGTGATTGGCTGGTTCGGGGAGATGTGGTGGGGGGAAGTCAGGGAGGGGAGGTGGAAAAAGGGGGAATTCAGCCGATAAAGGAAGTCGATGGACTCCGAGGGCACTACACCAGACGTACCTCAACGGTGTTCGCATCGATATTTTAGTGGGAAAAATCGATTATTCGATATTTTGAATGAGGAGTGGGTTGGTGGCCTCGAAGAGACCATATCCTGTGTGGTATGAATGCTGTCTCCGTTAAAAGTGTACCTATTCGTCAGTAGGCGATGTTAAGTTGCTAAAAAGAGAAACGCCCGCGGTGCACCCGAAAAAAGCAGTCTTTCAGTACTTCCTAAACCTTTACCCTATGTGACAAAATGCGTAATTTTTTCCGCGATTTCTCCTAAATATAATAGATGGAGGCTCTTTTCAATGTTCGTATCTCTAAAAGCTCCATAGCGTAGTGGATGCGGCTACAATCCATACCACACACTTTCCGCGCCACCTTTCTCCCCCTTGCAGGCGGGTTGGACTAGACTCAACCGCGCGATTGAAAAACTGATGTGAAATTCGACGTCTCAAACGGTCGCAGCATAACTTATCGGATTCGCACTGTGGAAGCTTCGTAGAGTTTCCCCATATGAGTTACTTTGCGATGCTCGGTGATGCAAATAACTATTTCTCTACATGTATTAAAAAGTGACCAAAAATGAGGGTCCGCCATTTTGTTTAATATCTTTGGTAGATAATGACAAAAAAGTAAGTAGACTACATTAAAACAAATATGAAAAACAGTTTCATTTTACTTCATCACTTTGTATTCAAATTCTTTACCCATAAAGGCTTAGCAAGGGCTTGATTTTGAAGATTTCTTGAGAAAATTGAGTGTAGACCATTTTTGCGAAATTTGCGCAACTTTGACCTCATGCAAATTGTTAAGGTGGTTCCACCGTAAAATGACTTAAATGCCATTTTATTCATATTCTGTCTACTTGTAGAAAAAGTTGTCCTCTATCTGATAAGAACAACAAAATAATACCTTTCCACGCTATTTTATTCTATAATTGAACTTAAAATTACATGGTGTTCAATGGGAGAAACACGGGGGGAAATAGTATTTTTCCATAAAATACAAATGCCATTTTCGTGGAAAACTGTCTCTAAGAAGGAAATAATCCAGAGATATTGAATAAAAGTAAAATACAGACATCTTACCACCTTATTTTTCTAGTTATTGAAGAATTAATGCCGTAATTGAAGTCAAAATGCGGTAATTCGTAGGAAATGGCGCTGCAGTCGTCTCCTATGGCTGGAAAAAAGTGCTCATTTAAAATACATTCGTGGAATAATCTGCATGTTTTGTACCTTACTTTTTGGTTTCTATAGGTAACGCATTGCATCAGGTAAAGGAGTATTTTTTTGATAAAATATCAAAAATGTGGAATTTAGTATTTGTTTTGACTCACACAGTCGCGGTGGAACCTCCTTTATTGTAGAGTACTAAAGATAATGCTTTACGTCATCGCATGCACAGGTCTTTTGAAAATATTTATGTAAAGTTTCAGCTTCCTGGCTTAAAAAAATCACTTTTGGACTTGTGGCCAGCTTTTTTTGATTTCAGCCCACTGTACTTCGCTTTCGATTTAGTTGAATCGCCGGCTGCCGGTGGCTCTCTGCTCCGGGGTTAGTCGGCGACCGACGGCACCTGTGTTCGATAATCGGCTATCGCCGTACTCAAATGATAAGCACTGTAGGTATGATACGCGTCCCAGTCGACCTTCCACGTGGACTCATATTGGAGCGTATATTCGTCGCATAAGGTAGTTTGAGCGAAGAAACAATAACCTAGAATTTGATGAATTTTACTCCATTTTAAAGAGACAACTCGTATTTCCAATGATATCAAAATATCCCTTGCCGAACTACATTTAGAGCGACTCGCCTGAAAATACCTACAAGTTTTTTACATGGGATAGATTACGGCTGTGCGCTCCAGAGGGAAAATTTTGAAAAAAATTAGAAATTTATAACGCCTAGATTTCGTCACAAAACTAACGGTGTGTAGTTTGTATGTTTACTCAACTATTTATAAAAAATAATCTATTACTCACCTATTTAGTAATTTTTACGATCGCAAAAAAACCTATTTTGATGGATTTGTAGTCGTACGGCGTGAAAAAATGAATCAAGTTAGATACTTATGTAGATATATTTATTTAATTTCTTAGAATTTTGATCATTTATAACTATATTTTTGCACCATTAATGTTACAATATTTTCTTCACCCTTCTTACTGACGCTGAAATTAAAATATAAAATTTGTGTATGGCCTCCATTATATCTAGGGAAATATCTCGCTCAAACTACCTTAACGCGTTCGAAGTTGACTTCAGTGGAAGTAGCGAGTGTGGTGGTATATATATATATATATATATATATATATATACCACCACACTCGCTATATATATATATATATATATTTTGTATCCATCTAGCTTTGAGAAAGGTTCTAGAGCAACCGAAATATCAACTTATAGTGTGAGTGTTCTTTTTTATGTGTTTATATTTAATTCCGCCCCACCTGTGGCATAGTTTATTTATATATATATATATATATATATATATATATATATATATATATATATATATATATATATATATATATATATATATATATCGATTTGTATCGATACTTACTGGAAATCGTTCTGTGTACACATTACTTTTGGTAAATTACCTTTAACTTCTTTCGCATGTGTTCACAACGTTCACGACCTTAGCAGACGATAAAAGCACGGGAATAATCAATGGTTCAACTATAGATTGTTCGAAAATCGACATTTTCTATACATCTATAATTTACTGTCTGGCGGCTTCTTTCTGGCTTTCTGGTGCCAAAAACCTTGCCACCCTTCAATCGAAGCTTCTTTAAAAAAATTCAAAACCATTGCTTTAAAAAAATCACGCCCTAAACGGAGCGTAAAAAGTAAATTACCTTTAATGTGTACATGTTATCTTGTTGCAAGGGGATAATTGGTTATTGTGATATAATGTCTCAAACCTCAGTATCTCGACTCTTAGTGCTTGGAAAGTATAATCATGCTTAAGGTTTTGATACTGCTAGACACTGATTCATGCAAAATTATGGGGTATCTACATTTCAGCGGAGTAAGGCGTTTGTAACAATGATAAGATGAAGTGAATATGAGCAGGTACAAAGTCTAGCCTACCCAGCGAATGCCTTCCGTCAATGCTTACCGAAAAGCGCTACTGCAACTCCATCTTCGAGCAGTCACTGCGCATCTTGTCGGAGCGCACATGGCAGAATTGATTGATTGGATCCGTTCCCTGTTCTACCCTTCCCCTTATCTTATTCCCTTCCCCCTCCCTCCCCAGGGTACGGGTACTCCCCTGAGGTTTGGATTGCCATGGTAACCGTTGGTTTACGATTCAGCAGGGGATGAGAAAAGGGTTTTATGGACGAGAGCTCCCAGGGTGTGATAACGAGCGCTCTAGGTCCCCATAAAGTGAGTGCAGGAGGCCTCAAGGCTCCTTCTTCCTCCACTGATGCCGCGGGCTGGGAACTCTAATAAAAAAATTGAATGTAATCACATTCCCCCGGGGCTGAGCGATGCACTCAGTGATGCGCGACCCCGTCATGAAACAATGATTTAAAAAAATGATACTCCCGTCGGATCTTTATTTCGTGAATGCGAAATTGCATACGTTACTCTCGTTATTGGGAGATTCTTTTGTTTTGTTTGTCAGAAAGAAAGAAAATTACGCTATGCATAACATTTATTCATCGAAATCATTAATACAGATGGCTAACCTATGAACAATTGGTGGATGGCAACCAATATTTTCTGCTTTGCAATGTAAATTTTATATTTTTTGTGTTATTAACGTCTAACTCACGTTCTCAGCCTTCAGTTGACACCTCGATCACTAAAATCGACCGACTCGTTCCGGAGATACAACTGAACTGAGTGCGCGCCGTGCCCACACAAGCCCAAATTTAGACCCCCACTCGCAGGGCTGTGACGTCACCTCGCAACCCCCCCTCCGCTCGCGACAAACCATTTCCGGTAGTCGAAGAAACGAGCTATCCATTCATAGTTTTAGATGTTCTGTAACCCTTATAGTTTTTGCACACGAGGCCCTCGAAAGTACACAAATATTGGTCGCGGCAAAACCCATAACCATAAGATCACATTTTTGTGTTGTGTTAAGATGTTCATTCGCATTCACATCAATAATTAATGGAGAACAAAAAAGAACACTGATTACGAAGCCTTTCCAGTGCTGAGCGGTGCCGTAGTCTCCGAGATGTACAGGCTTGAACACCCGATTGTCGATCGTCATGCGTTTGCAAATTGGGTTCGTCCATTGTTATATGTGTATACACCCGATGTAAAAGGCCGTTCGTGCTGTTTTCGGGGATGTGGAAATAAATAAATAAATAAAATATTTTATGCACTTTCGGAAATCGGAAAAAAATTCAAGTGGATGGTTATTATGGCACCGTTGACGTCGTTAGTACTGCAAATTTTCTTTGAATGAGATGGTGAATCGTCACTGATAGCTGCTGATACAATTAAACCGCAGGAATGCGCTGTTATAACAGTACAAGGACTCAAAGTCTAAGGACGCCTCTTCCAGGCGAACATATTATCTTTGGCGACGTATCGGAATCTCATGCCAATGCTAATAAGTAGAACCTTGCGTTTTGTGAAAACGGCAGTCGGTTGTATTGCGGAAGGGATCAACTTATTGACAAATGGGTAGCAATATTGACTTGTACTGTTTTCAACCAAAAACTTCCACCTCCTAAAGCCATACGTCACATGGCAATGTGGAGCCAAAGCCAGTCTTCATAATATTTTTTTATTACCTTTTGTCCAATCGTCTTTTTATCACACCTAATCTGGTGCCAGGACGTGTTTATCGACCACAAAATTGATGAACATACAGTTGCTAATTTATCAAAAAATTTCCAAATATTTGCCCAAAATGCCTCGTTTAAGTAGTGCTAAATATGCTTTCTTTAATCCATTTATACACATGCGGTGTACGATTCGAAATAGTTGCCTAACTTTTTGGAACCTTGCCGTAAGAAGTTGCAGGAATGTAATTTTGGATAGTGGGAAGAACGATTATGTCATGAGGGTAAATGATACAATTTATTATGGGTCAGTTTAAACAATTAGACAATTTTTGTGTACCGTGGCCGAAAATTTGCGAAAGTGATAAAGACAAACGAAGAGATCCAAATGCGACTGCCTGAGGGAAAGCCTTGGGTAGTATGGGGAGCATATCAAGGAATGATTACATATTTTCATGGGGAAGCGAAAATCACAGTTTACGAAAGATTTCTCCTCCCGACGTTATATGCTGACTAAATTGAGCTGGGAAAGTCTTAAGGTGGATGGAGCGATTTTTGTTCATATACAGATTTGCGTGAAACTTTGCATACGTGTCCTTATTAGTAATATCTATCGATAAAAGTGAAAAAAACTGCATGCTACCGATTTGGTTTCCTGGAAATTCAGTGATATTTTAACAAGTACTCTAATGGAACACGGCATATATTTTGAAACAATTCGATTACTTATGTACATATTTTCTCCTAATTGCAAAATAGTAAGTTTCATATTATTATAATAGCTGCTAACAAATATCAAGGTATCATGCCGAGTAAGAAATGAGTATTTAGATATGATTTTATCATAAATTTCGAATTTCGCGCTGAAAATCCAAGTCAAAACAGTGCTTTAATGAAGGTGAAAATTTTCAATATAACTCATGCATCATATACATTACTGCATATATGGTGATTTGCAACGTATAAACAGGTGTACTTGAGTGAAATGTGGTCCATGAATATTTTTTTCAACTTACTTGAAAAGTTATTAGAATCTGCCTTCAACGACTCACGATTACCGCTCCAGCCACCTTAAGGAAAGGCGGGCAACATACAGGCTAGACAACCCGCACAAGGCCTACAGAAAGGATAAGGGATGGGAGGACATCAGTAAAAGATTGCTCAAGCCAAGCCAAATCGAAAGAAATGACCATAGTTTTTAAATAAGGGCACAACAGCAAAAAACCGAAACAGGAAAGTTTGCCTTTGTTAACAGGACGATAGAGGAGTGAATGCCTTACCTGTAGAAGTCTTCAATCCTTTCCCAAAATGTTATAAGGAGTTCAAGAAAATACTTCGCCTCACAAAAATTAAGCGAACCAACTCAAAATTTATATATGAAATATTGATTGTGTGTGAATTGAGCATTGCGAGTGATAAATGGACCATTAACACCAGGAATATACCCAATGTAATGTAACTGGTTAAATAAATAAATAAATTATACGGAAGCGAAACATGAGTGTGTCAAGGTTAAGCATAAGAGTAGGCTAAATGCAGTGGGATTGAGGTGTCTGCAGCAGAAATAGGATGGGTAGGGTGAATGGAGTGAGTGAGTGATGTAGGAATATGGATTGGATGTTCTAGTAATGGACATTTATGAATGGGGTGTGCTTCGTTGGTTTGGCCATGTCGAGAGAAAGGGAGAGAGTTGAAGAACAAAAGAGATTTACGATAGCAGAGTGACTGTCGTGAGAGGAAGAGGTTGTAACCTCACCCGGTCACGTTTAGTTCGATAAACCTCCGCAATTACCGAAACACTTAAAACTTACCTCCTTGATGAAGGGATTAAAGGTTAACATTAGACAACATATTAAATAAAACACTTCGCTCAATCAATTACATAGTATAATACTTTCTTTTAATAAAAATATTTGACTTGGTTATGACAGCATCAGTATTTAGAGCCTTTTAAAAGTATTGGATCCAATTCACAATGTTACTCTTATATGCTCCAATTCTTTTTTCACATTTACGTTATTTAGATAGCAGTACTTTTATAAATGGAGGTAATTGTTCTTTTTATGACTTTGTTATTCTTATAGTTAGACTTATCGGACGCTGGGGCTTCTCTCTCTCTTATGTGGCTGCGAATATGCTTTCACGGTCTTCCTCGTTTCCAGAATTCTGGGCTGTCCGGTTTCTATCTTGGGTTTCTTTCCCGATTCCTTCCTGGCCTCTTTATAAATCTCTGGTTTTTCTTTCGTCACCTCTATGCCGCTTCGTATCCGCTCCCTGCCGTTTTTACTCTCCGACTTTCGAACTTTTTCCCCACTTCGCATCCTTAAGATCTTTACTCCCCCAATTATCTCTGCTGACTCTCCACTGTTAACTCTTCACCCCCGCGTCACTAGTTACGATCCTTTGTTGCCTTGTTTGTTTACTTGCGCCCTAACTACGTCTTGTTACGTTATTTATTTATTTACTGGGCGTTATGTTATAAGGTAGACCGCGAAAGACATAGGTGAATGTGGTCGAATAGATTCTTAAGGTAGTTTGAGCGAGATATATTTCCCTAGTCATAATGGTGACCATATTCGAAATTTATATTTTAATTTCAGCATCTGTAAAAAGTCACACTTATGATATTAATGGTACAAAAATATAGTTCTATATAACAAACATTCTCAGTAATTAAATAAATATATGTACATACATAAGTCTCTAACTTGATTCATTTTTCACGCCGTACGGCTAAAAAGCCCTCAAAAGAGTAGTTTTTTTTGCGATTCTGTAGAAATTAATGTGGTGAGTAATACATTAATTTTTATAATTAGTTGACAAAACGTACAAACTGCACACCGTTAGTTTTTTGACAAAATCTAGGTGTTATAAATTCGTAATTTTTTCAATATTCTCCCTCTGAAGCGCACAGCCGTATGCTAAACAGCCGTATGCTATCCCATGCTAAACAGATAGTATTTTCAGGCGAATTGCTCCAAACGTATTTCGGCAAGGGGTTGATATTTTGATATCTTCGGAAAGATAGAGTTTTTGCTGTAAAATGAGGTCAAACTTATCAAATTCTACTAAACGAATGAAGTGGTGCTACCGTTTTAGTACCGGCAAAAAACGTGCCTTTTTCATACACGCTCACATAAACAATATATTTAAACAGTACTAAAAAATCGCAAAGTGAAGCAGTTGGACGGAAATCTAAATTATCTTTAATATGCAGTTTACTGTATTGCAATAGGTTTATTGGTTGATGAGATATAACATCTCAAACTCGGGTATCTCGACTTTTTATATGGAGAGTAGGTGAAGTGATTTTTCGCTCGAACTACCCTAAGAGGAGGAATATTATGGATCTTAGCAATGGGAGAGTTTGTATGAAGCAATGCATGAGTGTAAGAGAATCGAAAGTGATTTTCAAGGATAAGGAATTATGGAGGAAATTATTAAAAAAAGAGCCATTTTCTTAGGCCTAACAGCAGTAGCTAAGTTCTTGACTTTAAATTAAGTGACTTCGCGGACTCCGAACGGGAATGGCGTGATGAGTAGGCGTGCATATACAAGATATTAATGTAGGATTTGACGCTTTCCCGGAGAATTATTAGAGTGAAGTTCTCCCGGGCATCCGACCGGGTCAGGTAGGTACTCCATCTCCGCCGACGTTTCGATGGAAGGCTTTTTCATCGTCCTCAAGGCTGTTGGTAGAAAATTCTTCCTTCGAAACGTCGGCGGGGATGGAAATGAAGAAGCTGATCCGGTTGGAAGCCCGAGAGAATTTCACAGCACTATTGAACGATTCATTCATTCATTGCAGTAGTCTACCGGTTAGAGGTAGGTTGTGCTGAAAGTCAGAGAATATCCAACGAACTCTTACACGTGCCGTGCCCTTTCTACCTTTAGTGTTTCATTCTTCATCTCAGCATAAGTCCCTACCTTTCTTCATCCCGCCCATAAAACCTATTCTTCTCCTTCCCCATTCCCCGCTTACCCAACATCCTACCCTCTATCACGGCCTTCAGCAAACCATCGTCCCTCATTACCCTTCCAGCCACCTACCCTGTCATCCCCTAATATCATCTATAAGTTTCCTCTCCTCGCCCACCATGTCAAGCACTTCCTCATTTGCCTTCCTTTCCGTCCAACGCACCTTCTCCATCCTCCTCGACACCCACATCTCGAAAGCCTTCAGCCTATTTTCGTCTTCCTTTCTCAAGGTCCACGTTTCTGGCCCATACAACGCCACACTCCATATCAAGCTCTTCACCAGCCTCTTTTTTACATCCTTACTTGAGGTCCCCGTCATCAGCTCCCTTCTATTATTGAACGCTTCCTTCGCTAGCGCTATTCTCCTCCTAATGTCTTTGCTACTATGTCCTCTTTCTTCTAGTTTACTACCCAAGTAATTAAATTGTTCTACTTGCTCCAGTTTGTGACTTCCTACTCTTATCACCAGCTTCGCTTTCTTTGTCCTACAGAATCTCATTACTTTTGTTTTCCTATTATTTATCTTCATTCCGTATTTCTCACACTGCTTTTCCAGTGCATCTACTAAAGTTTGCAGTCCTTTCGATGACCGACTGACCAACGCCTGGTCGTCTGCGAATCTAACCGACTTTATCCACTGGCCTCCTACTTTCATTCCCACATCTAGCTCATCCCATGCCTCTCTTACCATTTCCTCAGCATAGATGTTAAAAAGTAAAGGCGACAACGGGCAACCTTGCCGTACCCCGCGACCTATAACTGCCCACCCTGATTCACCCTCAGCTACCCTTACCTACTTTATTTTAATAACTTCTAAATAAAGATGACAAAAAAGTAATTTCTGAGGAAGATATTATTAGGAATGATTGGGTCATGGTAGAATGTGGGGTGGATGCTCCAGTCTTGAACATAGGTATATGAAAGGAGTTGCGCATCGTAGGTTTGGCCATGTCGAGAGAATAGAAGAGAGTCGAAAAACATAATAAATATTTGATGATAGAGTGAGTGTTGCGAGAGGAAGTTGTAGACATCGAAATTCATTGATGAATGTGGAAGAAGAGACTTCAAAGAGGAGTTTTTAGGGGCCTTTTGAATTGGAGAGAGTGTGTGAAGCAATGGATAAATGTTAGAGAAACGAAATTGGTTTGCAAGGATAGGGCATTGTGGAGGAAGTTATAAAAAGGGAGCCAGTTTTCTAGGACTAACAGCAATAACTAAATTCTTCGATTTTTCCTTCCCCGAAATGGGAATGGCGTAATGAGTATGTACCTATGCATATAATGTATGCAGTGTTTCGTGTATCCCGTTCTTTAACCCCGGAGGCCAACACGTAAATCAACATCTCGCATCTAATACCCAGGTACTTTCCAACAAACGCGAAAGTCATATTTGAGTGTGGTAGAGGAGACTGCAAAGAGGAGGAATATTAGGAGTCTTGAGAGTAGGAGGGCGGGAACTTATTCGGAATATGCAACCCATGTTTGCATGGACATTTACTACGGCACGATACTCAAGTTAAATGAATAATTGAAGGAAAAATTGGGGGCACAAACTGCAGAGGAAGACCCCGACTAGACTACGTGAGCCAAATAATGAAATATATGCTTTGCAGAACATATAATGACCTGACATGTAAAGCTGAGAAAAGAGAAGAGGTCTGCTGTCAACCAACTCTACGGTTGAAACGAAAAAAAAAGATCGGCGTGTTTAGCAAAATATTTTTTACCGATAAATGTTTGTACGGAAAGCATTTTTAAGTCTATAGTTAGCGTTCGTGTCATTAGTATAATGACACGAATTGTGAATATAAATTTCAAATTCCAAATAAACTTAGAAAGAATTTTCAATTTACGTTCCTTTTAGATCAGTCATTTCCACGTAACAAACTCGTTCACCGCACTCCCGTATTACGTGGATTTTGTAACATTCTGATATCACTTGTTGTTTTTTTGTTTTGACACGCCCTTCCAGAGTGAAGTCTTTTTCTCTGGTTTCACCATCATTGTAAATGCCATTTTATTCATATTCTGGATACTTGTAGAAAAACGTGTTCTCTATCTGATATGGGGAACTAAATGTTACCTTTCCACGCTATTATTCTCGCACATTGAACTTGACTTTACATGGTGTTAAATGCGACAATGGGAGAAAAATGGGGAACATAAATTATTTCCACCTATTATGAATGCCATTTTCACGAAAAACTGAGTACAGGAAGTGAAAACTCTAGGGAAATTGATTAAAAATGAAATAGATGGATCTTACCGCCTTAGTTAATGAGTCAATAGCTAATTACTGCGACAATTAAAGTCAAAAGGTGGTAATTCCATAGAAATGATGCTGCAGTTGGCGTCTATTTCTATAAAAAATTGTTCGTTAATAATATATTCTTGGAATAAACTGCATATTTTGTACCTTAATTTTGGGTTTCAGTAGCTAAAGCAAGTCATCAGCGAAAGCAGGATTTTTTTTAAAAACAATTCAATAATAAGTTGGAATTCAGTATTTGCTTTAGCTCACAAATTCACGGTAGTTCCACGTTAACCGTTCCAACCAGAGAGTAGAATGTTGATGACTCCATTGTTTACAAATGCAGTGTAATGTTTCCATGGTATTGCATTGAGCAATACATCACTGTGTGTAAGAAAAATAGTACGTCGATTTGCAAAAAATGCAAAATTATTACGAATAAGAACCGGAGGGCGTGTATGAATCAACGCATGAGTGCAAGAGAAGCGAAAGAGGTGCCCTTGCAAGGATATGATATGGGAGGAAATTAAGAAAAGGGAGCCTGTTTCCTAGGCCTAACGGCGATAACTAAGTTATTTCACTCTGCCCACCCCGGAAGGGAATAGCGTGGTTGGTGCGTATGTATGATATGAAAACGGGCCAAGAATAATATAAGGATGTCCCACCGCGACTGAGCGAGTCAAAACAAATAATAAATTCTACATTTTTTATATTTTGTACAAAAAATCCTGATTTCGCTGATGAAATGCGTTACCTATAGAAAACCAAAGTTAAGGTACAAAATGTGCAGATTATTCCACGAATATATTTTAAATTAGCACTTTTTTCCAGCCATAGGAGACAACTACAGTGCCATTTCCTACGAATTACCGCATTTTGACTTCAATTACGGCAGTAATTCCCTAATAACTAATAAAATAAGGTGTTAAGATGTCTATATTTTATTTTTATTCAATTTCTCTGGATTGTTTCCTTCTTAAAGACAGTTTTCCACGAAAATGGCATTTACTACGAATACAGCGCCATTTCCTACGAAGTACCGCATTTTGACTTCAATTACGGCAGTAATTCCCTAATAACTAATAAAATAAGGTGTTAAGATGTCTATATTTTATTTTTATTCAATTTCTCTGGATTGTTTCCTTCTTATAAATAGTTTTCCGCAAAAATGGTATTTATATTTCATGGAAAAATACTATTTTTCCCCGTGTTTCTCTCATTTCCCCATTGAACACCATGCAATCTCAAGTTCAATTAGAGAATAAATAGCTTGGAAAGGTAACATTTTGTTGTTCATATCACATAGAGGACAAGGTTTTCTGCAATTAGACAGGATATGAATAGAATTACATTTCAGTGATTTTACGGTGGAACCACCGTAACGACTCGGAGGTTTTCGATGAGATTGAAGAAAGTCATACGATGTTAACGCATCAAGACAAGTTCCTCTGACAACGAACGCCGAAAATTAGTTGACGCAAAGTTTCAGCCTTCGGATATTCATTTCAACTTTCAACCCCTCCGTCATCTTCACTCGTCTAATTCTTCCGCTGTGAAAAAAGTCAATGTTGTGTCGGCTCCCCTAATTCGGAGCTTAAATAAGTACTACTCCCGCGTCCGATTCCCCTGAGGACTCTGCGTTTACAACCGATTAGATTTTAACTACCCCTCGGCGAGAGATGGAGAACAAGATGGTGGATGGGAGATAAAATCCTGAAAATCTCTGTGTTACTTGGGGGGAAGATTGAGCATTGATTCATTTTGTTGCGAAGAACCAATGGGGAACATGCATTATTTTAAAAATAACCATTTTTATTTGAAGTAAGTTTAGTTAAGCGTAGGGGGCATGCATTTTATCCGAACACAATGTTTCATTATGGTGGGTCTACACTGGAAAGTTTATTGCGCATGTTACTTGCTTGTAAATTGTTCGTGTAAACGGCTCTAGAAGAAGAACTAGAAGAACTTTTTAAAGTTTCAGCAAGTCGCTTGGAGAAGCGTATTTTAACGAATGTAAACAGCAACCAATCTGTCTTTGCACTAACTTATGAAACATTTTTCGTCCGAGTAATATTCCCCGCAAGCTCTTGCAGAATAAACTTGAGGAAGTAAATTGCCAGTGTAAACCCACCCGTACGAAAATACTTCTTAAAAACTGTCGTGCGCTTGGCGGCCGCGTCTTGGAAACGACGGCATCAAGAACCGGGGGATGACGTCACGGAACGATATCGCAAAACTGGTATACGACGCGACGTATTTCTTTGTGAAGTTCGATCTGTTATTCGTAATTTGACGAAACAATCGCTTTAGTTTATTTAGTGGAAGACGATATACTAGAATGATTTAATCCTTTACGTTGAAGATACATGTGAAACAGAGAAGCGATTCCGTGCGGTGACGTTAAGCCACCGAGATAACGTTTTGAATCACGTTATCTTTCCGAATTTGTATGCAATTTTTTATTTCTGCGGTTGACGCATAAGAATTTGATTTTTTTCAATTTTGAAGAGAGAGACCATGTCCTATTGATCTTTTTTATTATTTTCTCTGGTAAATCTAACAACAATCTTCTAGAAATTACTTTTTCCAGGTTTACTTTGAGTTTCAATAAATTTCAGTGGTATTTGTAAAAGTTGCCTTTTTCTCCCTCTAACAATCTTCTATTCTATTATTTTATTTTCTGTTCAATTTCATTCGGCAAATGTTTTTCGGGATATTTTTTCCATTCCATGGCCGTTTAATGAAGAATTTAGTGCTGGTTAAATTGAAAAACTTGAATTTTGAGAATCAACAGCTTTTATTTTAAACCATGCTCGGCTTTTCGACTACGGGTGAAAACCCAGCCGAAACGTATGTTTTGTGCTTGTATGCATATGCATTTAAATAGTTAAAACCCCTTCTTTAAAAAAGAAAAAGACCGCTATTAAATAGGTGCAGGTACAGCTTCCATTGCCTGTTGCAGATAATGCAAATTCCCACTGCCTCCCTTGCAACGTCCGCTACGAGGTAGCATGCTGTCTCACTTGTGTAAATTTTGCAATCAAAATTGAAAAATTATCATAGAAGGAAGAAGAGGCTGCTGTTCTTATAGGTAGGAGAGTAACTTGTTAAAAACTGCATGCAGTAGAAGAGACAAATAATTGCACACAATGGAAAAAATGATCTAGAAAGACCCGGGATGGTATTCATCTGGCATATTATGAGAAAATCACTAAAAAGGGAATATATGGGAGGGGCAAAGCAACCTTTGAAGTAATGACTACTGATGATGATAAAACGTTTTGTTAAACCTTTTCATTTTGTCAGAATTTCATTGTGACTTACAATTTTTTTTATAGCTCTCTCCAAAGTGCACAGTGAATCCTTTGGGCATGAGCTACGGAACTTTTACAACTGTGACGCAGGGGAGGAAGGTTGCTTAAGAGTGGAGGGTCAGTCAGAAAACCTTTCCTGTTGCTGCCAGCACAAGCGCTTAGAGAATTGGGATGACTCGCCAGCATAGAGGTCGACCTGCCGTCCCATTTCGACTCGTCCCACGGTGAGACCTCAAGATAGGGTCACAGGTAAAGTCATGGCGATGGGTGATTTAAACCACTTTCCTTGGGTGTGTGTGCGTCGTGCCTTTGTCGCGAAGTAGTTTGATTCCCCTGCCTCACTCCGTCTTGCCTCCCTCTCTTCCCCTCCGTCTTTCTACTCCACCCCCATCCACTTCTAAATGGGTCATTCCTCGTCAAATCACCCAAAAAAACTTTCAAGATGTCAAGATGTCTCAGATTTTCATGAAAATATTTTCACTCGCTGATGTCATCAAGTTAATGAGCCACACAAAGTTTATCCTTTCAAGGTTTCATTGTTTCCAAGATATAGAGAGTCAAAGTTTTGTAAAATTGCTCATAAAGATCACTTCCGAGGTTCCACTTTTAAAGCACAGTGAATAAGGAAACATGGACTCATGGACTAATTAGTCTATCACAGTCAAATTTTTATCACATGTCAGTCAAAGGGCTTAGACTTAACTGAAACAAGTTTCATTAAATTTTCCTTGCTCTGTGAGCCACTATAAGTGCGTTACCTATTAATTAATGAAGTTTTTCGGCACCAAAACATTACTTCCTTTAATGGGTATTATCACTCAGAGGCAGAGGAATTACCAAATCAGTTTTTTTTAATAGAGCCCAAAAATGTACTCTGTGATACTGAGAAAGAAAAATAGTGGGATTTTGATTGCAAATACGACTTTTTTAATTTTTAAAAAGTTTTTCTAGCCACAGCCGAAAATTTGTAGAGTCATTCCATGTCAATTCACCTAGCCCGCCATGATTCCCACTGGCTTAGATTTCCATGAAACTTTTATCACTACCTGCTGCAACCCCATATATCCATTGTTAGACTGATATATCGGGCCACCACGTATCGGTCGGATCAGCCCGAGCTATTCTCAGAATGGATTCTTTTCTTAATTTGTTGTCACTTAATGGGCCATTGAGCAAAACAGCAGGAAAGCCCTCGGGTTGAAAGAAGAAATGGGGATTCCTTCCCACTTCTCATCAGACATAACGCAGCCAATGCCTATCGTCCGATATCCGGTACCCGATATGCTGAAGCCAAACCTGTACAAACTGAATATCTGCTGATTAGAACCTTGGTCACAAGCTAATCCTTTTTTTCCCTAGCATCGAAATACCTCATCTGTTTTGACTACCATAAGCCTTTGTCAGTAATTTTCTTTTGTGTTTTATTGACTTTGTTAGAAATGTGAAATCACCGGAGAAAAATTAAATGGTTGCATGGCCATTAGAAAAAATATTTTTTCTTCGTGGACAAATATTGACAGTTGACATTTTAACAATTTCATCCGTACTCATTTTCTTGTGGCAGCTTTTTTTTCTGTTGATTTCGTACCTAAAATGGTGCACGCGCGCGGTGCAGTGCACATGCAATTTTTTAGAATGTTCATCTTTACTCTGTCCTTAATGTGTCAAGGACTTGTTTTCGTAGAGGATAGATTTTGAAACCATAATACTCTACACAAAATGGAAAAATTTATAATGGAGCTGCCATTATCATTTTTTCACATACCAGTAAATCACCAAGCACATTCCCCTCAGGACTCACATACTACAGATTGGAAACCTCTGCCATAGCCTAAAATTACTCTTTATTTCGTAGATCAAGTCCGCACTATGGGCCCGGTTTTACAGTGTTTGGTTTATGCTAACCACGAGATGACGTAGCTTTTGTGTTTGCTTACTGAAAAATTGGGTTCTGTATAGTGACTGTCGATTAGTGGACATAAACGTTATGCTTATGAGTGGGAGCACGTATTAACTTCAGTTTGCATATCGCAGGGTTGCTACAGGCCCGGAAACCTTAGAAACAAGTGACTAGTTAAAATATTTTTTGCAAGTATTATCAAAACTTTATTTAATTTCAGTTTTTTAAAAGTGTTTTTTAAGAAACATCTTATCATTGCATCGTAAATTAAAGCAGAAATTTAATACATATGTCGATTTTTTGTGTTACACAAATATTGGGGACTTCTAATTTTGTTGTGGGAGTTGCTTAATGGAGCTGGCTTTCCTCCGAGCACTTGGAGTTAAAACTTTTGGTTACGGTCATGGGCATGGGCAAAAGGTGGCATTTTTATCGTTGGCACCCCCAACAGCAAAATCCTGCGAACGCCCATGCTTGGCAGACCCTAACACGCAAATATCTTAAGCTATTGCAACAATGTCGACGGAAAGGACATGACAGGATGGACACGCATTATTACACTTGTTCTAGATATAAAAAGACGTTAAAAAATCAGTAAAATATCTTTGTTCTACTTAAATTAAAAAAGCGAAAGTTACCATGAAAATGGTACTAGTTGAGTCATAAAATGGTGAATATCAATTTTCAGAAAATTAATTACTGGGTCACAACACCATAGTGTATGTAATCCGCGGCTAACCACGGTGATCTAAGTAATGTTTATGTTGGATCTTCTTCTCTTTATTAGTTGATATGTTTGATTGGATAAAATATGATTATGGAAGAGTAATGTGCTTTCTTTCATCAAGTTTTGTAATATGGTGTATTACTTATAAATTGAAGCCAAGTGCGGGTGATATTTATTTTCAAAGGCTAATTGTGCAATGTGCAATTTCAGCATCGTAGAGAGAGAACTCTTTGTACTTGAACAGAATTTTATGTAATGGTGACAGAGGTTTGAACGTAATAAGCTCCAATTTTTAATATCAAATAATAATAAAGAATGGTGCGGAAAAAGAAAGTGTTCTCTTATCTTAATTTTGTGCATATTTCATCTGTTATGCTTGCGGAGGAGTGGGATATATTCGGAAAGGGACTTGATACCAGATGGGAATATTCATTCCTTCTCATGTTTATAATTTCAGTGTGGAAATGAATGAGGAGGGCGTAGTTGTGGTCGATGAGATCTGCGACGACTGCTGCCAGCCCTTGTCCGAAGTCTCTGTGTGTGCTGCCGAGAGGTGATGCCGATGCTGAACAGTGAATGCAAGTTTTGAGGGCCTACATTGACAAAGGCTCATGTTGGAAGAGGATACGGAAATCGGGGGATAAATGCAAATAACTTGAACGTGGATATTGCTGTAATTTACTTGTCTTGTTGTCACTAGTGTGAGTGAAAATCGAGGAATGGAGAGTGAAGTGCTTGTATTACAATGATAATAAATATTATGGTGATATATTTAAATGGTTTTAATCAGACGAAACCCTGATCCCTGTTATGCTAGGAGAAAACCCCCGTTGATGGTTCATAAAGTGGGAATTCAAAGTTGGCGGTATAATTGATAGCTGTAAGTGGTAAATATTGAGAAAAAAGGTAGAAATTCAAGACAATTAAGCTTATAATGCATAACCGTTAGACGAACATAATGCAATTATAAGTAATGAATAGAGTTTGAATGCAGCAGACCCGGTAATAACCACAAAAATGTGAAAAATAAAAGTTATTAATCGCTATGGACTAAGGTGGTGAAATGTTACTTGCGATAAAAAATTTTGGGGGATTTCGGGGGTGGGGTTTGTCAGGGCAATTTCCAAACACTGTTTCTTTCATCTACATTCTTAAATTTTGAATTTAAAACAGGGATTTTTGGATGTCAAGAGAGTAAAAAAATGAGAATGATTGAGATTTTTATGGTTTATAATGGCTTATTATTACTGGAACAACTAGCGACATGGCCCCCCCTTTGAAAATTTCCCACCCCGAGAGGATGGGTGAGGAAGCCGCCCCTCCGGACGACGACCCCACCTCTCCCCTGTTAGGCCATCCGCCATCACCACGGCGATTGACCCCTCCTATCAATTACTCCCCAACCCACCCCTCAAAGAAGCTACCCATCGCGGCCGATTTTTTCACGTACCGCCTCAGTCATGCTGGGTGAGCCGTGCCGCAATTGCAGGCGTCATGGATACAGAGCCCATATGGCGTCTAATGAACGTACCAACTACAAGGATGCGCCCGTACCGTGCAAGCACGACCGTACAGCGACGCACCGGGCCGATAAAAGACATATGCCGAGCAACGAACCAATCTTGCTCTGCCAGCATTAACCTGTTGAGACAAAATTGGGCTGAACTGAAAACTTATTGCTTCTTACTAAACTTCGAGCACTAGCATTTATTATTCTTTTATTACTCCTTTCTCCATTTTTTAAAAGACATTTAATTTACTTTCAAACAATTATCCGTATTTTATTTTTGTAATTAAATATTTTTTATTCTCATTTCTTCTCACGTATTGAATAAAATGAAGAAAATGTAAGTTATTTATACCTTACTACCATTCCTGCCATCTGTGGCCTGACACTGATACTGCAAAGTACTCTTTTTCAACCGCGCGATTTGTTTTACCCATTCATCTCTTTTGCAACTGCTCCACTTTCCATTCACATATATTACATTTCAACGTATTTACCAATTTCACATACTAATACCTAGCTACCCACGTTCTAATCCATAATTATAATAAAGTTTTACGCTGAATTCCGCTATTTTCTAATACTTTTTATTGCTTTAATCAAGTAACATTGAGGGTCACATATATCTAGGATAAGGCCTCTTATAATAATAAGATAATTCTTCCTCTGATATGAGCATTTTACAATTTATAGTGGTATTTTACGCTGAATTTTCCAAGTAATTTTTATTGCTTAAATCAAGATATTCCGAATAACGCAACGATTTTGTGTTGCAACAATGGCATAATAGACAGGATTTTTTAATATTTTAACAACAAACAAGAGCATTTTTGGAGTGACGTTGGGCAACAACAGTGCCATGGGACTAACCATGGGATTAAACCATGGGACATGGACTCGGACATTTAGCTGCAGATGCAATTGTATGTACAGTTTAACGAAGAATCTAGTTATAAACCAAGCCTGGTGCGAGGAATGGCAGTTGGAGCTAAACCTAGAGAAATGCGTGGTGGTATATTTTACGTTTATTTAAAAAACAATTTTACTGCGTCAGGTTTTTTTTACAAACTCAGTCAAAATTCATCAAATAATGCGATTGTTGCTAAGATACAAGTCACAGGCACAATTTTCAGTTAATATTTTCTACTTGTACCTGCAATGGGCGATCTGGCGAGGATGATGAGTTCCCATGAAGATGGCCCTGTTAACCTCAAAGGTGGTTTAAAATGTCATTGCAATTTTCAGAAAACTCGCATTAGCATACGACTCACGCAATACGACACTATTGTATAGCCTCCGATTAATATTAGCCGCATCCAATCGAGCTCATTAAGAAAGTTGAGATTGACTGCGATGTGACACCGTTAAGATCGCCATAACCTCGCCAGTACGAGGAGTTACACCCATACAGGTGTGGCGTTCTTCAGACTAGCCTGTCGCCGACAGCCACCCAACTATGCGGAGACATTACTAGTCTAATTCAAAAAGCACTTTATCATCAAAAATCGTGCTAAAACATAACAATTAGTAGAGTGATTGACATTGAGTGAACTATAAAACTTTGGCACTTTATTAACATTCGACAACTTGAATATAAAATTCATTTACTTCTCATTTCACCACTTAAGTAAATTATATTTCCTTTTAATAATTTTTCGTATTTTTTTTCCTTATAACAAGTTCTTTTTTACTTCTCCAATCTCATTACTTAATAATTAAAATAAAGAAAACATATTCTGCTTTTACTTTACTCCCATCTCGCCATCTCTTGGCCAGATGCCTATACTTCTATCAGTAAAGTATTTTCTACTTTTAACCGAGCAATTTGTGTTCCATATTCATTTCTTACTCAATGCTCCACTTTCTATTAGCACGTGTGAATTGCAGTGAGGTAAATTTCAATCTCCTTACTAATGATATCGCGCTACCGCTCTTCTAATCATTCTATTTCCATTTTTACGTTGCAAAGGAAAATTTCCTACTACTTTTTATCCCTTTAATTAAGACATTTCAGACAAATCCAGACAGATATTGAGGGTCACAAGTAACTAGCATGTAGCAGTTGCAGTAATTCCATCTCTAACATGGACTGTCCCGAGCTCATTGGAGCATATGCATAGGTCTTTGTGGCACTGCCTTTGGTAAATGCATGGGTACTTCATGTTATTAAATGCACGGTACGCCGTGACACTACCTAGTTCCATGATAGCTCTCTTCTCAGAGTACCGGTTGGCGTAGGTGGTTGAGGCACCAGGCTAAGGGATTCTAGAGTTCGAATCCATCAGACGGCGAATAATTTTTTCCACCATCTTCTTGTTTTTATTGTGAATATGGGGTTACGATTTTAATGTTTCCATCAATGGCGAGTAAATTAAATATTCCATTTTGAATCTTGCCAAGAAAAATTAGAATTTGAATATTTTAACGTCCGAAATCCGGTTCTCTGTACTTAAATATTTTACAAAGTTAGTATTTTAACGTAGAACACATCTCAGAGCGCGATATCTTGTTTGGCACCAATATCAGCGCGCCAACAAACCGAAGTAGTGACATGTACTGCGCGGAAAATATGGACCACGCCCAAAATGTTCACAATTAGTCGCTCTAAGCTGCGCTCGGCACTAGTTTAACCTCATAATTTCGATGATGCGTGCCCGTTCGCTTGACGTCCATGTGGCACCGGTATGATCGCCTTAACCTCGCCAGGACGAGGAGTTACACCCATTCAGGTGTAGCGTTCTTCTGACAAGCCTGTTCGCCTACAGCAACTCAACTAAGCTGAGACCGCTGAGACAACGCTAGTCTGATTCAAAAAGCACTTTATCATCAAAAATCGTGCTAATACATATTATTAAACATACTTGCTGCCATAGAGTGAACTACAGAACTTTGACACTTTCGTAACATTCGACAACTTGAATATAAAATTCATTTACTTCTAATTTCACTTTTTAAGTAAATTAAATTACCTTTAAATAATTTTTCGTATTTTTTTCCTTATAACAAGTTCTTTTTCACTTCTCCAATCTCATTACTTAATAATTAAAATAAAGAAAACATATTCTGCTTTTACTTCACTCCCATCTTGCCATCTCTTGGCCAGATGCCTATACTTCTATCAGTAAAGTATTTTCTACTTTAACCGCGCAATTTGTGTTCCATATTCATTTCTTACTCAATGCTCCACGTTCTATCAGCACGTGCAAATTGCAGTGAAGTAAATTTCAATCTCCTTACTAATGATATCGCACTACCGCTCTTCTAATCATTCTGTTAACATTTTTACGTTGAAAAGGAAAATTTCCTACTACTTTTTATCACTTTAATTAAGAAAATTCAGACAAATCCAGACAGAAATTGAGGGTCACAAGTAACTAGCATGTAGCAGTTGGAGTAATTCCATCTCTAACATGGACTGTCTTGAGCTCATTGGAGCATATGCATAGGTCTTTGTGGCACTGCCTTTGGCAAATGCATGGGTACTTCATGTTATTAAATGCACGGTACGCCGTGACACTACCTAGTTCCATGATAGCTCTCTTCTCAGAGTACCGGTTGGCGTAGGTGGTTGAGGCACCAGGCTAAGCGATTCTAGAGTTCAAATCCATCAGACGGCGAAAATTTTTTTCCACCATCTTCTTGTTTTTATTATGAATATGGAGTCACGTTTTTAATTTATCCAACATTGGCGAGAAAATAAAATTATCCATTTTGAATCTTGCCGTGAAAAATTAGAATTTGAATATTTTAACGTCCGAAATCCGGTTCTCTGTACTTAAATATTTTACAAAGTTAGTATTTTAACGTAGAACACATCTCAGAGCGCGATATTTTGTTTGGCACCAATATCAGCGCGCCAACACACCGAAGTAGTGACATGTACTGCGCGGAAAAAATGGACCACGCCCAAAATGGTCACAATTCGTCGCTTTAAGCTGCGCTCGGCACTAGTTTAACGTCATAATTTCGATGATGCGTGCCCGTTCGAAAGAGACGACGTTTAATCTCTTCATGATAAAAGTGACGAAGTTATATGATCGCAATTGTAAGACGGCAAGGTAACCTTGAAAACGCTACCTTGCCCTCTTACAAAACACCCTGCAAGCCGCCTCATGGGTGTGTGGCAGGGGGTGAATATTCATTAATTAAAGTAGAACTTTTTAAAGAATTGCCATTGAACACTGAGCAGTTTCATTAACGTATTCGATGATTTGACAGTTTTAGCAACATAGATATTTGAACATAAATGAATATCAAAATTAGAGGTCACAAATTGCGCCCATCAAAGTGATCCTTGATTGCCTTTACAACGCTCGAAAATTAAACAGAAAATGTCAGCCTCAGCACCGTACTATATATAATTTATTCTCAATTTATTGAAGGATCCATTTCCATTCTTAATGCTTATGGGGGCCTCAGGAAATTGTGCCTCTAAATTGCGGGATACGGTGGCAAAGGATAAGTAGTTCAACGATCGAGAATATTTATCTTTAAAATAGCTGGAGGTATATCTCTCATAAGTTTCATACTCTGATTATATTATACATGTCATGCAATTGAATATTACACAACCAATTACAAAACTTGATTTTATTCAAAATTTATAAAATTTAATAGCAATGATTGAAAGATATTATGATAGTCAATTTGAATCAACGTTTGGAGGTTCTTGCTCTCTTGGAGCGTGAGTCTCTTGGATCTGGCTCAGTAGGTTCAACTTCGTCTTCTTCTTCATGTTCTTCTGGGAATTTGGGGAAGGGATCCAACTGGATTCACCGACGCATTAAATCAGTTCCGGGTTTGGAGAAATAATAAATTGGAGATTAGCATTCTTGTCAGAAATATTGATTTATTCAAGATAGTTTAGAATCACAACCTGCTGGCACATTGGCACCTCAAAGAAACATGTAGAAGATGAAGTTTTCGCAAAAAGTGGAAAAAAAGTTGTGAAATTCTAGTAGATATACTACCCCACATTATCACAAATATAAATTTAATGTTCATGGCTTTAGTAAACATCACTTCCCCATTAAGCTATCGGCCAAAAGCACTCGTAACACTATGGATTAAATGGCAAAAAAAATTAAAAGGAAACATGCAAGGCATTCATTACTATTCATGATACCTATAACCAAAGCTGTATTTCAGTTACTATTTGTAATTGATGTAGAAACCCATTTTTTTTAGCGTATTTTTTCTTTAAAAAATACGCTACAACTTTTACCAGACTACGACGACACCCCCCTAAAATCATCAACCCTCTCGGGGGAATTTTTTTCTTTAAAAAAATACGCTACAGCTTTCACCAAACTGCAACTACACCCCCTTCAAATTATCAACCCTCTTGGGGTTATTTTTCAGTAAAAAATACGCTACAACTTTCACCAGAATACAACTACACCCCCCTCAAATCATCAACCCTCTTGGGGTTTTTTTTCTTAAAAAAATGCACTACAACTTTCACCAGACTACAACGACAACCCCCTCCAATCATCAACCCTCTTGGGGGATTTATTTCTTTACAAAATACGCTTAACTTTCACCAGACTACAAGTACACCCCCCTCCAATCATCAACCCTCTCGGGGGATTTTTTTCTTTAAAAAGATACGCTACAGGTTTCACCAGACTACAACTACATAACTACACCCCCCTCAAATCATCAACCCTCTCGGGAGATTTGTTTCTTTAAAAAATACGCTACAACTTTCACCAGACTACAACTACACCCCTCTCCAATCATCTCGGGGGATTTTTTTTTTCGTAAATGGCCATTTCTCTTAACTTCCTTTACCTCATTTTCTCACTTTCCCCATTTTCCACCACTAAAAAATCTATTTCTCCGTATTCCCGTTGACTGAAAATTGCATTTTTATTCTTTTTCATCTATAAATGCCTTTTTCCCGTTCGAAAATGCCCATTTCCAGGCCGCGTACCGTCCCACCCTAGCACCCCTGTTTCACTCCATAGGCCCGCAAAGTTGTTTGGGGGGAAGGGGTAAAGTCATATTGTAGACGTAAAATTACTCAGCGGGACTTCCGAAAATCTCGGAATATGGCGTCAAAATATCACGAAAAATACGCAGTTTTGGTCATTTTCAAACTTTTCAAACTCTAAAACCAAGAATCTCAGGCCTTTTTTTCTAACATTTCTTAAATGCGCATTCTTTTCACTTTCCTTTTCTATTTATATAGTACCTTTTACTTCTCTACGAATTTCACAATAAAATTTCTTCCAGACTGGACCCTATGATTCACTTACTGAGGAAAGTGTAATTTCCTCCTTATTTGGTCTGTGTATTTATCCCTTGGCCTTCTACTGGGATCTTTTCCCTCTATGTATGTAATTTATGTTTTAAAAATATCACCGATGTTGTAAAGAATAAAGAAAACCATTCGTATGATACCAGGCTAAAATATGATAATCATGTGTTGTCATTTAGGTGTTTAGTTCCACTAAACATCTATGAAAACCCATAAATGTGTGCTTTAAACTCTTTAATAATTTATCTGTTGGTATAAAACTAGAGAAAAAACTAGAGAGAGAGTTTCAGAGAATGGTATTTTATTTTTGGGTTGAGAGGTGTTTTTACAGTGTCAATGATTATCTCATTCTGCATGAAACTTAAACTGTACACCTTATTTTCTTGTCTTATTTTTCTTGTCTTATTTTTTTTGACGTGTCCTATACAATTACTTGATATTTATATTTTTGTACAGTGTCTTTTGTACAAAATTAAATATAATTATTTTTTATCCTTCAATTATATTATTCACAAACCCATCGTGCCTCTAAGTGTGCCCAATCCATCGCGTTCTTCGTTTATGTACAGTGTTTCATATCGGTCTTTCCTCTCTTACTCTTATGTATACTTCTTTATTTCTCATCCGATGGTTGGAGCTCCCACATTCACAATAAGTACGCCTTCATACATTGCTCCGCCGGCGTTTACAACCGATTAGATTTTAATTATACTTCGAAGGGAAGTGCGGAAAAAGATGGGAGGTGGATGAGAGATAAAATCCTCAACATCTCCGTACCAAAGGGGCAAGGGGAGGGGGGCTTGTGAGGAGGATGGTGTGAGTGGCTCCGGAACAATCCGCGGAACCACTTTTACGTCGTGCCAACCCCCCCCCCCCCTTATGGCGAAGAGAACTCTGAAAGCGCTGGAGAATAAAGAATTGATGGGCCGAACTGAAGGAATGATGTCGAGCCTTAATCATCCTTTCAGGGTAAGGGAAGTAAAATTTTTAATGAGCATTAAGCTTTAATCCACTGGGGAAATCCGGGAAGAGGCGGGGAAGATATTATAAGGTCGGCTGCACCGGGGTCGGAGCGCAGGGGATTCTGGGTAACGCGGGTTGAATGGGGGAGGATGTATATAAGGGATAAAATCCCAGCAGAACCCCCTCCCCCATTTCTGGGCGTTTTTACGGTGGAATTTGGTTTTGTAGGGGGCAATGAGAGGGCCAAGGATATGAAAAGTAGGAGAAAAGGGTCTATTTCGGTTATGTTGGTAGGCTATCTTCATATATGTACGTACTTGCATACCATAGATGAAGTTAGTTTGAGCGAGATGTCATTTCTTATAGAGTTCAATGGATTTGGCCTCATTTTAAAGAAAAGAATCTCATCTATCCAAATAAACCAACATACCAGCCACTTAATACACTACTTTTGGAGATATTTGCCAAAAAGATAGAAGCCGTTTTCAATGGGAAATGGAAGGCGTATGCACTCCAGGGAGATTTATATAAAAATTGAGGAATTTTTAACGCATAGATCTCGTCAGAAATTCAAAAGCGCGTTTGTATGCCTTCTCGATTATCTTTAAAAATAAATCAATTACTCACCGCAGTAATTTTTATCGAATTGCAAAAAATATGTGATTGGCAAGGTGTTTTTACCGTGAGGCGTGAAAAAAATGAGTCAAGTTAAAGACTTATTTAGGTATATTCAGAAGCGTAGCCAGGGGAGGGGCAGGAGAGGTCGAGCCCCCCGCCCCAAGTTTTAGCGCCCCGAAGTCTGTGTATTTCACCACTTATAAGTCCCAAATGCGTATACATAAATGTGTATAATAAGTTGTTAATTATTATATTTTGTAAAAACCCATCCGCCTATTGCATCACCAAAATTTGTAAAGTTTAGTAATCTGGTTAATTTATGAGTTGGCGCCCCCCAGCTATTTTCTGCCCCCCCCCCCCCTTCCTTGACCCAAAAGCTGGCTTACGCCACTGGGTACATTTATTTAATTTCTGAAAAATTTAGTCATATAAAAATATTTTTGCGCCATTAATATTATAACATTTGCTTCATGCTTCTTACATCTGGGGAAATAAAAAAATATAAATTTAAATTTGGTTTCTTTTATGACTAGGGAAAAATCCGGCCCTAACTCCCAAAAAGGAGAGAATAAATGGCGCCTTTACGCTCACGAAAGTGAAGCCTATTATTTCGCAAAATAATGTTTCACCTAACATGGCCATCGCATGGTCCAATAATTTTTTTCAATAATTCAGTCCTTTTTGGTAAATTCTAATCTGATCCAGAATATTCCTTCCCTTCCCCACCATGCGATACCAATAAAATGAAGACGAGGAAAACACTTCCTCGTTTAGGTATTGTTCTCGGGCTCTGCACCAGGTAATTGGCTTCATATTGGCCGACGTTTCGGAAAACGACTTGTTTTCCATTTTCAAGGCGTGTTACTCTCTCTGTGTAGGATTTTACACTGAACTGAATTGAACGTTTGACGAGTCCAACAATTAAGCTCAGGTGTCGTCTGATTGGCTGATGTTCCTTTGAAATATTTTCTGCTCTTTCATTGTTTTTCATGCAATTTATTATAGGTGCTCAAGCATTGCTCAGATGAAAGCCAGTATCCCGATTGAAATTATTTGGATTAAGGCGGATTTCAATGGCTTCGCGAAGCAGAGCATGAGCGGTTCAAATAAACTTTGGCACATGGAATAAAATTGTGAGTATTTTAGATACTTCTTCATAAAATGTGGGTGAAGAGTGTTTTCCAAAGGCATGATGAACCTTATCAAAATTAATTAAATAAGTAAAAATAAATTAGTTTAAAAATGCACTAAAATAGAAATTTAGGCAAAATTTGTGTCAATTTTATTGGAACTTAAGGGGTCATTGAGCCCTCCTCTTCAGACCCCTCAGCTGTTTAGCTATAAGAATGTATATATAAGCCAAAAAATGAATACATTATAGTAAGAAAAAACGTTTTAAGTAAATTTTGAAGTCTCACACTTTCGCAATTTTTCGACTTTTTTAAATTTGCGATTTGCGAAAAATCCTGACGTGATTGAAAAAAATGAAGGTCATATTCGGATTCAGCACTAAAAATAAATAGGAATCAATTATCAAAAGTTAAAAAAATATGTCGAAACCCAAATTTTGCTGGCTTGTTTTATCATTTGATTTCCTGGGAGAAGCCGCTTTTCATAAATTGTTTTTCATGGATATGTCATTAATACTTAGATTCACTCCACTATCGTATGAAATTTTAGTCATTCGAATTTCATCTGCTCCTCAACATGGCTAAACCAAGGAAGCACGCAATTTTTATACGTGTATGTCCATCATAGGAGCATCGTCCATTCCACATTATTTCGTCACCCAGTCATTATTTAACCCTATCTCTCTCCTACTTTTACTCACCCACATTTCTCAGGTAACCTAGTCTCACTGCTCTTAGCCTAAACTTCATCTACATCTAAATCTACGTACTACCCCGCAAGCCGCCTCAATAGGCGTGTGGGGGGGGGGGGGGTGTTAGGACACCAGCCGTTTACATATAAAAAGGAAACGCTCTAATGAAATTACGCCTAGCATTTATTATAGTCCCTTATTGTTCGGGGGAAAAACGAATTCCCATACCTATCCGTTCGGCAAAATATCTCTCTTAATTTATCGTTTCTGTCGGACCTGGAAATATATTGGGGTTCTAATATGATGTTCTCCGTGTCGCTCTTAAAGATATCTATTCTTAATTGCTCAAGTAATCTAAGTCTAGCGCGCAGCCTCCGAGTCTCTAGCGGCTCCCAGCCTAATTCGTTTAACATCTGTGTAACGCTGTCTATACGCCTTACTTATGTTTATCCTTACATACCCTAGTTTCACTGTCATGCAATCATGTGAAGAGGAGTACTATGGCAGCCGTAGAGGTATTATGTATGCACGTGAGGGCGAGTTTTGGCTTCTGGAAATGCGTGCAACAATTGCTTTCTCTGACTACGTGACTCATGGCAAGAAGTCGACATAGCCCGCGACATAGTCGGCAGCCCGAAGCCGGGGCATAAGTTTACTTTTGCCACGAGTGTAATCATTCCATTTATGGTGGTATTCGATTACAGGGTTGTAGTTGACATCACGGAAGCAGGAGAATACAGCGTGGGTGCGTATACACCAAATATTTTATGACATTATTATTACCTTATTTTACCTCTAAAGTGGATGAAGTATTGAAAGTTTTCTAATATCTATGGTGGCACCATTCCGGGTGCCACGTTTGCACTGTCGCAAATGTCGATGATCGCCACATGGTGGCTAGAGACGCTTAAATGGAAAAAGGAGAGCTTAAAAAACCCGTTGAAAAAAGCCCAAGCTTATGGCAAAATGCATAAGACCAGCCAGTGAAAAAGTCATTGATGAGATAGACGCCATGACAGGTTGTTTGAGTTGAGCCATTGCTGATTATACAGCATCAATAACAATCTCTTTCATCCTGTCACAGCTAATGATGTATTCCTGACGTATAATATATAATTGTTACATTTCATATCCGTGGATTTCATGCCATTGAAATTCTCATCGCTTCGTAGATAAACCATAAGTATACCTTAATTCACTCCGATTTTCGCTTCAGTAGATGAACACTGATTTCTTGGCTATCAAAATAGCGCATTTTAACTTTAATGACTGCAGATATGAGATAGAAACAGAAAAACTAAGCAGGGTTGGCGACTTACTGTGACTGACTGTACTGTTTGATTTCCAGGATGGATCCAATCATTGTATCAGATTTATTTTTGTAAAAAGATTTTTTGTGGTGGAGATTTTCAATTTCTCTCTCTCTGCATCACTCATTCCCACCTTTAAGGAAATGCACCTTTAAGGTGGTTCCACCGTAAAATGCTCAAATGTCATTTTATTCATATTCTGTCTACTTGTAAAAAAACTTGTCTTCTATCTGATATGAACAAAAAAATAATTACTTTCCACGCTGTTTTATTTTATAATTGAACTTGAAATTACATGGTGTTCAATGGGGGAATGAGAGAAACACGGGGAAATATAGTATTTTCCCATAAAATATAAATGCCATTTTCGTGGAAAACTGTCTCTAAGAAGGAAAAAATCCAGAGAAATTGAATAAAAATAAAATACAGGCATCTTACCACCTTATTTTTCTAGTTATTGAAGAATTAATGCCGTAATTGAAGTCAAAATGCGGTAATTCGTAGGAATTGGCGCTGCAGTCTTCTCCAATGGCTGGAAAAAAGTGCTCATTTAAAATACATTCGTGGAATAATCTGCATGTTTTGTACCTTACTTTTGGGTTTCTATAGGTAACGCATTGCATCAGGTAAAGGAGTATTTTTTTGATAAAATATCAAAAATGTGGAATTTAGTATATGTTTTGACTTACAAAGCCGCGGCGGAACCTCCTTAAGTTGCGTTCCCGAAAAAAATAATGTGGATTCTGATTTGTAGAACAATAATTTGTATGGTATAGTTTTTATTGACGTTATTAGAAAGATAACGTGTTTTTTACAAGTGTTTCGTGAATGAAGAAAGTGTTGTTTTATCCATGCCACATTGGAACCCCCAATCCCTGAATAAACGTGAACTCAAAATGGCCGACTGAACATCTTTATTACTTCAATATTCTTCTGTGCTTTTGTGAAGATTTTGCTCCAGCTATTCTCTTATTTAATCTAAGTTTTCGACGCAGGAATACATAAGGGGAGGGAACTATGAAGGAGTAAGGGTATGAGAATGGGGGGAATTTAAAGGGTCTATTCCTTCGATCGCTATGTGTTACGCGGGAAGGGGCAAGGGTCGGGTAAAAAAATTTATATCCAAGGGTGTTCCAGGGTACAAAGGAGGGGTTAAATTGGAAAGGGGGGAAGCGGAGGGGTATAAAAGGGTATGAGAGGGAAGGAGGTGTAAGGGGGTAGGGTGAGGAGATGAAAAGCGATGGGGAATAAGGCTCCGGGTCCCGGGGTCTCATCATCTCGCTCTATGATGCTCAATTATTAAACAATAATCCGGGGCGTAATGCCGCCGTCCTCCGCTGAGGCCGCCACTTACCTACTTTTCCTCCGCATCCTTCCCCCCCTCCCTCACCTCCCCTCTTTTCCTCATCCAATCGACCTCTCCTCCTCTTTCCTCCCCCCTTCCCTCAGTAAAATTCCCTTCTCCCTCCCCTCTCTTCCCATAGTTCCCGCCCACCTCATCCTCCCAGGATTATATTCCTCAGGCGATGTGTCGAGAGTATCGATACGTTGGTTTGAGCAAGCTTTTCCCAAGTCAAAATAGAGACGACATTCGAATGTTAATTTTTAATTTCTACAGCTGTAATAAGATTGACTCATATACTGTAATAGAAATGGCGCGAAAATTCTCAGTAATTAAACAAATATAAATAAAATTAATTAAACATAAGTCTCTAACTTCTACTCTAACTCTATATCGCGTATTGAATGTTCACTACATTTGCTTAAATACCTATGCCCACACTCACCTTTATAATCACCTTGAATGGAACTTACGTACTTATTTATTTTTTGTAAAACTGAGACAATTTTCTAATATCTGTATGTTGTATACTAGTATGTATTTTTCCTTTGCAAACAAAATATGTTGTAATGTAAACTTCTAAAATGTGTGTAACCATAAATTCTGGTATTATGTACAACAAATTGAATTTTGAAAATTGGAATTGGATCTTAATAACAAATTAATATTGTAAATCATTTGTATTTTTGTATTGATGTCTGTTATGATAGGTTTAAGTTATGATTTGTAATATTCGTTGGACTTAGGTATAGCGCGTTTTGAATTTTCATTAAATTTGCTAAACATGCTCTCACTTTATAATCACCTTAAATGGAACTTATGTATTTATTTATCATATGTAAAACTGAGATAATTCTCTAATTTCTGTATGTTGTATACTATGTATTTTTCCTTTGCAAACAAAATATGTTTTAATTTAAATTTCTGCCCCATAGGAGCTATTGCTCCTAGGACAATAAATGTTTTTTTTTCTATTCTATTCTATCTTCTAGCTTGACTCATTTTTTCACTCCGTACTATGAAAACGCCTTCAGAAGAGGTTTTTTTAGCGATTCTGTTAACATTACTGTGGCGAGTAATGGATTAATATTTGTAAATTGCTGAGAAAAAATAAAAACCACACACAATGGTTTTTTGACGAAATGTAGGCGTTAATTTATTTTTCAAAATTTTCCCCCTGGACCGCACAGAAGTTAATTATCCCATGTAAAACAGCTTATATTTTTAGGCAAATTGCTCGAAAAGTAGTTCGACAAGAGGTTAAAATTTTGATGTCATGAGAAAAATGAGTTTCTTCTTTAAAATGAGGTCAAATTCACCAAATTCTAGTTGAAGTGGGAATCTCACTCAAACTACATAAAGGTGATTGGAGCGAATTTTGTTTATGTACAGATTTTCGTGAAACTTTGCATATGATAAGAATTACCATCATAACATAATTGATGATACAAATGAACGTATATATAATACAAACAATCGATAAAATTTAAAGAATTGCATCATATGACTTGGTCTTTTGGTAATTCAATGCTATTTTAAAAGGTACGGCGTGTAAAAGTTAGTCAAGTTGGAGACTTATGTATGTACACTGTACAGATATATTTATTTAATTACCGACAAAGAGAATTTTTGACAGATATAACTGCGTTTTCACGCCATTTTTATTGCAATGTTTACTTCATACTTCTTATATGCTTCTTACTTCTTCTGCACAATTCGATCATTTTTCAAAGAGGTCGAAAACATACTTAGGACGACATTTAATTTGGGTATGTACATATTTTTATGCAGTGGAACTCACCGCATAGGTAGTGATTGAAATGATTCAAGAATTATGTTTCAGATTTTATCCCTTCATTATATACTAGACGTCACCTGAGTTTTTAGCGAGGAATTCAAAATTTTGGGAAAGATTATATTTAAATACATTTCATCGAATATTTGACTCGGCGTGACACCTGGATATTATTTGTTATCGCCCTTTATAATCATATGAAAAGTATCATTTTGCATTATGAAGAAAATTTGAACATATGAAATCGGATTATTTACACGATATATAGCTCATTTGCCATGGATACGAGTTAAAATAGCATTGAATTGCTAAAATGTAGCCTTAAAATAATTCCTTCTTCATCTCAGCATACTTCCTACCCTTCTTCATCCCGTCCATAAAACCCATTCTCTTTCTTCCCCTTCCCCGCTTACCGAACATCCTTCCCTCTATTACATCCTTAAGTAACATTTTGCCCCTTACTACCCCATCCAAACATGTCAAGAACTTCCAGAAGCGCCTGCAGAAATTTCCTCTTCTCTCCCACCATGTCTTCCTTTGTCTTCCTTTCCGTACACCGCAATTTTCCCATAATTTTCCTCCACACCCACATCTCGAACGCCTACAGTATGTTATCGTCTTCCTTCCCCTAAGTCCACGTTTCCGCCCCATGCAACGCTACACTCCATGCTAAATTCTTCACAAGCCTCTTCTTTATATCCTTATGCAAGGTCCCCGTTATCAGATTCGTTCCATGACTGAATTTTTCCTTCGCTAGCGTTATTCTTTTCCCATTATCTTTTATACTACGCCCATTTTCTTCAATATATATTCTTAAATTATTTTCTCCAATTTCGCCCGTCTCAAAATATTGAAGTAAGCACTTGTATTTTTTGCTGCTATTGGCAACATCACGTCTACCGTCTTATGGAGATTTACACAGGAAACGATTCTCCGCGCATGCTGTCATCTAAATACGGAACGCTCCATGGACACTTCCCGGTATTGTGCCCAGATTTCCTGGAACGCAGTCCTCTTTCCCGTGAAGTAGGTAAATACCCTGGGAACCGACCCTAAAAAAAGAGGGTTCTGGAGAGAAAAGTTCCCGTTCTGAGGAGTGGGAAGTGTGAAAATGGTTCGGGCGACAGCGTCTCTGGTGTGCAGCGGTGGGAGGTGGAGGGAGTATGGAGGGGAGGGACGGAGGGGAGGGAGATAGTTTTTAAGAAGGGGAAGAAAGGGGACGGGGGGGAAGGGTGAGAGAGGGGAGGGGAGCGAGTAGGGGAGTGAGCGGCAAAGGGGGGAGGAGGAGAGGGAAGAGAATATGTGAGGGAGGGGAAGGAAGGGAGGGGAGAGAGTCTGGTTAGGAGGGGGAAGAAGGGGAAGGTGGAGAGTGTAAGTGGCACGGGTGTAAGTAAGCTGTCGGAAGGAATTTCGACCGAGCCGAGGGGCTATTTATATCTCATCTTTTTTATAACTTTTTTCGAGGAGGATAAACATTAAATTTTTTTGTTAAAAAATTACAAAAGAAATTACAATACATTGCATAGGAAACAATATTTTAAAAAAAATTAAACGAAAATACGAACATTTTACATTTAATGACCAAAAATATCCACAATCAAATTTCTTTTACGGGTCCTTCTGAGCCCCAACAAGCTCATCAGAAGGTGCTCTTTTTAACTCTTTAAATTGCCGTATTCCTGAGTCATATTCATAGAATGTATGCATAGAATGATATACAAGAAAATACAATCAGTCTCCCAATTATCTTTGATAGCACATTTCCAACAAATGTTTCTTTAGTTTTTTTTTTAACTTCTGTAAATGTTTTCAAACAATGCATGTCCTTTGGTAATTGACTTAGCGTTTTAGGTATAGTCACTATCATTCTGTTTCCGCCACATTCATTAAAGTACTTTGGGACCTCCTATTAGTGCACATTTCTTTTTCCCATCACATGTGTATTGTTTAAATTTTTTATATTTATTGTTGAAATAATTGTCTATAACTAAAATATATGTCAACACCAGAGCAAAATAAATCATCTTTTTAAAATTGACATGCATAGAATCCCTGATGTGATACATTTGATAGCTAACTTTCCGAACATACTACTTGTTCCATCTTATCACAGTGTTCTCTAAATGTAAAAGTTTGAGCCACTATGAGACCCAGATACGGTGGAACTTGTTCTATGTTCCTACATTTACATAAGAATTTGTTTATATTTCTATGCAAGCATTTATTTTCATGAAGTTTTATGGGAATGCAATGCACTTTAGCTATATTGTTGGCAATAGACATGACCTTAGATTTCTGCATATTGATTAAGAGATCATGGTCATGAGACAATTTTTTTAAAGTAACTCATATCATTTTGCATGTAGTTAATGGCTACGCTTAAATCACGTTGAGCTGATATCATCACAACATCGTCAGCATAGAATTTGATATTACGTCGCCAAGAATTTGATGAATTTGAACTCATTTAAATGATCTAAAGAGCCGAATCAACCAGGCTAAGGTAGCCTTTTACAATAAATCCAAACGCTTCACTTCCGATAGCATCAATATAGATTTAAGGTGGCTGGTCGGGTAATCGTTATTCATTGAGAAATTTAGTAACTTAAATTTTAATGCTCGTTTAAAATTTAAATAATAGGTCGTAGCTTTACAATATTCACTAGGAATGACTTTTGTCTAAAGTACATTCTGAAATATTGTCCTTAAAATTTACACATTGCCATAAAAATTTGCTAAAATGCAGACTTGATTCATTCCTTAAGACATTCTTGCAAAATTAATTTTCCGAAAACAGTTCACACCCGTAGCTATAGAATTCATAATAAGTATTTTAATGAAGATGTATTGTCATTTGAATGCGAACCAGTATTAAAATATGTTTCTATAAATTATTTAATCTTTCGTTTTTAATCCGGCAACATCGTCCATTCTGCAACACGCTGCAACACGTGTCTCTGCTTTGCATGTCCCGTACTTTCGGGTGCCACGTTGCCAACTTTACACCACATAGCCGCTCGCGACATTTGAAATTCTCGCAAACATATTTTTTTATCGTATTTACGAAAACTTTCAGTCGATAGTATTAAATGATTTTTTCAGAATATATTTTAATTTATTAGAGCTACATTATATCAGTTTTTGGTTAAAATCTGTTCTGTAGGAATGGAGAAAGTGCGTAATTTATCCTATCGGAGTGGAGAGCGCCATAAGGCTCCATGTTAAAAGAATCTAAAATATCGCAAAAAGTATGTCAATGATCCCCCGTTTTTTCTTCGATATTCCATAGAATATCCAAAATGGAACATATTTGGAAATTTTTAAGAAAATCTGTTCACTTTGGTTTTTTAGACCAGTCACCTTAAGAAAACAACTAGAACAACCTTTGTATGGAGCATATCATAAGGAGTGATATCTAGGCCTGGGCGATACTGATAATTCAATATCGGGATACGATAATTTTAGCATATCGTCAGGTGGCGATATCGATAACTCATATCGGGACGATAAATATCGTCTTATCGCGATAATTATCACGATAAACATCGCGATGACGATAAATATCTCGATAAATATCGTGCGATAAAATATCATGATATCGCGTCCCGATAAAATATCACGATATTGCGCCTCGATAAAATATCACGATATATTATCACGATAAATATCACAATAAAAGATAGTGATATTGCGCTCGTTCAAATATCGCGTAAACGCGCCCGATGAATTATCGTGATATTGCGCCGGTTAACCGTGTCGGAAAAAGACCGAAAGACGGAAGCGAAGGCCAACCCGTTGGGTTGGCCTTCGCAAGCTGGAGGAAGCACGTTTGAAAACTTATTATTCTGCTATCTCCTAATTCAAATTCTCAGCAGTTCTCTCTCACTCTCTCTTTCAATTTCAGTGGTCCGATAGTTTATAGGTAACGTCTTGTTCAAATTTTGGAAGGAACTGAAAACAACTGTTTGTACATTAGTGTATATATTGTCCACTGATCTAAATATACCGAAACCAACTCAGCAAGGAGAACAATATCACGATCTTTTATCGTGATATTTATCGTGATATTTTATCGGGGCGCGATATCGTGATATTTTATCGGGAGGAGATATCATGATATTTATAGTGCCCCGATAAAATATCGGGGCACGATAAGACGATATTTATCGAGCAACGATATATCGTCAATTTTAAAAACTCAAAATCGGATTGGCGATATATTAAAATATCGCGATATTTTACGATATATCGATTTATCGCCCAGGCCTAGTGATATCTGGACACTCGGGGTAGATGGGAAGAAAAGAGTAAAAGCGTTTGAATTGTGGTGCTACGGCAGGATGTTAAAAATTTTCTGGGTGGACCGAGTATAAAATGAAGAGGTGCTACAGAGAATGGGGGAGACAAAATGCCCCGCTCGACATGATAAAGAAATGGAAACCGACTCGAATCGAGCAAATTTTGAGGCAAGAAGGCATTGTGAAGAACATCTTGGAGGGCTCAGTAGAGGGATAAACTACGGATATGGAGCAGATCGTGGAGGAGCTAGTTTCCTATGTAGAGCTGAAGAGGTTGGCTCAGGATCGAAAAAATTGGAGAACTGCTGTAAAAAAATCCTAGGATTGTGACCGAGAGAGAGAGAACTAATTTCAAAGAAAAAAAACTGTCATCATTCAAATAAAATGAAAATACTTTTTCCCTGCCCAACCACTTTTCGAGCAATATGCCTAAAAATATGAGATGTTTCGCATGGGATAGATTACAGCTGTGCGCTTCATGGGGAGAATGTTGAATAAATAAGGAATTTCTAACAACTAGATTACGTGAAAAAACTATGTGTGTAGTTAGTATGTTTGCTCAAATTTTTATAAAAAATATAATCAATAACTCACTGCAGTAATTTTTACGGTATCGCTAAAGAAACCTTCTGTATATATATTTATTACTTATTATTATTATTAGCGTATTCTCCCAATAATGGAAGACGTTAAACAAACAACTCAATCAAGATTTCTTCGGCTTCTTCTTGTTGCTCCAGTAGGCTTGCATTCTTTCCGAGTGGGCTTGTTTTCGTTCTTCCGACCACTTCGGTCTATATTGTTTCTCCTTTGGTTGCTCTGATTTAACTTCCAATTTGTTTACTTTCGTGTGAAGGTGTCTCTTTCTAAAATTTCTGTTGCACATATGTTCGCGTTTTTGAGATCCTTTCGAAGTTCTTCTAGCCAAGGTGTTGAATTCTTAAGTGAGGTTACATAATCTAGAATCTTATTTGTCAATCGATTTTCTGGTAGTCTACTGAGATTATTATATTTATAATAGAGAGATATTTATTAAATTACTTAGAATTTTTGTCTTATTGTCACGAACATACAAAAACCAATAAAAGGGTCAGTGACTTACCAAGGTACCTATGCTCTATCCATGTCTTTTATTGTTTCCTGTTTTGTTTAAGCAATTCTCAAGTTCGTTTCTCCAAGTGAGCCCTGATGATGATTTAAAATTAAATCGAAACTTTGGCAAAGGCACCGCGATACATTATTTCGACGAAAATCCTCAAAAAAGTAAGTATTTTGCAATGGAATTCAACGCGGTCGAGAACAATAGTGATTATTAAGTATAATCACCGTTTATTAGACACATAAGAGAAATGAACACTGCACAAAAAGAATCAACACTTAACGCATTCAGAATGAACTGACAATGCACTGACTAACATAAAATAAATAAATATGTACCTAAATATTTTTAATATTTTCCGTTTCCATAATCCGCGCTCTGATGATGCCAATAGCCTGAACAAGGACATTTAAAATTTAAAAGTATGTCTATCGTTGAATAGTGGATAAAATCATTTCCGGGTGCGAAATACAACAACTAAAGTATTTGTTTTACCATTGATATGATTTTTTTGCTAGAGAGCATAATATTAATGGCAGCATTTCGTTTAAAAGCTGTACAGGGACTATAAAAATAAAATACTTCATTTCCGATTAAATATATCTCGAGGTGGCAGCAACAATGTTTTTAGCGAAAACATTGCATAAACAAATAGTTGACCGCGACCGCATGCAGTAATGGGCTACTCAAGCGGAAATGGGCCAGGATTATCTCCACCCGGTGGCGGAGAAAAAAGGTTTGGCACCCCGCTGGGCCCGGTCCCTAGTTGAGGAAGCATATATGTATACCTGAGCAAGTCCTAGCCGAGTGAAAAGCTCCTTACTGGGAGTGCAGAGAAATTTTAGTGGCATTCAGAGAAGTAGCATTTTCCGACTTGTGGCCCCGTCCCGAAAGGGTTAATTTGGACTAACAAAAATCAATATTTATATCATGAATGTATAGGACTGTACCCTTGATGTAAACAAAAAAATGAAATGTTATCTAGCACCCCCTGGAATCCTATCTCCTCCCCCAAGGGGTGCTCGCACCCCTTGTTGAGATACCCTGTATTCTAATTTTATTTTTTGATTTCAGCGTCTGTAAGAAGTATGAAATAAATAGTGTAGAATAGTGGAGAAAAAATTTAGTTATATAAGTAAAATTTTCTCAGTAATTAAATAAATAAAGCTACATAAGTCTCTAACTTGACTCATTTTTTTCACGCCGTACGGCTAAAACGCCTTCAAGACTGCCGGTTTTTGTTGCGATTCCGTAAAAACTACATCGGTGAGTAATAGATTAATTTTTATTAATAGTTGAGAAAACATACAAGCTAAACACCGTTATTTTTTGACGAAATTCATATTTTTTTCAATATATTCCCTCTGGAGCGCAAAGCCGTAGTCTATCCAATGCAAAACAGCTTACGTTATTAGGCAAATTGCTCGAAAAGTAATTCGGCAAAGGGTAAGTATTTTTATAGCATTGGAAAGACGAGAGTATTTTTTAATGAGGCCAAATTCATCAAATTCTAGGTGACGTGATTTTTCGCTCAAACTACCTTAACTTCGTAAGAATCAGTTACGATACGGAATAAATTAGTGAAATTGAAATTGAGAAAAAATTTAGCTAATAAATATTTCTTCTTTTATTATTCTCTATAATTGGACCACGTAAACATTTTCGAAACACTCAAAAGGTTAATTGGGAAAGGGATTGGGCAATATCAAGATTGTTTGAAATCAACGTAGGTATGATCACATTGAAATAAAGGAAACATGTAGATTATGTGAGCCAAGTCCAAAGAACAATTACGAAACGGTAATCCTGAAAAATGAAGGAATGAACTGCGTGTCGTGAATCTCTTTTAATGTTACTACTATTTGAAATCGTCGAAACATCAAGTAATTACTCTTATGCATCTATGGAATAGGTAAACTTCTAGTAAAGGTTCAATCTTTGTTCATTCTATTAGTGGCTATTGATTTAAGAAATTGCGTGGAAATTTGCTGTTTCCCTGAGCTTTTAACATTGCAACTAAATTGTGGCCTAATAATTATAACAACTTTGATTAAAAAGTTATATAAAGGTGTACCTATACGTCTACGCGGTACTCTGAAAGCTCATCATCATAGTATTACAATCCTTGGTATACTGCAGCCCTCCATTTCGTCCTATCCCATTCCAGTTCCTTCACTTCCCTATGGTTCTGCTTCCCCGTATCCATCTTGACTTGCCACAAGTACTTGTCTCTTGGTCTTCCTCTGGGGACTTTCCCTTCAATTTTTCCCTCCATTATGCTTCCTACGTAATTGTTGTGTCTTATGACATGGCCAACCAACCGTGTTCTTCTTTGGCGTATGGTGCTCCACAGTGTCCTTTCTTCTCCAATTCTTCTGTATACCTCTTCGTTTCTCACCCTATCCGTCCATTTGATCTTTATCATCCTCCTCCAGCACCAAGTATCGAAGGATTCTATTCTTTTCTGGTCAGTTTTTTCAATGGTCCATGCTTCTGATCCGTAGAGTGCCACTGCCCACACGAATGTTTTCACGTACTGTTTCCTTGTCTCCAGTCTTATGCTCTACGAGCAGAGTAGCGGCCTTTTGGCCATGAATGCCGTCTTAGCTTGGGCTATTCAACACTTGATGTCTGTCGTGCTTCTTCCAACCCAGGTAATGGTGATCTTGAGGTAGGTGAATGATTCCACTTGCTCCATTCCTTCTCCTTTGAGGCGGACGTCGGCCACTACTTTCTCTATTCCGCACACAAGTATCTTGGTTTTCTTCTTATTGGCTTTCATGTTGTATTCCTGGAACACTTTTTTAATTGTGGTCAGTGAGTTCTGTAGGTCTTCCTCGTTTTCTACTACGATGGCGATATCATCAGCGAAGCGTAGCATGTTGATTTATTCTCTATTCACTTTGATTCCTTGTTCTTCTATTTCTTTTATTGCTTCCTCCATGTACATATTGAAGAGTGCAGATGACAGGTTACATCCTTGTCGGACCCATTTTTTAACTTTTGCCTCCATATTTCTTCCATCTTGCGTGCGGATTGTGGCCACCTGGTCCTTGTAGAGCTGGTATATGATTCTTCTGTCATTGTAGTCCAAGCCAAGTTTTTCCATAATATTGAACATATTATTCCATTCGACATTATCAAATGCCTTCTCCAAGTCTACGAAGGCTATATACACTAGGTTCACGTTGATCATTTTCTCTACCAGTATTCTCAGGAATAGAATTGCCTCCCTTGTCCCCCTATTCTTCCTGAATCCAAATTGCTTTTCTGACATGTTTTCTTCAATTTTTCCTTCAATTCTTCTGCCCACTATCCGTGTAAGGATTTAGGAGGCATGTGACATACTCATCACATTTATCAGCCCTTGCCCTCTTCGGTATGGTCACCATTGAGCTCCTCTTGAAGTCTTCTGGCAGTTTTCCGGATTCATAGCAATCTTGGATTATTCCATATAGTGCGTCTTGTGCTTTTTCACCAAGTGCTTTGATTACTCCTCCACTGATTTCATTTTCTCCGGGCGCCTTTCCATTCTTCAGGCCTCTTACTTCTCTCTCAAATTCACTTCTTAGTATCCCTGGTCCACGGTTGTCTTCCTCCACTTGGTTCTGGTCATCTGTGAATGCTTCTTCTAGGGGCATCGGGCCTCGGCATAGCTCTTCAATGTACTGTTTTCATCAATTGCCGATTTTTCTATCTTTTATTAGCAGTTTCCTATCCGAATTTCTGATGTTTTTACATCTTGGTTTCCTTTCTCCGAAGTGCCTCTTGATTAGGTTGTATGCCATTTCTGAGTTCGCTTTCATCATATTTTCATTGATGTTCTCGCAGCAGCTTTCAGTCCATTTCTCTTTGGCCTTTTTCGATTCTCTGATAACTTGATTCCTTAACTTCTTATACAGTACTTCTTCTGTTTCATTTCTTGCGTTCTTATACATTCTTCTTTCTTCAATGAGGGCTATGATGTGCTCCGTTATCCATGGTTTCTTAATGTCGACCGGTTTGCTTGCCGGTTGTACCTCTGCTACTTCTGTGATGGTCTTCTTGAGGCTATTCCATCTCTCTACTACACTTTGGCTGGATTCCTATGTCCACCTTCTCATCAATGGCAGCAGCAAATGCTTTTCTTCTTTCCTCCTCTTGCAGTGGCATTAGGTTCCATCTTTGTTCTCGTTTCGTCCTTCTTATCTTCTTGTATCTCAGTTGACTTTCCATTGCCACTAGATTGTGGTCACTGTTGATATCCGCCCCGGGGTAAGTCTTGCAATGCTTCACTTGGTTATTGTACCTTCGCCTCACCAGGATGTGGTCAATCTGGTATCTGGCTCTGTGTCCTGACATCTTCCATTCGTATATTCTTCTTCGGTGTTGCATGAAGAGGGTGTTTGCCACCACTAAGTTCTTCTCACTGCAGAATTCCACAAGTATTTCTTCTCTCTCGTTCCGTTTCCCCAGCCCGAACTCTCATACTGTGTTCCCATCCTTTCCCTCTCCAACCACTGCATTCCAATCTCCCATTACTATCAGGTTTTCCATCCCTTTGACTGTGCTCAGGACCGTGTGCTCTGAAAGCTACTGATGGATATTTCGCACAAGGCATGTAATCACAGTGAATAACACTACAACAAGTTTGAGTAAAATTAAGAAACTACGTAGAAGGGAGGCTTCCAAGAGAAACAAGTGATACGATTATCATAATAATGAAAATATAGATAATTCTTTTAAATTCCGTAGTGGTATTATTAATCACTAATGGTTTCGTGATTGAAAAAATACCAGTATCACTTAAACAATAGTTTTTGTGCGTCTAGTAGTTGGAAGGAGCTTTGAATAGTTTTATTTTCCGGTGACCTCAGTATTAAGGTTAACAAAATAGTTCTTATATTTAAAATGTGGATAGTAAGACATGTGTCCCATTGTATTTCACACTCGGCGAATGCCTCATGCGAAATAAATAATGTTTCTACAGCAATCAGTCATGGAAAGTCCTCCTTTTTTACTCATATATTTTCATTTCTTGAGAAAGAATGTTGGCAGCCCAAACCTGAAACTCAGTTCTGTTGACCTAATAAGACCTCAGAGTTTCTGAGTTGCGACAGTGAAGTAATGTTTACGTCATAAACCGTGCTCAAAAAATGCCATTGAGTCGAGATTCGTCAAGGCTGTGACGTCAAGGCTGTGACGTCAAGGCTGTGACGTGACGTATTCGACATTGTCGAAGTCTAGTTCTTCCTGTATAAAAGGACCCAATAGTTCTATTCTGTAACTTCTGAAGACCTCGTTGAAAGATAACCACTATCTGTAATGTATCTATTACTTACGTGGTGCATAATTGCATTGCTCACTTGTGACATGAACAAAAGTAGTTGGTATGTACATTGTACAGTCCTCGCGAAAGCTTACGGCGTTGCGCAGTAGACGATTTTGGGACTGTAAGGGTCTATTTTCTAAAAACCGGCTGCCGCGCGTGGGAGGGTAGCATCGGAGGGCTAATGTTTACGGTTTTCGTTGCCAACATTGACATTTTTCATATGCCTTCAATGGATTTGAATGCCCCCAGCTATTCCCGCAGTGGGTTATGGAGTGGGCGTCGTCCCTTCGTACCTACCTGAGCACGCGCCAGGAGGTCACGGCCTGGGGATCTCAGGCCGATGACTCGGAAGTGGACTTATAGTTGCAATAAGTACTAAATTTTTTCTAAAATACTACTCAAAAACAAATATCACATTCGTGTTACTTGCGATGTTTTTTTATAATAACGGAAATTATCCAATTTATTTTTGCATAAAATGTATATCTTCTATCTAGAATATATATATTCTTATATTTGGACTCTTTTGTGTTCTCAATGTCCCATTTATTCATCGAATATGCATGCGCATAGTGCCAATTTATTAAACTATCTCTTCAAGTTCTTTTTATTTTCTTATTTCAGTGACTGAAATTATAGTCTAGTGGTATTCAAAGTCCGATTCCATTCATTGCATTAGCTAAGTATAGAAGAATATAGACTACCCTGTTATTTAGTAATTTTATGGTGTATGTCTCATATCTGGATTGCAGAATTTCACGCGGCTGAATATTTTAGCAACGTCACTAAAAATCAACGGAATTGCGCGAAGTTTGTTGTCTACTTATTCAGTGTTTCAGCGGAGTCACGACTATATTTGTTATTTTTTATTAATGTTGAATAAATGTTAATGCATTTGAAGTAATTGAAATACCCAGCTGTGAGTCATCGCGTAAGACCCTCCATTCCACATCCCCGGCCGCGGAACGGAGGTACAGCGGGGAAGGGTCGGCTACCTGCTCCACGACTAGTCGAATTGTCCAATACGACTCGGAATTACATTTCTACGTGAGACACTATGTTGGACATTCTGCCTGCCACGCGCTCACTATCCCATCCGTTCTTTTTCCTTACCCCTCCCACACATTTCACCCCCTCTGTTCTGCGCATCTAAAGACCGTAAGCTTTCGTAAGGTGACCTTTATTTTGTATGAACAACAAAACCATACCTTGTCATGCAAATTTTATCGCAAATTGAAATTCCAATTACGTGTTGTTAAATTCGAGAATGGGCGAAAACAGCGAGATAATAGCATATTGTCTCTCTTGCGTAAATAACAAGAAGACAATCGATGAAGTGCTTGTTATGGTGGGTGAGGAGATGAAATTTCTGGAGGAGATTAGGAGGAGGAAGAGTAGGTGGTTGGAACTAGTAAATGAGGAATGAAAGGTTGCAGAAGGCCGTGATAAAGGAGAGGATGATGGGTAAGGAGAGAAGGGGAAGGAAGAGTGTCTGTGTAAATAAGTTTTATGGATGGGATGAAGAGGGGTAGGACGGACGCTGGGATCTACATCTACAAAATACCCTGCAAGCCACCTCACGGGTGTGCGGCAGGGGGTCAGTAGTAGGGATGTGCCGTATATAAAAATATACCAATACATATATCGGAATCTGATATTTTTACAATATACCGATTAGCCGATAAGTATATCGTTAAAAATAAACTGGTGCACCGGTATATCGGTACCATTTATATAAGATATAATTATGCTACTATTTTGCTGGTATTTGCAATCTACTTGTACCTACCTACTATCTTTCGCTAAACTTATTTAGTTCTCAGAATACTATAAAGTGAAGTAGAATCGTGTAAACTATTAAGGATATTGAGGAAACGAGCAATAAATAGGTAATTTAATTTTTTTATTAAAATATATATTTATCAGAGAATATTTCCGAGGAAACATTTTTAAATAGTTTTGCTCGATTCATTGTGGTTTCCAGTCCAAGAATATGCGGAATAAATGCACAACTGGTATATTCTAAACATTATTTTATCAGATAAGTAAAATTTTTTAAAGTTATTTTTTATGCAGAAAGCACATACTCTGATAATAACCAAATGCTATTTTCATCATTCTCAGGCAGGGCATAGTTTTCCATGCGTGATAGCTTATATAAAAAGCACAAAAATAGGCTAAGCCTAAAAATACTTCATCATCGTTTTATGAAAGATTATGAATATGTTGGATGTTATCAAGGTAAAAACATACAGTGCACAGGTTTGTATTCAGAATTAAAATATGCCATACATTGATGCAATATTTCCAGGAGGCTTAACACATTCCTAGCTTGGATGATGATGAAGTGACAAAGCAAATGCGATTGATCTCAAATGGAAATCATTGAAATCAATATTTATTCTAATTGATTCCAAAAACATCAGCTGGTTAATATGATCACTAGTCAATATGCTCCGATCATCAGTTGCAACATAGTTGACCAATGAGACGGTGCGCTAAGATGGCACTAACGCCTGTTGCTCACGGTAAAATTTTTTATAAAAGAGTTTTATAAAAGTTTTGTTTAAAGTTTTATGAATCGTACGTAAAACGTACTTGCTTGCTCACGGTAAAACTATTCATCAAACCAGAGTCCTCTGGATGGCCGTTCTCAACACTACTCCGTCATAGTGTATTATCGGCAATCCAGAGGACACTGCATAAAACCAGAGTCCTCTGGATTGCCGATAATACACTACATACCCTATGAGGGAGTAGTGTTGAGAACGGCCATCCAGAGGACTCTGCATAAAACCAGAGTCCTCTGGATGGCCGTTCTCAACACAACACTACTGTGTAGTGTATTATCGGCAATCCAGAGGACTCTGCATACAACCACAATGTCCTGCCATCTATGAGACGCTTTGCGAACACGTGAAGTGATAAATTCACTCTCTTTTGGATAACTGTTAGGTTAAAAACTATATGTATTGATTATTTACTTACTTTCTGATCACCTTCAACGGTGCTAAGGCTCTAACAAAGGTGCATAGAATATTCTATGCACCTTTTCTCTAACGCATTCTTCAAACAAGAAGGACACTGCCTCAACGTTCCATGAACTTCCAGCCATGTTTGTTTACGTTTTCTTTGTTTGGCTTCCCATGGATACGAGATTATTATCAACGTGATGAGTGGAACGTCTCATTGGTTGTTGCATAAAACGGTTTTATGGAAACAGAACCTGTTCTATTCCGTAAAAAGTTTTATAAAACTAGGTTTTATAAAACTGTTTTATCGTTAACAATCTCATTTTTATAAAATTAGTCGATTTTATAAAATGTTTTACCGAAAATTTTACCGTGAGTAACAGGCATAAGGATCCCAGAATAACCATGCATTTACGGGCCACTCTGGCTAAAGCAGGGAAAGCCGTTCTACTGTTCTGCCAAAACTTTAGAGGTTTCATTACTCTGAGTGAAAATGCCTGGCTGAGATATAATTGCAGCTCTTTCGGTATCGAATGTGAAGTGTTATATTCGCTCTCATGTCCTATTACCCGAGCTATTTCATAATGATTCGCCGAAATGGATGCAGAGGCTTCGTCATCACTTATAACTGGATTTTTATGAAGACCCTAAGGGGGTGATGAGACTTGACCAAAGTGATGATCGTCAGCGTTTCCTTCCATACTAATGTCAGCTATGGCGCTAGATACGACTGAAGGAATGGAAAAATAAAGATAATATATTATTATTCTGTGAATACTTTTTCCTCGAATGAATGTTAAGCAAATATGATTCCGGTTTGTGTTACCAATATGAATAATATTTAAGGATAGATTTGAGTGAGATAAAGAGTCGTACACAGGTCCTCGTGAAAGACTTCAATAAGGCTCCCCCACAGAAGAAAGATGAATCATATCGCGCCGCGTCGCGATACAGAATCGCAAAATAAAAGTTTTAATTGTGATAATTTCTTGCGTTTACTCGTGGGCTATTATCACTACAAGCGTTGTTTTCGCGGCAATTCGCTCGCGGCAAATCAACATTTTGAGACTGAAGCGAAAGATATTTTTTTTCCATTGAAAAGTAATTATTTTATCTGAGAAAGAGCAACGACTAGAAAAAAACTACGATATCAAATCAATCTACACAATATATTAAAATTGAATAGGAAGAATAATTTATGTTCGAATGCAATCACATTTGAAGTTATTGTTGCATTATTCATTTAGAGAATTTAACACCAAGGTAAAAAGAGTTCATCATACTTTTAAAAAATCGTAATAAAACGGTAAAAACCATGAAATTTACCTTCCCATTTTCCTTTGCTATAGGGAGTTTTCAACAACTCTACTCTCTAAAATAATTCCCTAACTAAATAACTAAACTTAGGTATGAAAATTTTCATTTTGAGCATTATATCGGGTACCGGTATTTAGAAAATAACACCGAATATACCGGCATATTGACTTAAAAAATATACCGGTATAAATTTAATTGTTTCAGGCTTGACTTCGTGGAAGTGATAGATATCCATTTTTAATAAAAAACTTTGTACTTTTCCACACTTTATTTCACAACTGCGACCGGTTTCACCATAATATGGCATCTTCTGGCCAGAAGATGCCATATTATGGTGAAACCGGTCGCAGTTGTGAAATAAAGTGTGGAAAAGTACAAAGTTTTTTATTAAAAATGGATATACCGGTATATATCGTTATATCGGCCAAAATATACCGGTATATCGGTATATACCGCACATCCCTAGTCAGTAGTCACCAACATGCATCTACGACTATTGATGTATTAGTATAAATCTCTGATGCTTGTCACGAGGAGAAGCTTCAGAAGCATCCACAGCACTACACACATGCTACCAATGTTAGAGGGACCGTTAGTATTTTTGCGTATTTTAACCACATAAACGGACAGAGATTCAAGAGTTATGCTGAAAAAATGCACGGTGTGCCTTAAGTATTAGGTAGCAGATAAGGATACATATATTAGGAAGTACTACTACCACTAAGAGCTTAAAGTCTCTTTTATCTAAGTCTTAAGTCTCATTGGCAGCTGTTATGGTCCCTTATCGTTCGCGGGAAAAATGACATTTTAAATCTGTCCGTTCTGCAGTCAAGTTCCCTAATTTAATTCTCTTGATCTGACCTAACGTAGTATGTCGGATTTCGTAAAATATTATCAACGTCGTCAGAGAATAGACCGGTTTGAAACTTTCATAATAGATGAGTCTCAATTTTAATCGACGTTCTGAAAGCGATTCCCATCCCAGTTGCTGCAAAAGGTCAGGAACACTAACGAACTTTAAACGACCTTTCACGGCCGTTTAAATATCGTTTCTTAAAAAACGGCTTACAACGTATCTTGCCGATCTTCGCTGCACGCGTTCTAACTCAGTTTTCAAGCCTACCTCATGAGGATCCCAAATACTGGCAGCGTATTCCAAGTGGGATGAAGAAAGATATTTTACAGGGCCCTGTTAATGAACAAATCTAGAGGATTTATACTCACTTCCATTTCAGCATACCTTACTCCATAGTTTACCTAAATAATAATTTATCTTTTTCGCAAAAAACTGCCTTTAAAAAATAAAATATCCCAGGGACTTGAATGGTGGTCAAATAAGGGTAACAGGCGATCTTAATTTTTGAATTTTCCTGCATGAAGTAAAAAGATTTTCATGCAACGTTTTTGTGGAGCGCTGCCCCTTCTCGGCTCGGCCGAAATTCCTTCCGACAGGTTGCTTACGCCTGCATCATGGGTCACTTTCCGCCTTCCCTCCTAACCCCCCTATCTTTCCCTTCCCCTCCCTTCTCTTTCCTTTCCCTCCCCGCCAAACTCTCTCCCCTCTATCCTCCCTCCACCTCCCACCGCCGCACAACACCCCCTCCGTCTCCGGAGCCATTTTCACACTTCCCGCTACTCCTAGTCCTCCTTCCGCCGCCGCGCTGGGAACTACTTATGGATATTCGTTTACAGTTTAAATCCCCGTGTGGTCGGACTGCGATGTTGCCAGCAGTAGAAGGAAAATTAATGTAGTGTTACGCAGAATGCCAAATGACTTCCAAAATGCAAATATCGTTACCCTGAAGAAACTACTTTAATTAAGAAATTTGATTGTTTCAGGATTGACTTCGTGGTAATGATAGATATCCATTTTGTATTAAAAAAACTTTGTAAATTAAGGTGAAATCGGTCGCAGTTTTTAAAAAAGTGTGGAAAAGTAGTACAAAGTTTTTATTAAAAATGGATACTTTAATTAAGCTTCGTGTTGTAAGTGGTTTACTACCTACTAGAGACGAGCATGCAGCGTAATTCCAAATTAAGCACAAATTAGTACCCAGCCTTAATAAGTGGAACATTACCCTTAGATTTTAACTAAGTTCTAGTCTTATGATCAATTCGATCGATCTTTGCTGACATTAAATTGCATTAAAAATCACGTATAATCTAATTTTTCCCTGGTAAAATTATCATATTCTTCCGTAAATTCTTTTCATCGGCATATCAGTATTACAGTTGCCACTTCAGCAAATTATTAATGATTTTGGACGCAAAAAGTGTAGGGAAGTCTACGCAGAATAAAAAGACAGCAAATTTTTAATGCATTATTTTTTCTCAAACATTATATTTTCTCAATATTAAATTTCGTAGGCGCTTAAGGTAGTTTGAGCAAGATTGTTTTTCAGGTCATAATTGACAGACTATATCATTATAGAATACTATAGCATTTTATTTTTAATCTAAACGGCTGGAAGATACTTGATTTACAATTTATAATAGATACTATTGATGGAAATATTTTGATTTTTCATGGTTGAACTTCTTAGTAAATCACTAAATGTATGTAAATATTCTAGGCTTTCACTTGAACTATTACCAAATCGCCGCGCGCCGCAAACGCGTTCAAATTCGAAGATTTTTAAGGCGTCATAAAAAGCATTGCGGCAAGTAATTAATTTATCAGTAAAATAATTGATTAAACATACGAACCACTCACCATTACATTTCTGACGCGATCTGTGCGTCGAAAGAACACTATTTGTTTAATATAATGTTTTTCTGCAGCCCACAGCCATACCATATGCCAATGAATGCGGTTTCTCATTTTTTCTTTATAATAGGGACGTAGTCATTGAATTTTGTGAGAAGGGATGTACGTTTTTTAAAATGATTAAATAGTCATATTTGGCCGCCATATACGCCGATTTCCCGCGCCAATTTGTCGCGCGAAGTATTTATACGCACAAAATGAACGCACGGAAATCATCGGAAAACGGCGGCCAGATCACAATTGAGCGACCTCCAAGCAATCAAACTCCCAAATTGAACCCACTCGGGCGATAATAGGAAATAACTTGGCGCCGGTCCCAATGACTGCTCTCGTATTTGCGAAAAGGGGGCGGTCTCTTTCTATCTCTCCACTGATCCCGGCCACCGATGGCTTTCAGTGCCGCCTGCTTTGGAAGCAGCATGAGGCGCTGGGAAGGAGGGAAACAGCGAGAAAAAGAGATGTGAAGACTTGGAGGTGAACAGAGGAGGGTGATAATAGCCGGTAGGAGGTGGTAAGAGGGGTGGAGGCGGCTGGGGGACTCCTCGGAGGCAGTGGGGGCAGCGGGAAGGAGGAGGCAGCGGGAGACATCAATAAGAGTCTCAGCCGCTGCCCCCCTCTCCCCCTTAGTTTGCCGTCCGAAGCCCCTTGTATCCACATCCATTGTGTTGAAGGGGGGCGGGGCCGTTGTAAAATCCCCTTGTGCAGAGGAAGTGCGGGAGGGATAAAGACACCGCTGATGGGCGGAGCCTATCGACCCACGCCGGTTGGGCGGGGTTTGTGCAAGCCCCGCCCCAGTTGACCGACAATGGGCGGGGCTCTACTAAAAGGGAACCATTTAGCGCACCCACCCACACCACCCCTGCTGAGTACCTTCTTCTCTTCTCCTTCGGAGCTCCCCGCTACCGCCTTCCGCATTGCCAGTAGCTCACGAGAGCATTTGCCATTAGGACGTCTTGACGAGTTCAACCTGAAGGAGTCCCGGATAGTCTTTTTTGCCGAAGCGCTCTCCCTACTTCAAACGTCTTAACCGTGGTTTCTGGTCTGCCTTCTGGCCGGTGGGGAAATTCAGTTTTCCCGCCTGTGTCTCCTGGTGCATCACCCAACAACAGGACAGCACAGCCGGCGAAGTTGAGGTCAACCATGCAGTCTTTTCGCGTGGGTGACTGCGGCCCCCGCGGGGGTCCCATGGATCCAACGGCCTTCCACCACGCCGCGCCGCCCCTGCTGATGGGCCCTCGGCACCGGCCCTTCGGCGGGTTCCTGTGCGACGACGACCCCTCGCCGCCGCCCCCGGCATCACCGCCTTCGACGCCCACGAGGACCGTGGCCGGACTTCGGGACGCGGCGTCTTCCGACTGCGGTGCCGGTGAGTCTTGGTTCCCCGCGGAGTGGACGTGCCGTCGCCGGCGAGGTGGATCGGATATCCTCCCCTTAAAAAAGTGTACCTTTTTCTTTTTTGACGACGAATCTGTTGCAGTTTCATGTTACACCTACCCTTGAAGATGTTGACAAATGTGTGCTCACTGTGCTCGATATAGGCGCCGACGTAGCAATGCTTGTGATGAGAATCAACTGGCCTCTGGCGCGTCAACGGAATTAGTGATATATTTCCAATGTATCTCTGTCTTCAAAACGTCCAGGATTTAGTTGCAGTTTCTTGTCACCTCATTTAAGTGAATAACGAGAGAGATGATGATTAACGTGTTTGCGGTTTTTACCTTCCTCGATAAAGAAGGTGCCGTCTACGACGCAGTAACTAGGGACGTCGACGAGGATTTTATCTACTGATACCCACAGGCGTTTCCAACGAACTAGTCTCTTTACAGTGTAATTCAGACTAAATATTTACGTGAAACTCATAGTACCAACCTTGATCACTGATATTTCCACGATGATTCGCAGTAGGCACCTACGACTGCGTATGTCAACGCGGTACACTGAAAGGCACTTCAATGGTGTGCGGCAGGGGGTGATTCCACACTCAGCATGCACTAATCATCAAGCACTCACTGTCACACTGTAATCGGCAATTTTACAAAATGTGCGTTCATGATAAATTAAGCTCGGTACGTGAAAAGGACGTGCAAGGACCGCGTCTAACCATATTTCCAGCCATACAGAATAGTTACTGAACATTTCGCAAGAGTACAATCATGCAAAGCATGAACATGAGCATATGGCGAAAACACTGATAGTTCTCAAAACATAAAATTGAATAGCATTCAGTGCGGAAGTTGAAATAAAATAAAACATTATAAAAAAGAGCATAACAACATCACTACCTACCCATCGTTACCGTTAAAATTGTCGGCAGCGTCGCTCATAAGCATTGAGGTTCGAAGGTTCACTCTTATGTTATTCGTATGTAGGTATATCTAAGAAATACCGAGCAAGACACCTCCAGGTGTGTGGCACGGTGTAATTCCACACCAGGCATACAATTCTCGCCGCAGTTCAAATCAGAACTTGGCACGAATATGCGAGAACCATACAGCAGTCAGGAGAACACTGCAAGACCAACCCATAAACCAAGAGAGTGCTACGTTGACAAACATACTAACATGCAGTACACGGGTAAACATACTAATACTGATTAATATAACTTTACACTTGTAATTCTAATTTACATCTCACTATCTATTCATCTACCAGTATCTATCTACTATCTATAATCTATATCTATTCTTTCTCATCAATGTGAAGATTATTCTAATTTATATCAGACGCGGACTCTGCTATCCGCGGACGTATCCAACCACTGACGATCTCTCAGCCAGTCGCTATATACTCTATGATCCATTGCGAACATTTGCTCGAAGGACAAATTTCAGCGCAAAAAATTCCCATGACCAGCCGCAGGACTTTATTATCTACGAGTAGGTAACTCTAGTGTTGCAATAATATTAATACGGTAATATTCCACGGTATAATACTATTACCAAGAGTAGTAGGGCCATTCTTAATGACCGCACAGCTTCTTTGGGTGGTGCATGTAGCTCGGAGCTTAGTTTTTGCGCAGCTGAAGGCTCGGTTGTTCAAACCACCGTATAAAGTATCATTTCAGTATCATAGTAGGTATACAAACAGAGTTTTAGCCGCAGTTAATCAGAACACATGAATGCGTGTTGGTATATATCAGCTATCTTACGCCGTGTTTTCATGCTTGCGATTAACCAACAGAGAGTAATAGTATCAGCTAAGTCAGTGGTATAAGGTCTTGGAAGGGCTGGTACCCGACAACAATGTGTGCCGTGCGAATTTTCATTGTCAGTTTTAGCATTTTATGATTAAAAATGTCATGGTTGCGAAGAACAACTTCACGCTCTGTGATTTTCTGAACACGAAAGATAAAAATCATTTTTGCGAGGCTTGCGACTCGGTGAGTTCTTAAAAACCGAACCCGATGACGTTTTCCGGATGCGATCGGGATGATAAAGCATGAAAATAACAAATTTTATGAGGCTTTACCTGATAAACTCTTGGGGAAATTAGTCGGAAATTATTGCTTATAATTACTGACGGCCTTGGGAAACGCTGCACCCCGGGAGGAATGAAGTTGACGTTGGAGTTAAGTGACGAGGTGTAATGAAATAAATTTACCTACGGTAAAACATCAGCCTTTTACACTACGGCTAGTTCTGTTGCTTTGCGTCCTATTTCGTCAAAAATGTGCCTAGCAGCCTGCAGAGAAAAAATGTACTATTCAATCAAATCCCAAAAAAATAACTGCTGTCTCGAACAGGATAACATTTTAGTATTCCACAGCTGTAACGATAGATAATGTACCCTTGAAGAAATATTTTTAAAATGTATTAGCTGTATTTGTTTCTGCCCTAATATTCACTATTTTATTAACTCGTAACTTTTTCTGTAGTCATCTGTGTATATTGCTGTAAGAACACTTGTGCCCGATTCCTTACTTTTTAGATTTTTTTGGGATGAGAAATAACCCGAATTTAATCTTAATACTGTGTGTAGAGATAATTTACTAAGCTTGATTTCATTTTTGGTAGCAATCGTTTCCGCGATTAAGAGTAGGCGTGCAAGATTGGGTCCATTATCCTAAAAATTACCAAATTTATAAATACGGGATACTAAAAAATTACGTCTCTGGAAGATAAAAAAAGAAATTATCTCTGTTTATTCTTTCAGAGATGCAATTATTTTATTCTCTTGATCTGTCTACTATTGCAGGAATATTATATGATTTTAATTTTTGATATTATTTTATACCACGCATAAATTTCAATATTTTTTATGGAATAGGTACATAGCTTAATGTAGCGGCCATTCGCGTGCGACGTACCTTCATGATCTTAAAACATTTGCAAATTACGTCGAATATACCATCGCTGGAATTAGCCTATTAAGCTATTATGCACACTCGAATATATTTTTACGCGAAAAAGTACATCAACCGTAAATTATTTGATTCTGTAGTATTTTCATTTTTTTTCAAATTATTATTTATCGCAAATCCTAGTCTGGTACCAGTTTGCACTGCGAAAGTACAATGTAGATTTTACCCACGGGCTACCCGCTCAACTCTATGCTGTTTTGGGGTACAAAAATCCCATTTGGTATTCCTTTTGTGTTTTTTTAAGCCACGCTATCCGTCCCCGAGGTAATTTTATTTTACCAGGAATCCATCCGATTCAGAAGCAAAGCTGCAACGGTATCCCCACTCGGCCAGGGGCGCGGAGGAAGGAGCAGGTCCGTGAACGCAGGGTGTACCATTGTTTCCTCGCGTACATCCACGGACTTTCCCTCGATGTTACTATTCTCTCGGATGGGGAAGGGTTTTGGGAGGGATACGAGATGGGGGGGAAAAAACAACAATTTTCGCGGGCACCAGGAGCTTCTTCACCCTTTTTGGCCACGGTGAATAGTTTTTTCGGCGAAAATGTCCCGCTATCAGCCATTCATTCTCTTTCCCTCCCCACCTCGTTAAAGACGCGCACTCCACTTCCAGGAAATCTCGACCCGTGCAGGCCAAGGGGGACCCTGCCTGAGCAACGCCCAGCTCGGGTCGCCCGGTCTCGGATGGTGGTGGGCAAGTGCCCCCGGGGAACAGGCCCATGTTCACGCTTCTCTTGGGCCAGGGAATCGCTGCAGTATCGGTACTTATATGCTACTATTGAAGGGGCCCGTTGAATATCAACGAAAGAATATTATCATATACATTGATTGTAATAAACCATTCATATATTAGAAAGAGCAAAGAATCATTGAGTTAATGGATATACACGGAATCTCGACTTAAACAATAAGTATAGTAATTATGGAGACGACGTCTCAAAAACGCTAAAATATTTCGAAAAATCGTTACGTTTTAGCAAAACATTCGGTATTTCAACCGGAATACAACATTTGATTGAATAAATAAGAATATTTATTTTATTTTCTTTCTATTGGTACATTTCCCAATAGCAGAAAACCACTATATACAATTTAATTTTGCAAATAAATATATATATATATACACCCAGATCGGCGATTATTTTAGTAGATTGGTTTTTGAGGGTTTGATCAAAGAATAAGAAGACCCGTTGCGAACGTTACGATTTATTTATAAATCTTCATCAGTGCTATAAAAGGAACATACCAATAATGTACACTTACTAACAGGATTCGGTAGGCAAACCAACATGCCTTTTTGTAAGCAACAATAAACATCAATTTTAACAATACCTGGGCAGGTATGATATACATAGTATATTGATAGGTATAAATCGAAATGTTGGCAACGGCGTCTATTTATTCTTGACCAAACCCTAAAAAAACCAGCCTTTATCAATGGATTTCACTGTGGTCGAAACTTTTGATGACTTATATTTTCCACCATTAATTAAGTGAAAGCAGTTATTATTATAGTAGATTGATAAAGGATGGTTTTTGAGGGTTTGATCAAAGAATAAGAAGACCCGTTGCGAACGTTACGATTTATTTATAAATCTTCATGCAAATCTATACGATTTTCGGCGCGGTATAACAAATTTATAAGCAATTATTACGATTTTTGTCAATTATTGGACTCAGCGTGATACCTTGTTTTTGTAAGCAATAATTATAACACAAAGAAATGCATTAATTCGAGATTAGAAGAAAATATGTACACATGTAATCGAATAAATACGACATATATACGATATATGTCATGTGCCATAGGGGTACGTGTTAAATTTCCAAAAAATAGATCGGTTAAATACATTTTTTTAATAGGTTCTTTTATCTATGGATATCAATAATCAGAACGCGCACGAAAAGTGTCACGCAAGTCAAGAATTTAAAAATGCTAAGGCATGTGTTTTACACGAGGGATGGACCCGCACTAGTTCATGTAAGAATTCATCTTCCTAAAATAAATCATAGTTTAAAAAATACCTTATACGAATGCGTGAATGCATGCCCTGAAAATGCCCAGTTCAAATTCCGTGATTGTGTTCTGGAGTCCATTCGCGCATAAACCTGCGCGCTTTCACGCATCGCGTGAACAGATATTTTTTCGTGAGAGACTAGTGAAATATTTGAAGGAGAAAGTTTATACCTACATCTACATAATACCCTACAAGCCAGCTCAAGGGTGTGTGGCAGGGGTAAAGTCACCACCAAAATGCACTACACCCTACCCTTATAAAGTTTACTTTTAATCTGTCACATACTAGTAAAATTTAACTTGTTTTGAGCCTAAAATCTTGGAAAATTAATACTCTTAAACGATAATGTCAACACGAAAATAAGTGCGCTACATAACTTTAGCATTGCACACAATTTCACAGCTGATAGTGGAAGCCGCATTATGCACCTTTCAAATATTTAAATTTGGCTACCAATCAAATCGCGGCGGTAGCCGACGGCTTGCGTTTTATAATCTGATTTTACGTGAGTGAGGACGTTGAACGAGAGTAGTTTCCCTGAAGCATATGTACGCATGCACCATTGTATTGAATGTTGTTATTTAAAGAGACGATTTGTTCCCCTCACGTGCGCATGAAGTAAGTATATCCCAGGATTGACACTTACAAGTGGGGAAAGACAATTGGAAACCAGCGGAACATTCGGTTTTCAATTAATTTTAAATATTTCGAGGGTACTAAGGTATTTTTTTTAAAGCCTGAAGTGCTGAACACGGTACATATACATATCCCACTCTGCAAGCCTCCTCAAGGGTCCGTGGCCAAGTTGTGTTCCCACCAATATACACTAAGTATACCCTACAAAAGTTAATGAAACTACGGAAATTAGCGCATAAGCGAAAACTCGCAAATATTCGACAGTAGGAAGGTGAAATTTTACCAACATATTAGTCATTGCATTTTTTTTTAGGATAGCCCTTGGGTGTGTGGCAGTGGTGAGTTTCTCTACGTCTACATACTATCCTGCGAGCCGCCGCAGAGGCGTGTGGCAGTGGGTGTTAGGACACCAGCCATGGGAAGAGGGGGATATGTAAAAGGATGGGTTAGACGACAGAGGTGATTTTTGTGTCTTATGTTAGTGTCTCGCCGTTTTTGTTGTAATCACAATTGTTGCGCGTAAAGAAGTTATGTTTGTACCGATCTGTTCGGTAGTGTATCTCTCTTATTTGACGTTCCTATCAGTTCTAGAGATATAGCTCGGGGTCAAAATAATATTCCCCGCGAGGTACTGAAACTTACCTGATCTCAATGTTACAAGTACCTAACCTACGCCTGGCGTGTAGCATCCAAGTCTCTTGACGGCTCCCAACCTAGTCCTTCTATCAGCTGTGTGACACTCTCTGATCGCTCTCAACAGGTTTTATAACAAAGCGTGCGGCATTCCTTTCTAATGTATTTACATCGCAAAATGTGACTGTTTTAATAACGGAGGATGATTAAATCACATGCACAAGTAAATACAACATATTTTTCATATTATTATGATTTCACTCCATGAACTAAAGCCGCCAGGAAACACGACAAGAAAAAAACAGGACGCTTTTACTTATTACTGATTTTAAAAAATATATAATAATTCTCAGCCCGATTTATATATACATACCCTGAATGTGTTAACGAATAAATTAGAGGAATAATAATTTAAAATGTACCTGCTTAAGTCATTCCATGAAATAAAGCCGCCAGGAAACACGACAAGAAAAAAACAGGATGCTTTTACTTATCACTGATTTTAAAAAATATATAATAATTCTCAGCCCGATTTATATATACATACCCTGAATGTGTTAGCAAATAAATTAGAGGAATAATAATTTAAAATGTACCTGCTTAAGTCATTCCATGAAATAAAGCCGCCAGGAAACACGACAAGAAAAAAACAGGACGCTTTTACGAATAACTGATTAAAAAAAATATATGATAATTCTCAGCGGGATTTATATATACATACCCTGAATGTGTTAACGAATAAATTAGAGGAATAATAATTTAAAATGTACCTGCTTAAGTCACACAAATGCAAAATCTAAAATATATCTGTGCAACTCCATGGGAAGAAGGCTGTGTACTCCTTTCCTCTCCGTACATACAAACCATTCCCTTCCACCCTTCATCAAGGCAGAACCCTTGCTCCATTGATCACTTCACAATGGGGATTGGGATGGCCCACAGACCATCCAGCCATAGTTTTGTATGTACCCAGGGTCTGTAGTCAGTAAGCCCTCTACCTCCCTTCCCCCCATTCTCCCTACTCCCTAATTCTCTCCCCCTCCTCCCAAGTCCGTTTCCAGGAGTTGTCCCAGGGTATTTAGGGGGGACCGGGATGAAGTGAGGGAGGTGAACACGCGACCACAAGCGAACCAACAGACAGGACAATAATGGTGACTGATCCCCCGGCAAACGATTAAGGTGTTAAAAGGTTGGCCAGGGAGTTTGGTTGGGGGAGGGTCCTGAGGCTATAGTAATGGTTTCCAAGGATTCGGGGTTGGGATTCGTGGGTAAAACGGTCACCATACCTGTCGTGTGTGGCTTGATTTGTAATCGAAATCATTTTGGAGAAATATTGACACACTTAAGGTTATTTGAACGAAATAGTTCCCTAGTCATAATGGAGACCATATTCAATTTTTATTATTTTATGTCAGCGTCTGAAAGAAGTATGAAATAAATATTGTAGTATTATTGGCGCAAAGATATAGTTATATATGACCGAAATTCTAGGCAATTAAAAAAATAAAGCTAAATAACTATATAACTTGACTCGATTTTTCACGCCGTACGTCAGAAAACCCTTAAAAAACAGCAGGTTTTTTTTGTTGCGATTCTGTAAAAATTACTTCAATGAGTAAGAAATTAATTTTTATAATTTGTTGAGAAAGCATGCAAACTATACACCGATACTTTGTTTTTTTTACGAAATCTAGGAGCTAGAAGTTCCTATTTTTTAAATAAATATTCTACCTCTGGAGTGCACAGTCGTAATCTATCCCATGTAAAACAGCTTATATTTTTACGCAAATTATTTGAAAAGTGTACCACCTCGGCAAGGGGTTTATATTTTGATATAATTGGAAAGATAAGAGTTTTTTCTTTGAAATGAGGCCAAATTCATCAAATTCTAGGTGAAGTGATTTTTCGCTCAAACAACCTCAATGTTCATCAGTAAAATCAAATACTGTCGTTGCATTCATATTAGTTCAAATTGCAGGAAGAATGTGTTCTGTATCCACAAAATACCCTTCGAATCATCCCCGGGGTTTGTGTCAGGGGGTGATTTTTCATCAACATGCGTTACACTATATTCTAGAAAAGTTAATGTGACTACGGCTATTAATGCATTGGAAAAAAAACCTGCGAATTCCGGTAAGATGGTGAGATCTTGCCAACATACTCAACGCAATATGCTACCAATGTTATAGAATCTATGAGTACTTTTTTATTTTGAAACTCCATAATGAAACAAAGGCAGAAGAGATATAAATGAAGCATGGGAGACGAACAGTTGACGGTTAAAGAAACAATTATTAGAAAGTGAATCAAATAATCAGCTACCGTACCTACCGACAAACATAATGATCAATTTTAAGAATCAGCTATTATGGTTCCTCATAGTTCGCGAGGAAAATTACTTTTTAAAACAGTCCATTCTGCATTTCCCTGATTTCATCTCCGTGATGTACTCTACCGTAGTTCGCGGAGTTTCGTCAAAGGTTTTTGACTTCGTCAGAAAACGAATCGCTATGAAATTCTTACGTTTATTTTATTACTAAAATATACTGGATGTCTTCCGAAATAAATAGGATTCGAACTCAGGAGGAGGACACCACCGAGGTTCAGGGTTTATCCCCCCTCCCTCCTCCACTTCCTCCCCAAACAACAGGATACATTCCCACAAGGCACCACGTGCTCGTTCGCTCGTTGCTGATATCTTCCTTCGTGAGCCGTTTATCGGATTATGGGGGATCCTTTTAGCGAGGTTAAGTGGGATTTGTTCCCGCGGAGTTCTCAGAAGACGCTATCCCTTCGGGGCCGTGTTCCATCCCCGGCGGGGGGGCTCGTTACTGACCGCGCGTGCTCTGGGGGCCATGGGAAGTTCCCATCGGGAACGCCCGGAGGGAGACGGGGGTGAGGAAGTCCCCGTGATGGAAACCAGTGCACCCAAGGCGTGCACGTGGACGGTGAAAAATATTCCATCTCCGTTGGCAGATGGTCATTGGAAGCAGCTTTGTCAGGGATGAACAAGGAGACGCAGACTTCATTTTCCAGACGGGATTTATTCAAGGAAGTTTTGAGCTCGATATCACTTCACATGAAATTCGATGAATTTGGCCGCATTTATAAAGAGTAAATAATACAAAATACCAACTACATACATCATACGTTTCGGAAGACATTTGCCAAAAAAAAAACGGATGCCGTTTTCCATGGGAAATGCTACGAGTATGCAATCGAGAGAGACTATTTTTTTTAAATGAAGAACTTCCTGCCTATAGATCTCGTCAGTAATTTAATAGTATGTAGTTTGTATGTTTTATAAACTATTTTATAGAGTAAATATGCGCTAATATCAGCTGAGAAACGTTTACAGGATCACAAAAATATCTTCGGTTGTGAAGGCATATTCAGCGTACGGCGTGGAAAAATAAATCAAGTTGAAGACTTATGTGTGCATGTCTAGTTGATTCATGAAATTTCCAGCAATTTAAAGCAATTATTTTGCGTCATGTTTCAATGGTTACTTATTGCCTCTCAAAGTTACTTAAATTTAAAAATAAAATTTTAACAGTCACTATTGTGTCTAGGGAAATATCTCACTCAAACTTCCGTAAGGTGGCTGGGCCGATTTTTCTCAAGGCAGAGAATTGCGTGAAAATTTGCGTACATGTTCTTGTTAGAGATATATCTACATAGGTAGTTAAAAGTGAAAAAAATTGCATTTTAACGATTCGATTTTTTGTACTCCAATTCTATTTTATACGCGTAGCCTCGTGGTACTACATGATATATATTTCGTAAAAATTCGATTACGTAGGTAAAGATTTTCTTCTGAACTCGAAATAAAAAATATCATATTATCATAACGGTCGTTATCAAATATCAAGCTGTGACGCTGAGCCAGAGATTCGAAAGACACAAATTTAAATATAATATTCGCCTAAAATTCGAATGCTGTACCGAGAACTCAAGTCAACATTAAGGCAAAAATGTAAAACATTATACTTGTACAACATGAGATTCAATTTAAAGCTTTGTATAAGTAAATTCAGTTAACTACTGAGAATTTCTGGTGTTTAAAACAAAATTTTACCGCATTAATTTGCTTCATAGGATGTAGTATACCATGAAGTAATTACTGTTATATTTTTGAAGCAAAATCTTTGTTGCACTACACTAAACTTCTCACAAATTAGCTAAATGTTTAAATCATTTAAGTTGACTAGTTTTTTTTCACGCCGCAAGCTGAAAGTGCCTCCTTTACAATCGAAGGTTTTCTTCTAGTGATTTTAGATAAATAGATATTGCGAGTTGTGAAATTATTCTTAAAATTAATTGAGAAAGCATAGGAATTACCTACTGTTAAATATTTTCACACGATCTAGGCGTCAAAACTTATTTTAATTACGTCTCTCTGGAGAGTTCAGCCTTCCTATGTCCAAAGGAAAACGACTTATATTTTGTGGCAAATATCATGAAGAGTACCGCTGTGAGTGACTGAAATTTTGTATCATTCTAAATATGAGATCTTTTTCTCTTTAATGAGGCCAAATGCATGGAAATTTGAAATGATATCACCTTCCAACTGCCTTACATGAGATCACAAGTTCAGTTTGGCGTCCTTCTCTCGCCGTTTTCTTAAGCCCTGTCGAGAGCGTCCCATCAAGGAAACTAAGCCGCCATCCTGACTTCTGTAACCCGCGCAGTTAACGCGGATGCCATAAAATCAAAAGCTGTCATTCCATTGGGCCGCGCTCCGAATTATAGCGACGCTGACGGATGAACATCAGATACAGTTCCAGATACGAGCACGACCATTATCCAATGGATCCTACGAGGGCTGTTCTTGAGAGCGGATATCTTGCAATTCATAGTGGTTTTAGGCAATTTGAGCGAAATAACACTTCAGTCAGAATGTGGTGAATTTCACTTCATTTTAAAGATAAAACTTCCATTTTTCCATTGTTTTCAAAATATTAACCCTTGCTAAACTACTTTTCGAGCAACTTGACAAAAAATTTAAGCTCCTTTACGTGGGATAGATTACGGCTGTGCGCTCCAGAGGGAGAATATTGAAAAAAATAGGAATATCTAACGCCTAGATATCGTAAAAACAACTAACGGTGTGTGTAGATTGTATGTTTTCTCAACTTCATAAAAATTAATCAATTACTCGCCGCAGTAATTTTTCCAGAATCGTCAAAAAATCTTCTGTTGTGAAGGTGTTTTCACTGTTGGGCGTGAAAAAATGAGTCAAGTAAGAGACTGATTTAGATATATTTATTTAATTACTGAGTATGTTTGGCATATATAACTAAATTTTTGAGCCAATAATATTAAAATATTTATTTCATCATTTTATTATTTTATTATAATAAGCTTAATTTAAAAAATTAAAATTCGAATATAGTCTCCACTATGACTAGAGAAATATCACGCTCAAACTACCGTTTACCTTGGAGTTCTTATCATTTCTACCGACCATTTTTTTTTACTTGATTTGGATTATTGTAATGCCTAATTGGTTTTAGATAAAAGAAGTAGGGATGAGAATCAAAATTAAACCATCGATATTTGACATCAAAAACCATGGAAGCTGAACCAGTCGATAAAACAATGATCTTGAACCGCCGATCATAACGTTTATGCATTATTATTGTTTGAATAAGTTGTTCACGTAATTACGTCCACAAAAACGTGTGCAAACAAAACTAATTTGAGAGTTAATCGTATAATTCTGTTCACGCGTTTATTTAACGACACTCTTAAAATTACGACTTCTGCCACCGAATACATTATGAGATTGTGATTCTGAATTAAACCGATCATTGCACATTTAAGGTATCGGGAATGGGTCATTTATCGCAAATTTTCATAATTTTCAAGCAAGTCTAAAAAAACTTGGACGACAATTCATTTAAGTGCATTTGTTCATGCGTTGGAACTCACCATACAGACAGTAATGGAAATGATACAAGAAAATATATCTAAACATTTTTCCTTGATTAAAACGTTAAGAGTAAAAACAAGTTTTCGGCGCGGAATTAAAAATGCACACAAACTTAAATAAAAATATCTTTTTTCCGAATATTGGACTCGGCGCCACACCTTGATGTAGCAACAGTAATAATAATGATAAGAAATGTATTATTTCACGTTTAAATGAAAATCTGTACATATGTGATCGAATTATTACAAAATATACGTCACGTGCCATTAGGCTACGTGTTGAAATAGCATAAAATTGCCAAAAATACATATCGGTATGGTGCAATTTATTTTTCAATTTTACCTGAAGATATCACGAAAGAAAACACATATACAAAGTTTCGAGTGAATCTGTACGTAAACAAAAATAGCATCAACCAACTTAATAAATATCAAACCGGATCCACCTTTCTAAGTTTCGCCATAATTCTCTCTCCTTTATTTCTGAAATAATTAAATTACGAGTCTTCGTATCAAAGTGGGGTTTATAAATAAAAGAATATGAAATCTGGACTTCTTTTTTCGAAACGTTTTTATCTGTGCCCCGAATATACAAATGGATGCATCAATGGCATCGGCGCTTGGATGCGAAGCATGCTCTTCCGGGTACTCCCCTCCTCTTGTGAAGTTTTCATGCATGATGTCATCTCCATTTAATGCTCTCCGCCCTTTCCTCAACGAAATACTTTCCAGTGATGCCGATCATGCCCTGATGTATCCGTTCTCGTCATTATTTTATGAGTATTTATTAATTTTAAAAACGCTCATTGAAAGTACAATGGAAAAATATTTTTTAAATTTGTGTAAATACAAAACTTCGTAAATCATTCCATTTATTTTCCTCAAATGCTTATTAACGTTAATGACCTCATTTCTGGTGATCGAAAGGACAATATGTAATTAAAGTGGGATTTAGCCCGTATTAGGCATATAACTTTCTGAAACAGTAAAATAATAAACATTATACTCTTATTTATAGCCCCTCTATTGTTGCATTTAAATTAAATTTGTTGTGCTATATTTAATTAAATATTCCTCTTGTTATAAAAGGGTGCTACTGACGTTTTAGCAGATGATAATTGAAGAATTTGGTATTGTATGAAAGACATAAGGGCATTTGCATCGATAGATAAATGCAGAGGAGTGAGTAACATATATTTGGAAAACAATTCTCTGAAAAGGAAATCCCGTGGAAATGTTTTTGAAATTACAACTTTGCCTATCAGTGTTGAATACAAACAGAACAAGAAAATGAAGGGAATAGCATATACAATGCACGAGCTTCAAGGGTAATACTGGAACTACTTTTTTTCTTTAGACAAAGCCGAGTTGTTTTCATTATTCATCCCGATTTTACCAATGGGAAGAATAAACAGTGGAAAGATTATAAGACGCCGTGGACGACGTAGAAGTTCGACCGGCAAACTCAAGGCGATGCCTTCGTTTCAGGGCATCCTTTTCTCTCTCTCTCTCGTTATGGCCTGATAATACATCCAAATGAATCATAATGACGCAATGCATCAGCTTACATTACTTCACAACTTCCTCTCCTTGATTGATTGCTATAAAAACCTGAGTCCACTCCGCCACAGATAACACCGATAATGTGCTCTCACGATTGAAGTTCTCAACTTTTTCCTATTCATATAAGCGAGAGTTTATTCAGAGCTAATAATATGTACGCTCATGAATGGATTCCCGTTTATGGAGAATGTTTATTTTTAATCTACGAGAAACATGATGGAAGTAATGAAATACAGCACACATTCAGGACATTTAATTGCTAAACTCGAGCGCGTGATTTAGCTTTTGAAATACTTTAGACCTTAAGGCGGTTGAGGCGGTAATCGTGAGTTATTGAATGCACATTTTAATAAATTTTCAAATAAAAAAAAATCTTGGACCGAATTTCACCTAAGTACATCTGTTTATTCTGTGGAATAGATGCTGCATGCTGTAATGTAAAAGATGCAAGAATAATATATTAAAATTTTCGCCTAACTTAAATCATTGTTATGGGTTGGATTTTCGACGCGGCATTCGAATCTTTAAACGAAAGCTATATATAAATACGTGTTTTTACTCGGAATGTATCATATTTGTTAGCAACCATTATAATAAAATGAAACCCATTATTTCGCGTTTAGGAGAAATTATGTACATACATATTTAATAGAATTCTGTATATGTAATTTTCCATAAGGCTACGTGTTAAAATAGCATTAAATTGTCAAGAAATCAAATAGGCAAAATGCAATTTTTTTCATTTTTATCAATAGATATTACTATAATGTATGTAATACACTATTTATACTAATACGTATAACGTAATATACTATGCATAATCATATGAAAGGTCTCATGCAAATCTGTACTGACATAAAAATCTCCGTCCACCTTGAATGAGCCTAACTACGATTATCCTTGGTTAAGTTTTCCTGAAAACAAATTACCAAAATTGGTTTGTAAAAATCCTGTAAAATAATTATTTCGTATATCATACTATATAGTGACACTGGTTTTACAAAGTTAATACATAGCTCACAGTTGGTTATTTTAACATGAATCATATATACATACTATCACACAATTCCCTTTCGGGGTAGGCAAAGTAAAAAACTTAATCATTGCTGATTGGCCTAGAAAACTGACTCTCTTTTAATAATTTTTTCCATAAGTATCGCACGGTTTAAAGAAAATATCCAATTAATACTTTTACCGTGGCATTACCAAGGCTTAGTGTCGTCAACGAGTAAAGAATGCATTGTCTTTTGTAACGTTAAATTCTTCCCTCAATCCCGCGAGCCCAGAATATTTCACACTCAACGTAATTTACGAAGCTAATGGCATCGCATTAACGGTTCACAATTAGACTTACATGTGCGATCCCCTTCATTCTTCAGCCAATTACACTTATCTCACTGTGTTAACGATCTTCCGGCGAACTGAAATCGATATACCAAGCACTCGAAAAGACGAGACGTCTCAAAGACTGGCGGAGGATATGTTTGCATAAGCACAGATGTAGATAAAGTTTGGCGAGGTCTTCGTCGGTCAACGCGAGTTGGAGTCCTTCATGAATGGAATTCTCATTGCTTCGGGCATGTGACGTTTACTGAGTTAAATATAAGTAAGGTCTTATTATTATTATTAGAGTAATCTATCGGTTAGAGGTAAATTATGAGGAAAGTCAGAGAATACAGAGACATAATTGAGCTCATGAAAAATATGCCGCTTATTTATTTATTTTAATTACTTTTTCATAAACCATTCCTTTTTATTGCCAGTGCCCTTATAGCACATGGCACAGATCGCAACTCCAAAGGCAGGACGTGGATAAAATCCAAGTGTACACAATATCCTGCAAGCAACCTCAAAGGTGGGTTGCAGGGGTGAGTTTAAACCAATATGCACTTCACTCATTTCCTACAAATGTTATTGAACCAACGAGCTATTGATGCATTAGCAAAATCTCGCAAATCCCTATCAGGATGTGGATTTTCATCAATGTGCAGAAAAATATATGCCACTAATCTCATAAAAACTGTGAGAATTAATGTGTTTTGAAGTTGCATAATTACAAATAGATAAAAGAGTAACACTGGAAGCTTTTGAGATGGCGTATGAAGCGTAAACAGTTGTAGTATAGTAAATCTAGGCAAAAGCATTCGGGACTTATCAAAAAATCTACTACACTACCTTCTGGAAAACCTAATAATGAAGTATCAATAACTGCTATTGTGGTCTCCTATCGTTTGCTGAATAAAATTAAATATTAAAACTGTAGGTTCTACCAGTAGATGAAAAACTGGCAGCGTCAAGGAAGTACTAGTTTCGATAGTACCCTAGGGCATGCATGCAACATATTCCTGCTGTGACGGTCGGGATAATGGTATCGTGAACGGGACACAAGTGGCCGGTTTCAGGGGACTGGCGGAAGTGAATTGGCGCCGGCCGTCGGCGCTTACCTCCAGGACACGAATGGGACAGACGCCGCTGTTCGCAGGAAGCCGGCGCCCGTAGGCTGTGCCGACGGCCCGGCGGGAGGCCCCATCCCGCCGGTTAGACGGCCTCAAGTAGGTAGGCAAGAGCCTCCTGCACTTCACCTCGGCTGCATCCAGACCGGTGTACGAGTTGGAAGGTTTGGGGAATGTTCTCGGGGAGGGGGTTGGAAAGTATAAGGGGGCTGGATGTTTTCACGTCCGGAGTTGACGACTAACGAGCCATTAATGGAAAAACAAGCGAATCCTTTTTGTGGACTGAGTAGGCACAAAGGAACCCCCGTTGACAAGTTTGCGGTACGCATGGCGCCGTGTGCAATCGCGGTTCCCGTCATCTGTTCTTCCAAAGGGGTCTGCTTAAGGTGAGCCGTCGTGATATGTGCGATCGCCTCCAAGTGGACGCTGTCATTCGGACTACTGATCCCGGTCATCGATTCAGGTGGTTGGAGCGATTTTTGTTTAATTAGCAGATTAGCGTGAAACTTTGCATACCTACGCTTTATTATTAGTCATATATGCAGATGAAAGGTAAAAAAATTGTATCATACCGATATGAATGCACTATGTCCTAAACTAACAATAGGTATAGGCATAGCGAAACTTGGTGGCATTCGATAGTGAAGTGTCTCATGTCGGTGAAGGGGAGTGACGCATCGAAGAGCAGGCAGAGGTACCACAGGGCTCCTTTTTGGACCTCTTGATGCTTTATCCCACCTCTCTTACATACTTTCCTCTCCCGGGCGTCATGCTTTTCACAAGCGAGTGCCACCAAGTTTCGCTACACCAGTTCCTCCGCGTCTCGTCGGGAGCGTCCGCGGGCACCAGAGGAGGACGGACCCCTTCCTTCTTGATGACCGAGCCGAGTGACATGTATATTAGCAGCGATAAAAGCGACGCTTGGGTTCTGGTCCCTCTTAAAGAGGGCGCCACTGAGTGACGCAGAACACAAGTGGGGGTTATTGTGGGGGGGAGGCGGGCGGAGGGGTTGCGTGGGAGGGAGGGGGTGGCGAACAGCGGCGACCGCCCCTTAAGGTTAGTCACTAGACTTCAGCTTCGCCTCGTCGGGTCTCTCACCGCTCAGTCCCAGGTGGAATGGGAAGGCTCCCAGTGTGGGAGGGGAACTCGATGAGCGAATGGAGTGGAGGGTTTGGAGGGGCAGGAGCAATCGTGATCAGCGCGCGTCGCTGGACAGTAGACGAGCCTAGAGTGACCTTCGACTTCGTCGCGAAGCTAGGGGAGTCGACGGACAAATAAGCGAACTTATTTACTCGCTGCTCAATCTCGCTGTGCGTTGGCCTCCAGGAATATGTTCATCCAGAAGAATTCATGGTGTAGGGGTAGTCTCAACAATAGTGCTGAATATTTTTCCCTTTCGTCAGGAAATGAAATGAATGTCAGAATATAGACATTACATGAGCGTTGGAATTTATATGGGTGTGGATGTGGACTATTGTATTATCATTTGGATGATGCGAAAAGACTAAATTTTACTTTGATCAATTTACACCTTAGCCTACACTCTGAAAGATCTTAACGCTAAATAAAAAAGAATGCAATAAACTCGATAGTCCTTTTTCTGCTTCACCATCGATGTAGAAAAATAAATATAAAAAACTCAAGAGTACAGCAGTAGTATCAGATGCATCGATTGAAAAATTTTATAACTTTCAGCCGCGCAACCAATAAAAATGTTAGCTAAATACGTTGCCGCAAAAATTTTCGACACAAATTGAAAATTATTTTCACACAAATATTAACCCCGTGCGTCGTGTGTCTGTGCCCAAGTCGTCAATTCGTGCGGCAGAAGCGTCCACATCGAGAATCATCACTCGGCGCAAATCCTTTGGCTTTCGTCAAAAACCTGACTGTCTGGAGTGTGTGCAATGAATGTGGATTGAATGCTGTGTGTCGTATTAGGCGCAAATTTATATAGGTGTTTTCGCGGCTTTATAGCAAAATGAAGAATCCCTCGCACATGATCGGCTTTATGATGTGAACGGATCGCATAACTTTGATGTCGCAATTATCTCGCATATAATATTCCATTGTGCATTTACAGCGTAATGCGATTTGCCTATGCAATACTATCGATGCGATATATACCTGGTGGAACACAATATTTCACTAATATCATAATACATAGTTGAAAACTTCGTGAATACAGCATGTCCACGGTCAAAAATTTTCAATATCGCACAGTGAAAGTAAGTGATTTTACAAGGGGAAAAGCAGTACAACCAGACTCGCGATTTACCAAGATGTATCCTTGCTTTGCACTGTGTCTTCTTACTTACCACCAATGTTTTCCTTATTCGTCATGGTTTGATCTCAGAACCTCAGTTTCCTTACCAGCACCAAATGAGAGAAAAGTTATCAATTGCAAATATTTTACAGCTTGGGCCTGGACTAAGCATGCTTGTGAGGCTTCACCCCATGACTAGCAATAGAGATTTATGCTAATGCAAAATTAGTCGTAGTTACACTAACTTTGGGGTGTAGTGTAATGCTTGTTGGCGACTGCTCACCCCCTGCCACCCACCCTTGAGGCGGCTTGCAGGGTATTTTGTAGATGTAGATGTAAGATTAAAACAATTAAATAGTACGAAATTATGAAGAGCGAACTGCAAGGTAAATAGTGCGGGGTAAAACGTAAGGATGGTTACATCAAGAAAAATATCAGGTTAGGGTTACGTAATGGCTTAACATTTATTTTATTCGTTTTTATGGGTATTTAGGCGAAGTATTTTAGGCAGAAGTACCTCCATATAAAACTTTTCTAATGGTTGTTCCATTTGGTGTTTCCAAAAGTGATCATTTCTATTAATACGCTCAATGTAAATGCCCAATGGGCTCCAAACGATAAAGTCGCAGTACGTTTTGTCACAAATGCGCAACTGTCCTTGTATTTGATAATGGTAGTTATGCTTTTGCTTTAGCGTGACATTCTCCCCACTCTTTTGAAAAAAATTTAGTTTTTTCTGTCCTTCCGCCTCCGATGGAGACAAATCCCTGCAGCTAATTGGACATTTAACTTCGATTATGCCTTTGCCATCTTCTAGAACTCCATCAGGGGTTGCAGCCAGGAAAGACAAGGTTTCATCCACAAAAAGACCTGCAGGCAATACGGTATTTCCGCTAATCTTCTCGTATTGTGCAACAGCATTTCCTTCAAACGCTTTACCATAAGAAGTAGCCTTATTCCCTCGAAAAGTTGGGAACAATATCCTTTCTGCTACTTTTTCTCTGCATGTATTAGCCCTCAATTTACATATTTGACCGAATATGGATGCCGTTAGTCTCTTACGCCTTTCAGACACCCACGTCAGGCTAAGATATTGAGTCCTAGTTTCGGCCTCCAGCCGTAGTCTGTGGTCTCTACTCAAAGACAATGACGCAAGGAACTCATTCTTATTAGCTTCATCAACTTCCTCAGTATCCTCCAGGCGGCTACATATTCCGTAGTCTTGGTCAGGTCCAGCTGGTATTTGGAATTTATGGCGCGTTTTGTATTCCAGGCGTCGTTTGGACCGCGCAGTCGACTTTTTTACGGCACTGGTCTTGTATTTTTTTGTAAATGTTCCAGGACTCTTCTGCGTCAGGCCCTTATGAATAAGAGAATGTAAATTGGGTCCTGCATTGTACGCAGTTACAGCCAACTCGCAACGCGTCTGATATGATCTCCTCATACAAAAATTCACCCTCTTTCCACCGACGTATTTAGCCACACTTGCGTTATAGGATTCCGCCATGTTATTGGTGACGTTGAACATCAAACTGACTGAGTGGCGGGCAATGTTGGCGTTCAGTACGAGAAGGTCGTCCCATAGCCCACACACTTGCATCTGTGGGACTAGATTCACCTCCCCTTCCTTTGGCCCCAAGCAGAAGTAGTTGGCGCAACGTCCATGCTCTCCAAACACATGGTTTGGGCCGTTTCTAATGTCCTTTTCTAATACTTCCACCGAATTTGGTAAATCTTCCAATTTTCTAAATTTTATTGCTGAAGTAATAGCTGTCCTCAGCCTTAGCAAGTTGTCTCCCAGGTGTTTCCTTAAAATAACGGGGACCGGCCCTTGAACGTTCCTTGGTTTCTTCACGAGTTCTCGTATTTTATTACAGTAGTTGCGCAATAAGTGATTAGTGCATTCAATTTTTTGCACGGGAAGAGATATTCCATAAGGCATTTCTCTCATGAGTTTTGTCATGATGCTACTGTCGCCATCTCCTGCGAAATGAAAATTCGGAAATCCATTGTAAAATATATGTTATAATAAACTGATAATGTACTAAAACTCAGACAAATAGTTGCAATTAAATTATATTTGATAAATAGGGTGTGGCAACTACGTATTCATAACTATACAGGGCTTATTTTGGGGGCGAAATAAATTACCCACATGCAACTTACCTATCAGTCTATGGAACTTTAAGTTATGCATTGCAACACTCTTTTTGAAGCCCTCAACTATCACGTCCGATTCTATGCCCGTTGAAGATCCGCTCCAATTCTTATAGCAGATGTGATCCTTAATTTCAGGTGTACCATCCTTCGAACGCCCATGCGCACATATACAGCAGTATTTGTTTCGCACTCCGATGAAGAGTACTTTTTTGGAGCGATAGCCTACAATGCACGCCTGCGTAGAGCGCAAGAGGCATTGTGTTAAATTATGGCGTTTAATTTCGTCATTTACAACACTATTTCAAATAGATGTTAAAGCGACAGTGTTTAATACGCACCACTCCAGACAGGGAATTGTAATTTGTTCGATATGATCTCTTTGCCCATGATCCATCGCAGACAACAGTTATCATAGGAATTCCATCTTTGTCTATTTGTCCCTTTTCTATGGCTATATCTGCTTCCTCCTTTGCTGCAGATTTTATTTGCTCCCATGCAACATCGTGGATGGTAGATGCTACTTCCTCCTGATGACGCAGAAAAGTCATATTTGCCATGCAAGGCATATCCAATAAGGAACACATCTCATTCATCTGCGAGTATCCTTGTCCAATGCATAACATTCCTGTGACCTATAAAAAAGTTAATGTATATATTTTAGAGAGCCTTCAGCCTTAAGCGGCACCTATACGGAATGCCAAGTTTTTGAACACATATTTAGTAATCAAAGACAAATACGATTTCTAAAACCTACTGACTAACCATAGCTTTATTTATGTCCATCTTTTTTTCGTGTGGGTCTTCATTGCAAATGCTCTTCTCAATTCCACACATCTTGCACTTCAGGTGGAATTCACTGAAAAATCCCTTTCGTGTTTCTTTGATTAATTCCATATCCGAAATAGAACAGTCTAGCGGGCCGTGCCTTTCAAAATTCCTCAAGACGCTAAATAGATACTCGACATTGAATATACGCCTTCCTTTAGGCACACCATTAGCCGGAGTACCAACATCCCTATAATACAAACAAAATTAAGGCCTTGCCAACAAATTGTGTCTGCGAAAGTTTCAGGAATAAAACCAATACCAAATTAATGATGGCTGAAAGAAGATGATCTCACAAAATAGTAGGAAGTCAAATGATTTTATTAAGTACTGACAAGCATAGTTGGGCACGATTCGCCATTACGAATCACGGTCCACGAATCAAAAGTGTATATTTACTTTTATTTGAATTATCTATGATTCGTGATTCAGAACTTGTTTTTAACCAATTTGTGAGTAGAAGCATTGATTTGAGCCGTAGAATCACTGACAACTCACGAAACACATAAATTCACTACAAATAACGACCATTATTGGATGTTGTAAATTCGAGTTTGTTCGGCTTTAACAGGCACTAAGGGGAAAGGTAATGTGAGTATAGGAGTGGAAAGTCGCCAAGTGGGTTGCCAAAATGAAGGTCATCATACAGGAATCACCAGGGGTTGAACCCTGGATTCAAGTGCACCTAGGTTTTCTACACTATCTGTAGACTTACAGAATACTTGTAGAATAAATTCTTTGCTGTTAAAATTTGGTTTACACATCTCCTCAGGCGTATGTACGCATGAAAATGCCGGGGGGACACTGAAAACTATCAAACTAATTACTGTGAATTACTGAGGATATAGATATGATGGAGAAACAGAAGCTAAGGAACAGTTTAAAACACTCGATCAGCTTTCCAGGGGCGTGCTCGGATCATAATTTGGTTATGATGAAATGTGATGTTAGATTCCAAAGACTTAGTAAAAGTAAGGGAATTAAGAGATGAAGCGTGGAAGCATTGGAAAGGATGAAAATGAAGGAATAACTGGAGGAAGTGGAAAGGAACATGTTTGAAGGAATGGAAGTTAGAACAATCGAGAAAGTATAGAATAGTATGTAAATAAGGAGATATTTAAGGAGCTAATAAAGAGATAAGAGCGGCAGAGGAAACTATAAGGGTAAGAAAGAGGATAAAGAAGCAATGGGTCACAGAATAAATTATTATGAATATAGAGGAAAGAAGGAAAAGGAAAAACAGAAACATGGAGCTAGAGAAGAGGAGATATAAGTAATTAAGTAAAAAACTCCTGCGAGCACACAATTGGGAGAAGAAAAACTAGTGAGAGGACAGTGCGAGGAAATGGAAAATGCTACAAAAAGAGGGAGAAGTGGGTGCAGCATGCATTGAACTGAAAATGTTATTGGGCTGTTAGAAGGGGCAAATGGTACCAAAGGTCGAGGACAAAACCGGGAAGATATCAATCGATCCGAAAGATATCCTGGATATGAGGAGACAATACGCAGAAGAGCTATGAAAACGGTAATAGACCGGTGACTTTCAATGTGGAAGCTAAGAGAGCTGTAGAAAAGGATGACCTTGGGCCAGAGATACTCGACTGCTAAATAGAGAAGGAATTGCTAGATATGAAGGCAAGAAAGGCTGTATAAGTAAATAACGTTTCTTCGGAGTTAATGAAGAATGTGGATGATAACCGATGAGGACCTTTTTAGAACTCATTCGTATAATCTAAGATGAAGGAGTGTGGCTAGAGGGTTTCGTGAAACGTGTGTCGATACCTATCCCGAAGAAGAAGACCGCTTGAGATTGCCAGGAGAGTAGAACAATCACTGTAATTATGCACGTGGAAAAAGTTTTCCTTAGAATAGTAATTAAAGGTTGGAGTGTAGAGTAAATCACTACTTAGGTGATGAAAACAGTTCGTATATATACGGTCCAGAGGGCACAGGTGAGGGTGGCTGAGGGAGAATCAGGGTGGACAGTTACAGGTCGTGGGGTAAGGCACTGGTACCCGTTGTCGCTTTGTTTTTTAACATTTATGCCGAGAAAATGATGAGGGAGGCACGAGAGAAGCTAGGTGTGGGAATACAAGAAAGACTGCTGATGAAGAAGGCTATTTTCGCGGACGACCAGACGTTGGTTTGGTGAACATCGAGGGGATTGAAAGCTTTGTCTGATGCATTAGAAAATCTGTGCGGGAAATGGGAAATGATGGTTAATCATAGCAAAACAAAGGAATAAGATTTTATAGGACGACAAAAGCCAGGCAGGTCATGAAAGAAGGAGGGTAAAACCTGGAGGAGCAACCATAACAATTTGATTCTTGGTTGTGCGTACTTTGGAGGAAAACGGCCGTATGATCAAAGGCCTTAGAAGGAGAATTGCGCTAGCGAAAGAAGCGTTCAGCAGTGAGGAGGAGGTGATGACGGAGACCTTGCCTAAGGATGTAAGAAAGACGCTAGTGAAGAGTTAAATATGTAGTGCGGCGTTGTATTGTGCATAAACGTGAATTGTGAAGGAAGAGGACGAACATAGGCTGCGGGCGTTTAATGTGTGGAAGTGAAGGAGTATGTATAAAGTCCGAAAGATGGAAACGGAGTCAAAGGAGGAAGTGCTGGGAATGGTGGGCACGGAGGGGAAACTTCTGGAAGATATTATAAGGAACCAGAAGATTTCTCATTATAAACATATTTTTCAGAACTCATTAAGTCAAATTTGGAATTGTAGAAGCGGCGAAAGCAACGGTAGGCGTAGTGAGTGCAACTAAAATTAGAAAACCGTGGATCACGAAGGAGATGATCAGGGAGATGGAGGAGAGAAGGAAATGGAAGAGCGTAAACTCAGAGCTAGGTCAGAGGAAATACCGAGAATTTAATAACAGGCTTAGAAGAGAGACAAAGGAAGCAAGAGAGGCGTGGTGGAGAGAACAGATCGACGCGTTAGAGAAATACCAAAAAGAGGGAAGAGCAGATGCATTATATCGGAAAGTAAAGGAACTGACGGGTGGTAATAAGGGAAGGGGAATTACAACGATAACAGACAAGACGAAAAAGGTGATCGTAGAACCGAGAAAGATCCAGGAGAGGTGGAAGGAGTACGTTGAAGAGCTCTATGGTAAAGAAATAAGGCCCAATAGGTTAGATATAGAAAGGGAAAACGATATCGACAGAATGGCATCGGACCAAGTATCCTTGATTGCGAAATCGAAAGAGCTCTACGAGACATGAAGAGGAATAAGGCGGTTGGAATAGATAACATACCTGCAGAGTTTCTAAAGAGCATGGGGAAGAACGGAAGAGGAAAACTTTTTGCGCTTATTCGTAGGATTTATGAGGATGGAGTGTGGCCGGAAGACTTCGCGAAGACTGTACTAATTCCTATACCAAAGATGAGTAAGGCAAAAACGTGCGAAGACTATAGGAAAATAAGCTTAATATCCCACGCGGCCAAAGTAGTCCTGAGGATTCTAAACAGAAGGCTACAGAAGAAGGCAAATGAATACCTGGGTGACGACCAGTTCGGGCTTAGGAGAGGGACGGGAACACGAGACGCTATAGCGGTGATGAGGACGCTAGTAGAAAGAAACCTAGAATATGGGCAGGATGTTTTGCATGCTTCGTAGATTTCGAGAAGGCGTTTGATCGGGTGGAAAGGACGAAATTAATGGGAGTGTTGAAGCAATTAGGGGTCGATTGGAGGGACAGGCGTCTGATTCGAAATTTGTATATGAATCAGACTGCGCAGGTTAGGGTAGCCAATGGAGAATCGGGGTGGGTCACGATAGGACGGGGAGTGCGGCAAGGGTGCCCACTATCGCCGTTGCTTTTTAACGTGTATTCAGAAGAAATGGTAAGGGAGGCATGGGGGGAGGAGGAGGTAGGAATCAAGGTAGGAGGGGAGCTGATAAAATCAGTGAGATTTGCAGATGATCAAGCATTGGTTAGTCAGTCGGCCAAGGGGTTACAGTCAATGGTGAATGCATTAGAGGTGCAGTTCGAAAAGTATGGGATGAAGATCAATCACAAGAAAACTAAAGTAATGAGATTTTTTAGAAGTAAGAAGGTGGGGCTGAATATAAGGGTGGGAGGGCAGAAGATAGAGCAGGTCGAGCAGTTTACGTATCTGGGTAGTATTTTGGAGGCGAATGGGTTTAGTGGTAAGGACATCAGATGCAGAATTGTGCTCGCTAAAGAAGCATTTTCGAAGAGAAGGGAATTGATGAAGGGGGGTCTTAGAAGAGACGTAAAGGAGAGGCTGGTGAAAACTTTGATATGGAGCGTGGCCCTATATTGGTCGGAAACTTGGTCATTGCGAAGGGAGGATGTGCGTAGACTTGAGGCGTTTGAGATGTGGGTTTGGAGAAGGATGGAGAAGGTTAGCTGGATGGCGAGAAAGACGAACGATGAGGTATTAGATATGGTCGGAGAGGAGAGGAAGCTTGTGGCAGAGGTTCGGAGAAGGCAGAAGAGATGGATGGAGGAGGTTTTGAGAGGAGAGGGCATGTTGAAGAGAGTGATAGAGGGGAGAACACTGGGGAAGCGTGGAAGAGGAAGGAAGAGGATAGGAATTCTGGACGAAATAAGAGGAGGTAGAAGATATGAATAATTGAAGAGGGATCTAATAACGGGCCATCCTTAGGAGGGAAAGCGTGACAATTTTTACTAGGTTGGGATACAAAATGGGGACTGTCCAAGAACCTACTAATCAGCTGGTAGAATACTTGAATGAATGAAGTCAAATTTAACATGAATTACATACTCTGATTGTGAGATGTTTTCCAAATGCCCTTCACTTCTGGAGTGAACTACCCCGAAATCTTTTTCTAGTGCCGGTGGATTAGCAATTGAGTACTCAATCTCATCTTCTTGCCAGTGGCTGCACCCTGGCCGAGGCGAACGCGTCCTGTGTAAAATAGTTAGGAAGCACATTAAATACCAAATAAAATTATAAAACCTTTTTACAAAATAAAGAGCGTAATACAAAGTCTCACAACCTAGGCACTTATTTTTGTGACCAAAACCTACTTTTGCAATGACGTTCCGAACATGTTAGAAGCTGCGGGCTCATCCTCCTCCCTCTGACTGGAGCAGTGATAATCAGTCTCTCCATCAGCCCTAAAATATTGGATATGTACGTAAAATATTTATTTGTATCTTTTCCATAACGTTAGCTAGTAGAAAGATGAATTCTTTGAACCTCGTAATATGCCAAAAAGACTAATGAAAGTAGATTCTTACCTCTCGGTCTCAGTTTTTTCTGGCGTTTTTTGTTCAAAATGAAGATTGAATTCTCTTGCGCAGGAATCCAATTCCATAATCTCTCTACGATAAATATGATGTTGTTAGCATTCTAAATCGCTGTTATAGTAATGGCAATTACGATAAATTGTATAATCTAGTAATTTAATTGAGAATTGGTCAAACTATCTATTATTTATAAATCATAACAATGACTTTTCACAAAACAAGATTCCTCTGCAAGAGAATATGTATTTGAGGCCAGTACTGCATATATCTGTATTAAATATTAATACCCTTCTTTATCAACTTCCACGGAGCTGACGATGGACACTGGGGGATCATTACAAATTTCTTTGGATGTTATCTCCTCAGTATTACCTAAGAAAGAGAACAATTTGGGATTCACTATCTATTCACAATTCATCACAAAGGATAGCTTATACTGTAATTCATTTGAAGGAGAAACAGTGTAGTGCATGCTAACCCAATAATAGTTGGTATGCAAATACGTACTCAGTCTTAATTTTTTCCTCTCTTTAAAGAAATACGTCCTCTTCTTTCGTTTATATCCTTTACGGAACCGGTATTTTCGATACACTTCTGAACCCTCCATAACACGATATTTTACGTAAAACACGCCACTCCCGAATAAGGAACAGCAGTGCTCCTATCATACACGCAGCAGACAGATATTTCTGCTCCACTTCTGAAACAGAATCAGCAAAGCCAAGATTTACACTCGCAGCAGTCGCAATTCCGCTCCGTCTCGATGCTCCTGACTCGCGTAAGTGAGGAAGCGCAGAAGGATACGTATGGCTGCCGCCCTGTGAGCCGACTGAGGGTGAGGGGGTGTCGGGCGCTGCAGGGAATCCACGTCAGTCATAGTATCTCCCGCCCATGCCACGAAAATCGCTCCGCGAAATTAATGCCATTCTATCCGAAATACGGTTTTTCGTCGCGCGACTCCATGCTAAATAAATTATTGAAAACAATAGAACCTTCCAATCTAGCCGCCATCATGTTGTTCCTTTTTCTCTTATTGGTTGTTGGATGACGTCAGACGACAAGGCGCGAGTTCAGCTGTGCGTTCACGGCATAAACCACGTTCTCCCCGCACCTACTCGCCCGTTCCCCCGTCACCTACAGAGGCGAGTCTGGAGGGACGGCGGGTGGGGAGTACCCCTTTCACGCTGCGGCGTAGAGGAGAGTAGCTGGAGGTGGGGTATAAGGCGGCGGTGGTGGGGGCAGCCCGCCGCAGGCCTTAGTGACGCTAGTGAAAAGACGCGAAACATGCGTTAGTATTTTCCACACCTTTATCTATATTTTCGTAAATAAGGTGCTGTAAATACTTCTCATGGAAAGATGAAGGATAAACCTTTACCCCCAGTACGTGATATCTTTGGTTTTCGGCATCAAAAGCTGAACTAAACCATGTTGAAAAACGACAAAAAGCGTCAGTGGACGCACTACTCTTCCTCAACATGGACTCAACAACGTCATTTAAAATTAACAATATCGCGTACTGGGGGTACAGGTCCATCCTTTTATAAGAAAATAGAGAAAACTAGAAGTGTCTCAGAGCAATAGTTTAGCTACGAAAAGGTTTTTAGAAATGGCCTGCAGGAACACTTTCAGCCGATCTAGGGAACAACCTTAAGTGAGTGAGTGAGTGCATCAGAGACAGGCCGGCGGGAGCCGATTCTTCTGGGCCGTCCGTCGCGAAAGCACTCCTATGACACTTTCTCTCCCACAACCTTGCCCAAGCGACGCCCATCTCTGGGAAGTCTTTGTAATAGCGAACTTGTTTTTTCGACTCTTATAACCGTGCGGGGACAATTGAGGTGGTTCCACCGTAAAATGACTTAAATGTCATTTTATTCATATTCTGTCAACTTGTAGAAAAAGTTGTCCTCTATCTGATATGAATTACAAAATAATACCTTTCCACGCTATTTTATTCTATAATTGGACTTCAAATTACATGGTGTTCAATGGGGGAATGAGAGAAACAAGGGGAAAATAGTATTTTTCCATAAAATACAAATGCCATTTTCGTGGAAAACTGTATATGAGAAGGAAATAAACCAGAGAAATTGAATAAAAATAAAATAAAGGCATCTTACCACCTTATTTTTCTAGTTATTGAAGAATTAATGCCGTAATTGAAGTCAAAGTTCGGTAACTCGTAGGAAATGGCGCTGCAGTCGGCTCCTATGGCTGGAAAAAAGTGCTCATTTAAAATACATTTGTGGAATAATCCGCATTTTTTCTACTTTACTTATGGGTTTCTATTGGTAACGCATTGCATCAGTGAAAGCTGGATTTTTTTGACAAAATATCAAAAATGTGGAATTTAGTATTTGTTTTGACTCACACAGTCGCGGCGGAACCTCCCTAATGGAGGTTTGCTTAACGGTTACTAGAACCAAAAACGAGAGAGATTTAAGGTAGTCTGAGCGAGATATTTCCCTAGTCATAATGAAGACCATGTTCGAATTTTATATTTTAACTCCAGTGTCTGTAAGAAATGTGAAATAAATTTTGCATAATTTTCACAGCGCAAAAATACAGTAATGTATAACCTCTATTCTCAGCAATTAAAAGAATATATCTACACAAGTCTCTAACTTGACTCATTTTTGTGATTCTGTAAAAATTACTGCGCTGAGTAAAAGATTAATTTTTATAAATAGTTGAGGAAACATCCGAACTACACACCGTTAGTTTTTTGACAAAACCTAGGTGTAATTAATTCCTAATTTTTTTCAATATTCTCCCTCTGGAGCGCACAGCCGTAATCGATCCCATGTGAAACAGCTTGTATTTTTAGGCAAATTGGTCGAAAATTGGTTCGTCAAATGGTAAACCGTTTGATATTGTTGGAAAGATGAGAGTTTTTTCTTTAAAATGAAGTGAAATTCATCACATTCTAGGTGAAGACAAAGTAACTCCCTGTAGGTGGTCACCTGGATGACCGAAACGCACGCATAGGAGTCTAATTTACTCTGCTTTTATTGGCAATTTTTATTGCTCTTTAATGGGTGCCTTCCATTCGCTCTAGTGCGATAATCACCACGCATCACAACAGCGCACTTGCCTTCCATTCGTTACAGACCCTGGGCACAAGGCAGCGCAATTCAAATCAGATAGGGAGCTAAGTTCATGAGCGGTAAGCAAAAGAAAAACGTCAAGTATGGCATCTGTGATTGTTGTCGAGTTTTTTTTATTTCCAGTAGAGGCGGCAAACATGCATATTTTAAATTTTTAATTACTCAGCCACAAAAAGCTAACATTTTTGAATACTTATTCAAAACGAACTCAACAAATTTACGCCAAACATTCGGCCGTGACTGTCGTTCAACCAAAGAATGCTACCTGCTGACAGGTTACAAAACGTTTCCCCAGCGCACATCGTTTCATTCAACGTCGTTCGTGTGCTCTAATGTGCGCTGATGTGTTCCGATGAGCGCTTAAGCACCTTGAATAGAAGGCCCCCTTCAGCTTCAATGGATGATTACTATGCACACATTATAAGTCTAATTAACTCTGCTTTTATTGACAGTGAATGTAACTGAAGATGGCTTGGCAGACGAAACCGGTCGTCCTTTTTCTAATACAAACAGTGGAAGTCACAAAGTTTCTTCATTTCAATGATGGAGTCCTTACACGTCATAGCTTATAATTTCGATTTAATATCGATGGATGGTCTTATGATCAACTACCGACGGTCTTATGATGTCAACTATCGATGGTTTTCTTTCGAAGCTTGTCACTAGAGATCAGCAATCGCAGCTAACGCGTAGCGATCGATTCATAACTCACCGACTCCTCCGACACTTATTTTCTTCAATCTCTTCTCTCGTCTTCCATTCCTGCTTCAAGTCGAGCGGAGAAGTGAATGGGGTCGCCGAGCTTTCTTCATTTGTCTCCTTTTTGTGCCACAGGGCATTAATGTTTAAGACTCTTTCAGTTATGGCTGACTCGGGAAACCTATCGCTTCTTTCTCGAGCGTCTCGAAGACAATAATTGACCGCGAAAGAGTTGTTCCCGATGCCCAAAGGGTTATGAGGGTCATTCATGGGTGATCATGTACGCCAATCCCTTTTTTTTTTTTTTTTTGCAATAACGAGGTCAACTCCACTCCAATTCTGACTGCGATATATATGAAGTTGCACGTGCTGTTGGGTTTCATACGCACGCTATAACCTAATGCTTACGGTGACTGCATTCAATGAGAAGAAGGCATGTTCCTTTGGTAGTTACGATATTTAGACCAATAGGCTACTTTTACGGGGCTTGAAAATCACTGCGTCAGCATCCATTGACCGCTCATAAGTGTGCTATTGTTGGGTGTTATTTATTAATGCGTGAGTTAATTGTTTATCAATGTATCAATGGACGTTTCGTGTGTCACATACAAAGTTTTTAGATGTTTAACACCTAACAGATCAAATGAGACTGCTTAGAAATTCTTAATTTCTCCAAATTGGTATTTTTGAAAAAAAGTATGCCCTGGAATATGAATTTGGACGCAGTATTCTCCCGTCCCTGTGAAATAGATGGCAAATCAAAACATGTTACAAAACCATTCCAATCATGCTTAACACAAGACTGGCAATTAATATAATATCACCACTAGAGAGGCAAAGTTGCGACACTCCTAAATATGACGAATCTAGGCTAAATAAATTAGTATATTAGAAATTGTTAACAGATCTTCACTCCAGCGAACTTTCCTTTAACCGTGACTTTAATATTGATTCTTTCTTCAATATGTAACTTTTTATATTGGCAAAGATAAATAATAAATGCTAAATAAATTAGAAGGAACTACTAACATTTCTGAATTCCAACAAATTTTCCAATCCGTAGCTTCAATACTAGATATGTCTCCAAGAGTAACTTTATTTACCTTGCTCTCGGATGATTCTGGTGGTCCGTATTCCCCTAAGATCCCGATATGCCATTGGCTTGTCATCAGGTTTCTCAGGGGCCGAACCGAACTTGACAGAAACACCCATGCCCTGGGCAAGCGAAAAACAGACCCAGGCGGGACTCGAACCCGCGACCCTCGGATTAGCAGGCGATTACTCCGCCGCCACCGGGGCCGGCAATTAATGTCAAATGATTGTTTTACTTATTTATTTATTTGACAACACCCCCGAAAACAGCCACTCATTGGACCTTTACATCAGGTGTATTAACAATTCATAACGGACAATCACAACCACCCATGCCCTGAATGGGAAAAACCTACCCAGGCGGGACTCGAACCCGCGACCCTCGGCTTGGCAGGAAAGGACTTAACCCCGCCGCCACCGAGGCCGGCCGAATACATTAGATAATAAATTGTTAACAGTCCTGAGTTCCAGCAAACTTCTCAATCTGTAAATTTACTATTGGCTTAATGTATAATAAGATGCTTGAAAATGGCTCATCTACATTTTTAGCTCCTTTTGGCAGTAGTTCTAAACTTTATTTTTTTTACCTCTCCTGAAATGTTAGTATTTTCCATGTTGATGGCGACAGTTATGGAGTCTTAATAATTGCCAATCGGGAAAACAATCGATTCCATCATGATTTAAAGGACGGAAGAGCATCCTGTGGCTTCACAACAAAGCAGGGACCATTACCACTCCGCCTATCGCATTATCAATGTTTAGTAGTTCGACGCCGACTGTTCCGGCGGCGCGGCGGTCGGCTAGGGTTTTGTGGGAAGAGCAGGTTGATTGATGTATGTGCTCGGTGTTGCAAGGGCGCCCGCCCGCCTATCCCTTAAGGGTTTTGTTTCGCTCCTGGGTGGGACGGCTCGTCGTCTCGGCCGAGTGAACTCTGATGAGGGTGGGCAGAGGGTCCTTGTGACCTCCCAACAGGCTCGCGTGTCCAGAAGTTTTTCCCGGGAGACGACTAAGGGCGGCAGGATGGCATGACTCAAAAACCCAGAATGGTTTGTTGTCCGACCCTGCTGACAAATTGACCCGTCCGACTGACCCGGAGGTTTTAGCCGGCTAGACGGTCAATAGAGAGAACGAGAGAATAGGGTGGTCAGTTACACGGAGACGAAAGAAGAAAGGTAGGCGTGGGGGATGGACTCGGAAGACAAGAATGGGATTGTGGGTGGGAATTTAGGCTTCACCGCGACTGTGTGGGTCAAAACAAATACTCCTAACTATATATTCAAAATTTTTAAAAATTTGATTTTTAAAAATTCCGCTTTTGGTGATGACATGCGTTAGATATTGGAAAACAAAATTAATGCATGTTAAAAATGCGTTGATTATACTATGAACATATTTTTAAAATAACAACTTTATTATAGCTGTAGATTCTGACTGCAGCCCCATTTCAAACGATTTACCACATTTAACTTCAAATACCGAAGTAATCATATAAAAGCAAAAAAATAAGGTGGTAAGATGTCTATTTTTTACTTTTTTCTTCAACTTTTCGGAAGTTTTTACTTCTTAAAAATAGTTTTCCGCGAAAATGGCATTTACATTCGATGGAAAAATATTATTTTCCTCGAGTTTTTCCCTTCTCCCTATTAAACACCACGTAATTTCAAGTGCTAGAAAAAAATTGCTAGAAATATAGCGTGTAAAGGTTTTTAGTTCCCAGATTGTAAAATAAATTACATTTATTTCGCTTTACGTTGAAACCACGTGACTTTTGGCCACACCCCGATGTCGATACTATACCGGAGGCTCGTGTGTTCATCCAGTGAAGCGTCTCAGAACGAAAGCCCACGAAGTTTTGATTTTTTTGCGCCTAGTGGCATGAGCAGTTGATACTCGTCAGTCATTTGGGTTGCCAATTTTTAGCTACTGGGTGAGGGAGTGGTGTTGAGAATGCCACACAGCCTCTGCTTCTCATTTTAACTTTTTTTTCGTTCTCTGGGCTGTTAAGATAGTTTGATCTGGATATCACTTCCCGTACCACTCACTTTTAGAGATATTTTCCATAAAATAGAGGCCGTTTTCCATACAATATGGTTACGGCTGTGCGCGCCAGAGGAGCCTTCAAGTGCTGGAGGGACTAAAAACCAATCAGAAGGTCGGACGACACATCCAGACCAGAGACACTTTATTTAAAAAAAAATGAGGAAGTTCTGGCGTATAGATCGCGTCAGAAATATGACGTTGTGCAGCTTGTAAAGGTTTATCAACTATTTAAAAATAAATTTGTTGCTCATCGCATTAATGTTTTCGAAATCGCGAAAAATAACCTTCGGTTGCGATTGCGTTTTTAGCGAGCGTTGTGAAACAATAGTTATGTTAAAGGCTCAGACGTCTACGTAGCTAATTAATAAGAAGTTCAGTCATGCAAAACAAAGCCTTAGTCCCTTTAATATTTCCATGCCTATCTTATTATTATTTCAACGCTCGGAGTTATAAAAAATCATCATTGATAATCATAGAACACAGGAAGTATTAAGTCATGCTCTATGCAGTTGCTGTGCTATAACAGTTGTCCTTCGCTGCAGTAGTACTATTTTAAGGCTAGCTAAATTCATACTACGTTGGTCAAAATGAAGGTAAGTATATAATAGCTTTAAAAATATATTTGGAAGACACAACCTGCTACAAAGGACGAAATAAAATGGGAAGTATTTTACAACTGTAAATGCACCCGAGTATATAAATGAATGACAAACTTATTTTGGTTCTTAAAAAGTTTTCTAAATTAATTTTTCGTCCCCCATACGTATCGGCTAGATGAAAATTACGGCTGTACAGGGATTTATTAAGAAAGTCACCAATGAGATATTACATGGCTGCCATCGTTGGTAAACGCACTCGACATAATTTCGGCGATTTTATTTGGTGCTGGCAGTGTGCATTATGTCACCCGTCAAAACTTTCTCCCTTCTCCTCTCGTCCCAAATATCCCAATTTGAATTTTAATTGGCGACACGACCCACTTAAGAGGTCTGAATTTCCTATTCTAATGTCGAAGCAAGAATGCTGTTAGTAAGTGAGTATTGTGGCTTTAGCCGTCGGGTAATTGCTTCACATTTACCGGACAAGGTTTTCGCATTTTCGTTCCGTGACAGAAAAGGGTTTCAAATTTCCCAAGTAGTTGGGAGCTGCTGGTTTCTTTTGTTATTTATTTCAGCAATTTAACTGATGGTTAAGTGATACGGTTCACATGAACTCCCCGTTAAGAAATAATAATCGAAAATTTCGTCTGTCACTAAGCTGATAGAATGAACATAATAAAGATCGCTCATATGTCTATATCAATAGCGCGAAATACGATAACATCAATGTAAAATTTTCTTATTTTACAGCAAAAATTGCCGAATATTTTCGAGTCAATAACGTTGCAAAATTTCTTCAAGTTTTTTATAGTTGCTTAGATTAAAAAAAAACTTGAATACTGTATCTGTTATGACGAGGGAAAAACCTCGCTCGTACTACCTTAATTACTCTTTAGCAAATATTTTGAGTCTGGAGTTCTTAAGGGTGGTATTAGAGCATACTAGCTTCATGATGGTATACGTAGTACATTTGTTACATGCAGCTATTCTCTCAGTTTTATCTTCTGCTGTTGCAATATCACACCGTTGGATGTTCTAGATTTTTACCCATGAAACGGAGATGTAAGTCTAGATCCGTCCACAGAAATCAAGGACGAATGGACTGTTACAATTGGTCGTAACATTACTTCATCTTGGAAGACGAGTCTATCTGTAGTGGGATTGGAAAGCTACGAAAGGTGTTCACAGTTTTTCCTTTGCCCTCGTAAAAACTACACCGCACTAGTAGGAATTACAACGTAGTATTCACATCAGACACTGTGCTCCTTAGACCATCCTCGTGCTACCACGATAAAAAATCAAACCGGAACCCTCTTCTCCCTAGTTTATGGGCCATAATTCTGTTGCAAGAACTACATACAGCCTCTCTTCTCAAAAAGGTTTTACGTAGTCGCTGAAAAAATAAATGGCAGCGTAGGGAAACAAATTTATGATGCGATCGACTCGGGGGAGACCAATTTTACGGTGGCAGAAACAATTGCAGTCATTTCTTCGTCTCAAAAAATTTACATCGACATCTGGGATAGCCATTCATTCCTTTGACCTATTCTTTCTGGAATGCAAACCTTTCGTCACATTCTTAAAATCCTGGCGTATGTCTTTACCTCTTTCATAAATTAATGTCGTCATAGATTTAAAAAGGTTGTTGCCAAAAAGATTTAATACGCTCAGAATATGACTTCGTGAAATTCACAGTGTTATCATTCGCCTGGTTTGAAATGAATTAAGATCCAGATCCCTCAAATTATAGGCGAGTGCTTTTGCTTATTGAGCTACCCAGGTGTTTGTTGTGAATTTCAGGCTTTAGAGTAGCTGGATGTTTGGACGATATACCGTGCACCACAAAGTAGAAGGTGCTCGGATTCGTGAGAATAGCAGCACAGTCTATGAGCCTCAAGCCTGTTCGAACACTTAGCTAAGTTCAGTAAAGAACTCTCGACTTGAACTCAAAGTAGACATCTTGGTCGGAAGCCCGATCTGGGTGAATATTTTATTTATAGGGAATTTAACGCACCAGAGTATTTCCTCTGCGAGGGACTCCGTTATTCGACAATGATCCTGAGGTTATCTGAAAGATTATCAGGGGTAATATTCCTCCATCTAAACCTACCTTAATACGTTGACTCTTATGTAATAATGGTTGACTTGAATACGGAGCCTTTCAGTCGGTCGACGCTGACCACTTGACCGCCGACTATGAAATAGTCATTGGCGACCATACCTTAGTGAAACACGGCGTGTGACCTCGACGAAATGCCTGGTTGGAGCTCCTGGAGGGAAGCGATGTAAACATTTCATGGAACTACTTAAAAAATTAGTAAAATCTTCTGGCGTAAAAACTTCTCCGACTGTAAAATTAAATAATAGTAGATTCTGGCTACATTCTGAAAAACTCATCCTCTTTAAGGTATAAATAACAAAATCCTACCTTTCCACGTTACTTGTGTCGCAAATTGAACTTAAAATCTCATGGTGTTCAATGCGATAATGAGTGAAACATGGTTAAATATAGTATTTCTCTCTACGGTACTATGCCATTTACGCGAAAACACTGTTTATAAGAAAGAAACTCTCCCAGGGCATTGAATGGCAATGAAATATAGGCACCAATCCACATTAGTTTTTGAGTAATTAGTAAAATACTACTGGAACTGAAGTGTAAATGGGTTAGTTCAATGGAATTGGCGCTGAAATCTGTTCGTATGGCCATAAAAAATACTCAATAAAAATATGATCGTCAAATTCTCTATAAATTTAGTTTCTTAATGTTTACAAATATTTGAGGACATTCATCAGCAAGAGCAACATTTTTTCAAACAGCACTTGAGCGATAATGATGAATTCAGTTCTTGTTTTCACTCGCACAGTCGATGCGGAACCTCCTTCAGAGGGACCTTGGGGGAGTTGAATGCATATGAGTCGACGGCGGCTTTGAGTCAATCGCGCGGCGGGGACATTCTTTCAATTACTTATTTATTTTCTCTCTTTCTCTCTCCTTTCTTCGTACTCGTCGGCTGCGAACAAACACCTGCAAACTCCCTCGTCATTCCGTTCAAACAACATTTCCGGCAATTAATATCTGCGATCCCCCCCTTCTAGCCACCGGTAGGGCCGAGAGGTGCGTCCCGTCCTCATTCCACATCACGGAGAAAAAATTACATGCGACGACCTTAAGAGGAAAGACCCGTTCATCGCACAACCAGACTTGCAGCAGGAGCTGGCCAAGGCATGCAAAACAGGACAATTCCGCCACTACGTAGGTAAAACCTGCCGAAATATGGGAAGATAATATTATTATAAGTAATATGATGCACTGCACCGTTCAAGCTAGATTTACATAGCAGGAAAAGGTGGATAGACTTGTGTTTTATACGTTTCTAAGGCTATGATTATGTCCTAACTCGTAAACTAAGGCATTCAGTTCAGAAAAATTTCGCGAAAGGTTTTACGAAATCAATTGTGAAACTGACAATTTTATGAAATTGTTCATGCGTACCACTTTGTAACCTTCCATAATGAATACATTCCCACAAAAAAGGTTATTTGCTTTACAGCTAGTTTAATTTTCATACACCTCTTGTATACAATATAATAATGGATACGCAGATACGGAATTTATAACCGTCCACGGTAAGTATGAGATCTTAATCAACGGACGCTTCATTTTTGAAGACTCAGGATGCGATCCGGCAACCTTGGGGTTGTCAGGTGAACACGTCACAATTTTGGTGACCATTTAAAGTTTAAACATATTATTAAGATTACGTCACAGATTGCATCTGTGTATATGAAGTCCTATCTAGGGGAATAATTAAATTCACTGAGAATTTCGCTCATTTGTGTATTTCCTCAGTTGGGTCTTTTACGTCTGCAACGACCTAAATTGGTACCTTTGTATTTGAACGGGCAAAAAAAAACATTTGGATTTGCATCAAAGGTGGTCCTAAAGATAATGTTAAATTGAAAATTATGACAAAAGTGACAAGTTCTAAATGTGCTGCATTAAGATTGGACCGGAGTTAGGGTAGACCAACCTGCTCTTTATCTGTAGTTTTAAAAGTATTTTTTGGGGTAAATGACTTTGAACGCGGTGAGCAGTAGGTAATGAAAAATGAAATAATTGGGAGGAATAGCCGAGGAAGACCAAGAACGGAATGCATACATCCATATCCATCACGCCATTCCCTTTTGGAATAGGCAAAGTCAAAGTAGGTATTGCCGTTAGCCCTAGAAAATTGGCTCTATTTTAATAATTTCATTCGTAATGCCCTCTCCTCACAAACCACCTTCGCTTGTCTTACACTCATGTATTGCTTTATACACGCTCTCCTATTCTTGAAGACTCCTTATATTCCTCCTCTTTAGTGTCTGTTCTACCACATTCACCCACGGCTTTCGCGGTCTAACTCTTCCTCTCACACCATTCACTCTATGCTATCATGTATCCGTTTTTTTTATTCGATCTCTCTCCCTTTCTCTCGACATGGCCAAACCAACGTAGCACACTCCTCTTGTTCATTAGTGCAGCGTCCAACCCACATTCTTTCATCAACCTCTCACTCCTCTTCCTATTCATCCTACTTATGCCGCTAAAACTTCTCATGTACCACATTTCTACTGCATTTAGCCTATTCTTAAGGCCGTTTTACACGGAGCACGTCATTGCGCAGGTTAGAGCTGCATTAATTTCTAATATGGCGGGCAATTGCGCGAATGCATGAACGAAATTAGAACAGGGGCTATTTTGCCATCTCGCATCCATGCATTCTCGCATGCGTTCTCGCAATTCATCGCTTTACACGACGCAATTTTGACTGCGCCTTCGGACATACGTCAGATTGCGCAATGACGTGCCCCGTGTAAAACGGCCTTTATACTCATCCTGACACACCCAGGTTTGTAGGTATAATAATATTAATTGTATAATAACGTCGTGGTTTGCTGAAAGGAGAGTGCAAAGTTGTAGCAGGCCAATCTTCGAACCGGTGACTGCCGAGGATGAGGGAAAAGATTTGTTGTTTAGTTTATAAAAACGCACCGTACTGTTAGGCGTTAAAAAAAACGATGGGCTAAAAATAAACAAAAACATATGAGCGCCAGGATGACGAAGGAGAAATGGGGTGTGAGGCGTGACAATGAAAGTTCTCGAGAGCATTGTTGTCGCGGTACATGGGGTTGGTAGGGTGAAGACGGAGAGGGTGGTAGGGAAGAGTGTACGGGAATGCGGAGGGGCCGTAATTAATTTGTCCTCCGGATCAGCGAGGCGTGACGCGTGCTAATATGCAATTAGCAAAGGGGACTCAGAGGATGGGGGGTGAGGGGAGGGTGGGAGGGGGGAAGGAGGGGTAAACAGGGGGATAGGAAGTGGACTACTTGCTTGAGTGAAGCGGTGAGTCGAGTGCTGGGAATATTTTTATAAACAGGTGTTGGGGGAAGGGGTGTGTGATATGTACGTGCATGAATATGTTAATGTTTGGAACTTACGGCAAGGTTGTCGGATTATGCTCCCGCGTTGGTTTGTCGTGGTGAATAACATAGTATTGCAGGCATATTCTGCTCCCAGGTTATTCGACAGTCGAGACTGTCGTACACCATGATGTCGTCCACCAAACCATTGCGTTTGTATGGTCATTATGACCACCACCATTACAATACAAACGTAATCAAATTATTACGAAATATATTTGTCATGTGTTTTAATGCTACGTGTTAAAATAGCATAGAATTGAAAAAAAACCATATCGGTACAATGCAAGTTTTTCAATTTTATCTCTACTTAAAGCTATCACACTAATGACGCATATGCAAAACTTTACGCAAATCTGTATACAAATAAACCCCAGCCACCTTAACTCTTATACGAAAAGGGACCGTGAGCAACGTTTTACCGAGAGGACGGTTTTAAATGGGAAGTAACATATAGGTAATGGGAAGAAACAATGGGAAGTAACAAATGCAAACATTGGAATTTCAAAACGGCATTTTGAGACGTGGAAAGATACGGGTGGGCGTAAGAGAAGTAGCCAAACCTCTTTCCACTACGTTATTCTTCTCATTTCAACTCGTCTTGCGAGAAAATTGCTCCGCGAGCCGAGTTTTTTTCACATCGAGTGCGATAGTAAATCTTTCCACGCCAAAAAATCCGCGATTTTTTTTAGTGCCGTCTGGTCTTACGCGGAGTTACTCTGGATATATCTTTTACGCGGAAGTGGAATTTTTAATAAGGCGAGAGGGAAACGCTTAAGATGCACTAAGTAGTCGTCGCGGAATGGGTTTTCTTCATTGTAATATCTCATTCGCGAGTTGAATCCACGAGAAAATTAACTTAATTTGTTCGTTTACATACGTAATTACTCCATGAACACACTTGTGCTGCTGCAGATTACGCCGGGACCCTGGCCGTCATGAATATGTTTAAAATTTTAAGAAAGGTTTTTTAAGGGCCTCTTGTGCGTGGATTAGCACTAACTAACATAAGATAAGAACTGTGGCCAGGTAAACTCAATGATAGGGGTGATAAATACACACCTGACAGAAATATATGACATATGAATCATTGATTGCAATAGTGGCGTAAGTCATATTCGGTAGTTTTGGGAAATGAGGCTAAAAGTAAAATAACTACCGACTAAAACCCAAAGTATTTGCTTTCCTTTAAAAAAACCTCAACCTTACCTCACATTATTAATGCAAAAAAATATTTCAAGAAGATGAATACTTCACTATCGCGAAAAATAAAATCTCTTTCTCCCGGCGGCCCTGTTTCTATGATAATGCAACTTGCCATTTTTTTACTGCTTTGCGAAACTAGCTATAGGTGGAAGAATATCACATAACTGTCCGGTTAAAATATTACGCTCAAAATCATTGTTGCTGATAGTAGTAATGACTTATCACTATTTTTCCCCGTGTGATCTCTTTTCCTTCTGGTAAATAAGTTGTTTACCCGTTATGACCAATTCATATTGAGTCGTCCCAGGAAAGTTTACTTTGGTTCCTCGCTAACACTCACAAGTTGTCATTTACAGTGCGAGACCAAATTCATGAATTCATAAATCACTGTGGCCTATTAATTAGGTACATACATAAAATTTCATAGAAGCGCGCCATAAAAAATGGTTTCTCCTTTATATAGATGCGCTATTCACCCAATTATGTTACCTAAAAATTAATTTCATCGCAATGCACAAAATAAAAAGTGACTTGTTGTGTATAGTATCGTAAAACATAGGTAATTAATTAAAAACAATAATTACCTATTAATAAAGGTAAATCAATATTTTTCGTGAATGAATCGGCGGGAAAGGTTATTTCTTCAAAAACGTAGAGTTTTCACGGAAGTTATTCCTTCATCAGAGCAGTTATATGCCCAAATATTTCTATCTACGATATATATGTATACCTACATTCAATCTGTCGTAACAAAATTACCCGAAACAGACAAACATTTTGGCGAGTGTTACTTCTTTAACGCACACAGGACCTAACCTCACAATAGAGGAAACTTGGTGTTTTTTCGAAAAAAAATTCACAGATACTCTTGCGCAGAATGCACTTTTGATGATTACCTAAGTTTGGTGGCCCTATTAAGACCTTCGTGGGGTCGCTTTTTGACATACAACCCGCGGACAACCCATTCATGTTCCAGTCAATTAATCTCAGACATCAGAAACAATTCAGAATCTCGGATCGAACCACGTCGTAGCTCCACGATGAAAACGAGGTGGCTTTCTCTTTTGCTACCGTAACCCACTGTCATTATTATGTACACATTTTCCCATTATGAGATTTTTTTGCGAGATATTTTAAATTAGAGCTAAGTGGCGTGCTTATTAAAAATACAGGAAGCAAATGAGTACATATAATTGGTGCTCATTAAATGAAGATTAAATGCTTATTGTGCGGCCAGTGAGGAATAAAAAGTGGTGGAAAAATTTGCGTAGTGGTCCTGATAAAGCCATACACGCTGTGTACTCCTATAATTATTCTCACGAAACATTAGTAAGGTGGAATATAGAACTTAATTTTCCGTTTCAAGAACAGGAAAAATGTTCCCGACGTATAAAAGACCTTGGTTGACGCACAGTGGCATTTTCCAGCGTACACTTGTATATTTTTAATAACGTGCTCGAGGAAGTAAAACAATGAGACATACTTATGACATTCTGTTACTATGGCTATGATCAACTTTACAATTCGTTGGTATCCTCACTCAGTGGGATAATATCTTAAATACAGCAGAAACACCCATTAGGTCAATATTATTCTGCTGAAATATAAGGACAAAATTGACTTAAGAAATGCATTATAAATAAAATTCAAGACTCCCTTTCTAGCATCGTCCTCATGAAATACTACTTTACCTTCAAGCACCACAATATTCCATCATATTTCCCGAGGAAATATAATTACAACTTTGAGATTAAAGAATAGAATTCGGTGCGATAAGCAAAGGGAAATGTTGAAGCCGTTAAAATGCGCAGTTGACCATATTGAAAAAATCAGTGGGCAGTTGGTACGCCGAAAACTAAGATATTAATAGAGGCATTGTTGCGGTACCGTAATGATGTATTTATAAAAATTAAAAATGGAAATACATTCCAAAAAATCACTGTTTAATTCATTAAAGTCATGGATATATATTACGCGCAACAGCCATGTTAGGTGGATCACATTTCGCAAAACATACGCTTCTCTTGCGAGCGTCAATAAGCCATGAACACTCTTTTTCTTTATCAATACTCAATAATATTTGTTTGCAACTGAATTAGGTATTAATTATAAATTACTTCCTTAGGAGGGAAAGCGAGACAATGTTTCAGAAATTGGGATGCAGGATGAGGAGTATCCTAGAACCGACCAATCAGCTGGTAGAGTACTTGAATGGTTCTTCGCGTGCCATGAAGTTCGTCAAACCTCCGTCATCAAGTTTCGCGACCGTCTCGACTTTGACTCGCCATGCATCGATTAAAAATCCTCCCGCGCCCAACTCACATGAGCACGCACCTCCTCGTCAGAGGAAATCGCAATGCTTTTGGTCATCTCCTCCGCCGCATTTTTCCCCTTTCGCTCTTGATGCGCGATTATCTGAGAACTCCCAAGTGGAGATCTGTTTGAGAGCTTCGGACCGACATGACCGAAATGGCTGCCCCATCGGGAAAAATAAAGTCTCGCCGACGCCTCGTCGGCACTCTGAATCGGCGATGGGAAATGAGAAGTGTGAGAACTCACTTCTTTGCGTTTGTGTGTGGCGCGAGAGTGTTAAGGAGTCAACGGCGCCCCTTGAAGAGGCGTGTTCCTCAAACGCCCCTCGCCACTCCCACTCCGAGCGCCATCTAATCGCTTTTAACAAGCTGCAGAGGCCGTATTCGACTAGGGGCGTCATAAATCGGTTTGAAGTGCCCGCCACCAGAAGACGCGGATGAGAGGACCTCCCCGCAGCCGACAAAGACCGTTGAGATATCGAAGGGAGCAGAAGAAAAGATAGTAGTTAAGGCTTGCGTGCTTCCTCAATTATCCAAGCCCGTTTGCGCATTAATCCAATTCTGCAAAATTATAATTAATAACATACGTCATGATTTCAAACGCCGATTTCAGTTTTAGCAAAAAGCAAAATAGTTTTTAGATTTATATTTGCCAATATTCTCTCCATATTTGATTCTCCCCATTCTTCTCATAATTCTCCCCATTATTTGAGCTTGGTAAAGCTTTTCAAAAATAAACTTTAATTAAACACAAACATAAGGATTTATTGTGGGATTATAATGAACGTAGGAATAATCAAGCCTAGAGGTGCATTTTAATACTTTAAATACTGTTTCCCCTTTTTGAAGATGGAGCATCTCAAACTCTAATATTTCGACATATTTTTTACAGAGAATTGTTAATTACTGAAGAGCTCCGTTATATGAAACAAAGCTATTGCGTCAATTCTATCACTTCATTCTCTTAGAGCAGCCTAAATTTAAAAAGAAAATTTGAATAAATTATGACAAGCAGAAAACTACCGTGAGTTCATACATTGCGTCGAAAGCATCGTACTTATTCATACAATGATACCGTCCACAATATTATATATTTAAAAAATTATTTTGAAGGTTAAGGAGAGGGGAATGCGACCATAACTCAAGTAATAGATAAAGTTTTAACCGCGTTAAATGATTCATCCTACTTATTTAAAGCGGATTTTTAGAACCATTCAACTCCTCCCTGCTTAGTAAATTCTTTTTTTTTAAGAAGCCGAGGGTGACATTTTGGTGATAAAAACCTCTCGGATCCCCTTCTGTCGCCTAAATTGTTATATGCTTGAGTGAGTGTTTTTTACAATCTATGTGGGAGCAGCGAGTAGTTTTTTTTTACGGTAAACTCCCCCCGCCCCCATTATCCTGACGGCTGGGGGGTTTCGGTGAACAGGGGTCGCTTCCTCGCATTCGTTTATCGTTTATCCTGGCGGCGGCGACAGGGTTCCGGCAGTCCCTGATTTAGCGCAAACAGATGTCGTTTTTCGGAAGGCGCACTCTTTAAGTCATCAAGTCCCACTTAAAAATCTCTGCGCGATTGATCGTTGCGTGCATCAACTATGACTAATTGCCCGGCATAACAACTGTGTGTGGTTTAGGACAGGAAAAAATTAACATAAACCCTTTTTTCGATGCAACTTCGGTCGTCATATTATTTTTAGGAATTGCGTTTGTGTATGTAAATGCTTCTCTATAATGCTCCCTTTTGAATATACGGAAAGAGCAATGATTCCGTTATTACATATAAGAGTATCCTTAAAATGTCTGTTCATTTGAGTCATAATTGCTTGGCGAGGTCTCTTAGCCGTAGGTTGAAACGCTTTTAAAAATCGTTATGTTTTAGACAAAAAAAGTTTTGGGACAGCAGTTAAATTGCACTCAGGATGAGATTGTAAAGAAATAGTTCCAAGAATAGCCTTTTCATCTTCAAAAATCACTCGATAATCTGTTGGGTTTGCATTCGACCCCACAATTTTTAGATAAACATTTCCTCAAATCAGACTGTGTTACAGTTAATCCGTAAACATATTAATAAAGTTAGTATAAGTTAGTAAGTTTGGCCTGATGCAGGTGACATTCTAGAGGAGGCTGCTGGATGAAATTAGAAAAAGACAGGGGAGAGGGATGGCTTATGGTGAGTATGGGGAGACAGAGAATAGGTTTTATGGATGGGATGATATAATTTGGATGAAAGCTAAACAGAAGAAGGTAATCGCGCAAGAAGGAAGAATATCGCAGTTATTTTAAATAATAATAACAATAATAATAATTTTTTCTTCCAAAAAACAAAAGAACTGTACATAAATTTTACAAATTAGGAAGTTAGGTACCCTAGAAAGCCATTGGCCTGTATGTAAGGGACCTTCAATTAATTAACATTGATTTCAAGGATACAATGCGTGGAAAACATGAGCTATATATTTTCATTAAAAAGTGGTATGTAAGGGATTGAACTAACATTATAGTTGAAACTGAACATTAACATTATAACTGAAAGTAGTTGGTAACTGGGGCAGATTAATATAACTTTGGTAGCCCGAAGAAAAAACGAAGAACTAACTGAAACAATATTTAAATATTTTCCTAGCCCATAACCATTGTTTTATTTAACTAAGAAAACCATTACAACTTTTTATTTATTTTATGCTATTTAAAAGTTCATTACCTATATTATTTTGGTCTCTTATAGAAAAACTGTCTTTTATATAATGATGAATTAATTTATTGAATGCGTCAGAGTAGACATTTCCATCTCAACCTATCGTAATTGGTAGACTGACTTTTAATATTGATTGAGGAATTGGATGCAATAATAGTGTAGGTCAATTTAAGTTATTTTGAGAACTTGAAAGATAAAGTTACAATGCGCATGGGGTCAGTTAATTAGAGATTCTGACCTCTAGTAGTATCAGATGGAACTAAAATTTGGCTTGTCTTGAAGCCCAGATTTTAAGGATTTCGAAAATGGCATTTATGCGACAAAAGCGTAAGTAGACTAACGCTTTTATTGTATCCAGGTTCTCAATTATATTTTTGTACCAAATCATATATGGATCAATTCACGGGTTGACGGACGCCATATATGAGAAAATATGTTATGAATAAATCAGGACCGGGCGCTCGCGCATCGCTTAAGGGCGAAGTGCCACTCAATCCTACCCCTCCACTTCGTACGACCCCCTTCATCCAACGTCCACTCAAGTGCCTGTTTTCCACCCGTCCGCCGCCACAGCGTCCGGCGGGCAACGTGACGGCAGCCGCCGGCCAAGCCGCGTGTAGTGGTCACGCCTTCGGGAGTGAGAGTGGCTGTGATGGTGCGAGTAGTATCTTAAGTGAGTGGGGGTAGTTTGTGGCGGTAGCCGCCGCCGCTATCGCGCGGGTATCGGCGGCGGAAACGCCTCAGCAGATGCAAAGCTCGGCGAACAGGGAAGGGGAGTCGGGGGATTGTTTTTTTTTTTAAAAGAACGATGAGTCAAGCGGCACTCACGACCAAAGCTCCACTTTACGGACACACCATTCAAGGAAAAAAACTTCCTGGGATCTTCTCCCTCGAAAAAACAAATAAGTAAAATATCCCATCCCTCCATTCGGGCGGGATGACGATCAGCGTTCCCTGACACGACGGGAACAGACGGTGGCGTTCGCAAAATTTGTTTATTGTGATGTAGTGGAGCCTACATTACAATGGCCGGACGTTGATGGACGGACGGACGGACAATGGACCAATCAACGGACAATGATCGAACTTTGTCAACGTCTAACTTCTCCGTAACGCTACGTTACCGGTAGCTAATCAGAGTAGACCTTTTTTCAATATTTACTAAGTGTCATTTCCAGATTGTCCATATTACTTTTTAAATTTACGATGAAACAATTAACCTGCTTCTAGCATTATTTGTCAGTATTGTTAACTGATTATTTATATTTTATTTTATTTATAAAATATTGAAATAAAGTCACTTCACATAATAAAACTTCTTGTAGCATCAGTATTGTTTACTGAATCTTTATATTTTGTTTTTAAAATATTGAAATAAAATCACTTCCCATAATCAGTTTTAAAGCATAACACACCATACGGTAACGTCACGTCAGAAATCGTCGATTGTAATTTCCCCCTTACAGAACTGCTTCCGCCTCTCACACAACTCAGGGATGTGCGATATCGTGATGTATCGACAGGGATACTCGGTGTGCGACATCGTGAGATATGTGATGCATCGAATCTTTTGCGATTATTATCGGCATTCATCGATCGTAAGAACGATTTGCTGCAGCTCACCACTCCGTTATCTCATTTCAGCTTGCCACGTTATTTATTAATTTGGAAACTGTCTACGTGCAGCATTAATGACGATTTTAAGTGAACAATACATTTATTACAAATATAAAATAAGGAACACACACGAATAAACACCAGCAAAACAGGTAATCATAATGTACAGCTCATGACGGAAAGCGGGACAGGATATCGAGTTGATAATTAGTGGAGAGTGGGACAAAGCTTTGCTGACGAAGATGCTACGCGATTTATTCAATGTACCCGAGTCATCCCGAACTTATGTCATTGACCCTTTGATGTGATTGTCAGCCATTATCTCTCCATCATCTCGTACCATCTCCATCATCTCACTTGGCTTTTGACGTTTCACTAGCTTTTACATGAATGTAATACTGTTGCTATCTATTTATTTATTACTTTTCATTTTGTGCTTATTTTAAGAAGGTCATTACCTATATTCTCCATTATTCAGTGCTATGGAACAATTTTCTTTGCTTTGGCAGAATGGTTAAAAATGAAATAAATATGCCATGCTATGTGGAGATTCGAACGTCGTGCATCCTGCACAACCCCTTCCGCTTCTGTCTCTCCCCAGCCTCACCACTTCACCACTCAAACTCTATAAAAACACGGCAGGCACTCGGCGTAAGAAGTTTCGCAGTCCATTAGCATCTATGGATGTGGAGGAGCTCCAAACGAAGCCGACGCCCTTCTAATCTCTCCGAAAAAAAGCTCTCATTTCCCATTCTACATCACACGCTGTCCCACTCAAATCCTCTTCCACCCACCCACCCCCCTTGGTGCCCATTACTTCTCCAGCCACCCCTGACCGCTATCCTGCTCTTCCGGGGGCGCCCTGTAGGATTTGAAAACTCGTCTTCACACGGTGCACACGACACATGTCCCCGCTTAGTTCCCACGACTTTTTAAGAGTATCCAATCTCCGCGATTAAGCCGGTCCACTCCTTAACACCAGCCCTTTTCCCCCTTAATCTCAGGCTCCTACTGAGTCGTCAACCTCCTCCTTCTCCTCGATGCCTTACAAACGGACAATCGGGTGTCGTTCTCCGGCGAATGGGGGATGGGACTTCACCGAGATAAGGTCCGTTCTGTGGTCCAGCTGCCCCGTCGTCTTTTTTGTTTTGATCCGTGCAGCCGTGATGCGCAAGTGATGATGAAATAAACGTTTACAGAAGGTTCGTCGTGAACAACCCTTTATCACTTTCAATAAAACGGGTTAAGATGTCTTAAATTAAGTCCTTCATGAGATTCTCTCATTATTGTACCTCGCAAAAACTTGCTCTGTCGCTGAGGAAGGATACTTCCCTGTGGAGAAGCTCATAGTTCACCGTGGAACTAGCAGAGTTTACATAAGTGGGGAATCTTCATATATTCTTCGATGAGCAGCTCGAAATTGTTTGTGATGGAAATCACGTGTGGTTAATTGTCTAGGTAAAAAAGAATGATCGCTTTCCTTTATTTAATAAGAGCTGTATTAATGAATTTTGGGCGTCTAATATTAAGCACCAATTCATTTTTCACTGTAGAAAAAAATACTAAGCATTTACTTTTTACGGAAGTGAAGTATGTCTTCCACTTCTAAATACTAATCGACAGGGTAATTAGACACGTTCATAGGATAACAAAAAAGAAGGGTATACCATAAAAATTTAAACATGTTGAAGGATGGTTTTCAGTTCTTAAACAGTTTTTTAAGTCACTGGACGCAGTTTATTGATAAGAATTCCCTGTTGCGTGCAACTGGCGACTGTGAGTATTAATAATTCGAAAGCCAACGAGGAGCACTTTGATTACAAGCCCAAGTTTTAAAATGTAAGATCAAACAAGTAGCTCGGAGAAGATGGAGGCTATTCGCAAGGCGGGTTTTGAAGATATCTGAGACTTCATCGTGGGCGGTGGATCTATATTGCAAGGAGAAAGAGTTGGGATGAATAAAACTGAGTGCAATCAGGCTTCAGCAAAAAGGCAGCTGAAGGAGAGTTTAGAGAGATCAATAGGCCCGCCCTGATACATTGCTCGTCCAGGACGCGATTGTGCCGAAAGGTCCCGCCTTCCTGTGCTCCACTAGACGGAGTCTCCTGAGTGCATTTCGCCGGCGCGGAGAATTGGGAGGGCAGAGGCGGATGTTGGAGATGCCGTTCATATCGGTTTTTAGGCGGCGGCAAAGCTAAAGGCTGCAGAAGAGGCAGTGGGCGATGGAACTCTTTATTCGCGCGATCACATCAAAGGGTGTGTTGTAGAGCTTGATTCCGAGGGGATGATGCAAGAAGCCCCTCATCAAGCTGTCTCATCTCACATACAAAACCCCAAAACTCATCTTCACCGATATTGGCCCCACAAGATATACATATCGTACTTATATTGAAGTTGAGACGTAGAAAACGGTTCAATCGACGAATATCGCGCCGGGGCGCGGTTCAGGGTATAATGTTATCACTTAAATGCTTTGATAAAAGATAAACAGACAAATTTATTGTTGTGTAATTTCATGTGAGAACTTGAAATGATTTTTTCTACAAAGTGCGACCAGGGAATTTATCCCTCTTTCTTAGTTTCGTTATGACGAAGCACCAAACTCATAGCATTCGTTTAGGAGCTCGAGAAATTGGCCTTTTTTCCGTTTGTAGCATAATAATGCCGAACAAAATCAATATTAAACTAAGGTATTTGTTATCAATCAACGCAGGAAATAATAAGCTTTAATTTGATGTGAAAGTGACAGAAATATATTCTCTGAATTTTGAAATATTACGCTTCAAACACGAGTCACACATTTTTTTAACGGACAGTGGTCACACAATCAAGATTTTACTTGCGGAATATTCCCATAATTTAATGAGCACAATTTTAGGTTTTTCAAATAGACTATTGTATCTGATGATGGCTTAACAGACGAAACCAGTACTCTCGTGAAAAATAAGTGTTACGTATTCAATGTGTTGATATTGAAAGTGTTTAATGGTGTTATTACAAAGTTGTGTACATACATTTGACTAACCCATTATGAACTAGTTTCCATATTGCAATAGATTTGATATAAACTGTAAGCATTTATAACCTGTAGTAATAGGTTTATTTTTGCAAAATTGTTGCTATAATAATAGAAAAAACACAAAGAAACTGAAAATTTCACAGATAAAATCTAAGCTAAGAAAGAAGGGGACATTGAAAGGGTTTAGTCTGTAAAACAGCAGAAAAATAAAAACATATTTTTACAAAAATAATACCGTATTTCACCGAATATAAGCCGCACCCCGTTTTTGGGGTCTCAAACAGGGAAAAAAGTTAATACGCAAATTTAAGCCGCACCCTTTTTAGTACCTAAGGTATTAGGCATAAGAATTCATATCTGTTTTTACATTACCTATGTAACAGTGACACAATGTTACCTATATTATTCTTTAATATATGAATAAATCGTGCACCAATTTTACCTTTTTCATCGTTATTTCTTACTTTCCCTGTGGCTTAGGCGAGTTTTGCCGGCGTCCGCATGGATCCAAATGGGCTGGTTTGCTCAAATCGGTCATTTTTACGATTTTTTAAGAAAGTTTTCGAATTTTAGCCGCACCTCGAATATAAGCCGCACCCCGATTTTGAGGCCCCAAAATCGGGAAAAAAACGTGCGGCTTATATTGGGATAAATACGGTAATAGTAAAAATAAATCTATTTCGCATAAAATCATTGCATGCATTTCTTTGTTCTATTTCAAGCAGAAAAAGCTGAAGGTTTAGCAATGCATAAGACGGATGACTCGCGCGCCCTATAAGGTACTATATACTTACTCAATGGATACTCCCCTTGTTAGACGGAAAGAGGAAAGCAGATGATTGCCTATGGATAACTTTATGGCTCGGAAGCTTCGTGTGGGGGCAGGGCGGGCAACTTGAGATGAGACGGTAGCTAGGGTAACGTCGGAGGCAGGGTGGCGGTCGAGGTCTGAGTATAGAGGGGTGACAGGAGGAAAGACGCCGGAGTCTGTGGGTCCACTTAAGTCACCGCGGCTTGAGATGACTGTGAATAATGGCTCCAATCGTCTCTCGATACCCCCGCCGCAAAGGAAGAGAAAAAAGAAGCAGTGCCCTCATTTCGCTTCCTGCTTCAAAACCATCACCGTCTGATGTTCCGCGCGGAAGCTGAAAGCGACATCCTTTTTTTAAAAGACTTCCTCATCCTGGTGAGTCTCCTCGCAACTTCCCCTCATGTATTATGATTCAGAACTTTCAACTTTTATACAATCCCCTTTTATACAATCCCCTTTTATACAACTTTCGTCCCCTACAATGGCTTCCTCGCAACTCATAGTGCCATATTTTATTTTATATTTTCCTGATAATTCTCGTGATTAGTTTTCTCAGGTCCAAATGCGCATTTGGAATATGAATACTTGTTTTCCTTAATTTAATAAAAGTGGGAGTAATGAACTTTACTAATTTGCTATTTATCACTGATTCATTTTGTACTGTGGAAAATAATAAAAGTGTCTTATGTTTTACCAAATGAAAAGCCTATAACGCTTCCTAAAACACACTGACAAGGTATTTTGACACGTGTATAGGCAAAAAGAGAAACGAACACTGTACCATTGTATTTAGAAATTGTCGACGCATGGTTTTCAGCTGTTAAATCTCTGCTGAAGCCATTGGACGCAGTATGTCAACAAGTCTTTCCTCGTGACGTGAAACCGGCGCCAGTGGATATTAATAATTCGAAAACCGGTGAGCGGGAATTGAGAGAACAAGCTTAATATTTGAACCATAAGGGACTGTAAGTTCTTTGCCCTTTGGGAATAGACAAAGAACTTTTCCTGGTTAAAATTTCTTTACTAGGACCACTAAAGCATAGGTGAGTTTCTACAGTTTTATGATTCCATCCTTGAAACTGATGGTATCAGGGCTGACGTCGTGAAAAGGATGGCCAACTATTTGGAGAAAAAACCAACTTTGTAAATTCCACAATCTTTATTTCGCTTGCACGACGCGCGTTTCATCACATAGTGGTGTAGTCATGTGCCTTTTACTGTGCAACATGACTATGCCACTGTGGGGAAACGTGCTTCGTACCAGCGAAATGAAGTTTTTGGAAATTACTAAGTTTTATCTCAACATGGATTCCATCCTTAGCCATGGGGCTCACTTACACATGGTGTATTCGCTATATTTCTTTCACCACGCTTCCTTCGCCCGTGTCCCATTCCTTAGCTCTCCGACCCGAAAGAAGTGACTGGGAAAGAACGTCAATGATGCCCTCTCGATAATGGAAGGAAGGAGGTTGTGGATGTTCGAGAATGGAAAAGCGCTTGAGGAAGGGGACGTAGTGTGGAGCCGCTTGGAGTGGAGTCGGAAGTGAAAACTGGGGCGAGAAAGATACTTAAAACACTCCACTTGAGGGGACCGGAAGGAAAGAGAGGATGGCGCCATGTTGGTTACAAACTCTTATAAAGATGGTGAATCGGACCCAGTGGCGGCGTGCGTGACATCTCGCCAGATAATCCTAAGGTTGCAAGTTCGATCACCGTCGAGGCGATTTTTTTTCACCCCCTGCACAGTCATATTTCAGTGTATGTAACATTGTCGGTTGCATCTCATGTTGATATCATCCTGTTAAATTGTTTTCCTGATAATTTAAAATCAATAAAAAATTAAAAGCGTAGTGTAAAAGCTCGCCATCATTAGTATGCTCTGAGAAACTCAATGCGCGGTTTACAAATGTTTTGCCATTTGATCAGTCTTAACTGTCTACGTGTATCTCTTTCCGCTAGTGTTATATGGTCCAAAATAACGCTAAATGTAAACATCATTGTTCGTAATTTAAAATATCTTTCTCAAGTAGGTACATGATGTAAAATTTTCAACTGCTAGCCAACACTTGTTTTTATCCATGTGCTAATTTGTTAGTCTTGAGTATTGATGAATATGGTCACGTCAGTGTATAACCTAATATGTGGCTTGATTAATTAAAATATAAAACTAGTTAGGCACATTTATTATTCGGATATTGGTGTGACTCGAATATTCGAATACCCAACATCATCCAAGACATCTGATGCATTCAATTAGTCGGTTAACCAAATTCTTGCCCACCTACAAAATAAATTATTTGCATGTGCAAATGGTCGAGCGCATACTCTGCCACAACTCTTATCTCAATCTCGTCCCACTTAAGGTAGTATGAGCGGAATATCACTTCACCAAGAATTTGATGAATTTGACTTCATTTTAAAGATAAACCATTTTATCTTTCCAATTATATCAAAATATCAACCCCTTGGCAAACTAATTTTCGAGTAATTTTTGTACAAATATCATCTATTTTACATGGGAGAGATTACGGCTCTGCGATCCAGAGGAAGAATATTGAAAAAAGTAGGAATTTATAACACCTATATTTCGTCAAAAAACTAATGAGGTGTAGTTTGTATGTTTCCTCAACAATCTATAAAAAATAAATATACTCACTGCAGTAATTTTGCATAGTCGAAAAAAACCTGTTGTGAAGGCATTTCACCGTACGGCGTGAAAAAATAAGTCAAGTATGAGACTTATTCAGTTTTATTTATTTAATTACTGAGAAAATTTGTCATGTAAGTATAACTATATTTTTGCGCCATCAATATTACAATATTTACGTCATACAGAGGCTGAAATAAAAAATAAAAATTCGAATATGGTCTCCATTATGATTAGGAAAATATCTCGCTCAAACTACCTTAATAAAATGGTCTATCTTTTCTGTGTATGATTTCAGGAGGTGACTCTTCCCCGCCCCCGGCAGCCCACTCGCCTTCCTCTCCGCCCCCGTCGTCCGCCTCCGACGGCCGCAACCCCACGTCCGCGGCGCAACAGCAGCAACAGCACGAGCAGGGCATCCGTCGCTACCGCACGGCGTTCACCCGGGAGCAGCTGTCCCGCCTCGAGAAGGAATTCTTCAAGGAGAACTACGTGTCGCGGCCCAGGAGGTGCGAACTGGCCGCGCAGCTGAACCTCCCTGAATCTACGATCAAGGTGAGCGGAAGAGTAAACACGCTTCACTATTCTACATCTACGGAGTATAGGTGTGGCGAAACTTGATGGCACTCACCAGTGGAGAATTAGATGTCACAATCAAGCGTTAATGAGCGGGAAAATATAGCGAAGGACTGCTTGAAGGAAGACTCGATCCCCTTTTCCCACGTCCCTAGGATGGGTTCCTTCCCATTTAATCATGCTCCTCACAAGCGAGTGCCACCAATTTTCGCTACACCTATACCGTGCAATTCACCACTAGGGTGTGCGGCACGGGGTGGTTACACACCAGGCATGCAGCACTCGTCCCAGTTCACATCAGGACCTCGCATGTTCTCCCATGCCGCTAAGCGCAGACCAAAAAGCATCAGGAGAACAGTGCGCAGTCAAACCAGAGACTGGGAGAGTGCTACGTAAATGAACATGCAAACATGCAGCACACTGCTAAAGAGACATCTGGTGGTTAATATTACTAATACTGTTAATTTATGAATGCTACGTGATACTACTTCTTGCAGAAAACAAAATAATGCCGGACATTTCAAGCGGGGTGAAAAGTTAGTGATGATGTGATGTCATTAAACACAAGAGATAAATCTACTCTACCTAGTGAAAGCGGGGGTTTCTTAAAATTGATCTATCCTAACTATTATCGTGCTATTATGATCCCTTATTGTACGCGGTTTTTTTTATATTTTAAATCTATCGGTTCTACAGTCTATTTCCATTATCTTATTCCTGTGATCGTTTGTGCCGTAATACGTTAGCTCTTATTCGAGTCGTTTATATTGACACGGCCGGAATTAGGACGGCTGGTCCGGCCGGTTAGAAAGACTTATCTCATAGTAACCCACATAATAACCCGTACTTACTATGTCCTTTCGCGGTCATGAAGTTAGTTCAAAGGCTGAGATTGTGACGGTCGCGAAGTTAGCCCAAAGACTGAGATTGTTATGGTCGTGAAGTTAGTCCAAAGGCTGAGATTGGGAATTCATTTCCTGATTCTCTGAGATAATTTAGTGCGGCTAAGTACACCTTAATTGTGGATTGGAACACGGATTTCGTCAGATTCACCGCGACTCCCTAATTCCGCGAATGATTTAGGATTTAGCAGAAGCTCAACCCTCTATCTCAAGAAAGGGCAGGAAGAATTACGAAGTCACCGCCTCGCACACACACGCGTGCTCACACCTATAGTAGTAATACTACCCCTTCCCTCACCTAAACATCAAAAGGTAGACCGCCAGACCGTCCGCCGCTCCCGAAGAAAAACACGGCAAACATGTTCACGACCGAGATGATGGCATGTTTGAGCGCAACCCACACGCACACGTCCATGTATCCCGCTGCAATCTCATCTCCCGCCCATAAAGAGAGTGTCTCTCTCAATTAACGGCCCCTTCAAATGGCTGGCGCTAAGTGACACGGCAAAGAGAGACAATACCTGCGCCCTGGCGGCGTAAAAAAGAATGACGAAAATCGTACATCTTCTTTTTTTCATCTCTCTCTCTCTCTTTCGTGCATTATTCTCTTCGTTTTATTTAACGATCGTAAGATATCTACGATTTTCTCCCGTGTCGTCAAAGGAGGGAGATGAAAGGGCGGGGGTCATGGTATAATGCGGCATTCCCCCACACAGAGAGATGTTTTTCTAGCACCGCACTAATAAATCGTAATTAACACGTTCCTCGACTATTCCATCTTTTTTTTTAGTCTTCCGCCATCGCGGTTGTTTGGGCCTCTGGGAATTCTTCTTTTTGAGATTTAGCAGTTCATCTAGTTTTCTACCGTCTGTACTACGATGATGCCCGCGTGAAGAACGTTCAGGTGAGCTCGCGTTGCATCCAAAGGCGTATAATAATGAGCTACGAGTGCAATGGAATCAATAAGCCAGCGGTGAAAAGTGAGAGAAATGTAGAATAGACAATTCTTAATTAATTAATAGAAAAGTCTTCATTAAGTTTTGAATTTTTATTTGCGTTCGTAATATCTAATGAGTGGCATTTTTACGCCAAAGCGATGCCAAACAGTACATAGTTGTTGGCTAAAATCATCTTCATTCATGACGAAATAAAATCAGACAGCCATTTTAACATTTGGACATCAATCAAAGTCCATCCCACATAAATAGGTGGATGCGGACGTCATTTGACGTCCCAGGTGTCTTAAGAGTGCTCATAGTCAGTGAAAAATATTTTCAGTGAAATAACGGTACACATTTCGTATATGGTATCACAGTTGCAAGGATTAAAAGGCTTTGGTATAATGCAAAGACTCGTAAGATACAAAATGAGGTCGTATGTGAGCGTTAATGTTTCGAACTTAGCCCGGACGACTAGCATAATTCTCGCTAGTTGATACAAACGCAGACGTGTAAAATCGTTGTAAATTACGCTCGATCACTTGTCTAGGGAAATTTTCAAGTTGAGGCAGTTTTAGGTGCGTATTGAGAAAAATCAGTTTGTCCCTCCTCCCGTCCAATAGTTCTCGTGCTCGATGTTCTTCACACGGCGAAAAAAGAAAAAATGATGGCCAGAGGAGCAAATTAATATTGCCTTCATTCAGTTAATATAGTTAGCAATGGACACAAAAATCTGAATGAGTCAATACTAAGTCTAATAAATATAATGGCTGCATTTTAAGAAGAAACAGAAATATTTCCCCAAATTATTCCATACCTGCAGAGCAGTTCAACCCTTTATGATGTGCAATTGTGAGAAATTCACTGTGAATTTCACACAATTGTGTGACCGCCAGCGGGTGACTCCGTTAAAGTTACTGCGCGGCTAGTTCCGCAGTTCTTTGAACTTTATGATATGATTTCTCGCTTTGTTCATCCCTTACTTTTTTATTCTTTCCGACCATGCTTTCGTCATCCATTAAGTCATAATTAAGGTCATTAATTATAATGACGTGACTCAGTTCCACAAAGTAAAGCCAGAAACTTTAACTTGTACAGTTCAACCCTGTTCAGCGTAATTCAATGCTGCTGCAACATGTATTTCCTCTCTCTAGAGCCTTCTTTTCTACATATGATCGAGTTCTTGTAGTAACACATAAGCGAGCAACGCAGAAACTACACATATTTTGCATTAATCACGTCACTTATTATTACAAAGATACGACTTCTGATACATGTATTTCCTCACTCTAGAGCAGTGGTTCTCAACCTTCCTAATGCCGCGACCCTTTAATTAAGTTCGTAATGTTGTGGTGACCCCCGGGAATATGGAAATAATAGCATGATCATCGGAAATATGTGTTTTCCGATAGTCTTAGGTGACCCCCAAAGGGGTCGCGACCCACATGATGAGAGCCGTGGTTCTAGGGCTTTATTTTCTACATATTTCCTCCTGTAATAACCTTAGAAAAAGTAGATTATCCAATGATCAAGTTTTTCGAATAACACATAAGCAAGCTCCGCAGAAACTAGACTTATTTTGCATGAATAACGTCAATGATCACTATTCCTAAGGTACGACTGCGAGAACTCCAACCTGTACCCATACCAAGGATGAGACCCACCTCGCGTGGATGTTTGGCGCATAGACATTCGAAAGAGAGACAACGACATCTGTCGCCTTCCTGTGGAAATACCGTGCGTTCCCCATCGCCGCCTTAAACTCTGCCCATCTCTCTCTTCACCCGCCTCCATTAAATTCCTTTGATGTCACCGCTTACTGAAACAGGTAGCGATCATGAGATCACCTGCCAAGGGGGAAGGATGGGACACTGGGAGTAGGGGGGGATAGGTGGGAGAAGTAACATTGGGTGGTTCATCTGCCCAGCGTCTGCGGGCTACCACTTCCATGTGAGAAGGGACGCGGGAGGTCGAGCCTTCCATCCCTTCCTTCTTCAAGACATCCCCGCCCCCAACGTGAATTCGGTGAGATTTTCCGCATAATCCCGCTAAGTGACGGGTGGCTGAAGGGTTATACAGCCCTTCTCACCTCGCACCGTCTCCCCTCTTCCCCCCATAGCCCCCACCCAAGCACCAAAACGATGCCACCCAGCACCAAAGCGGCGGGGGCATCATCCACCCCTGTGGGACCACCGGAGCGCCGCCCACGAGCTATCACCATATCCCTTCCACCAAGCCTTAAGAGATGTTTGCCGCCATTCCTCCGCTAGAGTTGTGGAATTCTCTCTCGTTTTTAAAGCACGACTGTGTCCTCTCCTAATCCCGCCCATGCTCCGACATCTTTTTGACCTCCTACTCCGTGTTTCATATGCAGCTTGGGAGTCCATTAGAGCCTAAGTCTTGTGTAGAGGTGAGCACCGATAACAGATTCATCAGCGGCGTATACGGCGTGAGCCACCGACCAAACACGCGTTTAGGGCATTGGATAAAAACGTGCGTTGAAAACCAAAATAAAGTTTTCAAAATAATATAGTGAAGTAAGTTTTTCACATGAATATTAATAAAAAACACGTTCTCTCCAGATCATCAATAAAGCATTCAAAATAAGTTCAGCAGCTTTGCAACCTTCGTAAGTCTTCTACTATATGAAAGTTGTCTAATTTAATCGTCTAATGTCAGTTGAAAGAGTCAAATAAAATAACAGCGAAATAATGAGAAACGACGTTCTATTCTAGTGTTTCTCCATTTTCGATGGTGTTAAGTTGGCTGACGAGGAGTATTCCCAATAGAAAGAGTAGTTTCAGGTGTGATATGGTGGAATATCATTATTTAAGAAAATTAACAATTCTCCATAATATAATTGTGGAAAATTGCCAATTTTCTTTAATTAAAAAGGAGTATTCCCGGTGAGGAAATTGTTCTGCATATTTCGTCGGGAATCGTCTTCCTCTAATTGCTTATTAGCAATTCTCTTGGACTGATTAATTATTAAGGCTCGTGTAAAGGTGAGTAGGCGAGGACTTGCGTTGATTCTCATTAAGTTACCGTCCATTTGAGCTCCTTCATTCTCCTATGCGAAATCGCACTCTTGCATTGCTTCTAATTTTTCCTCTTCTGCTGCCGTTATTGCTCAAGCTTCACTGCCGTGTAAGAGCATGCTTACATGCTTTAAAATGAGGGAAAAATGAATAATCTTGCAGACTATTCCCCTCAGTGAAGCTCGTAGTGTCGTTCGATTTGAGTTTTCCGCGAACGACAACACACGCGCACGATGCGAAAATGCTTTTAGCGGGAGGACGATTGTTGCGAGAGTGGGGGTTGCGAGAATTCGGGAGCCCTCTGGCGGATAGCTTTTGAAACGGCTTGCGCGGCCATGTTAAATTATTCGAGTTGCGCTCACCTTTTGGCGAAAGGGTACGAAATGGTTTCGGCCGAAGGTCGACATCATGCCATCAAGTCACGTGCTGAGAGAGATGAGTTTAGTAACGATTATGCCGTGTTTGATGCAATGTATTAAATGGGATGAGCAGGAGAAGAGATAAAAGGCATCGGTTAACCCTTATTCCACTAGCAGCGGCAAAACACAGGGCTTAATCATCATAGGGCACCATCGAGTTAAGTCACTCGCTCGTTCATCCTGAATTACGCGGTAAAATGCAGCACGATCAAATACAAATTACCTCCCGAGACATGAAGTAAATGATACGCTCCACAGATTGAACTCAACAATGCTAAAACATTAGTGCACTAAATCGATATTGAAAGAAAATGTGTTACAATTTCCTTAATATCTTTTGTACATATAGCACCAAGTCTTTGTATAATCATGCCCATGAACATTCCACTCTATAACAAAAATTACTCAGTCAACAAGTTTGTTCTTTTAACGTGGAAACTCATAATTTAAGGACGCCACGTCAGGCGTGATTTCATCTACTGATACACTAAATTTAAGAATGAGAACTGACTTATTTCTATCAGTGATCGAATCGAACATTTTTATTACGAGATATACCTTGTGCATCATCTTTAATAATTCTAATCCTTTTAAGTCATACAATATACGATAGTTAGTAAAGTAAAATAATTATGCGTCAAAAGTACAGATAGAAAATCATCAAGGGATTGAAAATAAAATTAAGCGTTTGAAGGAAATACATTTTTTGTGGTCAAAACGCTTTGAGTACTTTGGGAAAAGTTCTCTGTTAAATTATATTAGCGATAATTTTGTCATTGAAATCGTCTGGATTATAGTAAAATAAAGGCATAATGTAGTACACTGCATGGTTTCAGACTTTACTTTGTAAAAATATTTAGTATTCATACTAAATGATATACTTGGTATTTTTTCCACAGTATTTATATACTAAATATACTATTTATTTTTATTTTAAATACCTCCTGTAGAAAAAATAAAAACTATATAATTTAGTATGGATGCATTGTGTTGTGTATCGCACTGATAACAACAATAACTGACATCACACCTTGCTTTTGATTCCTTCAGCGGGCATTAAGGTTCTCAAAATGTAAATTGTGAGACCATTGATATCGTGAAATAAAATATACCTTTCAGTTCGCGTTGATTTACTCTCCGTTCAAGGTGCTATCAAAAGTCCATTGGGCGAACAAAACGTCCACGCTTCGATCACAATAGGCGATTGCCTTGTAACTGATAAAAGGTCGAGAAAGCGTTTGAAGCGGAGAAAACACAATTTTTTTTGGTGCTGGAAATAAAAACCTGAGGGGTAGCAATTCACAATCGCTTCACCACTTTGTGATGAAGATATGATGGAAAAATGCCTAGCTTATCGCTGGAAACGTGTCGTGCGATAATCTGTGGAATAGTGTCTCTCTTGAATAAAGACATCTGTGCGGCAGAAAAGGTGAAAAAAGGAAAAGCTTGAGAGAGAGAGAGAGAAGGTAGAATATAAGGTACGAGCGTGCGGTATAATAAAAAAAACATCAACCCTTAGCTCAAACTTGAATACTCAGTGTTTTAGAGGGTAGCCGCTTTGAGGCAGGCGTGTTAGAATGTGCGTCCCCTGTGTGAGCGCCCCTGGGGCAGGGGCCCACGTGTGGGGCCCTCTCCGACTCCCCGAAAAATCACCGCACAAGCCGACATGGCCTGACCTCTTCCCCGCGTCGGCTTCCTTTGAAGTCCCTTCGAGAGTAGGTGGGAGGTAGAAAATGAGAGGGGGTATGGGTTGTGAGAAGGAGGAACATAAGAGCTTCTTTCTCACCTATGCTGAATCCAGAGAGAAAAAAAATAATTACTTAAAAAGAAACTTCTTTCTTACATCTCCCGCACCCTGGCTGCCACCACTGTTCAGAATCCTTCCCTCTCCTTCTTCACACTTCGTCTTCACATCGCGTCTCTGCAGGGCTCACCGCGTGTCAATCCTGCGCTCAGCGCTAGGGGGCGCATATGTAATTCCTAATGCCCGCGCACTACTTAGGCAGTCCCATGCGCAAAAATGTGACGAGAGGTGTTCGGTATGGTATGGTGAATATTACTATGTGAAATTAACCACTTTTAGTAATTTCTCCTCTTCGCATTTAAACACCGAACATCGTGAATGAATTCTTCACGGGATTCCCACCAGGTTAGATGATCAGCCAGAGCCGACGTTTCAATGGCTAACTCTGCCATCGTCCTCAGGGCGTTGAGTGCCGGGTCAAAATTTGTCCGGGTTTACATATCTTCCGGCCGTGCGTCAGGTCGTTTCTGATTGGCCGTTGTCGTTCCTGTGGATGTTGTTTTTTCGCGCCGTCTTAATTATCTTTAGAAGTTAAGGTAACCTTAAGGTTGGCGGATAAAAACTTCAACCGCGATACGGGATACGCGATCAGCCATGCATGGAAACCAGTTCTAAAGATAATTAAGACGGCGCGAAAAAACAGCATCCACAGGAACGACAACGGCCAATCAGAAACGACCTGACGCACGGCCGGAAGATATATAAACCCGGACAAATTTTGACCCGGCACTCAGCGCCCTGAGGACGATGGCAGAGTTAGCTATTGAAACGTCGGCTCTGGCTGAACATCTTACCTGGTGGGAATCCCGTGAAGAATTTATTCACATCGTGCGCCAGGAAAGCACCAAGTCTTATATTACCGAACATCGTTTCGAGAGATTATGCATGCAAGTTTTTTAAATTTATATTTTTAGCAAGAAAATGCAATCATTTTTTTCTGTCCTCTACTGAAAACGCGTACGCAAACTAAGTTTTTTTTGCGAGCTTATTTAAACTATCTCGGTGAATGGTAAATTAATTTTTTAAAATAATTAAGAAAACGTACAAAAGACACAGCGCTACATTTCTGATGCGATTTGAGCGTCTGGACTAAATTTTTTTAAACGAAGTCTCTCTGGTAGGTCGTCGTGTCTATGAGAACGTTTTCATTAGAAAGAGGTCGACTATTTCATCCTAGAATTTTGAGAATAGTGATATGCATGTATTGTTCAACTAACGTAAGGTATCACCCACTGCCGTCTTTGGCTATATAACTGCGGCAAACGTGAGTTACGTCACTCGTTTCATTTATGAATAATTATTCCCATCAAACCCCACGGGCGATCAAGTGTTATTCTTCTTTCGCTCATGGAGAGCTGCCGCACAGGGGGAGGAGGGGGTGTCCGGACGGACCGGAGTGGGTTGCAAATGGGTTTTCAGGCGGCAGGACCGTAAAAATGATCCTTATAAAAAAAATTAACTGCCTGCCTTCGTGGTGCTGTCCTGGCCATAAAATCAGGAATGCCCACCGACGGGGGCGGTGTGATACGAGAAATATTCACCACTATGGACGCCGATGAGGAAGGGGGACGATATCAAAGCCCATAATGTACGGAACCCACGAGTGGTTTTGAGGTACTTTTTCGTACATGTCACTATGCGATAAGGCGCTGAAAAGTCGCGTGGCAGAATCTTCAAAGATTTTTTTCCTCCAGGGAGCCTAAAATTCCTGTATTTAATGATATTAATATTTATTTAATGATAATAATTATTGGTTATTTGGTCATTGGTCTCATTAGCCCGGCAAAGAATCCCTCTTTGGGTTGAGTGTGTGTGTGTAACCCAGGCATCCTTAGCATGGTCTCATAAGCTCAGCGAAGTATCCCTATTCGGGTTGATTGTGTGTGTCTGTGGTTGTCCCTGGCGAGGAAGTAACATTCCCGTAAACCACCACAGGGTTTTCTGGTCGAAAGGTTGTGGTTGGTCACTGGCGTGGATTTTTCCCCCTATTTTTTCCCGCAAACCAACACAGCAATTGTGGCGTATTTGTGACGAGTGGTGCCAATTTATTACGGCCATTGGAGAATTTTATACCTTGTAAGTTTCAATACAAGTATGCAAAAAATCACATCAAGGACAGTAGGACTAGATAAAATAATAATAATAATTTAAAGATTGGTGATAGTAATTTGGATTTCATAAAAGCTGGGACTTAGTTATAGCTTCATTATTTAGATTTTACAGCAAAAAGTGTACTGGGAGTTCAGGCAGCTCACAAAAAAACATATTTAAATTAACATGTAGAAAAATGCCCACATTACTATCAGGGAGCTATACAAAATCAAATCAGTGCATTTTTAAACAAGAGGGAATAATTTTGATACACAATGAACACCTGTTTACAAATATGATTGGCTAAGAAAAGTAGGACTTGATATTGCAAAACATGTTTCATTGTATGATTTTTTTATTCATTATTGGTAGTACATATTTAATTTGAACATTGGCATGGTATGAGTACAAATTATACTCCTGAACCGTGAGTTCTATAACCTTATGGTATTGACCAAAAAATACTTTCCGTGTTTATCACTTTTATGAGAAGGGAAGTAATACATTCAACTAGGGCGTCTTATTTTCTGTGGCTCATTCACTGGGTGTTTTTTCGGGAAACTTTCAACAGGTAGGTTGACTTTTGGTTGAGAAACATCCTGAATCCAGAAAGTATTTTAGAATTTTTGGGAGTTTTTAGATTACGTTACAGACGTTAAAGCAACTTAGACATTATAATCAACACCAGCGTTTTGTCAGACCGTGAAAAAAATTGGGTTTTTGCATATTGGTCATCGTGTGCTGGTTAGATAATATTTATAGACACTTCAGAACTGTAGGAACAAAATTAACAAATATTTCGAACTCGTATAGTCCTGAAACCATCCCGGGGAACCATTTAACCCATTCCATGGGGCCCACAACCGGTTTTATAGTACATATAACATCATCAACCCTGGAATAACCACCTTTCAATAACGGTCAAACGAAAAACCGGTTACATTTTTATCATACACTCACCGCTTCACATTATTCATCACAGCGGCCGGATATCAATTCCTCCTCGTCGGTTTAATATTTTGATTCAAATAGCACAATAGAGTTTCCTTTGATAGAGGCGAGATTTTTATGGATTATAGTTTCATATGTGTGATTATCTGAACATAAAGAGTCATTCTTCGATGAAAGCTGTGATTTCTAAGGTGTATTCCAACGGACGTGGCGCCAAGTTTTTGTCCATGTCTTACCTCAAAGAAAAGCATGCATCATGACGTTGTACACCAATTGAAGTTTCCTCACATGCGAGAGGATATTGCAGTCATGAAAAAAACTTTGCATCAGTGCCGTTGCCCAAACATGTGCGCAGAGGAGGCAAATAGACTTGGACCCACTACCCTAGCAAATACATTGCTATACTTGCTCCAGTAAGTGCCCTCTTACGTCTTTGACTAGCCTCGATTTATTTACCCTTGATAATATTATTACTTTTGTTATATTATGATCTATGATCATTCCGAAATTTCTCGCGTAGATTTTCTAATGCATCTATCAAAGATAGCAATCCCATGGGTAATCGAATAAGCAAAGCGTAGTCGTCCGCGAATGTAACCGGCTTTATCAGTTCACCTCCCAGATTAATTTCCGGTTCTAGCTCTTCCCATGCCTCTTCTATCATTTCCTCAGCATAAATATCAAAAAGCAAAGGCAAGCCAACCCTGATTCTCCGTCAGCCACCTTCATCTGTGCCCTCTGGACCGTGAATAAATTTCGAATGAGTCTTAAGTCTCCAATCTATTCCTATTTCCATGACCATCTTCAATATTTCTTTCCCAATTAACTCTGTCAAACGCATTTTCGAAAACAAAAAAATAAGCACGAACGTTTCCTTCCTAAAGCGTTTCCTTCCTAAGGCTAAATTGGTCATCTTATAGGTTGTAATTTGCACTAGTTTCCAACCTTGCTATTATTGTTACTAGGCAATCTACCGGTAGGTAAAAACGTGAGTAAAAATACTCTAGATTTTTATAAGTGCAGAGTTCTATCTACCAATGATATTTTTTCCTTCATCTCAGCGTACGTCCCACGCTTCTTCATCCCGTCCACAAGACCTACTCTCTTTTATTCCCCTTCCACGCTTATCGTCCATGCTACCCTTTATCTAAGCCTTATGTTACCCTTCACCCCTCATTATCTCCTTCAACCGCATACTTTGCCTCAGCCTATTTCCTCAACCACCATGCCAAGCACTTACTCGTTTGTATTCCTTTACGTACACCACACCTCCTCTATCCTCCTCCACACCCAAAATTCGAATTCCTGTCTCCTATTCTCGTATTCCACCTTTCTGTAATGATTCTAAGGAACATTTTCGCCGCTTATCAAACGAAACGAATTGTTCTATTATCATCGCATTCTGAGGCTTCCCTCATTCTCTACATGCTGTTGTAAAATAAGAATGTTTCCTAAATGCGAAACTGGAATGGTTGGGCTGAAGCAAAGGCTTTTTTGAAGCAGTAAAGGGCGTGATAAACACCTACTATCGAGCGTTCCACATTTAGATGACAGTGCTCACCTCTAAGCCATGTAGGCACTCATTTCTGTCTCCGCACTAAATTTAACTGAGTTACTTCAGGGAAGAACATTTGCATATTGGGAGACTCATCGATGCGCAGTTATAGCTTACGGAATTAGTACAAATTTTATTGTACTTCGGCTATTGGCAACATCTTACCTCCGGCCTTATGGATAGATAGATAGATAGATAGATAATCGTTTTTATTATCGTAGACCTCCAAGGCCCATGAGATAATACATACACTTCATAAAGATAATATATAAAACAGAAAAAGAAAAAATAAGAAAGAAAAATAAACAAGTCAAATACAAAAAAGACTAGTATTATACGATATGGTGTAACAGCACACATAAATAAAGCATTTGCAAGTAATATTTTACAATTTTTCCCACAATAACTATTTCAAGAGATGAAAATCATTGCATATAATTTAGTCGATAACTTTTTCCTTTAGTAGATACAAATAGAGTTTCTTTGTAAATGATTCCATTGAGACTTAAACAGGAAACGAATTTCCATAAGAGCCCATGCTGTCAACTAAATGTGGAACGCACTACAGACGGTTCGTCGAGTGAGTACTCCTGCGGAATGAAAGGAGGCTATGACGAAGATATTTTCTTCCGCTGACGAGAGAGCTAGGGAAAAATGGAGGGTTGACAAGGAGCGCGAGACAAATGATATATCTTGTTGTTGCTTCGCGTTTACCTACGCGAAACGGTTTAGACATCCTAGCAGTTCCTCCCACGCTTCATCCACCCACCTCCTCGAATAACAGAACTTTTTTTGACCAAAACATTAAAAGAAGCATGCATGCCTGGTGAGAATGGGGCTTGGGGTGTGTGTGTTTGTCTGCGACTGCAATGACTCTCCCGACCAAAACGGTACATTTTCTGGGCTTTAGAAGGGGAGGGGGGGGGAGGGGAAGTGGTGTCGTAAACCCTGAAGGGTTCACCGACCGTACGTATGCATGTCCAATGTGGACTTGCGCAGAGACGCCCAGCTCTGGGTATGGTGGTTCTCCTTCTAAAGACAGTGTCCGAGCACTTTCGCGTCTGCGACCAAGGGAGTACGGCACCCGTGTGGTTGGCTGTTGTAACGGCATTCCTCTCTTAAGTCTGTCGAGTCGAAAGTGGTGTGGGTGCTTTGTCGTCTTCGACAGATGTCTGTCCCGTGATACGTGATACTACGTCTGCCGGACAGTGTACCCACAGTCGAGTCGCCACTCATTGACCATGTCGCCACACAAAGGAATTCGTCTACCGTTTTAAGAGTAGATGCTCCGTCGGCCATTTTTGAGCACACGTTAAAGGAAAAGGGACTCGTTTACCGTTTTGGAGTAGATGTTTTTGGAAAAAGAATGAATCCCTCTACCGTTTTAGAGAAAATGTTTTGAAGGTGTGTACCGTTTTTGAGTTTAATATTCGAAACAGAAGTGAGACTCTCGATTTGAAATCCGAATTCATGAAAAGGAAATAGTATTTTTTTTAATGGTCGAGAATTATTTGTTTCACTTTTGCCCATGTGGTTTCCAAGAGAACCTGGGAGTGGGTTATTTGCACAGACGGCATTGCGTTGATGGCCTGCTTTTTTTGTAAACAAGCAATGCAGCCAATTAATTTATTATTTATTTCATTACCACCGAAAACAGCACATATTGGCCTTTACATCGGGGTATTTTAACAATTAACAACGGACAAGCACATACAACCATGTCCTGGGAAGTGAAAAATCCTCCCCAGGCGGGATTCGAACCCGCGACCTTTGGGTTAGCAGGCGAGGACGCTACCCCGCCGCCACCGAGGAAATGAAATTAGTTTATTCTCTCGGTTTCATTTCTTTTACTCAACGTTATAGTATTTAAAGGCAGTTAGCTTTTGTATTTAGTGTACAATCTTGAAACATTTTTAACTCGTAAAAACAGAAACTTATATGTTAAAAAAATATTTGCATTGCCACTTCCTCTGGGAGAGACTGTCCTAGATAACCAGGGAATAGCTCACATGTGGCCCACTTAGTTTCATCTCTTCTAAATGTAGAACTGTAGACTTGCTTTCCGAAAGTAGGAACCAACCACTGAAAGATTCCTCAAGAAATCACAGTATGATCTCGTTGAGAATAAGTATAAGAGTGAACATAAATAATTTATGTGATTGATGCGTTTCTACTTTTTCGTCATCCAGCATTACAAATCTAAAGATTTTATACTTTACCCATTGGCCACATATTTTACAAAGAAAATTCTCTTTTGTTTTTAACCGAGCCGAAGCAGCACAACTAGATCATTCATTTTTAATGAAAATGAATACGTATTAACTTAAACGTATTTGGATGGCAATTTCTCTGTTTTGAGTTACCGTTCTCCTTCTATTATATAGCATTGCCAACTCAGATATATATTCCGTTTACTAACCACGTATTTATAACAGAATATTCTTTGTTGCTTAAACAGGAGGTTGAAGGCATTTGCAAAGATATAGCTGTGCATGCACGGGAGAGCTGGAAATGTTTTGAAAATTCTGGTTCCGTTGGGTTTCCGCTATACAATTTTTCCGCGACCAATCAGTAACCCAGCGTGGTAGAAATAATCACCGGACAGTGAACCCCTGACTGAGGGACGTAAAAATATTGGGCCTATCGTCTTTCCGAGTTGTGCCTGAGGAAACAAGCGGTCAGTCTGTCTTACGCGTGAGCCTTACCCGTGAAACAAGATCCACGGACGAGACGAATTCTGCCGTCAGCCGCCCTTGTGGAAGCCCCCGACTTAGTGAGTGAAAAGGTTGGCGACCCCCAAGATTTCCGATGGTCGATGAACCTTCCTATTTTTTTCCACACACCCTGTTACTCCCTCCAACCTCTGTAAGAGGGTCCCTGCCCCTGAGACTCGCCGCCTTACCCCGTCCTTGGAGAAGGGCGGGACAGCCGTGCCGGGTCCTGGCGGGAATGGGATACCCGGCCCTTAACGGGGGTAAACTGCGGACAATAATCAATTGGTGGCGGCGAGGGTCAATTGGAGGAGCTAGTAGGATAGCCCAAGGAAGTCAAGAGAAGTGAAGAATTGAAAGGAAAAACCGCTTCTTGACTTACCCACCAGAGATAAGACTGACCTTAAAGGGATCTTGCACTTAAAAAAAGGGACTGAGACCCTTTTAATGCAACTGTAAACTCCTCTTCTTGAGCCTTGTGGCGATGGGAAGGTCACCGTACCCCTAAAAACGGAGGGGGCTATATAAATGAATGCGCTACCGTTGTTTCAACCGAGCTAAAAGTTCGTTTCCCCCTCAAGGAAGAAAAAATGTATTTTTCTCCACTCAGGGACGTAACGAGGCTCATGACCATACTACACGTATAAATTCAACCGCCTTCCCTTTTTATTGTCTGGGCACAGGACGACGACCTCACTTAAAACGTACGCTATAGATGGTAAAAAAAGACCTTGCCCGTTGATGACTAACAATGACTTCTGAGCCTTTTTGACTTTGAAACGACAAAAGCCTTCTGCTACCTTTTTCATTTGCAGTGAGGGATTGTCTCGAATTATGATACTATTGTTTTTTGACTTTTTGCTGGTCATAGAAGTGGAAAGATTACGACGGGTAAAGATACTTCATGGACTCCTCATTGGTTTATGGATAGAATTATGTGCAGAGATAAAAATGGAACCTGAAACACAGTAGCACTAGTAGATTGTTACCTGATTTACCGTATGGGTAGAATCAGTAATAGATACTTTACCCTTAAAATAAGATAAATATAACTTAGAAGTTGATGGATAGATCATATATTTTAACACAGTTCATTAAGAAAATAATAATTTTGGGATATTTGAATCACATATCATCAATTATAGGAGTGAAAGGCATAAAGTATCAATCGCCCATCAGCTATGAATTTAGAGAAAAACATCAACTTCGGATTAATTTCTTTTGTACCGACATTATATACTAATATGATGTTCAGAAATTTGCGCTTAAATATTCCTCCTATAATTTTTGTTAAATCATAACAGTCGTAAAGTATCTGAATATTCCATCATGGTGATTTTCCATTAAATTCATTTTTAAAACAGGCGACCTGTTTTGCAACTCTAAGAATAGGGAATGGGTTGAGATAGCACAACTTTTTACGTCATTACGTGTCACCAAAATTTCTTTTAACACATTTCCGTTTATTTACATTAAAATTGCATCATTTGCAATAAATGAAAATAAACTCTTGATTTTTAATATTGCTAAACTATGCTTTCTGAGTAGAAAAGCTATTGAAATTTATTCCAAGCTTTATAAAAAAATGAACTTATTTTTGGAAAATAACGAAACTCTTGGCAACTCAATTGAAGGAAATAATAAAAAAAGATGTATAATTCAACTTTAGGAAAATACAATTTATTTTAACCTAGGTCTGCACATTTATGGCATCACCTGATGATAACATATCATTGCCAAAACCTAGGTCGATAGAAATTGTATTTTTCTAAAGTGAAATGTTACATAATTCCTTTTTATTACTTCCTTGGTGGAGAAATCCTATGCATTTCAGTCTGTAACGGTTCATTTAGTTCAAGTTAATTTACATTTTCGTCAATAATTTACGGGAGAATAACACCTGCATTGAAGAATTCAATGAGATGTAGTTGGTGACTCTTGGAAGCCACCATCTATGAAGATTACTGTTACTACGAATAATGTTTTTTAAATCAATTTAGTTGAAATAGCGCGTATTCCTCATATGTAAATACCAAATCCGTTGGGATAAACCATCGCCTCATAAGCCGAACAAGTAAATGATTTTTTATTCAGTAATAGAAGTGTGGTAACATACACCGATATTGTCAGAATATCTCCGTTTCTGAAGCCTCTAAGATGCCGTTTTTGCAACAGATCACAGTTTCTCGGCGTAAGTGGAGGCTTTTATTTCATAATCTTGTGTCTCTATCGGAATCTTATGGAAAATCTTTTCCTAATTTTCTACTTTGCTTATTGATTCTCTTCAGGTTTGGTTCCAGAACCGGAGAATGAAGGATAAGAGGCAGAGAATGGCAATGGCATGGCCTTATGCCGTTTATACCGATCCAGCATTCGCAGCGTCCATCCTGCAGGCAGCTGCGGCCACCGGCGCTTACCCATATGCCGCCCTGCACCCGCCGCCGCACCCAATGCACCATCACCCGCACCACCATGGACATCCGCAGCCGCCTCCGGCTGTACCTACCACCGCACCACCGACACCACCGGGACTCGCCTCTGCACTGTCCTACTACCACCACGCTCTGACGGCTCACAGGCCTTTCCCAATCCCACCTCCATCTTCACCAATAGCGCCACTCCCGCCACCCCCACCTCACCCCCATCTTCTCCGCCCCACTCCGGCCCCGCCTCCAACCTCCTCACCCTCCTCCCCGCCCACCGGTGCCTCCGCGTACGCCCATTCGGTACAACAGCACCACCACCACCACGCCATGCCGCACCACCATCTGGTAGCAGCAGCCGCTGCCGCAGCCGCCGCCGCATCCAACGCCTGCCGCTGCCCCCCACCTCCTCCGCCCCCAGCGTTCGCATCTCCCACATCCCGGCAGCAGCCGTCCACGCCCCCACAGTCTCCACCCTCGCCGCTCCCGCTGAGGGCGGAGACGCGGATCAAGTCGGCGGACCCCTCGCCGCCCCCGCAGCAGCAGCCTCCCAGCAGCACGACCACAACTGCGACACCCTCGTCCAGGCCGGTTCAGCTGTTCCAACCGTACAAGACGGACGTGGAGGAACGGGCGTGAATCTGCGACCACCCGAAAATGCTAATATGAGCTTTCGGAACAATTACTGTGCGCTGCGGAAGGTACCCAGACCTTCCAGGGACGTCAACTTGGACTACGGAGAGTTTTTCATCCCGGAAATCCCTGTATCCAAACCCGCAACCGTGCAATACGGATGTGGAGGAGTAGGTGTAAAGGCCAGGCACTCAGGAGAAGCGGCTGTGAACATTAAGAATAAAGACTGCGCTGAAGTAGGTACCCAGTTCCTACGGAGTGTTTAAGACCAAGACCAACTCCCGTCTCCCGGTCCGTCCAGCTCTTCCAGACGGACATGGAGTGGGCTTGAATCAACGAAGCCCCAAACGTGCTACTGTGAGCTTCAGGGATGAAGGAGTTGCTCTGCGCAAGGTATTCAGGACTCCAAGAGACATACGTAAGAAAGTTTACTATCGGGGAAACTCCCACCTTCCACTCCGTGCAAGCTATTCCAGACGTCTAAGACGGACGTGAAGGAACGATAGTCAAGAGACATTGGAGTCCAGAAATTAGAGGCTCTGGGTGCCGGAATAAATAGCGCACCCTTTGAAAGACTTCAAGGGTTTTTTCTGAACCCTTCCAACTGGCGAAAATGACTGCTAAACACATTACCACTTCGACAATTTCCTCATTCCGACACGTCAAGCTCTTCCAGACGGAAGATGAGGAATGGGCTAGAGGTATAAACGTCTATGAAGAGGAGTTGTCATCATTTGGGACGAAGACGGGTTGCTGTCGAAGGCACCAAGAACTCCGGGAGACTTTAACGAGCGAAGTAGGCTACGGAGATTTCAACATCCGTACGCATCGATTTAGTTTCGTTACACGCATTTCTTCCCGATAACTCGCTTCCTATGTTCTGTTTTACGTCGGACTCTCTGTGACTATCGAAACGATGACGCGAACGGAACAAGTGATTTTAAACCCTGTGTTCGAGTACCGTGTGATGTGTAGCTTCTTCTTCAAAATTTTCTGTGCAAGTGCCATAATTACGAAGTGGCGGTAGCGTCAAAAACTCGTATGTCTTATGTGTTCGAGATAGATAAATGTGTGAAGTGTCGCTTCTTCAAATTTTCCGTGCAAGTGCCATAATTGCAAAGTAGCGCTGGGTAGACTGGGGTAGAAAAACAAATTACAAACCCATGCCCAGCTAAATGTATAATTATGAATGGTGCTCCAGGAGTACCCTTCAATGATGTAAATACGGTGATGCTGCCAAAAAACCATATTGACACTCAGCGTGCTAGTGTGAGTGACACTGAAAGTGAAATTTTGGAATAATGAACACTGGTGCAAAGACAGGAGTCAAATTCCGGTACGGAATTGGACGAAGGGAAAATGTGCTATAAAATCAATCGATATATTGGACTACATATTTCTTGAATAAGGACATAAATATATATACAACTGGTAATAAATATTATCGCAGTTTAAACATTGTTTTTCTTCGATTATACCCTCGTTTCCTGACTTTCCACATCCATTATTTCTGGTTTCTACTGTGCGGAGATATTCTACGGTGAAATATCTGATTTGAGTACCTACTTAATTTTACGCTCGAAAATTTCTTGCAAAGTTAACATTTTCTGAAAAAAGCGGTGATCATGAAGAGTGCAGACATCAATTCACAAAAAGAATCAGGCCGACATAATTCCAACTGAAGTATATGTGATGATGCACCTCCCTAGGACGAATTGAGTGCCGATTAAAAAAACTACTCTATGATTTCAGTACTTAATAAACATGATCTATTGGCAATATGTTGCGACCAAAAGTGGAGTTTACAGATCTTGAGTCCTAAAATTGTTTCAGATTGTAATAGCATTATCGATCTGTCATAATTAAAAATATTTAATTTTAAATGTTTACGAAATTGCTAACTCAAATCTTTATTTATTTAAAAAAAATCATCGCACATATATCATCGTATCTAAGGTAGCTTTGGACCGAAATAGTAAAAATTGATACAAATGTTACAATATACTAAGAGTATATTAAATAATAAAATTTAGAAAATTTGTAGAGCATTTCGACTACTCATGGGGGACTTTTTCTTAGATTTCCCGTCGTGTTAAAGGCTCCATGACGGCCGACGTTAAGATGCTTGAGACGGACGTACAAAAAATTAAGAAAGACTTAAGCTACAATGTTTGTGCAGGAAAATTTGTCCACTTTCCTAGTTTCATTGTAATGAAGCACCAAGCACGCTTCATTCGCTAAGGGTTTTTTTTCTTTGTTTCTCCGCTCTTAAAATAATAATGCCAACCAAAATAAGCATTTAATAAAAACATTCACTATTAATCAACGCAGAATATAATAAACTTTAATTTGATTTGTGCAAGTGACATAAATAGCTTCCTTGGTTTCTGGGATATTACGCTTCAAACTCGGGTTGAATCATTTTGAAACGGATTGTAGAGAAAATTTCTTGGGAAACCCGAGAAGTGTTTTTGTATCTAATTCGCTGGGAAAGCACCGATTCTTATTTCAAATGATAACTTTTAGTAGCAGAAAGGATGATATTTGGCCAGTGAGCTTTCCCATTCTCTGTTACACCGTGCTTTTTTTTGTTGCCGTGTTTAAGAGCCGTGTTTGTATCATTAATTTCAGCGGAAAACGGTTTGTGTATTTCTTCAATTCAACGCTCTCACTGATAATAATATCAAGCAGAATGTTGTGCCAGTGAATGTGAGAATAAGATTAAGAAATCTCATACAAATGAAGTATGTCTGTCAATTTTAATAGAAGATGAGGATTAAACATGGGAGCAATATCCATCAAATTACGGGAAAAGTAATTTTAAGAACACTTTTATGCATCGTGGCTGAGCAGTTTCCCGTCCTGATTTCTTTGGGTTCCTCGCTGGATACAACAGAAAACCACTGAAGGTAAGAAAAAATGACGATTGCCGACGGACATCTGGGAAGGTACACCCTTAATTCAGTCTGGCATTTCATACTACTTTTTGCAGGAGCATATAAATAGTAGTGGCGTTGTATGGGGCGGAAACGTGGACCTTGAGAAAGGAAGACGAAAATAGGCTGAAGGCTTTCGAGATGTGGGTGTGGAGGAGGATGGAGAAGGTGCGTTGGACGGAAAGGAAGACAAATGAGGAAGTGCTTGACATGGTGGGCGAGGAGAGGAAACTTATAGATGAGATTAGGGGAAGGCAGGGTATGTGGCTGGAAGGGGTAATGAGGGACGATGGTTTGCTGAAGGCCGTGATAGAGGGTAGGATGTTGGGTAAGCGGGGAATGGGGAAGGAGAAGAATAGGTTTTATGGGCGGGATGAAGAAAGGTAGGGACTTATGCTGAGATGAAGAAAGAAACACTAAAGGTAGAAAGGGCACGGCACGTGTAAGAGTTCGTCGGATATTCTCTGACTTTCATCACAACCTACCTTTAACCGGTAGATTACTGTAATGAATAAATAGTAGTAAAAATATAAAGCAACACTAATTGTACTATTTTCAATTAAAATAATTTATGATATTTTCATTAAGTGTTGTATGAAATTCCTATTTGTAATATCTTACTTATGACCTAGAACTCTTGCACTCCCATTTCCTGAATTAAATCATAAAAACGATGAAATAAGGCATTTCAGTTTTAAGAGTACTTTCCAGAAGACGTCACGGCTACGATAAAAATAATTTCAAAATAAGCTACCCAAGAATTTATTACCTCAGAGACATTGAAGTCACAGTACCAAAACAATATTTCTGAACTCTTCAATGGACAGTGAGGGATCTTCATTTACATGTTTATTTCTCCGTTGACAAGGACGACATTTTCCGAAAATGTATGTGCTGTTGCGAAAATTAGGGTTCATTCAAGGGATTCAGTCGTTTTCAATAGCCCGTCAGTATCTGACAATAAACGAAAAGAACAGAGAGAAGATAGAAATGCCTATTCATTCGATTCGATTGATCCGGCATTTTTATTTTCTAATGTTTTGGAGTTACCGTCATCCAAAGCTTACAGATTGTAATTTAATCTACCTGTTTAATATAACTGAATAATATTCTCCAGAATATTACTGTGCAAATACATTTTATGCAATAAAATTTATAAATATCCCAGAAATGAAGTATGTTTTTTTATTATTACCCAAGATGGGAATAAATATCGGAACAATTTCCATCAAGAAGGACAAATTGGAGAAAATAATCTTTAGCATAAAAAAGTACTCTTGTAATATATTCCTTTGCTCTCTTTCGCAAAGTATAAGTCATGAAAAGAAATATATTTCAACCCTCTTGCCTCCACTTCTACTCAACTGGAATAGAGAGGTGTACATTAGTAAACATTCCAAATAATTTCAATAACAATCAGTTAATGTGCTAGACCAGCGATACTCAAGGGTGACAAAATCGTCCCCTTGGGGGTGAAAATTAGCGTGGCAAAAAAATCATGGGATTACAACCAGGCTTCCCTAAAGACTTGGGCGCCTAGGCGCTATCGAGAGGTGACATACAAATTAAATTTAATGGCATCATAGCAAACATTGGTTTCCTAGCTAAGAAGCATCAGGAACAATGATCTCATTGAATAAAGAGGGCAAATATACATTATTTTCTTGTTAAAAATTTTATGGTGGCGACTTGGAATTTTTTTTGGTAATTCAAGGAGTTTTAACCTAGTAAAGGTCAAGAAACCCTGCAGTAGAGTAACTACTTTTGTTTATTTTTTAAATAAATAATCTAATAGGTGGGGCGACGCTTTGCCTTAAGTGTTTTCGTCATTTCACCTCGTGTTCACTTGTACTGGCATTATTTTTTCGTTTCGTATTTGGGGGCCACGCAATTCGTGTAGTTTGAATAAATGATGAAAATGAAGGCTTGTAAAAATCCGAGATTCCGACGCGTTCCTTTAAAATCCTTCCCTCATTCCCGCTACTAGTCATGATTTAATAAAATATATTTAAATGTGGATTAACACCAAATTTTAGAACTTTAGAGCATCTGAAGGTACTATACACTGGCAAATTTATTGCGCAAGTAACTTGCAGCAATCAAATTCAAATTTAAATTGCAGGTTTAAACGGCTCTTCAAGTCCGCTCGCAGAACTTTTAAAAGCTTTGGCAAGTCGCTTACAGAAGCGTATTATTATCAGAATAAACAGCAACCAAACTGGATATGCACTAACTTATGAACACTATTTCGTCAGGTCTAACTCTTCTGCAAGCTCTTCCAGAAGAAACTTGTGGAAGTAACTTGCCAGAGTAAACTCTCCTTGAGGAAACTTTAATATTATGGACTTAAGCTCCCTACTCCGAAACATTGCCGCATGCTTCCAAGGAACTATTGGCACACATGAAAACCCCACCCTATATGGAATCTGGAATTACTGCCAAAACCCCCATTTTTAATACACCTGGCCTAAATTTGCAAAAGATATCCCCTTGTAAATCCATCTGGAATAATTAGCCAGCCTATCGTCAAACATAATTAAATAAACATCAAAGATCCTGCATCGCAGCGACATCCTTCAACACTGAACTAAAACAATGCCGAACAGCGGGAGGTGAAGAGACGCCGGAAAATGCATATCCGCGCAGCGATGATACCTAATACGAAATTTTATTTATAATACCGTTTCTAACACCGTCATTATTGTACGTTTGGTTCACCGTTAGGATAGCGTTCTTGAGAATTCCATCAACTTTTTATTGTTTTCCTTACACACATCCTGTAGTTTCCTTTAAGGTAGTTTGAACGAAAAATCACTTCACCTAGAATTTGATGAATTTGACTTCATTTTAAAGATAAAACTCCCATCTTTCCAATGATATCAAAATATTAACCTCTTGTCGAACTACTTTTCAAGCAATTTGCCTGAAAATGTAAGCTGTTTTACATGGGATAGATTACGGCTGTGCGCTTCAGAGGGAGAATATTAAAAAAAATTAGGAAATTTTAGCACCTAGATTTCGTAAAAAAACTAACGGTGTGTAGTTTGCATGTTTTCTCAACTATTTATAAACAATAATCTATTACTCACCTCAGTAATTTTTACAGAATCGCAAGAAAACCTGCCGTTTTGAAAGGTTTTCAGCCGTACGGCGGGAAAAAATGAGTCAGTTTTGAGACTTATATAGCTTTATTTATTAAATTACTGAGAATTTTCGTCATATACAACTATATCTTTGGGCCATTAATATTACAATATTTATTTTATACTTCTTATGGACGCTGAAATAAAAAAAAATTAATATGGACTCAATTATGACTAGGGAACTATCTCGCTCAAACCATCTTAATTTCACCAACCAGTCTCCTTTCGTTCTCCTAAATCCTTCCGTTCCGTTCCTGCTCCGAATTTCATTTCCTTCCGTTCATTTCTCACCCGCTCAATGTCTCTCATGCTTATTTATTTCTTTCTTTCTTTAAGTCAATAGCAGATTTCTGTAACACGTGAAAGCTCTACGCGTGTACTAAACAAAAAATTCAGTTTTTGAAAAGTCGTATTCAATGATCCAAGGCGTGGTTGTAAAATGTTTATTTTGGAACCTCTCGAACGATGGGATCCACTTTAAAAGCTAAAAGAAAACGCAGGATATAAATTGTTAAAGGATGAAAAAAAAGACGAGATTTATTTGAAAAAACATGAATACCATTATGACCATAGCTCGTAAATACAATTTGCCGTGTTTTAAAACTGTCATCAAACTTTTACAACAAAACATATCAACAAATCTCAAGTTATTTCGTACCTGTTTTCAGTGAATCTTCTGCAATGAAGAAAATGAATCGATGAACACCTTACACTTTTGAATTGAATTCTATACTACTAAAGAAATACTATCTTTTAACAGCTTATTTAACATAGGTAAATAAAATATCTTGTTGGCCTTCTGCAATTACTTCATCTACATCTACAAAATACCCTGCAAGCCACCTCAGGGGTGTGTGGCAGGGGGTGAGTAATCACCAACATGCATTACACTATACCCTAAAGTTAGTGTAACTACGACTAATTATGCATTAGCATAAATCGCTAATGCTTGTCACGAGGCGAAGTCTCACAAGCATGCAACACTACACTACAGATGTCATCAAAATGGAGAGTGACCGTCAATATACACGCATAAACATGCACAATACACATACTACGTCATCATCTGCAAGAAGATGGTGTTTATAGGGGTGGTGTTCACCCACATTGGACTGCATTTATTCACCTACTTTTAAAGCAAATTAAGCGAGATATCACTTTACCTAGAATTGAATGTATTTTATCTAATTAAAATAAAAACCTCTAATCTTTTCAATGGCACCACAATATTAACCCCTTGCCCAACTACTTTTTGAATGGGATAGATTACAGCTGTGCGCACCAGAGGGAGAATATTAAAAAAAAATTAGGAACTTACTATACCTTGATTTTGTGAAAAAAAACTAACCATGTATAGTTTCTATGCTTTATTAACTATTTATAAAAATAATCAATTACTTACCGCATAATTTTGACAGAATTAAAAAGAAACCTTCTGCTGTGAAGGAATTTTCACCGTACGACGTGAAAAAATAAGTGAAGTTAGAGACTTATGTAGATATCAAATGATTCGATTGTGGCGATACTTGTTGGAAATTTGAAATAAAATTCATTATGACAAAAACGCAGTACAAATTCCACTGTTTATTTTAATGCTGTCAACCGGTTTCGACGTCTAAAGCGTCATTTACACTAAGCGACATTTACACTGTCTGTTTGTCTTGTAAATGAAGCTTAAGGTAGTTTGAGCGAAAAATCACTTCACCTAGAATTTGATGAATTAGGCCTCATTTTAAAGGAAAAACTCTCATCTTTCCAACAATTTCAAAATATCAACCACTTGCCGAGCTACTTTTCAAGCAATTTGCCTAAAAATATAAGCTGTTTGACATGGGATAGATTATAGCTGTGCGCTCCAGAGGGAGAATATTAAACAAAGTAGGAACTTCTAGCACCTATATTTCGTCAAAACACTAACGGTGTGTAAATTGCATGTTTTCACAACTATTTATAAAAAATAATTTATTACTCACCACAGTAATTTTTACAGAATCGCAGCAAAACCGGCTGTTTTGAAGGGTTTTCAGCCGTACGGCGGGAAAAAATGAGTCAAGTTAGAGACTTATGTAGCTTTATTTATTTAATTCCTGTTAATTTTGGTCGTATATTAGTATATCTTTGTGCTATTAATATTACAATATTTATTTCATACTTCTTACAGACGCTGAAATAAAACAATAAAATTTGAATATGGTCTCCATTATGACTAGGGAACTATCTCGCCCAAACCACCTTAAGACATTGAAACCGGTCGACAGCATTAAAATAAATGGTGGAATTTGTACTGGGTTGTTTTCATAATGAATTTTCTGTAGATATATTTATTTATTGCTGAGATTTTTTGTCATATATAGCTAAATATTTGCGCCATTAATATTACAACATATACTTCATACTTCTAGAGGCTAAAGTTAAAAAATAAAACTCGAATATGTTCAACTTTTGAGGATACCGGGACTAGTCACAGTATTTTCCTTTACGGAGTCACCCACAAGTGCACATAAGTGCGATATTCTCTATATTTTTTTCCTCTGTGAAATATCGCACTCCATTCCAATTGGTCACTCCAAATGGTCTCCATTATGACTAGGGAAATATTTCACTTAAAATAACTTAAGGTTGCATGAAGGTAAATTTTAAACAGAGTAGCAGAAATACAGCATCCATGTTTGACGCTCTTTGTTTATGAGAAAGGCGTAGATGATGATCCTGCGACTTTAATGATAGCTTATTTGTCCCTGTAAAATGCTTTCACTGTGCTATGGAAGAAGATGATCTAAATAAGATCAGCTTCTACCATAGCGGTATGGTAAAAAAGAGAAGAGAAAATAATTGGAAAAAAGAAGTTTAGATATCTCTACGTTTGGAATTAATACAAGCATAAGAGTATAAAAATCGATCAAATAATGCAAGATAAGCGAAGAGATATTGCGAATCACTATTATTATGGAACATAAGCGAACATTTATAAATCATAAGTTAACATTTATAAATTAAATTGAAACAAGTGGTGAAGTACACGAATCTCTAATGCTTCACAGTGAAATAGTCATAAACATTTGAGTCCATGGTTAAATCTTTAAAACATCAACTTAAATGCTGAGCCATTTAGAAACAGAATATTTTGAAGTATAAGAAAAAAATATTTAAGAACATAAAACAAAATAATGAAAACCTCTAAAATTAATTGTGTAAAAATGTTAAAACGCAATTAAATTAGATTTATTATGCATTAAAATTCACTTAATCCAAAGCTAAATTTTGTAATGAACATGCAACATTCATGTATTGCAATTGAATCCTCAATTTGCATTGTAGACCACTCAAGTTTTTACATCTCAAAATCAAACTCGTGAGCGTTTTTACTGTCTTACGAAATGATACATGGAAAGTTAAAAAAACTGGATAAAGGTCAGTTCACTCACCTTTAGAGCAAGCCCGAGATTATGCGATTCATTATTTCTGTGATTTCGCCAAGCAAGAAAATCTCCGTCCCAATGATATAAAACACAAAATTCATTCGATTCCCCCGTCTCTTATACTGGCACAAACAAACATGTTAAAAGGAAGGATAATGGTTACCCGGAGACGGACGGATTTTATTCCCATAACCATGGAAGGAGACATGAGGAGACGTGCGCTCATACACAGGGATTTTGATGAGCAATCTATTCATTGTTTTGCCAACGTAATTCCTTCGCCAGACGTCCGCATCAACATTTACGGCCTCGACTACGACAAAAGCGTTCATTCTCTCAGTCTTTCCATCTTATTCTTTTCCTTGCCACTCATTTAAATTCGCCAAGTCGCACTGCCCTGTGCCCTCCCAAACCCAGCCCGTTCTCTCTCATCTTCTGCTCATCTTTATGTCACTATCTCGCCAAAAAGTTCATCCCCTCCACGGAATCCAACAAAAAATATCATTCCAAACCACTCCCCAAATCTCCTCCTCCTTCTCCAGAGCAAAGAAATCAGGGAATGATTTTTGTTATCTTCGAAGAATAAACGGATATCGTCCCCTCTCTTTCAAAAACCCAGCTTCCCTCTGTTATCGTGAATGTCTGGGATGTATTTATGTAAGGGAGTCGTCCCCGGTTGGGTTGGCACGGCAAAGTGGAGGTTTTTTTTTCGGGGGAAAATATAAACGTAATGTAGTGGGATGGGGACATGTGTGTTCCGGCGCACGCTTGGAGACAGAAGAGGGGTACGGGGAAAGGGGTGGGGGTCGTCTTGTCTCATCCCACAACCATGGTCCCTTCCCCGTGCCAACTAGCTACCCCCCCCCACCCTCGTTTTCCCCCAACGTTTCGATTCCCTTGCCAGGACACTCCTATCTCCCTCTTACGAGCGTTTATTTCTTTCCTACTTGTCCCCATACCAACTAACTGTGCAGACAGGGTGACGTCGTTAGATTCCGAACGTACTCATGACGATATAAACAAATTTAACAGTAGAACCTGTTTTAAGCAGAATCCCTTAGCGGCTATGATATTTTTTCGATTTGAGAAGTTTTCCACTTAAATGAGTTTAGGCCAGATATCAATTCACATAAAATTCCATGAATTTGGCCTCATTATAAAGAAAAACATCTCATCTTTCCAATGATAACAAAGTATCAGCCACTTAACTTCATACTTCCCAGTTACTTGCCAAGAAATGCCAGACATTTTCCATGAGAAATAGTATGGGGAAGCACTCCAGGGATAATTTATTTGAAATTATGAATTTCAAACGCATAGATCTCGTCAGAAACTTAGCAGTGTGTAGTTTGTGTGCTTTCTTAGCTATTAAAAAAATTAAATCAACTCCTCACTGCAGTAATGATTACTGAATTGCAAAATAATCTTCGTTAGTGAAGCCGTTTTCAGCGCACAGCGTGAAAAAGAGTCAAGTTAAAATCTTATACATATATGTATGTACCACACTTATAGAAAATTTCAGAAACTTAAAACAAAGCTTTAGTGAAATTAACGTTACAGTATATACTTAATGTTTCTTAAGAGTGGATTAAAGTAAAAAATAAAATTAGAATATGATATCTATTATGGCTAAGGAAAAATCTCGCTCAAACTACACTAAGGTGATTGGAGATAGTAATGTTTACTGAATTCGCCTGTCTATGTACAGATTTGCGTTCTTGTTTTCATGTTCTTAAAAGTGGTATCAATAAACAAAAGTGAAGAAAAATCATCAACCGATTTGGTTTTGGTAGCTCAATTCTATTTTAACTCGTAGCCTTAAGGCAAATGACATTTATTTCGAAATAATGCGATTACATATGTATAGATTTTCTTCTCAAAAATACATTATAATTGCTGCATTAACATATAATTGATGGTCAAAAAATATTAAGGTGTATCGCCGAGTCGAATATTGGAAACAAACATATTTCGAAATTATTTCGTCTACATTTCGATCAGCAATGAAAACTCTAGTTATATTCAACTTTAATTGAGGAAACAAATGTAAAATATAATTCTTGTATCATTTCCATTGCTGCGTGTATGAGTTCCAACGTATGAACATATGTTTAAAATGAAATGTGGCCCAAAATATTTTTTCAACTTGCTTAAAAAATTATTAAAATGTACACTCAGTGTCTCAAGATTACATCTTGTTAATCCTCTAGTGTATAGTGGTAGCAAAACATGGGGGCAGTTGAGAAGACCCTTTTTAGTGGCTGAATGCATTGTCTACGAACTTGCTCCGCATGGGGTAGTGAGCCATCTTAAGGTGTTATTAGAATATATAGCGGATTTTCGTAGCGTCACTTCCATGTTTTCCTCATGTCACAAGGTTTTAACCTGACTCACCTCAAAAGCGCCAAATACTACTTCACCAGCCGTTTAGAAATTGGTTTGCAACAACTGTCTAAAATTGGCGCTGATACTCCCGTCAATTGTAATAAACTTCTCCTTTGACGGGAAGGCGACGGAAAACTGAACTCCACCGTTCGTTTCCGTCACGTCAGTAAGCGTCGATCGTAATACCGCCTTAAGCTCACATAATTATAGCTTAGGCTGTAGGAATAATTCCGTTTTTGCCTCCGACAGTGTACATACATTCACTAACTAACTCAGTAGTCTTACGAAAAGCCGAGAAATGTTGCTGTAATCTTCATACGGCTATGTTTCAACAAGTTAGTCAATTTTTTCCGAACCAAATGCCGCATTTTAAGTTCCAATTTACTTTTAATAACAATACGTTTGCATTTGAGAAAGCATTAGAACTATTTTAGCGATGATTTTTAGGCAATTATTATGAAAGCCTTTGATAACTTAATTCAATTTAAATTAATAACTGTATGTACATCACTTTATTGATCGATAAACACGTTTTGAAATCACATTAGGTGTAATAAAATGAAAATTTGACAAAGATTAATAAAAGAGAAGATGAAGACTTGCATTGGCTTCTCATTGTCATGTGATGTACGATTTTTCAGAGGACGTAGAAGTTATTGATTGAGAACAGTACGAGTCAAATGCTACCTATTTGTCAATAAGTAATTTAACTGTTTAAGCAATTTCCCTCGCAACAAAACGGATTGCGACAAATTATTCAGTGTGATTTATTTGAGAGGCATGTAATCTCGATAAGTCGCCAAAAAATAATACATATTTTCACCTGAAATAGGCGTTCTCAGATTTCGTGTCCAGCAGCGCATTCATAGTGGTTTAAGAATTTCAACTGCGATCATTGACGACTCATTTTCTTATTAAAAGAAGATTTACGGCACTAATCAAGTGCTACGTGACATAGTAACCTTCAATTCGAATATTTTTCCTTTTGCTCTGAAAGTTAATTGAAAATCTTAGGCCTACTTGCTTGCCAGTGACACTTTGTCTCTTCACCATGCATTTGAGGTGGCACGGAATTGAAGCCATAGAATTTTGACTACCTACGAGCGCCACAATCAGTCTACCCATGGTATTTCCTTGTGAAGGCTTGTTAACTCGTGGTAAAGGCAATCTTTTGCAGTTACTGGCATATTTTAGGCTTTTGAAAGGTATGTGCTGGCAATTAAGTATGCATGTAATGCGATTCTTATCCAAAAAGCGGCTACATTCGGTTTTTTTTCCATATAAAATCGAAATGTCGCGAAGCTGCGCGGCACCAGTGTGCAACGAGAGCTATGGCTCCAAAAAACCAAGCTTGTCGTACTTTTCCGGCACCCATAGACCCTGTGAAGCGAGAGGAACGGCAAAATGATATAACAAGGATCGGCATTGACTTGATCCGGTCAGGTTTTGTGCGGGAACCATTCGCATTCCGCAATACACAATAAGGACTAAGGTGCTTCGGGATTCGAACTGGAAAATCGCCTACTTTTTTACAAACAGACGACGATCGAAATTTGGGTGTTCAGGCCTGTACATCTCGGAGGCTACGATTACGTTTTCGATCTCGCGCGTCACATTTCCTCCCACGTCACCACACAAACCTAAGAAGTTTGAAAGAGTGCATTCGCACCAGCGTGCATGCATGGAGACCGCCCGCGGCCCTCCCCTCTCGAGACGAGAGACGCTCGGCCGCCATCATGCTGAGCCTCCCAGACGGCGGCAGTGGCGCCGGCGTCGCCCCGTGGAATAATCTCGCATTCGATCTCGGCCATGGAGATAATGGGAAGTGGGAGGGTGGGAAAATGGTGGAAGGATGGCGGGGGAGGGGGTTTGGAAAGAAGAAAACAGGAAGGGGGTAGGGAGGAGGAGGAGGAGGAAACAGATGAAGGAGCAGCGAGCATGGGGAACGTCCTCCATTTTCCACAGGGGAGGACAGTCGTGCCAAACTATCGGGTGATCAAAACTAAGCCGTCGAACGAGGCCGAGAAATCCTTCTTTTTGTGCTCTTATGCTGCGTGTGGGAGTTTGAGAGCACAGGAAGAGGTTGAGAGGACGTGGAGCAGAAGCCGAGAGGGAGATTTGAATCGGCAATATAACTTTTAAGGTGGTTGGAGCGATTTTTGCATTGCGTGATTTGAGCGAGATTTGCCTGAAACTTTGCACACGTGTTCTAATAAGTGGTAACTATAGATAAAAGGGAAAAAATAGGCTTTTTACCGATTTGGTTTTCTTTTTAGCAATTGAACGCTGTTTTCACTCGTAGCCTTTAGGCTCATGAGAGATATATTTTGTAACGATTTGATTACATGTGCACAGATATTCTTCTAAATGCGAAATAATACATTTCTTCTCATTTTAAAATATTGCTAACAAATATCAAGGTGTCACACCGAGTAGGTAAATGATTCGAAAAAAAACATGTATGAATGTAATATTCGCCTAAATTTCGGATACCGCACATAAAACTCAAGTCAAAAACTTTAATTCAGGCAAAAAATGTAATATATAATTCTTGCATCATTTCCATTACTGCTTGTTTGGTGAGTTCTACCGCATAATCAGATGTAGGTAAATGTGGTCCTGGCATTTTCTTTTGATTTATTGAAAAAATATTAAAACTGTGCACCCAGTGATGAAAAACGATGCGAAGATAGTAAGGAATTAATAAAGTGATAATTAATTGATGATTAAAGAAGTTGATTTTTATCCTCCGAAGGGAGCAGTAAAACTTAGCTGCAGAGTAAGATAATGCTACTAATTCTATGATAAATATTTTTTCAAAATTAGCTGATTTGGGGCATAAAACATCAGCATCGGCGATAAACAATGAATTATTTTGTCTCATCATTCCAAAAACGAGCGTAGTTAGTGTTACTGGAAGTTTGCATATTTCATTATTAACGGCAAATTAGCAAAACTTAGTGTTCCTCACCAATTGGTTGGTGGGTCTTCCACGCGGGGCACCACCCTTCCTCTCGGTATGCAATCTCACGCTTAGAACCGAGACATGGTACTAACACATGTATTAGTACCATGGACCGAGGGTACGGAAGGGCTGCGGGAATAGGAAGGAAAAAAAAGATAGATAAAAAGGGTATGGGAAAGGGCAGCTTCCGACCCCAGAGTCATTAATAGGCTAAGGGGCAAAAGACGGAACACGAAACAACATTTCATTTAGGGTGTTTGCTACATCGAGTCCTATTAATGAGGAAACGACGGAGTCGCAACCGGTCGTCCAGGGCCCGTTCCACCCGTAAGTGTTCCTCACCAGTGGAGAAAAAAAGGTCACTGTGGGTGAAGTAAGCGAGAAAATGTACCGAAGGACTTCCGGGGGGACCTCTGGAGTGACCTTCAGCCTCTCTATACCTTCTCTCCTGAATACTCTACTGCCCATTGCATCACGTACTTCACAAGTGAATGCCACCATGTTCCCTTACCTCCATAGTCAACTCGACGGTAAGTGCTAACGAAGTTACTGTGGCTCTCCAATATGGTTCAAGTACTATAACCTCTAGAATACACTCATTACTATCCTGACACTCACATATAATTTCAGGCTCATATCTGTACTTTTTTTAGAAACGAAACAACTTGTCATTTTTTCCAAATGGGTTAGCTGAAGCATTTCCGATGAACTCATAAAAAATTCCTGAGAGTAACTAAGTTTAAAAACACGCTAATTTCACAGTTCACATCCTTGCGAGGGCAAATACTGCCTTACTAATAATTTTTTAGAATTCGTAAACAGCTGTAAATGTTTGATATGGTGAGTCGCGATCTTTTTTCCATTGCCCCTAATCAACTTCTCACTTCTAACACTATCTCTTCCAGATCCCAAATTTCTGATAGTAACATATTTTACGCTCGAAGTTTAACTATGGTGTTATGGGAGGTTATTCAAAATTCTATGAACAGATATGATTTATAAAAATATCATCGTCTAAAAATTGAGTAACAGCCTATAATTTGACAGTTCCTGAAACAAAAATTGAAATAAATGGATTGAAAGCATTTTACGTCACGTAGACTGGCTAAAAACTATGATAGAGGGGAAGATTCCGTAGAAAAAAATGTATAGGTCGACCTAGATCGAAATACATAAAGCAAATAATATGAGATGTCGGCTCCACATCCTACGCAGCAATGAGACAACTGGCAGAGGATTGAAATAAATGGAAGAGTGAAATATCTGCGAACGAGTGTAAGGACTGAAAACCAAAGAAGGGCATATTTTGAAAATGCCATGGATAAACACGGCTATTACAATTTTAACACACATAAAAACTTACTTAATAATCGTTGAGTAGCTCAATTTTTTTATGTCTCAACATTATAAATGCCTCTATGAAAGAGCACGATACAATGATGCTGTAAACGTTCCAGTAAAAGCATTCGAAATCTGTTCAAGCAAAAACTCTAGTTGGATATACAATTATTTGAAAGGAATTCCAGTAAATTAACGCGTAGCATCTTGATAACCCCATCGCTCTTCCCCTCATATAATTTCTCCTCTTAATACCGTCGCTAGGGTCCATTTCGTCCGACAAATCTCCCGAAAGATTACGCGTTGTTTCATTGTCCTGTCCGTGATTCGATTGGGTCCCTGCAAATCCTCCATCAAAGCAATTGTTGGAACTGGCTGCGATGTTCCCAGAGTCTCGTCCGAATCATAATAAGGTCAAAGAGAGCAGGATGCAGGCTTAATGAAAAGTCGACGTTTCCAGTCCCCACTATCATCTTTTAACCATTCCCGGGGCTGCTTCAATATCCTCAGACCCCTCTCCCACATGGCTGTATACTGCTCCTGCACCCTACTACTCTCAGCGATAGCAATCCCCCAACCTTCTTGGCTTTCGGACAAATTGGTTCGCCAGCTTCGGTTATCGCATGTCCATCGTAAGAGGAGACAGGGTGTCTTCCAATTTCTGAAAAACTTCAATCTGTCCGACCCTCCTCTCAGCATCACTGCTGTAAGCATTCTCCTTACTCTTCTTCTCTCTATATATATTTCTAAATCCCATTTCTCTTCATCATCCTCTTTCGTACACGCCTTTGTTTCTCTATTATCACTTTCTTCATTCCTCTTATACGGTGTGCTGTAAATCAGTCCCAGATAATTTTTTCTGCGTTCTTTGAAGAAGAAATATTAGAAGAAATTCAAACAAATCTGGTTGGAAAACCGTTTGACGAAATATGAACTCTTTGCAATTTTATACTGGGAAGTGTTTAATCCAGCCGCTGTTGATGCTTTACATCATAGTTAAGCTCATTTTTGTTTATGTTTTACAACATTATCAAGGTTTGATGCTTGAGTTTTTTTGTTTTAAGTAACATATATGTAAGGATGCCTCTTACGTGGCATATGCGAAGTCCGTTTTTCTTTCTACTCAGTGGTTTTTGAGAAAATTGGTGGGTCAAAAGAAGCGTCACTTGGACAAAAAAGATGAATAAAACTATTTGCGGACGTATACTTAAAAAGATGTTGACACACATTTTCAAGTTGAATAATGCTTTTTGCTCCATGTTAATGTTTTAGGTACACTGAGCAAATATGTATACAGTATTACTTGACTGCAGCAAGAAAACATAAAGAGTAAAAATGCTGCTCGCACCTTGTTAAATATCAACAAACAATACTTGATCTTATATAAGAGCTCAAGATAAAAAAATAATGGTTGGTGGGACACTTGGTAGGGGAACTTTTGCTTCAGGGTAGAAAAGTACCATTAGGGTATGAATGGATTAGCCCATTAACATTTCTCAGAGGAAAACTACGAAGAGTTCTTCTTTCGCTATGCACACGCTCCACCATATCAGTCCTGAGACAACATTATTCAATGAATAGGGGTTAGGCTTACTGTGAAATAACGTGAAGTGACGTATAAAAAAACGGCGGAAAAACACCCGAATTTTACTTCTAAGAGCAGCACTGAGGGAAATTTCTGAAATAGTGGTTACACCAATATTTCAGAAATTTACCACCTTTTATTGTTCAGTTTACCACTAGTTCAGATGTGTTATGTTACACCACAGTGGTGTAACATAACACACCTCAACGGCGACCTGGTGAAAAGGGTTTGGATACAGGTATTTACTGTACTGTAACTTAAACGATCACGAGTGGTTAAAAATGTAAACAAATTGATGTGACCAATGTAACTCTAGTTCTGTGTTACGTTGGTCACTGTTAAATGTTACATTGGTCACGAATATATCTAAAGCATAGTAAAGTAACTAATTATTTTTTATTGTTCATTGAAATGTAGACAACATTGGTTAAGAGATTTTAAAAGCATTCGACTCTGAGAAAAATTTATCTTGTCCTTAAAATTAAAATATCCCTAAATCTGTGACCAACGTAACAAACCAAAAATGCAATTTACTTAAGTCTAAAACTTCTACATACCTGAAAATTTAGCTAAATTACTGATTAAATTCAGTTGAAAAGATGGTGTTCCGTTTATAATAAAAAGCAGGATCGTTCAATGTGAGTTCAATTCACGCAGATGATCGCAAATACAGACACTTATTTGTTATTTTAACAGCAGGATTCAATAGGACGGGGTTACCATGACGTTGCTAACACGGGCGACGCCATTTTGAAATCCTGATGCCAGATTCATAATCAGCAGGAAATTCTCTTAAAAATGACATATAACACTTTTGGTTTCTTTAAAATTTAAAAATTAAGTGTGAGGTTGATATTACCATGGAATGTCTCTATAGCCAAATATGTATATCTTTCCGGGCGAATATCCACAATTAATTGTCGGCGAAAAAATGTGGAATTTAGTGTTTGATTTGACCGTTACTTACTGTAAACTGAAAAACTAAGATGGACTGGTGCTTATATTTCATTACCATTCAACTTCCTGGAAGTGTTTGCATCTCATTGACAGTTTTGTGGGAAAATGGCATTTGAGTTTGATAGAAAAATATTATTTTTATCCGTTCCCGCATTTTACACCGTGTAATTTCAAGTTCAATTTGCCAAAAAAGTAGCGCGGAAAGACAACATTTTGTCATTCATATCAGAGAGGACGAAAGTACCTATATCTAAGCCAGAATAAGAATAATAATGGCACTTGAGTCATTTCACGGAGGAAAAATCTTAATGCGTGGTTTTTACTCTCGCAGCCTGTGCAGCCTACCAAAACGAGAAGAGGACTCAGGACGTTAGAAGAAGAAAAACGGTGAAAGAGAGGCGCAGATAGATTGGAGGTAAGAGGTTGCCTAAGAGTGGGGAAGAGAGTTGCGGAGAATATTACGGAAGGAAAATTAACGATAGGTGGGGAAATAAAATGAGGGAGGGATGTATGGAGGAGGGTGATATGTGGTACTGAGGTGAAAAGGGGAGAAGAGGAAATGAGAAGAGAAAAAGGAGCCGTGGGGAAGGATTTAGTGAGTAGTAAGGGTTTTGGGTGTGAGAGCGGGAAGCCTGAGTTGAATTGGTGTGGGGCAGGAATTGGATTGGAGAGCAAAGAGGGGTGATTTAAGGAAGGTAGGTGCGGGAGGGAGGAGGGAATGGCCAATGAGGATTAAGTTGGAAGATCGGTCGGAGATGAGAGACAGTGTTGCCAACTCAGGTTAGGAAACTTTATTACTCACTCCCACCACTACTTCCCTAGCACCCTTTTTCTTATGCTCGACCTCGTATAGATAAGAACTCGCGATGGAGAAAATTGTAATCCCCCCCCCCCTTGGAAATGACGCGTATGCGTTGAAAATTCTCGATGTTGCGTAAAAAATACAGTGTGGAATATACAAAATATAATTATTTAGGCATGTCGGAAATGGCGCCAGATCCACACCATTCTACCCAAAAAGGCGCCGCTTGTCGAACAAATAGATAGTCACGACAATATTTTGCTCATTTCGGTAATCGATACGTTTTGCTGTGAGGCCTTTCTCGGTGGAAACATTTTAGATTCATATTCTAACGTCTGCGTCTCCATTTGTATTTCCTCATCGTAAAGGATTATGAATTTACTTGTAATGTTTTAAAAGGTGGGTATTTATATTACGAGGAATATGTTTTGGCTTCTCTGTGATTTTTTTTAAATTTACATTCAACGATTTACGTCCTCTACTGGGCGCTTCGTCACGTTCGTTCACATAAAAGTAAATAAATTGAAAAATTTATCTTAAAGGCATTGGTGGAATTTTATAATAGATGAATTCCATCAGTATGATGTCTTTTAAATATCGCCAATAGTTAATGGCTGGTATCCTAACACCACCTGCCAGACGCCCCTACGGCGCGGCGGTTCGCAGGGTAGTACCACATAGTACGTACAGAGATATTAACAGGGGCTATGCCTACAGTAATATTTTTTGCAAACCAAATTGTTCTTTGCAAGCTCCATCCCTGCCAGTGGCTAGCGTAAGAAGCGGCGAACAGAGAGAGAAAATGATATTTTTTCAAGGGAAAAAATTACTCGAAGATTATGTCCAACGTGAGAAATCTAGTAAACGTCAAGTTGACCAAAATTATACATCATATTGCGATTAAGGTTAATTATACATTATAAAAATGGGGTTTACAGTCTCAAACTCGCCCCACACGATAAAATCGTCTGTCTTTCTGCCTTAATTACCCCTTTCAGCATGGTGTTACCTCTAAATACATTCTCCAGCCTATTAGGTTTGCCCTTACCTACCATTTAACTTCTTTCATGCTTTCCTCTCAATACAGCTCTTTCTTTTATTCTTGCTTCACATGCTCATGGTATATAGGTACATCATACATACCCATCACGCCATTCCCTTTTGGTGTAGGTAGAGTCAAAGAACTTATTTATTCCTGTTAGGCCCAGGAAAGTGAGACTCTTTTAAAAATTTTATCCTTCATGCCCTATCCTTAACTTTTGCTTCTCTTACATTCATCCACTTCTTCATACAAACTCTCCTATTCTTAATATCCCTAATATTCCTCCTCTTTAGAGTATCTTCTACCACATCACATAATGAATTTATCATTGTACCACCATCACACACCATTTACTTTTCAATAATATACGTGTTCCGTTTGAATGGCATGCTCATGATAATATTTTATGCATCGTTTTATTATCATGACGATCTTACACCAAGTAAAAGCTTCAACATTTTTTTTATTTACACACGCACATATCAATAGGTTCCAGTAAATTTCAGCTCATCACTCATTACAAACGACCATGTTTCTGAACCACGCAACAACATCGCTCCACATTAGAGCTTTAAGGAACCTTTTATTCATGTCTTGGCTAAAAACTTAGCATTAAGTTTTTTTTACAGAAAATGCTCTCTTTGCTAAATCAATCTTCGAATCACGTCTTTCCTGCTCAGACCATTCTTATCATCATGAATATTCCTCAAATGCATTAAATATTCCACTTGATAAAGTTTACAGCCTCCAATTTCAACATTTGATCTAACCTGTATACTTGGGTAAAATCTCATTGCCTTTTATTTTGAATTTAATATTTATACAAATTCAACCATTCTGGGGAGAAAGAGCTTTGAACGGAGAGGAAGACAAACCAGGATGTTCTTGGCATGGTGAGTGAGGAATAGAATAGAATAGAATAGAATTTTATTGTTCGAGGACTAGTGTCCTATGGAACAGGATTACAATTTAACCTTTTTGGTTTTGGTGCAGCAAATAGACAATATACCAATCATTGGAATTTTATACATGCACATTACATGCCAATAGAAACATGCGTAGATATTCATACAAGAGAATACATATGTAAGCATAGACAAAATTCCAATTGCATGACAATGAAAACATGCATAGGTATTCATACAAGATTATACACAAGGGAAAAAAATACAAAATATAAATTATGCATCTCTTCTGAAGCTATATACATAAACATGTGCGATATATGTATATACATACATACATATACCCTTAAATATATGCACACTTTCTTAATATTATGCTTTGGACAAGAAGACAAATAATTTTTCATTAGGTTTGCAGAAAAAGTACACACATACAAGAGTATACACATATAAACATAGACAAAATATAAATTATACACATCTTCGGTAAATAAATAGTTACACATATACCTACATAATATATTTATACACTTATTATTATGCTTTAGATAAGAAGCCAAATCGTTTTTCATTTAGGTTTGCAGAGAAAGTTTGATATAAGTGAGCTGTCATAAGCCTTTTAAACTGGTAAATGTTATTAACTTTAACAATGAAATCAGGGATATCATTCCATATTCTCATTGATGTATTTAGGGGGGATTGCAGGAACGAGTTTGTTATGCATTTTAGTATTATCTATGAGGAAAGGAGACTTCTGGAGGAGATTTAGGAGGGGGTAGATTTGGTGGTTAAAACAGGAAATGAGATGGAAGGGATGCTGAAGGCCTTGGCAAAGGGGAGAATGTTGGGTAAGCGGGGAAGTGGAAGAAGGAGAATGGTTTATTATAGACTAGATGATGAGAAGTAGGACGTGTTTTGAGGTGAAGGGGAATATCGTGTGAGGAGATAAAGGCTTGCTCCTGTAAAAGTCTGGAGACTTTTTATACACTTCCATTTGAACCTAGCTTAACCGGTAGATCACCAGAATAACAATTAATACCAATCAATTCTCTCTGGAGGCCAATTCTCTCTTGATTGTAATTTTCCTTTATGCAAATTCTTGAAGAATTCACATGAGCTGAGCAAATAGTTTTTTGGAATTTCGTTTAAAACACTTCCGCAAGTGCACCAATCACTCACTTCTCCAACTATAGCATGTATCATCATTTTTCGTTAATAAACAAACTGCAGTGGCTGTAGTAATTGTGATACTCTTGAAAAGGAGAACAAAATCACCAAAACAGTGTGTTTGATCTTAATTCTATAAGGTAGTTGACCTGTAAGTCTAAATGTAACGCTGGATAAATAAACTTTTAACTTTGTCGCGTATTTTAGTTCAATTTTTACTGTCATAATTGTATTATAACTAATTTTAAAGACTTAAAATGAAATATTCTACATTGAAGTCTCCATAGATTACCATGCTGTTCATAATCTGGCTTGGACATCTTTTATGGACTCAAATTCGGTCCTTTGACAAATTTTCCCGAAGTTTAAACCTAACCCAATGAATTTTTCATGCATAAATCCTCCAAGATAACGGCGTCTCATCGAAATCGTTAGGGGCATTTTTGACATAAATTTTACATGCATTCATAAAATTATTACTCGTTTAAGAGTATGAGATAAAATAATATCACACACAACTTAAATAGTGATGCAATATGAATATAAAACGCAAAATATGGCACCGAGGAGCTATATTGGCGAATTTGTGGACAAGATAATCAAGAGAGAGTTTGGCAACGCTGCGTAGGAAATTGAAGTTGATACTGAGGAATACGGCAAAGACGAAGAGGAAGGAGGTGATTCAGGAGGAGAAGAATAGGGGAAAGGAGGACTGAAGACAGGGATGGTGGGAAAGAATGGCTTCGAAAGAGATACTTGGGGAAACAAACGGCTTCATCAAGTTAATACCCCGATGCTCTATAAACGAAGTTGGGCTGTAAGGACGACGCCTGACGTACAATCACTATCAGCCTTTTCAGTTTATGAGACTATAAGTTTTCGGCAACGTATTTTACGTACAATTGGTTCTCGATAAAAGAAATTGTCCCTTCGTTATATGGTGAACGATTAAAGTATAGAAGCTATGAACGTTACTCAGAAAGTAAAACCACCAGAAAAGTTCTAATCATTGTATCAAAGTACATACCTAGGTACAATCACACCATTTCGTCAGACAATAGTTAGCCGGTAAATAGTAAGTACGAAAATACGCCCGCGTCGAGTAGGTACTCTCCACTTTCTAACATTACCATGTGTTCACCAAAACTTTAAGAAATATGTCGTTTGAACTCTTGAAATTTATATACGGTACTAAAATACGTGTGAAAATTCAGTCATGTACTCCAAGGGAAAAAATTGCAGAACAAATCAATTTAATGAAACTGGTAATATGGCAACAACAGATTTGCATAATAATCACATGATGATTAAGATCTTATCATTAGAGTCTATCTACTAGTTTCAAGTAAGTTGATAAGGAAGAAGTACTGTTATTATCATTATCAGACTCATAGAGAAAGAAAATGACGATTTCAATACAAAAAAGAGCACAGACAACCGACTGTGCCACGATTTGAAATATGGTTTGGAGGTCAAAATGTATTTTTTCTTGAATCTCAACAGTTGTATGTTAATATTCCATCGCAGGTATCCGCGGTGTTCAGATGAATTACTCTGCATTATGAAAATGGAGAGTAATTCAGATGTATGTTAATTTTTTATAATGTTTAAAAGCGAACAAAACGTATTTTTTTTAGTTTTCCGTTCTAAAATGAAAAAGTGTGATGAAATTTGTGTACTATAGTGAAAAAAGTAGTAGAGAGTTCAAAACCTTCAAAATGGTCCATCAATAGGTTCATTTTTAACCGAGAGAGAAAAAAGGTGTTTAAAAAAATTCATAACTTCACCATTTTACAAGTACACAGGCCCTCCGCGAAATGGTAGTGAATAAAATATAGATTATGTGGGAATTAATGATTTTCTATCATTCTTTTAGACTGTATAAACTTGAACGACTGTGTAAATTTGAACTAAGATACAATTTGCACCCGGGAGCGAAGGAATAGCATGGAAAGACGGTGAGCTAAAATAGGCTCCCAGTTATTGAATTTTATACTTCTTGAATATATATTGACTCAGTGCGTATAATGTAGTGAAAAACGGCGTAATTCGCATTAATTTCGATTACCTATTCTATTCACGAAAATTCGAGTTACGGAGTCGAGTTATGCAAGCTAGTGCGAAAATGAAATGCACTGACACAAAAAATGCGACGCAGATAATAAAACGTAAATCGAATTCGTCGCGATTAATCGAAAATTCGATTTACGGAGTTTCGAGTTACGTAAGGTCCACTGTAAATGGAATGGCGGAGTTTAAGTGCAATCTCAAAGCACTGCGATCATCAAAAATGATAGGGTAGGGTGGAAATATGCGCAGGGAATAATGACATTTCACGAAGCGAACGCAGTGGACGGAGGCTGAGAAGTTTGAAGGGGCGGAGTCGGGCTGGCTGGGCTGAGAACCCTGAGAGAGGCTTCGTCGTGGGGACGGTGGGGGCAAGACGAATGGAGGGGCAGAAGGAGGAGAGTAAAGGAACTGAGCAGCCCCGGGGGCCGGTGCAGAGGTGGAGGCAGGAGATAAAGGGGGCCGAATGGGAGGAGGCTTGGTTAGCAGCAACCACCCCCGCTCTCCCCCCCCCCTGCCTGCCCCGTTTAATGGAACCTTATGAAACGGATGGTCGCAATAAATTGCCCTTTAAATGGACGTCACTGGAAATGCCGTTTTCCGTCCCCCATCTCCGCCTCCAAGCACTGCCTCCGACCGCCTGCCGGCCTCCCCTCCGCCCCCCGGCCTCAAACCGCCGCACATCCGACCGCCGCCTGGGGGCGTTTATCTCTCCGGTGGGTTGAAGGGGGGGGGGGGGCGGGAGGGGGTGGTGGGATGTCGACCCAGCCCCTAAACCGGGGGGGGGGGGGGGGAAAGGGTGGGGGATAGGGTCGCGCGATAAATCGATACATCGAGCGCGATGTGCGATGTGCATAAAAAGTATCGATACTGTTACCAATCTATGCAATACATGTGCATTTGCCATCACTTCCTTATTAGAATATTAGAACTCATGGACTTAACCATGAGTGGGGTAAACCGTACAGTTATTAGCCACATGGTATTTTAAAGAGCTTAGTGAGAATAGGTACAGTTGGAAAAAATTTACAATAATGATTGGAAAATTTATAATAGTGATTATTGTAAATTTTTTCAAACTTTACTCTTACAATTCTCTTCCAAAATACCATTTGGCCAATAACTGTACTGTTTACCCTACTAATATAATAAACTTGAACGAAGTAAAGCCTGCCACTATCAAGTTTATTCCTTATTAGGAGATGGGCTTTCTAGGTGTTTCAATTTAAAATTAGTTAAACTGCAATTACAGATACGGTACGCTAAATGCAGAGAAAAATAATGTGTATCGAATTCAATTCTGAAAAATTGAAAATATTCTTTTCACGAAGATTAGAGTTTCGGATTCAAAATACGCAAGTTCAAGGGAAACCGAAATGTAAAGATAGAGCATATAATGCGAGATCATCATCAGCTGAGTAATCTACCGGAGGTAGAAAACGTAAATTGAACTTACTTAATTTTCATTATTAGAGTAGGCTTGAACTGGCAAGTTTATACGCAAGTTACTTATATGCTGCATGTGACTGCTGACGAAAATTGAAGTTGTAAACGGCTCTGAAAGTCCTCTTGCAGAGGTTTTACAAGTTTCAGTGAGTAGCTTGCATATTCTTGTCTTTCCCATGAACTTTATCTTCCGGGTTATATAACTGCGGCAGTCTGCTACCTTAGTTACCTAAATCCATTGTTCCCTAATCTCTTTCTCTATATTTCGTCAGTGGGGCTACTCTATTCCTAAGTATTTGAAGGGAATTTCCTGTTGGAATACTCTACCATTTAGTTATAATTTGCATCAAAGTGGTACTGCTGATACTGCTTCATTTTTTTAGAATTATGATCAGCATTTACCTGTCTTATTGAACACATTTAACAACCTTTGTAATTTGCCCTCATTATTAGCTATTATTGGCATATTAGCATAGAAGATATCACATGAAATTAATCTTTAGCACACCTTTACCAGGAATCATGACCAAATGACAGTGCGATCACGGATACTAGAGTTTAAGGATACCAGACTCCCAACTTCGGCATGATACCTTTTTCGAAGATGCCAACCTTGTGTCATTAGTGAGACCTGGAATCAGACGATCCCAGTGTAGTCAAACGTAGTTTCACTTTTTTCCATTTCAAACTGAGGGAAATTACGGCTTGTTAGGAAGCAACTAATGGTTTTATCCGTCAGATGATAATGTTAACTAAATCTGGTATCAAGATTATCACAGAAAACCCCTTCAATAGCCTATCAAGTTACCAGTAGCCTATCAGCCTAATAGTAAACAATGTCTAATAATTAAGCTATAAACAACGAAATGTTAGAACGATCACGACTGCAAAACAAAATCATTAGCGTCGGTATGGGTAATGAGTGTAATTTACATCACATTGAGAAGGAAAACCAAAATCTGTCATAATAATCTGCAATGGATACATAGGAATTGGACATCAGCATCGACCATACCTAGTTATGCGGTAACGTGAAGAATATAACAGAGCACTTAGATTAGCCTTGAACAAGCTTCAGTTCTTCACACCTAAACTTTGTTCTTCCTCACGGTCACGGAATACCCTTGGAGCATGCAGGAACATTGTAAGATCTCTTGTCCATTTTCAATCGAGTAGGTAATCAATCATTTTCTATACCAACAATTGAAAATCACCTCAAGCCGCCAATGACAATGGCGAAGCGTAAACAAACAACCTCAGATGCCTCAATAATAACACCACGGGTTGGCAACAGGATTGGCAACTCTGCCACGAGAAGCGCTGTTTTCTGCTGTCATTTTGCGAGCTTTTTAATAGCTTCCAAATTGTCCGCATCGTAGCGCTGAGGCGAATAGGGATCTATTTATTCCCGATATTCTCCATTGTGGAAGTGTAAGTGCATGTGCCTGCTTCGAGTTAAATCGCTATAAACAATAATTTTCCATTTTAAAGCCAGTGAGATAAGTTTTTTTAGAAATTAAGAATGTCTTTCGCTACATGTTCAGATCCCTGCCGAGTGTCAGCGCGGCGAGTGGCAGCTTAGGAAACCTAATAAAATGCTCGGGTAGTGGCAGCACTTGCCGTGCCCCACTCGAAAATCCTGTATATAATAACACCTAACGAACGGCTTAAGGAGGTTCCGCCGCGACTGTACGAGTCAAAACAAATACTAAATTCCACATTTTTGATATTTTGTCAAAAAACTCCTGCTTTCGCTGACCCAATGCGTTACTTATAGAAACTCAAAATTAGGGCACAAAATATACAGATTATTCCACGAATGTATTTTAAATGAGTACTTTTTTCCAGCCATAGGAGACGACTGCGGCGCCATTTCCTACAGCATTTTGACTTCAATTACGGCATTAATTCTTCAATAACTAGAAAAATAATGTGGGAAGATCCCTGTACTTTATTTTTATTCAATTTCTCTGGATTATTTTCTTCTTAGAGACAGTTTTCCACGAAAATGGCATTTGTATTTGATGGAAAAATACTATTTTTCCCCGTGTTTCTCTCATTCTCCCATTGAACACCATGTAATTTCAGGTTCAATTATAGAATAAAATAGCGTGGAAAGGTAGTATTTTGTTGATCATATCAGATAGAGGACAACTTTTTCTACAAGTCGACAGAATATGAATAAAATGACATTTGAGTCATTTAAAGGTGTAACCACCTTAAAAGAATTTCAACAAAAAACAATTAAAGCGCACTGAACATGGCGGAGCTGAGTGTGATTATCAAGTTTGATACCTACCGATTTTCTCGAGAATGACTCGGTAGATGGATGTAACACAAGCCTGGAAGTAAGGAAGAAAATTATAAAAACATATTTTGAGCATGCTTTTATATGGCAGTGAAGCCTGGACAATAATAATAATAATAAGTTTTATTAGTCAAAAGTATTTGGAAAATACACAGACCTCGTCAGGAGAAATTTCAAGTCTACATAAGTAAACACGAGAGGGTACACATAGTTACAGTTTATCAGACATGTCTGAATAAAATATCACAAGTATTATGCGTGAAAAACTCGCCAACAGAATACAAAGCACGTGAGGCTAGCCATGCGTGAATCACGCTCTTGAATTTGGTCAAGCTAGCCATTCTGGCTGAAATTGGTAGATGATTAAAAAGTCTGATACCTAAATTAGGCAGAGAATATTGCGTTTTTGTTAACCTGCATTGGTTTAGGGATAAGAAATTAATATTTCTTGTGCTGTAATTGTGAGTTGCACATCTTGTAGGGAAGATTTCAAGATTTTCTTTCATGTAAATCAAAACTTTGTACACATACATACTGTAAACAGTTAAAATTTTCAATTTTATAAACAGTGGGCGACAGTGTTCCCGAAATGGGGATTTAGTTAGTATTCTAAGAGCCTTTTTTTGCAAAATAAATACAGATTTTATGTCAGGGGCATTCCCCGATGACATCAGCAGAGCAAAGGAGATAGGAAGAAATGGAGTTGTGGTGTTATCGAAGGATGATGAAGGCTAAATAGACGGAGAAAATCACTAACGAAGAATTCCTACGAAGCGCTGGAGATAAAAGAAGCATAATGAACATTCTGCTAATAAGGAGAGACAAACTCATTGGACACATTTTGTGACACAGCAGCCTTATGAATGCAATGTTGGAAGGAAAAATGAACGGGAAGAAGAATGGAGGAAGACCAAGAATTAAGTACATCAACAAATCACGAGGGACATAAAAATTAATAATTGTGTAGGAATGAAGCTGTTGTCATAGAGGAGAGTTGTATGAAGAGCTGCTGCCAACCAATCTTCGGACTGATGACTACTGATTATGTGATCGAAAAAGGAACTTCTCGCCAGTAATATATGACTCATCGTCGCCGAATTATACGTGCGGCTTTAAACAAGAAAAAACTTGATTAAAATAATTATGGTTATCAATGGATTAAGCATATGGTAATGACATGATACAATGAGGATATACGAAATGGTTTTCAGTGATGAGAATTGAGAAGATATCTGCAGTAAACCGATCTTCCGATTTTTTAAAAATGTAGATGATGATTACAGATCATTTGGCCCGTTATGAGGGATCGCATGATACCTAATGAGTCAAAAATCTGCTTCTTCAATCCTGCTTTGCTCTCATTAACTCGCGTTAACCAGGGATCGCAATTAGTACTTGAACCGCTTGAGATAATTTCGATCACGTAACTATGGAGTTAAATAGCATAATAAAGAACGTTTCAAGATTTTGGTGTGTTTGAAATATTCAGATGGATAACTTACGCGTCTGATATGTTGATTATTGCGACTTCAATCGAGATATTATCGTATATATCAACGATATCCCGATGAAAAAAACCCCAACGGAAAGACTTCGTGAGATATTTACGAATGTTCAAACACACCAAAATCTCCAACAGTTTGTGATTGTACAGCGTGACTTCTAAGTTACGTAATCCAAATAATATCGAGCGTTTCTAATACAACCCCCGAGGGGTCGTAAAACCTCGGTTGGTGAGCCACAAGCGGCATTTTGGTCGCGTTCATGTGACTCTGAAGGGAAATAAAAATGCCTGTTTCTCATTTGTTACATCTTTATAGAATTTACTTCACGCAATGGTGATTTTTTATTCATTAAAATTTGAATTTTAAAGTTTTTTGTTTTTAATAAAGGACGCCTTTCGTGCATACGGTGAGGCTTTTAATTGCTAAAGGATAAAAAGATTACGTTTTCAAATACTTATTTCGAACGAATTCAACAAATTTACACAAAGCATTCGACCACGATTGTTGTTCACCCACAGAGTACTACCAACCGGCAGGTTACAAAACATTTCGCCAACTCACATCGTTCCATTCAACGTCGTTCTTGTGCGCTGATGTGCTCCGAAGTGCGCTAACTTCAACGGTATGGAAGCCTGCCTTTAATATCTTAACTATCATAGCTGATACACTGGAATATATACATCGCAATCGATACAGTGTGATCGATACATCGTAATCGATACATCGCATACGATAGATCACAATCAATTAATCGCAATAGGTGCATACGATTTGATGCCTCATGCAATCCAAAGATTACACTCGTTTTAACGCAATCGATACATCGAAGACGATACACATCGATCGATACATTTAAATATCGCACTGGCCTAGCTCGCTAGAGCTGCCCCTCTCCGCCAAGCAATTGCTTGGTGGAGAGTGACGGAGGGTGGTGATAGCGGGTGGTGAGGCTGTGAGGCTCGGGAGGCAGACAGATTGATGTGACAATTGGGGGGCCGGGGCTGGTGGGGGCTTATCTCCTGTGTTATCCGGCGGCGGATTCGGACGGGAACGACGGCAGCGCCCCCTTGCGAAAGGGGGGCGGACTGTTCGGGGGGCGTGGGAGTTGGGGGACCCTAAGGAGGATATCCGAGCTCGAACACACAGCAAACCCCTCATCCCCCATCCCCAGGATACAGGATCCTCCCCATTAGAGCGTCGCTTCTTATTGGCTGTGCCTCGCCCCACGCCGAGGCCTCTCTTGTCCCACACCCTATCATGAACCCACCTACTATCCCCTACCCCTATCTACTTCTACCCCTTCCTCTTTCTCTCCTTACGTAAGACCTCCTTCCTTGTAGTTCTCCCATCTTCTCGGATGAGCCTGTTCTCCCTAGGCTGCGTCTTTTTTCCTCCGTTCACCTCCGAAATCACTTGACTGAAACGAGGGTGGTTCATTTAGGTAGCTTGAGCGAGATATCACTTCGTATAAAAATCGATGAATTTAGCCTCATTGTAAAGAAAAATACCTCATATTTCCAATGATGACAATATGTCAGCTACGTAACGCTACGCTTTCCGAGATATTTTCCTAAAAATGCTAGCTATTTTCCATGTGAAATGGCACCGATTTGCACTCCCGAGAAACATTATTTAAAAATGAGTAATTTATAACGTATATATCTCGTCAGAAATTTAATTGTGTGTAAATTGTTTGCTTTCTCAACTATATTTAAAAAATAAAACATTTATTCACGGCAGTGCTACTTGCAGAATCGCAAAAACATCTTCGCTTGTGGAGGCATTTTTAGCGTATGGCGTGAAAAAAATTAATCAAGTTAAAAACTTATAGGTATATTTACAATTTTTTTTATTTTTATTTGTAGCTAATTATTGAGAATGTCAGTAATTTAAAACAAGGTTTTTCCGTCATGAATGTTAAAATATAACAGTTGCTTAAATTTAAAAATAAAATTTAAATAATGTCTCTGTTATGACTAGGGAAAATCGCGCTTAAACTGCATCAAGATATTATCGCAAACTCAACTTTACCGATGACCAAAAATCTGTAACATTGAGGCGGGTCAGAGGAAATAAGAGTCTTTTAAAGTTCTCAAAAACAATAAACGACGATAAGTACATCTTACATATAACGCGTCAGTGAAAGTGATCGTTTGACTAATAAATGTATTTTCATTAATAATTTAATTCAGGTAAGGTCACCAATGACTACAATCCTTTTAAATTTCATTTCAGCTACGACACACAGAGAAACTCTTGGTGTGGTGATTCGGATATGTTTTAGTAAAATCTTTTCGGGTTTACCACCGGGTAAGGCTTTTAAAGGCCAACGTTTCGACGAGTGACTCCATCATCGTCATCAGGGCTGAGACTGAATTCTGTATTTCAATCAGTCTCAGCCCTGATGACGATGAGAGAGTCACTCGTCGAAACGTTGGCCTTTAAAAGCCTTACCCGGTGGCAAACCCGAGAAGATTTTACTAATGTTATTCGCCGGGAAAGCCTAAGATCTTCGGATATGTTTTATTCAAGAATGTTTTTAACATTCTACTGCAATATGATTGTTTTCTTCATCTCGGAATCCCCACGAGCTATAGACAAAGTTTTATACCTCTGCAAACTTCGTAAGAAACGACTAGATTGAAATTTGAGTTTTGCCAGTGCCACTGATAAGGATGGCAGGTGTAACGTCGGTCCTCTTTCAGCGAATTATTCAATCCACTATTGGCAGCGTTTTATTTGCTTTCTTTACAATACAAAGTAACTTTCTCACGGGAGTCCACAGCACATCCAACCTCACTGCTAGCCATTCCAACCATTCCCTCTCTTCTCCTCCGAAAGAAAAACCCCTCACAATCAACCAGACAGCCAACTAACTTTAAAATAATTAGAACAAGCCCAAAACATAATGCTGAAGCATGAAACGTTACACAGGAGTACGAATTTGCACTTAAAAATTACTAAAACATACCAGTATAATCATTAGTAGGATTTATTATATCGGGACCTCCTTTGGAAAAGTGGATATTGGCAAGACTGAGAGGCCATTTGAATGCAGAATGGAAGAACATGCTAGGGCCACAGAAAAGAAATAATTCTGTATTTCAGGCATACTTGTGAATGTATAGTCAGAATCAGGTCCCCACGCAGCCGATTCGTTAAAATGAGGTATTTATTTTTTTAAAGTATAAAGTAAAAATTGAAAAAAACACTATGAATATTTCTTCAGAGAATTGGTTATATTTATAACGTTGAAAATTAACATATTTCAGCCTTTTATTGCTGTTTTATTTCTATTAGACATAGGGACATTTTTTGTAACTTAAAATCTGAGTCGGTAGTACTAAAAAAATGAATCAAAAATCATAGCTATGATAAATCGCTACCGACACAGAATAATCAGGGAGGCGATGAATTTGTCAAATATGTGTGTATCTCCGTCTATTGTCCGTTTCAAAATTTTGTAGCCAAAGTTTGAAGTAAGGTATCTCATTATCAAAAAAAGATACCTATATCAGTAAATATCACGCCGAGTTTAAGCGAATTGTTGTTTGCGTTGAATGACAGCAAATAGCATTGTTAAAACAGTGATTTTGCTCAGCAATAATATGTTTATAACTGAACAAAACTACTAATTTTTCGAGCTCCTATATGAATGCAGTGATTATAGTGCTTCATTATGGCACAACGAAGAAAGTGAGCTGAATTTCCTGAATGCACGTTGCAGCTTTAGCCTTTGCAAAAACTCATTTGAAATTACAAATCACTGTAACGAAATATTAACTTAAAGGTAGTTTGAACGAAACATCACTGCGCCTAGAATTTGTTGTTTTTCTGGCTCATTTTTAAAGAAAATACTCTCATATTTCCAATGATATGAAAATATTAACCCCATGCCGAACTAATTTTCGAGCGATTTGCCTGAAAATATAAGCTGTTTTGCATGGCATATATTACGGCTGTACGCTCCAGAGGGAGAATATTGAAAAAAGTAGGACTCTATAACACATATATGTCGTAAAAAAACGTTTGTGTGTTTGTAATTGTGTATTTTGTATGTTTGTGATAAAAGCATACTCCCACTCGTTGGGCCAATTCATCAGCTAATCCTTGACCATTATATGATAAAGATCGTGAGGAAGCTCATACACTGAGAACTTCATGCCGTTCACATGGTAAGTCTTCATCGCCTTGGAAGGTCCTGTGAAATACATGTAAAGAGATGCTTAATCCTCGAGTCAATCAATGCTGAGACCTAAGTACTTACATACCCATACGAAGGTTGAGGGTGTATCGTCGTTTCCGGTCAAAAGCCCTCCGTAAAACTATTCGTAACACAGCTGTGGCGATAACTCGCACTTCATAAACAACCTGACATGGAGAATATCGTATACAAATGAGCAAGGACTGGTTTTAGGCCTGGCCCCTTCGATACCCAATGCATAGGGAAAGCCGTTTGAATTTCACGGTGAAAATTAAAATACGGTAAAATTTATCAAATGTCGCTCGACCATTCTAACTCAATGGCCATTTCTAAGTAGGCTTCGCTTTTGACTGTGTAAATGTAGAGCTCAGTGGGAGCATTCTCTCGAGGAATGTCAGACGGTGATTAAGCGGACATGAGTAAAGGCGTAAACATATTGCGTGAAATAATGCCGTCAGAAATTCTAACCATTGTCCATGACAGTGCACCGCAGCATGAGCCTTCCGAGAATAGCCCTTAAGGCTAAGTACTTTGATTCTCACCTAACAAGGATCTCATCCCAAGAAAGCAAAATTTTTCTAATAAAACTAGAAGTATATGAAGTAGGTGCAACGGTGTTATCGACCTATAAAGAAAGTCATTAAATAAAAAATATGAAACTGATAATAAAATGTCCGTCTTTCGCAAGGCTAACTTATTTTTCGTAAACCACTCCTTAGAATGAAATGTAGCCTTTACTTGCTAGTGTATCAAATCATTATGTAAACGAAATAATTAATGTTGAAATTTCCTTTCAGATTCTATCTCAATATTTATTGAGTTTTGATTAGTAACCGTATTAACAGAGTGAACTGTGAGAATAATAGGACTCAGAAAATGCACATTTGTAATATCATTAACATTCTTATACCGAATTTCAAAGTTATGAACACTTGAAATAAATGTACCAGCATGCATCTCCGTTAGGTAAGCCATGTATTGTAGAGGTTGATACAATTGCATTTGAATTAATGAGAATAACCAAACTGATACTCGGAGGATATGCGCTCGAAAGAATTTTCTTTTACCAAAGTTTATGAGTTACAAGCATAATAATAGCCATACTCCAGGATACTATGTCATACGATACACAATCCGCGATCGGAACTCCCTCGAAAAATACCCGACAACCGCCAGAACCACAAACCGTGCCCGAGGGGCGAGAGGCGATAACTTCAGCCACAACACCAACGCGAGCGATACTCTTCCACCATCATTTGTCTCTTACAATACTCCGCAGGATGACTGGCGCTGGTAACTTCAACGCTTATGCGTCTCAAATCACACAAGTTACGCACGGAGCAGCGATAGCGTTTTTACTTGAGCGACATGAATAGCTTTCCATTGAAGGTGTTGAAGTTAGCGCACATTGGAACACATCAGCGCACTTATGCGCACACGAATGACGTTGACTGGAACACTGTGCGTTGGCAAAATGTTTCATTACTTACCGTTAGGTAGCATTCTATTGAACAGCAATTGCGGCCGAATATTTTGTGTAAATTTGTAAAATTCGTTCAAAGTAAGTATATAAAAATGTCAGCTTTTAATCACTGAGTAATTAAAAACTTTACAATAAGCATGCTTGCCGGCTTTACTAAAATTCGACACACTTGACAAAAATCGTGGATGCCATTATCTTCTTCTGTTGTTTAGTGCACATCAACTTTACTCCCGATCTGTTTTGAAGTGCGCTACCTAATGCGCAGGGTCTGTAATGAATGGTAGGCAAGTGCGCTGTTGTGTTGCGCAGTGATTAGCATACCAGAGCGAATGGAAGGCACCCATAAAAGACTTTACAGTTCATTCTTGTATTTAATTCATTAAAAATCACGTCAACACTCGTGCTTCGGCCTGAGAAAACCCACTCAGGCGGGACCTGAGGCCGTGATCGAAGGATCAGCCCGAGAGGATTCAACCCCTCCGAACAAAAGGTTGCGGTTGAGCATTGCGGCTCTGTTACCGTTTAGCGGTCAAATGCCAGAAAATCCTCAACATATTCCACAATACCAATTTTATTTTACCAGACTCTTTCTACACGACAAAGGTTAGGAAAAAAGCGAATGGTATTCACGGATGGCTTATTCCTTTCTTTCGAAGATCGTAAACCATTTCTCGAACAACCTTATGTTCTGATTTAGCTTGACGATAAGGAAGATTAGCCAACGAGTCGTGATTCAAGTGATTACTTATCCTTTCAGGGGTTAAACCATAAATATTATCTCCGGTCACTCACAGAACTTTGCACCTTTTTTCTCGACCAAAAGGAATGCTCACAGAAAACATCGTGACACCGGTAACAAGAAAACCTTCTGAAAACAAAAGCAAAAAAATTTCTCTTCACAATTCACATTCTAATATAACCAGTTACGTTACTCGTATGAGAAGTACTTATGGCAATTTATCAGAGTAAATGCTGGTCACAAATATGTATTGAAATTATTCCCATAGTCAATCACAAGGTTGCCATCGCTCATGCAAGCATCTTACGGGACCCACAAAATAAGGTGCCACTTTTACCACAATGTCACGACTCGATAACGGAGTTTTGTTACTTACTTTTCAGTGTGACAATCATCTCGTCCAAGGTGCTCTCGTCAGGAAAGTGAATGCATCTGAAGGACCAGGGTTCTCATCCCGGCGAGTCTCTCCGCCAAGAATCACTTCCTCCTTCATCGAATCGTCGTCAGCAACGTTGTTGGAATCCCACTTCTGATGTTAAAGGTATCACGGTCTCTCAGCGTTGAGTTCAATGAAGGAAGAACTCGGCCACTTCAGAGAAATATGTATTCAACAGAGGATAGCGAAATTGCCTGGTCACGTTACCCATGACAATTCGGAACAACGTATGCTATGGCGATATTGCCATTCATTCATTCATTAGAGTAAACTACCGGTTAGAGGTAGATTATGATGAAATTCAGAGAATATCCAACGGACTCTTACACGTGCCGTCCCCTATCTATACCTAATATTTCTTTCTTCATCTCAGCATAAGTCCTACCTTTCTTCATCCCGTCCATAAAACTCTTTCTTCCCCATCTCCGCTTACCCAACATCCTTCCCTCTATCACGGCCTTTAGCAAACCATCGACGTACCTCATTTTCATTACCGCTTCCAGCCACCTACCCTGACTTTCCCTAATCTCATCTATAAGTTTCCTCTCCTCGCCCACTATTTCAAGCACTTCCTAATTTGTCTTCCTTTCCGTCAAACGCACCTTCGCCATCCTCCTCGAACAGCTTCAGCCTATTTTCGTCTTCCTTTCTCAAGGTCCACGTTTCTGCCCCATACAACGCCACACTCCATATCAAGCTCTTCACCTGCCTCTTCTTTACATCCTTACTTAAGGTCCCCGTCATCAGCTCCCTTCTAATATTGAACGCTTCCTTCGCTACTGCTATTCTCCTCCTAATGTCTTTGCTGCTATGTCCTGTTTCTTTTAGCGTAATACCCAAATAATTAAATTGCTCGACTTGCTCCAGTTTGTGACTTCCTACTCTAATCACCAGCCTCGCTTTCTCAGATGGTCATATATACATGAACAGACATCAAGTAGTCCCTCACAATCAGACGTCCCAGGCGGACGACCACAACAACTGACGAACTGATATATCAGATCGTCAGTTTAGGTATCCGTCCGCTTATCGTCACACCTGGGACTCCATTCAACTCCGAGCTCCATAGGACAAGCGCACTTAAGGAGTTTGAGAGAAAAATCACTTCACCTAGAATTTGACCTCATTTTCAATAAAAAGCTCAAAATTTTCCAATAATTTCAAAATATTTACCCATTGCCAAACTACATTTTGAGCACTTAGGCTGAAAATACAAGCTTCTTTGCATGGGATTGATTACGGCTGTGCGCTCCAGAGGGAGAATGTGGAGAAAATTAGGAATTCATAATATAGGTGTAGCAAAACTTGGTGGCACTCGCTTGTGAAGATAATGATACAAAGGAGAGGAAATTATACCTGAGATATAGGGGTTGAAGCGGCCGAGCCTTTTCCCCGAGAACCCTGCGGGAGTCTTTAGATAACTTTGCCCGCTCATCAACGCTTAGTTTACGGTTAGTGTCATCTAATCCTCCGCTAGTGAGTGTCACCAAGTTTTGCTATACCTATACCTAGATTTCGTCAAAGAACTAACGGTGTGTAGTTTGTATGTTTTTTCAACTATTTATAAAAATTAATCTATTACTCACCGCAGTAAGTTTTACAGAATCGCAGCAAAACCGGTTGTTTTGAAGGCTTTTTAGCCGTACGGGGTGAAAAAATGAGTCAAGGTATAGACTTATTTAGTTATATTTATTTAATTAGTGAGAATTTTGGTCATATGCTATAACCATCCCATCCCAACTATTTTAATATTCCATCTAATTTGATTATCTGATTCAACTGAAAACTTCTATTCTTTTTTCGCTGTATTTTTATTCCTAAGTAATTGGTTGCATTCCCCAAATCCTTTACTTCAATGTGATGGTTTAACATTTGTCTTAGTTCCTTAAGTTTTATCTTCATTCTCATGTATATTAACAGGCCATCTATATATATCAGATTATACATTATTTTGTCCTTTTCATCCTTTGTATAAAGACATGCATCTGCTAGGCTGCGTTGGAATCCTTTTTCAAGTAAAACTTCATTTATTTTGTCATTCCAAACCCGTGCTGACTGTTTCAGCCCATGTATTGATTTTGAAGCTTACATACTAATTTTTCTTCAGTTTTCTTTGTGTAGCCCGGCGGTTGCTACATCTTCTTTCCAGCCGTTCTTCTTCGATGTCACCATAAAGAAATGCTGTTTTTATATCAAATTACCAGACAATCGAATTCTGACATTTTGAACATTGTTTAGTGTTGCCGTAAATAGTTAATGTGTTTTTGCCGCCGTTATGACGCAGCTTTAATGTTTCGTTCAACAGTACACAATGGTGGAACTGGGATTTTTAACTCGTCTCCTCTAATTTCCGTATAATTTTTCGTAAGCAATTTTTTATAGTTTCTAAATTTTTGATCATGAAATAATTGATGCATAACATCGAATAACATTGCATCAAAAGCATTAATGTAAAATCGCGTCGGCTGCTACTCATCCATGGTGGAGTCCCGACTACGTCATGTCTACCTCACCGAAAGGCCTTTGCATGTCGGCACCCCATTGGTCGTAGATTTAAATGCTCAACCGCGCTATTATCTTGGACAGCCTATAGTGGATGCATTAGAAAACCAGTGAGGAAAATACGGGATGAAGATCGATGATGTATCGATCGGTTCATAACGTCATCTGACGTCTTCCGATTTCTAGCATCCAAGTCTCATTGTCCTTCCATAGATCTTCTTCCAATCATCTCGCTCTAATTTCTTTATCCTCTCCCTCTTTCCAGCTTTTCTTAGGTCTTCCTGTTCCTCTTTTGCCTTGGATTTTTAGCTCTAAAATCTTCCTTGGTACTCTATCCTCGTTCATTCTCTTTACATGTCCGTACCATATTAGCTGCTTGGTCATGATGTCTTCCGTTATATAGTGCTCGACTTTCATAATCTGTCGTATTCTTCCATTTGTAACTCTTTCTATCCTTGATAGTCCTGCAGCCCGTCTCCAAAAATCCATTTCGGTAGCCTTTATTGTTTGTTTAGTACGTTCCTTAATAGGCCAGACTTCACATCCATATGTTATAATACTTTTTAAAATGGCATTGTATCTTCTTGTTTTATTTGCTTTCGATGTTTGTCGGTCCCACAGGATGCTGTTTAGTAATCTAATAACCCTTCTTCCCTGATAATTTTTTCCCTGATGACTTTTATGAACAGCATCGTTTTCTTTGCCCTGTAAAAACTCATAATATTTGTTTTCTCATCAGGGAAGATCGATTATGAGAAAACAAATACTATGAGATTTTTACAGGGCAAAGAAAGCGATGCTGGTCATAAAAGTAGGAGGGCACAAACTAGAGCAAGTTGAACAGTGTAATGAATTTGGATGGTTGGAAAGAGTGCTAACATAAGTAGGAAAGGCATTGGAATGATAAAAGCGTGAGAATAGGCGCCGTTCTTAAACAGGAGGGAATTAAGGTGGTTGGAGCGATTTTTGTGCATGTACAGATTTTCGCGTAAATTTGCATACGCGTTCTCATTAGTGATGTCATACTAATAAATTAAAAATGTGGTGGTTTACATGTGTGTGCGTCTGTTACTAAATCACGCAAAAATCACCGAACCGAATGAGCTGATATTATGCATGAACATAGCTAATATTTAAAAAAATTATATCCGAACTAGCCACTGTTTTACCTTTTACGGAGTCATCCAGAGTAGAATTACTGAGCGAAATCGAGGAAATCCGGGTTCGAATCCCGGTCAAGTGGAATGATTCTTCCTCTATGGAATATTGCACTTACGTGCACTTGCTGGCGACTCCTTAAAATTTAAATACCGTGGCTAGTCCCGGTATCCTCAAAATTGGTCAATAGAGCGAACACCTCATTGTGTTCCATGTTTGGCTTTATCCTCGCGGACTGTGGCGCTTAGCGCGCGATTTGGACTGCTTCTTGACATCATATATCTAGCAGTCCTGAATATCTTATTCCTAAAAAGCCACCTAAAATCCACAGGGGAGAATGACGCCTCAGTAGTTAAACTAGTTAAAGCTCTCGCCGCGAAAACGTGGGATCCGGTTTCAATCCCGGTCAACGAGAATGATTTTTCCCCTGTGGAATATCGCACATAGTCAAAATACCTGGTTCAAATATAGGCCAATTGCAGTTTTGAAATTTCACCATTTCAAGATGACGGTCATTCCCAACTTCTTCGTGGAGAAGGGTCTGTTTTTGCCATGGAAATATTTCCTTTTGCGCGGAAGATTGCTGTTGCTAGTAGAGGTGTCTTGAGGGCAAGACTTGAGAGTTTTTAAATTCTCTTCAGGAAACGTTGGATTTATTGAAATATTTACTCAAATAATTATTTTATTACTCGTATATTTAGTACACACTGAATGTGCCTAAGAGAAGAAAGAGTAATCTCTGAGATCTGCTAAGGTAAGGGCCATGGCCTCTTTGCGGAATAACAAATTTCAAGAGTAACGAGCACAACGATTGCAGTTGGACGCTGTGAGACACGACTTTCAGCATGCTTCAGAGGCCAGAACCGGAGGAGCCCCATGCATTTTACAGCTGCTTTATTTCAAATAAAACTTTGAATATAAAAAAGTAAAATATGCTTCAAACTTTTGACGATATTTCCCTCACCCCCATCGCGATACTGAAATACTGTTTTATTTTTACTGTTTAAAAAATAAACAAATATCAAAATAGCCTATTTTGATATTTTGGTAGCCTATTGAGCGACAGAACGAGCAATTTTCACTAATCGTAAGTAAAAAAAAATAAGATGAGAAATTAGAAGTCAGTTTTTTTTTCGTATGAAAAGAACTACTATATTGTTTCTTACTTTTATCCATACCACAGAGAATCAACGGGCCATTCTGCTAGTCTATAGATAAAAGTGAAAAAACTGCATCATACCGATTTGGTTTATTTGGAAATTCAATGCTATTTTAATAAGCCATTATAGCATTATAGGAATTGACATATATTTCGTATTACTCCGATTACATGTGCATAGATTTTCTTTTAAACGCGAAAGAATACATTTCTTATTACTATAATTGTTGCTAACAAACATCAAGATGTCACGCCGAGCCCTATATTCGAAAAAAAACTTCAGTATAATTTAGAGTAAGTTTCGAATACCGCGCTAAAATTTCTTGTCATAACATGCATTAATTAAGAAAAAAAATATTAAACATAATTCTTGTATCACTTCCACTACTATTTACTCTATATACGAGGGTAGACATAAAAGTAAGGTCTTCAATTTTTTTTGTCATAGAAAATGACATTTATTTACATTGTTGGATACATCGTTGGAAAGGTCATGGCTTCAGCTATTTTTCGATGTAGTCACCCTGGCGCTCGATGATTTTCCTCATCCGCATGATGAACTTTTGAATACCGTCGTCATACCAGCTTCCGTCCGCGTTGAGAAGGCGTTGACCTCCTCTTGCACCATGTCGTCCGTCGCGATCTTCATCCCTCCTAGGTGTTTCTTCAGGGTGAGGATTATTGCTGGTGGATTTCATGCCCCGGGAACCACTATCAATAAGGAAAGATACTGCCACACATTACAAAAGCTTAGGCGCGCCATCAAGAACAAACGTTCAGGAATGCTGACGAAGGGGGTCTCATTTCATCACGACAACGCCCGACCGCATACGGCTAGTCAGACGCAGGAACTGATCTCGAAGTTTGGGTGGAAAATGATCGGGCATCCTCCGTACAGCCTCGACGTCGCACCAAGTGATTTCCACATGTTCCTCACCCTGAAGAAACACCTAGGAGGGATGAAGATCGCGACGGACGACAAGGTGCAAGAGGAGGTCAACGCCTTCGCAACGCGGACGGAAGCTGGTATGACGACGGTATTCAAAAGTTCATCATGCGGATGAGGAAAATCATCGAGCGACAGGGTGACTACATCGAAAAATAGCTGAAGCCATGGCCTTTCCAACGATGTATCCAAAAATGTAAATAAATGTCATTTTCTATGACAAAAAAAATTGGAGACCTTACTTTTAAGTCTACCCTCGTATAATACTACCTGTATAATGAGTTCCAGCGCATAAACAGATGCACTCAAATGAAATGTGGTCCAATAATGTTTTTACGACAAGCTTAATAGTTTATAAAAATGTGAACTCAATGACTCACGGTTATTGCTCGAGCCACCTTAATGACGGGTATCTTACGTAGGAATGTACAGAAAAGACCAGTGAACAGTCTTAATACAAATTGCAGCGTTGCGCGATGCGGAAGCATGCGTTGAGATGCGTTAATGTTTTGCCCAGGACCCATAATTCTCATCTGTACAGCACCATTAGTAGTATTATAGTTTTGTGTTAAATATATTTAGTTCTCCTTGAAAGGATCTTACTTTTTAAAAGCTTTTGCTGCCATTCAGGAGTCTTGTGTTGATTTCCGTATCATCATTGCTGTAATTATCTATTGTAACTCCCAAATATTTGAATTCTGTACATCTTCTGAAGTAATGCTATTCAATTTGCAATTCTTCTTCCCCCTCATGGTTCCTATACATCAATAAGTACCTACTGTGTTTTGTCGTCATTTATCTCTAGCCCGTTATACATATATTTACATTAAAAAAGTTATGCGTTTAAAAAAAGTCATACATTTAAGTACAAACGATAAACGTATTCCTGAATTGAGTATGAGAATAATTTTATTTCTTATTATTCATTACAGGAGCTGTCACATGTCTTATCTTTAAGTAAAATCTAACCACAAAAAGCATTTCCTGGTAAAATAAAATATTTACATGCCAATAAAACCTACTCAGGCAAATTAATTTGACAGTCATATTTTTTATCCTCATTCGCTCTAATCTGTATTTCATATGATCCGAATTACTATGACCCGAATTTAATGCGATATTACCTCAGAATTAAAATGCTACTTGCAGGATAAAGGCCAGTCTATTTTATTTCAAATATATGAAACTTAGTACGTGCAGAATTTTACATTGCTGAAGCTCGAATTTTATTCTTCAAAACTAATTCGGCAATAAAGTGTTGAAAAACGACCTTTATAGTTAAAATTTCAATTTATGCTGTCAGATAAAAACTCGTCGATTGGCCTTTGTAGTTAATGAAATGGAAAGGAAAATAATTTTAACTTAAAAATAAAAAAAAATTCTCTACTTAAAATGACTTCTTTGTTTGAAAATGTGTCGTCTACTGTCATGCTGAAATAAGTATATTGATGAGACCTCAAATTCTTCGCGGTTTTTTTTCATTACGTCAATATATGGTATCCGCAAATTGATGGATTAAATAAATTCCAATCTCCTTCTTATTGTGAATCAATGTGCCGAACGGGAGTATGGAAAACTCACCTTAGTAAAACAATAGACATTTTTAGCGGTCCTCCGCCCTGCAGCTACTCATACAAATTAATATGATGCGCTGATGTGCTCCGCTCTCGGCGCTAACTTGTATTAATTCTATACATTGAATTAAAAAAGGAATAGTAAAGGAAGCTACTCTATGGGCCCTTGAACAAAGAATTGAGGAATAAACTAGTAAAATACCATGTATGGAGTGTCGCACTGTATGGGGCGGAAACTTGGGCAGTCAAGAAGGGAGACGAAAAAATACCTGGAGATGCGGATATGGAGGAAGATGGAACAAATGAGCTGGAGGGATTAAGTGAGAAACGAAGAAGTACTGAGGAGAGTGGGCGAGGAAAGGACTCTGATGGAAACTATTTAAAGAAGAAGGAAGAATCGGATTGGACATTCCCTGAGAAGCCATTGTCTTCTGACGAAGGGAATAGAAGGAATGGTGGAAAGAAAGCGGGGAAGGTGAAGGAAGCAAATGTTAGGATACATAAAAATAGGCGGAAGGTACGCGGACACAAAGCGCCTGGCTGAGAGAAGAGAGGAGTGGAGGAGCAGCCCACCTGCCATCTGGAGCAGAAAAACATGAATGAATTATGTCGCAACTCCAGGAGCTACAGTCCTCGGAAAATAAAAATATTTTGCACCTTACTTGAGCCTGATTACAGTGCAAGGTACTGCCATGCTTGGGTGCTCGGGAGAAGCTGCAGTTGGGCTGGGGGTAGGTACGACGGACAGGGAGGTATGTGAAGATAAAATGGCGCCGGGAGATGAGAGGAAGGCTGAATAATAAAGAGGGCATGTGGGGGGAGGGGTAGGGTTGCCGGGGGAACGTTATGAGAGCGACGGCATGGAGGCGTAGGGCAGGGGGTGAGTGCTGGTGCGGTGGGGAAGCTTATAATCGCGTGGATGACGACATGGGTGAGGAAAGGCGAGGAGGGAAATGGCGCGGCGGGGAATGTAGGGAGGGCGTGGTGGAGGGAGAGGTGGTGTTACCCCGCGTGCTGTGGGGCGGGGGAGAGAGCCGGGCTTAATTTGACAAGGCGGAATTAGACTCGTGAAAGGCTCTCATGCGACTAATAAGAGGGTTTAAGTTATGAAGGCTGGAGGTAGACGCTCGGGATAGTGTGGTATGGCGGAATAGCAAGCAGGTAAGGGAAAGAGGAATGATGCTGAGGGGAGAATGCATGAAAAGGATGCAGTTAGTGAGAAAGGACAAGGATGGAAACTTTCCCGAAATCCACAAAAGGATGAATCGATATCAGTGCCAGTATCGGGAAAAAGTCAATACTGTCTTCATCTTTATACGGCTTATATTCTTACTACTAGTTCTACGTTGGGACGTAGAGGTAATGAGTACCTTACACCTACATCTACCTGGTTTTCAGCCAGCCACCTCAAGGGTGTGTGACAGTGGGTGATTCCAAACCAAGTATGCACCAACAGTAAAAAACACACTGTTTTGCTGTATTTAGCTATCCCATTTAGTATACTTAAAGTAATAATAATTAAGCAAAGACCATTGCCAGCCATCATGACGGCAAATAAACCTGATGCTAGCCGAGGACTCGGAGGGGCCTGTTACAACAGAAACAGCATAAGTAACGTAAGTGGAAAGGGGTTTACATGCAATACGGTTTCTATTCACTATTCTACTGATGCGATATAGACCCTGTACTTATGAATCACGGAGACCATTACCAGAGGAGGAGGTCAGACGTACTGTCATGCAATAATTATTACAAAATAACCAATAAATAAAACGTGAAATGAAATATAAAACTAATTATTACCACGTGCAGACCGTGAAAACGGAAAATAAATAAAATTAAGTACGTACACCAGAGAATAAAAACAATTCTTCCTTTCCATTCCTCTCTACATTATTGGCGGCATGGAATATAGCTATTTTTGTCCCTAATATAACGCTTCGTTTTAATTTAAACCAACTTTTACAGGCAAGATGCTGAAAGCTTTCTGTTCAAATTGTTGAAGTAGGAGCAGATCGGTACAGATAGGCGTACTTCACCGCGCACGAACGACGAACGGAACCATGTTGCTATTGAAACTTTATTGTGTTGTAAATAGTAGACGACTTCGTTTAAATTACACACTTAAAAATATAAAATTGATTGGAAATATTTTGGTAAGTTTCTTTTGGATTTCTGCGATTAAACTAAACTTTTTTTAGCAACAGTTTCGCCGTGACGTGGCTGAGCACACACGTTTAGAAGGTCACAGTATTGACATCAAAAGGGCGAAAGTTTGAATGTAAAGAAATTAGCTACTATCCACGGAAAATCAGGGTAGCCATTGAAATAGAAAAAAAAGACCTAACGACCTAAACAGAGAAGATGGCTACAAACTTCCTTATACGTGGAAAAGACTTTTGAAAAACTAAAGTAATAATTAATCATGCTGTACATAATAACCGCTTAAGTTTGTTTATTTATTTTTCATTGTTGATTTAGAATGCCTGACGAAGCCGGCAGAATAGAACGGCGAAACTGTGCTAAAAAAGTTAAGTTTAATCGCAGAAATCCTAAAGAAACTTACCAAAATTAAAATGAACTGCAAAAATCTACGAAAAAAGTTGATTGGAGATAGTCGGGATAGATCACTCTGAAAAAAGCGACATTGCCGTGTCACTCCCGTTACTTGACTGTCTGTCTGACGTCAATAGGCCTGCAAAGAGAATATTGGCTTTTGCAGCGTTTTTATCCAGCCAAGTGAAAATCGGATACAAAGCGCAAGGTAAAAATTTAGCGTCTTATTATCCTTTTTTTAAATATATATATATATATATATATATATATATATATATATATATATATATATATATATATATATATATATATAAACTTCGTCACTAGGGTTACTAAAAGGAAAAAAACACTTAAAAAAAGAACTCACACGGGTTTTGGATATTACGGTGGTCACCGCCACCTTCTACAGCGAGAGGTAAAGCTTCCTTTACCTCTCGCTGAAGAAGGTGGCGGTGACCACCGAAATATTCAAAACCCATGTGAGTTCTTTTTTTAAGTGTTTTTTTCCTTTTAGTCACCCTAGTGACGAAGTTTTTATATATTGTTGTGTTCACGCTCGTGTAAGCTTCCAATTATATATATATATATATATATATATATATATATATATATATATACTTTCTTCTCTATTTTTAATTTTTTAAGCCCACTTGACTGATTTAGCCTCCTGGGAGCAACCTTGGTTTTCGCGAAAAAACGCATTTCAACGCTCTATTCGTGCACTTGGACTTAATTAAAGCTAAGAGATCACGTGCCGTGATGAGGAAACTACGCTGCTATCAAAGTACGCTTCGCAAAAATAAACGATAAGTTTCTTTTTCAATTTGTTGACTGAATTCATGGAACTCATGTTCTCATCATGATCCATAGGAATATAAATCACTAGGACTTGACCTTTCTAAACATAATTATGCTGATTGGCTTCCGGGATTTCCCGCGCGTTGAGTTATCTATCATTGACGACTATAGTTTCTCCATTGGAGTTAATTCGAGACGCCGCTGAAACCTAAGATCCAAACTTCCTAAACAGAGACTATAATGTAGCGGGTATTTAATCTCCTGCCCATTTTTAAATGTAATCCGGGTCTTACCGTGATAAGAAGTGTGAAACAGGAACAAGTGATTAATATATTACTCAACAGCTCAAGTTCAAAATTTGGTCAAATTTCTTCACTTTTCAAGCTTCAAAAGTATTCGATGATGAACTCAATAACCGTTGAAATTGTCAACACAAGTTTATTTTGTTATTTACGATAATTCAGCCAGTCAAAAGGACTTGTAGGACCGTTTAAACATGTAATTTACGTCGAAAGTCGCTCATAGCAAGTCACTTGCGCAATAAACTTACCGGTGTAAACCCAACTTAAGCCCTGACAGTGGCAGGCTTCACTTCGTAGAAGTTTATTATGTTAGTACTCATGATTAATCAAAATATTTAGTACTTCTCTACAAAATTTTTACTTTATGACGCCTTTCACCGATTTACGGCATCGTCAGGTACAACATTTTCTGTACCAGGCGATTCCGCAAATAGGTGAAATGCGTCGTACTATACAAATTTTGTAGAAAAGTACTAAGTATTTTCATTAATATAGAGTACCACCTTTCACCCATTCTTTATCCCAATCCTCCATTATCATCACGTCATTTTCGTATTTTGCACTTCAAGTTCTCTCTATGTCGTCTAAGTACCACATTTTTTTCCCTTTTCACAAATTGTTTGTAATCGTCCATTTAACACAGTATTAAAATTCCAATCTTTCTCGATACCTGCTTTATCTCGTTCATTTGCTATCTGCAAGTATTTTCAGTTACCATAAACAAATTCTCCCATCCTAAAATTTCGCCTTCCTTTCAATTCATCCTACTTTATCCATGCGAGTTAATGTTTCAGGCTTTATTTTGGGGAAATGAATGGAATGGAATTATTACTCACTTAGCAAGTTACACACTTTTTTATTTGAACGTGGTTTCGAAAGCCAAGGGCTAACAACGTGAGGGTCATTGTAGTCTAGGGTCTTGATAGTGACATTATAGATGTCGAAACCAAGTTCGGAAAAAATAAAAAAGTGTGGAATTCACAAAGTGAGAAATAATTCCTACTTTCCTCAAACACCTTCATGCACACATTTCAGAAGACTTTACTTTAATACCGACTTTTTTCTTAAAGGCCCAGTTCACGTGGCCACAAAAGAATTACACTCCATTTTAAGCTTCTGGATGATCTCTCCTTTAACATCTTTCTCCAGAGTCCCCGTAATCAATTCTCTCTCGCAGGCTTCTTTAAAAGGATATACGACGGGGAATGCAAATGTTGGAAATAGGGGGCAGGATATTGATAGCCTCAAACCCTATCCCCTCGTTCCCTTGCATTCCTCCCACATCGATCCGGGTACCCATAATACGTATCCCTACGGCCCCTCCCCCACGCCATCTCCTTCTCCCCGTCCACGAGAAACCCTTAGAACCCCTGGCTCCCTTTCCTAACATCCTCCTCACTCTACATTGCAACAATCCATCTCAATCCATACGAGTCATTTTCTTCCCTCCCCTAACCCTCTCCTATCTCGCCCCAATCTCGTCATTCCACTCCTTCATTCTGTAACACGCATTACTCGCCCATTCGGGACGAAATTGGCCGATTCGCCGGGACGGAGATCTTCAGCGACTGTGATTATGGATGAAGAATTGCAGGGGTCGGTCTGCTTCACACAGCTTTTAGAGGACTTGCAACATAAAGATCCGTCAACAACGCATGCATCTACGATACAGCGCGATGCCTCAACGTAGGGGAAAGAAGTTTTAAACATGATTTCACCATGACTAGATATAGTAACTATAGGATACTAACTATAACTATTTAACTATAGGATAATGTAAAGTAGAGATTCAGGTGCGATGTGATGCAACCGTTCCATAATGATAGAAGCAAAAAAACTTTCAGATTTACAATAATGAGTGATTTAATGTAACTAGTTTCGATGGTTCTACACCATCTTTAAGTCCTTGAAGACAATGTAGTAACACAACACTACTTGTGTCAAATCTTCATTTGTAGAAAACAGTTAGTGTTTTACTTCTTCCATCATGAGATAATGTTTTCAAGTTTAAGTTGATTTCACTTTAAAATGACTGATTTGCCTTTTAATTTATATGCTATGCAATATAACAGGGGTGGCCAACCTGCCCGCCTTGAACATTTTTCCGGCCCGCGAGATTTATCACACTTTTACAATGTGCGTTTAGTATCGTTATTATTAAACATCTATGTTTACACGTAAGAATAATAGTAAACACAATAATAGTAACTCATTATGTTTCAATTTTTCACTTTAAAAAAATGTAGGTATATAGTGGTTCTAAATCTAATATGGGGATATATAATTTTATATGCGGCCCGCGGAGTTATGATGCATTTCCAAAGTGGCCCGCAAGATCATTTGCGTTGGCCACCCCTGCTATAGATATTACTTATAGAGAAAAATACCCCCTATTTGGTATGAAAAAGGAAAATTTTTTCGCAGATTGGGTGTGAAAAAAAAAACAGTGTTAAACGTTAGAATCGGTAAACATGGTCCAAAATAAAATTCTCACTAAAAGTAGGTGTCTGGAAGAGGTAATGACGAGCGAAGGGTCACTTAAGGCCGTGATAGAGGGAAGGATGTTGGGCAAGCGGGGAAGGGGAAGAAGTAAAATTGGTTTTATGTACGGGATGAAGAAGAGTAGGACACATCCTGAGATGAAGAGCGATATATTATTTGTAGATAGGGCCCTGCACAATAAAAAAATCTATAAAAGTTTTACTCACTCCATTCAAACCTACTTTGGTATTCGTTGTTAATTTTCAACCATACTTTTATGAAACATGCAACTTTATTCTTCCGCTCAACGCACTCAGAAGAAATCCGTACATCGTAATACAGGCCAACTCACATGGAATGACATCTATAGGGAAACCAACTTACAATAAAAGAAAACTTCACAGTTGTACCAATACATGACACCCTGCTAGTCGTCGTAGAGGCGTATGGCAGGGGATGTTAGGATACTTAGCTATAGAATGGGTGGGAATAGGGAAAACGAAGGGGTAGAGGACAATAGTTAAAACTGGTCAGTATTCTGACTTTACCGGTAGATGAACTAATAAATAAATAAAAACCATAAATGTACACTTCACCTTTCCCCGATATCTGGTGTCAGATTCCATCTTCCGGGTATTCCGTCGCGTAGGTTGATTTTGACTTTCCCAGGTCCCCTATCCTGGAGACTTCCTCGGGTCGACCTGAAGAAGTCTCGAGGATAGGGGACCTGAGGAAGTCTCCAGGATAGGGGACGAAAATGCTGTCTATTCAAAGTCAACCTACGCGACGGGATACCCGGAAGATGGAATCTGAAACCATACAATTAACATAAATGCTGGTATTGTGAAAAACTCTTGATAAGAAGCAAATACATCCCTGGGAATTGAATGATAATTAAATAGAAGCAGCAATCGATTATGGCTGAAAAATTGCAGGGATTTGTTTAAAAAATCTTTTATAGTTACTGCCAACAGTGCCAACACGAAACAGTGTGTGTGAAACACTGGTAAAGTCGCTGGTAAAGTCAGAATACGGACCAGTTTCAACTATTGTCCTCTACCCCTTCGTTTTCCCTATTTCCACCCATTCTATAGCTAAGTATCCTAACACCCCCTGTCATACGCCTCTGCGACGACTAGCAGGGTAGCATGCAGTTGTAAATGTACTACTTCACTACTAACAAAATGTCCGTTAATATCATTTTAATGCCGAGACCTTCACTTTAAAATGGTCATCCCATTAGTTCACGCGCACCAACGAATAGGGAGGAAAGCTCTTCTGCCAGCTAACATCTACATATACGTTGTAGTATCTCCTAAGCAACCGTAAAGGCTTGTGGCAGGGTGTGTAGGGGTACTTCCCATCGCTGCATCACTCAAAATGACAAGTGTTTCATGCACGTGCAATATATGTTGTTTTTGCGCATATAGGTGCCTTTATTTGGCACTGTTTTGATACAAAATTGTGCCAGGGGAAAAGAAGAATTTAGACTAATGAGGCTCTTGTGAGCATGTTCTTAACTTTTTTGGGCGCTCCAATTCGCAAGCATGATGAGGAGGCTTGATGATAGAATCAATGTAAGAATTAAATACTGGTCTTCTCGACCTTTCCAGGAGTTTAAACATTTTTGCCTTCTCTGTGTTTCGTGGTACCCACCCATAAATTAATCCAGCAAGTCTGAAATATTTTGCCTTTTCTCATACAAGGTATATTTTCGTACAAATCTGGCGGACTCCCTCTCACACTATGTTTTAAAAATACTTGCTGTACACCCTTGATGAGGTTGTAGTTATTAAATTTGTTATTAAAAAAGTAATTATATATCTATCACGTATTTCCTGGACATATACTCGTATTCTCTTACAACAAGACATTAGCCGTACGTTCAGGCATACTTTTTTTTTCTCTTGTCGTAGCATGAATTTATAAATGCTGAGATAACAATGTAAATTGAATACTGTTTTCACAGCGTGCTGAACTTAATTGCAAGCATTTAAATTTAACCACCCGCACTTATCGCAGGAAAGTAATATTTAGATATCCAATCAGGTATCCGAAATAACTGGAAGCAAATTTTAACGGTGGATATTACCACTCATTTCGAAAACTATAGTTTTCAGCGTCACACAAAAGCCACTAAGAGACTAGATCACATATACTTTATGTAGATATCTGCCACAGAATTATCATCACAGCTATGAATGAATTCTCGAGAGGGGATAGAGATAGAGAGGGGATATGGATAAACAATCAAAATTTAGTGGAGATTACAGCATGAATTGGTAATTTGTTTCATATCTAACAATATAATTGCCTCTATGCCAATAACAAGTTTAAATAGGATGGTTTCATAAATATAACCAGCATTGCTGGACAATGAAACTATATATTGCGGTGGTGATGCATTTCAAGGCAAAATGTTACGGGTTGCTCCAGCACGAAAAATAAGTGGGTAATATGTCGGCTATTACATTAAAACTGAATGCATTTAGAACAATATTAATTTGTTTGAGTAGCTGCAAGGCGGAGGACCGCTAAAAATGTCTATTGTTTTAATAAGGTGAGTTTTCCATACTTCTGTTCAGCACATCGATTCACAATAAGAAGGAAATTGGAATTTTTTAAAATCCATCACTCTAGTTGCGAATACTGTACATTGACGTAATGAAAAAACCGCGAAGAATTTGAAATCTCATTAATTGACTTATTTCAGCATCACAGTAGACAACAAATTTTAAAACAAAGAAGTCATTTTGAGTAGATAATTGTTTTATATTTTTGTTTAAATTATTACTCTAACTATTCACATATACGTATAATTATAAATGTCAATCGACGAATGTTTAATTTACAGCATATATTAAAAATTAAAATACAAAGGTCCTTTTTCAGCATTTTTTTTCCGACTGAATTTTGAGGACTCAAATTCGAGCTTCAACAATGTCAAATGCTGAATTTTATAAGTTTCATGTATTGGACAGAAAATGGACTGGTATCTATTTTGCCTGTGAGTAGGATTTTGACTCTAGGATAATATTGCGTAAAATTCGGTGAAATACATAAATGGGGATAACAAATGTGAATGTCAAATTAATTTGCCGGAGGGCTTATATGTATGTGCATATGTACATATTTTATTTTAGCATAAAAAGCATTTTGTTGATTGATGTTACTTAAAGGTAAGACTTGTGACACCTGTTGCATTGAATAATAAGAAATAAAAGTATTCTCATACTCTATCCAGGAACACATTTTTTTAAACGCGTAACTGTTTTAGTGTAAATATATAACGGACTAGAGGTAAATGACGACAAAGCACAGTAGGCACTTATTGATGTATAGGAACCAAGAGGGGGAAGAAGGATTGCAAATTGAAGAACATTACTTCAGAAGATGTACATAATTCAAATATTTGGGAATTACAGTAGATAAGTAAAACAATGATGATACGGAAATCAACACAAGACTCTTGAATGGCAGCAGATACAACTGGGTCTTGAAAAATCTTTGAAAAAGTAGAATTATTTCAAGGAAATCTTAATAAGTTTCATATTAAACTATAATAAAACCAGTGGTACTGTACGGATCATAGGTATGGGTTCTGAGCAAAAAAATTAAAAGAAGATTGATTACTTCTGAGAACGATCTATGGACCAATAGGGAAAATAAGAATATTAAGAATTAAGGAGGGCTCTAGAAAATAAGAACGAATAAATAAGCAAGAGAAGTAAATGCAGATTCTGACATAATAGTACAAGTAAAAAGCTGAGGGTTGAAATGGGCTGGGAATATGTGCAGGAAGGAAGAAAATTCAAACCTTAACATGGTTTTATAAGGAAACCCAAGTGGTAAAAGACCGCTGGGAAAACCGAGACTCCGTTGGTGGGAACGTACCAAGAGGCACATTATAAAAGTTGAAAAGCGAATTAAGAATGAATTGAAGACAGACGGAGATGGCGACAAGTTATTGCTGAGTTCTAAAACCTGCTCGCGTTTGTGTGACCACGTACGCAAGGTAAAATAGGTAAATGTATAACTATATAATGTCAACGAATACGTGTTGAAATGCAAGAGCGTGATGTTCAAACGCATTGGTCTCAGAAACCAAGAGATAGGTATGCTAAAGTGGCATATTCATTGTTAACTTCCGTCGTTCATACAAACTGGAAGTAATTTATAAGCAGAACGATGCCATAAAAGTAGCGATATAATTAAAAACCACCACTTCCATAGAATTCAACGTCCATGTGTAATGCCACCTCAAAAATATCCATGCGCGGAAGGCAATAAGCAGTATGAAAATCTTTAATCAATGGACTAGGCAATGAAGAAAATTCAACCTTAATGTTTCAATTGAGCAAACATGAGAATAAATTCAATGGATGAATCAAGCTTTAATAATAAATCATTAATACTCATACTAGCACAAGTTTCACTGAATAGTTTGCGGCATCAACATTGATTTAAGGTTCACATATAATTTTCACATCGTTCTAAATATATCCACGGGTATTAAATAGCATCCTGAAGAAACATGCAAAACATGGTTGATTGGAGAGATGTGTTGTTTCTATCCATATATTTCTTCTTTACGGGATTCTCAATCGGGTTCAGAAGGTGAGAACATTTTACTTTCTCCGTGACTTCATCTTCCCCAATTGCTACCAAATAGTTTTGTTAGTCAAAGTAAAATAAGCTCCAATTCTCTTCTGCATCCCCTTCCAAGGCTAGCGGCTCCGGTATTCTCAACGTGTTATAACTCATTTTCTTCATACGCCTTGCTTCAATATATCAGCTAACTTTATTTATTTCGTCGAATTCGTATTTTATTTTCTTCTGATAGGTCTGATTACGACTGCCTCATGTGGTAATATCTGTTTTTGTTTTATTTATGTTTGAGTAATAAATATATCGTAATATACATTTTATTTAATGACACTTTTCAAGTATTGCTACTTGTAGGGCTACTTAGCTTTCGTTCCTCCGTAAACTTCATCTCTATTATTGCATCTCTATGGACCACAATATGGTTACTACAACATTATTAATCCAAACAAAACCGTCGACTCTTAAAATTTCAATGATTAGCGTAGCGCCTTTCATCAAAATTATGTGAAAATTAAAATCTGCATAAGCGATTCGTCCCATAAGTTCTTTCACGAACTTTCTTGAACGCGAGAATTATTCAAACTTATGAATACAAAATAAGGAGGAGCCGTGATTGAGGACTTAATTCCGGGGTTTTACCTCCAGAGCTAGTTTCTCCAACGTCGAAAAGCAATTTCCAAGCCTTCATTGTGACTTATTCGGCCACTTTATATCTCACCCTTATAAAAGCCCCATGAAATAGAGGGTGCATCAAGAGCATGCATTACTCCCAGATAATTACCGCGTGAGGGCCTGAGGGTGGCTGGCAGAGGTCCCCTTATTTTCCGTCCCAGATGCGCTGAGGGAAGAAGGACAAAAAGAAATTAACCCTATTCGCTCCACCCTCGGAACGTTAACGTTGAGATATACATGCCTACTGAGCTTGGCCTTTGAAATATCGGACGATATCGATGATGGCGCTGTTTCATGATATCGCCTGATACGATATTTCAGTTAATCACCATCAGCCGTCATCGATTCGAAGACTGGTTTGCTTGTAGCCTTCTGCTAAGTTATCATTTTAGCTAACTGCTTAAATACTTATTCATTCTTTAATTGAACGTCCCTTATATCACATGTAGTGTTTAAAGGGTTGCATAGGAGTGAGTTCCGCGAGCTAGTGGAAAAGAACAAAGTAGGTGGGTACAAACTGGAGCATGTAGAACCATTTAATTACTTGGGTAGTACGCTGGAAGAAAATGGGAATAGTGGCAAAGGCATAGGGAGGAGAATAGCATTAGTAAAAGAAGAGTTTAGTGATAGAAGAAAGCTGATGACAGGGACTTTGGATATAGACATTTTGCGCTCTCCGACTATTCATACCGTACTGAAAAAAATACTGACTGAAAAAGGGTTTTATGATTACCGGCAGATATAAAGAAGAGGCTGATGGAGATCTTGAAAAAAGGCTAAAAAAGGGGCTTGATATGGAGTTCCACGTTGCATGAGATAGAAAAGTGGACTCTGAGAAAGGAGGACGAGAATAGGCTACAGGCATTCGAGACGTGTGTTTGGAGGAGGATGGAGAAAGTGCGGTGGACGGAAAGGAAGACAAACGAGGAAGTGCTTGGCATGGTGGGCGAGGAAAGAAAACTTTTGTATGAGATCTGGGGGAGACAGGGTAGGTGGCTGGATGGGGTGATGAGGGGCAATGGTTTGCTCAGGGCCGCGATAGAGGGAAGTATTTTGGGCAAAAGTGGAAGGGGAAGAAAGAAAATAGGTTATATGGACGGGATGAAGAAGGGTAGGACGTATATACACGGAGATGAAGAAAGAAATACTAGAGGTAGATCGGGCCCTGCAGGTGTGCAATCTGGAGGATTTTATCTGACTCAATAAATCCTACCTTTAACCTGTAGATTACTATAATGTCATGACACATGTTAGGTTGATTCAATATTGATCTAATTTTCCCATTTCCCACTACTATGTCTCTCAGGCAACTTTTTATGGCACCCTCAGTCTTAATAAACTGTTAGGCTTAGATGGAAATAAGATTACCTCTACTAATCACCCCTCTTCATCCCATCCGTATAACTTTTTTGATTAATGTTTACGATAAATTTAAATAAAAATGATAGTATTTCATATCATTTAAGCGCGAAGGAAAATACATACAAATATTTTTTAAAGCGATATAACATTATATATTTTAGCATCTTCAGGATTAAATCTGCGATATCGTAATATCGGCATGTGAAGAATAGTCCCGGGCGTAATAAACAGATGAACTTATTCGTTGGGATGAAAAAAGCCTGAACAAGAGCTTGATATGGAGTTTCACCGGAAGGAAAAGGAGTCATCACTGCACGAAATATATGTGTAAACTCACACATTCTTGGAACGATTGCTTCGCTACGGTGGGCGATGCGCAGGTGTTTCAGGGGAACGGGAACTCTGGGGAAGAATTGTTGCTCAGGGTAACCGAAGTGAGTTTATCCTTCGGAGATGGGAAGGGAGAGGATTTTGGGACGAGAAAAAAAATAATAAAACGGGGTTCTTGTCCTGAAACTAATGAAAGAGGAAGTGCGAATAAGTTGGGAGAGGAAGGGTTTCGGGATTCACGGGCGGGAATGAAAGCCTTTGAGCGCTCTGGGTTTCTCCGCAATAAGCCTTCTTCCTTCGATTACTTTCTTTTCTCCTTCCACTCCCAACTTCCCTTACATATTACCCTCACAATTTATAGTCATTAGTTGCCTAAGAAAATGGTTATTTTCGCAGACATGCTCATTGTTTTAGTCGAGATTCGGTGTATATCCATTAACTCAATGTATTTGTGTTGTTTTTTTACTTTCAGTTGATACTCAACGGGCACCTTCTCTAGCTCAACGATAACATACATACCAATACTTCCCACTCCAACATTTCAGGTATTCATTTATTTAATATTTTAATATTTACATTAATACATATTAATGCCATTTACAAACACAAATTAGGCCCCGCTATGTCTCAAGAACTTGTCAGCGGGTTCCACGACATCATAAAAAATATGGCAACGACACCTTTACCTAATATATACATACATTTTTCCCTGTTTACATAATATATTTACACATGCATACTCAATTAAATTCAATTAAGTACACATAGACCACCAAACACATATTTATATATTTATTCAAATATCCAGTATATTTATGAAGCTTTTAGTAAATAATATAATACATGATTACACGGTTTCTTTTACCCATCATTTTGATCTTCTAGCAACCATTTTTTAATTTTAACCTTTACTTCATTTCTTGTAGTTAAAGTACTTATACTATATGGTATTTGATTAAATTCTTTTGGTACAACCACTTTAAAGGTATTATTACCATACCTTGTGTATTGCAGAGGTACAATAAAATTTCTTACAGAACGGAAAATTTCAATATTTTTAAAGGAACGTATTTTTTTATAAGTGTCACAAAAGTAGTTGTCCTGGATTATGATGTATCTATATAATTTGTCAAGCCCCTAAATGCCTAAATATTTGTACGTCTTCAATATTTGTGTTTGTTTTATCTCTTTTACTATACAACAATTTAATGAAATTATTTTGTTTTTTAATTAATAATTTATGGTACATACTATTTACATTTCCCCATATAGTGAGACCATATCTTATTACGTTCTCAACTAATCCATAGTATACTAATTTCAGAGCAGAAAATGGAATTAATTCATTAATGTAGTATGTACAATTGATATAATAATCTTCTTAATCTTGCATTTAATGCAATGACATGGTTCTTAAATTTGAATGAATCATCAATTTTTATACTTAAATATTTATACTTGTTGTAATTATAGTTGTTGTAATATATATATATATATATATATAAACCGGCATTTGGGAGATCCAGGTTCGAATCCTGGGTAAGGTGAAATTTTTTCTGCCTGGATTCGATACATTTTCATCTTCCCCACCAAACCCTGTGTTCGTCCTTTTATGTGTTCCAATCCCTTTCCATTTCCTATGACTGTATGAATATACAGTATATATACAGTATATATAAAAGGACGAACACAGGGTTTGGTGGGGAAGATGAAAATGTGTCGAATCCAGGCAGAAAAAATTTCACCTTACCCAGGATTCGAACCTGGATCTCCCAATTGCCGGTTAAGTGTGCTACCAGTTACACCAGCAAGGCTACTCAAAAAACTGCTGAATTCGACGGGGTTTTATGTCACACTTCATGCCCAACTTGAGCGGAAAAGCACAGAGGTAACATTCAGCTCGACAGTGACGTCGATTTTGATTTTTACCCTTGGAGCGATCGGTTAGAAAGCTATAATATAACCTCCCCCCTCCTGTTCGATATGCTTGAAATATCGCAATCGATACATCGTAATGTCACCCAATACGACGAGTAAAAGGCTACTCAACATTCAATCCCAAAATTCCGTTGAACGATTATTCATTCTCTTCGTAAGACGACGATGCTCAGTGAGTGGATGTGAAAGACTCTTTGGCTGCCCCCCATTCTCTCTCCTTCCAAAGATCTGGCGACGCACAATCCCGCCCCCCCAGCTTCCCCTCCCACTCCCACTCTCCCGCCCCCATCTCCCTCCCTGCCCCCATCTACAGACGGCGCCTCACTCCACCCCCCCCCCCCCCAACATGCATCACGGCCCCCGGATTGGTTCCCAGTGGGGCGGTGCCTCCTGGGAGCGGGGGTGGCGGGGAGGCGGCTGGAGGGAAGGGGCAGTCCCCGGGGGTTGCGCGGGGGCAGAAGGTGAAGTCTCCTGCCATTGGTCCCGACGCCCGACGCATGAGATGGAAGATAGTTGGGAGTGGGGAAGGGAGAGATATCCCGAGCCCGGCTTTTCCCTTCGCCCTCGCCGCCAGATCTGTTGAACCTCCGCCCGCCGACGAGCGAACGCTTTTAAGACCGTGCCACACAGCACTCGATACTGCAAAAAACCTTACTTATTATTAAGAAAGTACTAATCTACAGGTTAAGGTATGTTTAAATGGAATTTAAGAAAAAGTTATCGATTTTTAAATATCAGGGCCCTATCCACCAATAATATTTCTTTCTTCATATTCTACCCTTCTTCTACCCGTCCATAAAGCCTATTCTCTTTCTTCCCCTTCCCCGCTTACCCAACATCCTCATCTCTATCACTGTCTTTAGCAACCCGTCGCCCCTCATCACCTCTTCCAACCACCTGCTGTCCGTTCCAAAATTCTGTCACCCGAGTTTGAAGCGTAATATCTCAAAACCGGGAAACCTATTCCAGTCACTTACACTTCAAATTAAACCCTTTCTCCACGAGTGCCGTGTTATGATGGCGAATTTTGCGAAAACAAGATTTTGCATCTCATGTGAACAAACGCCGTTTCTTAACGGCGAATAATTGTCCACGCAACAGAATGAGCGCCGTGTTGACACAGCTTTGCAGCCAAGCAAGAAAAAACGGTTCCAGGGGTCATTAGGAACCCAACCCTGCTGGATGCGGGACCCTATCCGAGGCCTACGGGCGGGCTTCATTTGCACTCAGCGATAGCCTCACTAATGGCATTTAGTCGTGGTCAGCAAATTGTTTTTTCTGTGGATAATTTAAAAATCTGTTGCACACTCGGAAAGTATAGGCTCCGAAGTGCGATCCATACTGGCAACTGATCATTTATAATTGTTATTAGGAACTCATAAGAACATTACCTGCGTTGATTGATGGGGAACACTTCAGTCTGTTACTGATTTTGTTTAGAACTATCATGTTTAGTGTTGCCGCGAGACTCGAGACGAGACCGTGGGTGAGAATTCGAGACGAGACTCGAGACGAGACCACTTTTTGACGAGACGAGACGATACCACTTCCACGAGACTCTCGAAAGTCTCGAAATACAGATATATGTCCTTAATTGGTATTTGGTATAGCTTTATCCGTAAAACTATGTCCATCTGTTAAGACGAAGTAAATTTTACGTTTTTCTTAAGTATTAAATTTGAAATATAATTCAATAATAACTTCTGTGGATTTCTCTCCAGTAAATTTGTGTCCACATTCCCTTTTTAGAATTTTTTTGTTTTATGTTACTAGTTTATTCATTGAGTGTCAATAAAATCAATTATTTTACTAGCAGTTTGATGTAATTGGTGTCCAGATCAATATATATTTAAAATTTATATTAATGTCTTTCCTATTTCGAGTGTACCGATTCAGCGATTAAGAACGCAAAGGAAACGGCTTTTTATGGTGGTAAATTTATTTTGGGGGAAACGAGATGAGACGAGAGTCTCGTCCGAGACTCGAGACCGAGACGAGACTGGGGTTCACGAGACGAGACTCGAGACGATACCCCAGTTCAGAAAACGAGACTGAGACGAGACTGGCTCAAGTCTCGACTCGTCTCGCGGCAACACTAATCATGTTCAGAACGGAAAAATCACCAGTTTTCGAGTTCCCACTCAAATGCAGAGTGTTTGGTTCTTCATCACAATAAAACTGAAAAAGTGGGAAAAATATCCTGCATGCACCTTGTAGCCAAGCCTTCCCTTGCTTAATGCCTATGCAAGTAATGGTATGAAATTACACATAATTAACTTTATCCGTTTAGCTATTGATGAACAATTTATGGAAGTGAAATAGCAGTACGGTGGCCAATACTAGATATACAGGATGTAATTCCGTATGATTTGACCGTTCAAGAAGGTTTCACGCGATCAGTGAACTTGTAATGGAGAGGAAGCGCTGTTTTCATTAATTTCGTGGCGCATGCTTACTGTAATTTTTAATTAATCAACCTATGGCAGCAGGTGACTAAAACAGCTGTCGGGACATTTTACTTTATTGCTGATGTCACGGCTCAAAAATGGCTGATAGAGCCAAGGAGGTGCTGGTGGTGCTGATTAAAAAAAGTGAAGATCGCACAGCGAATGTGAACGTTTACGTGATTAGTCGATATCAACGTGAGCTTACCAGGAGCGAGTTGAAAACGTGTTCCGCATCAATGATTTATCAACTACCTACCTCAGAGAGAATGATAACGATCATGCTTGTTCGCCAGCAAGCTGGGACAGCATCTTAAAAAAACTATCATATCAGCGAGAATCCTAGAAAATGTACAGTTGATGTACTATATCAAGTAGGTTTCTTGTGAAATGGGCTTTTCTTCCTTAGGTAACACTGAAATTGATTCTTTCACCGAAAACCATATCAAGAACTACTCTCATCATCACACTTTTTCCTAGCTTAATGGGAGGCTGAGAAATATAGTGGTATAAGTCACTTTTCAGAATATTGAAGTCATCATGAAAAAACAATTTTTAACATTATTTGAAGTATTTTTACTGAAGTTGCCGATTAAAAACAAATAATAACTGTAATAATCCATTGTCCTTGAGGACCCTTGTAATTCCTAAGATCGTTTTTATGTTTTTTTTTAACAACTTCAAACGCCAAATTTTACATGATGCAACCATATATCAACTCTTATAATTGAATTAAGTTAAGCAATTACTCTTAAGTTTGAATGAATAAAACGGGGTTAGTAAAAAAAACATGAGACCATCTACCAGTACGAAAGCGATTCCCAGGAAGATCAAATACATGGTAGGGCGGCTCGCTGACAAAGTCGAAACTATGAGCAGGAAGTTTTCCTATCAAAGAAGAGAAAGATGATTTCATTCCGTATTCCTCTGCACTGATTTTCTATTGTCTCGACTTTGAACTTGCCATCCTATACATTGTTGACTAATTTACTCTGCAGGATCACATATACCTACGTATTTGTTTACATTATCAGCGTCATGATGGCCGAATTAACTTTGTGGAATTACGACATGTTTCAAAGCACTAACACATTGTTAATTTTAACACACTCCATTAGAGCTCTGATTATAGTGGGTTATTAATTGAAAATGTTCAGTGCATTTATACATTGAGTCGATTATCACCAAGTGCTACTCCTTTGAAAAAATACATTTTTTTAAGACGGAACTACGATGGTTAGGTACCATGTCTATTGTCTATTGCAAAGTGATGTCGCAAAAAAAACAGAATGGCCGCTTCCGTCATTAACAAAACCAAAGTGGCAGCGTCCCTTTTACAGTGGAGCGCTAAATTTGTTCTTTAAGTAGCTAACTTCTACGTTAACGGTCTAAATATTACCTCCAATTGCCATCGATATTTCCTTTTTCTGGAGAACTTTCGGTTTCTAAAATAAAACAAAAACGGAAAACTACCACATTTATTTCTGAATTTATCCTTCATTTTTGTCAATAACCAATTTTTTGATAGTGTACCACGCGAAGGTGAAAACAAAAAATCATTTCCAAAGCAAATGAAAAAGTAACATTTTATTTATTGAATGAATGAATTAACAATTTTTTTGCGCTCTGAATTTTGTAAATTTGTGTAAGTAAATCATTTATTAGAAATATAAACATTAGATATATCCTGTTTTATGATTGTTGGTTGTATAATAGTTAGAAATTATTACAGGATAAGTATGTAATGAACTAAATACATTTAAGTTAAATGAATGGGTTTACATAAAGGTTCAGTTTTCTATACCAAAGGAGAACCACCTTGTGAGTCTTACAATTAGGTTCAGGTGAACACAAATTTTTAGACAAAAATGAATACATAAACGTGGAATTGTAATGTAAATTCAGTTGTTTGTAATTTCAACTCAAATGTCAAAATATTCAGTCAAATATAAAAGAAAACTTGGTGGAAGGCACTTTATCACTAGTGGCAAACAGTTCTTTGTCCGTACCCGTAGCTTTGAGCTACTACTTTGGGCTATTGGTGACCTAAGGATTGAAAAGGTATGCCGAAACGTACAGCATACCTCCTTGATATTAAGTTATGCTATTCCTCGACTCAACCAAGTCCTCCCACTATGACCGTCCTTTTGCCAATGTAAACGTAAACGTTGTTTATTTTCCATAAGTGAGTGAGTGGTCTGAGGGTAAATGTGAAACCCAACACTTGAGTGTCAGAAAAAAATCATGAATCCCATCTTGTGACCTAATAAGATAGAAACTTTAATAATTACCTCGACGTATGCCTATTAACTCTTTGGATTTTCAAGACGTAATATATAAACAGCTGAAGAAGCACATATGCATACAATACCTTCGAAAGTTACTAATAATTTTTTTCTTCCACAAAACTGCAACGGTTAACTTTCACTCTAAGAAGAGCCTTCCCTAGACACGTTGGCTTATTCTGCACCACTGGTTATTTGCGCACTATTTTCGAGGTTTTATGTAGTATACTGACATGCCAATTAATTCACTTTGCTGATCAAAGGTTATCCTGTGTTCATGAATTGTAAGAAATATTGCGGCTGTACATTTCCTTTGCATTTGTAAGACGGAATGTTTAAACGGCCGAGGCAGTATGTCTGCATGCGATACCTTAAAAACTTAATTTTCGAGTTTATGTTTTGTGTGCAACTGCAGAATTTAATTTTCACTTGAAGTTAATTCGCGTATATTGTGCAAAGCATGTCGCCTGTTGAAAGAATGAGCCCCTGCTTTAATGACGAGTGAAAGTAAAAATCAATAATAAGTATTACAATTCAATACATATTGACCTTTCAAGAACGAGAATTCATCTTTCATTCATCATAGCCCCGAAAGTAAGTTGCAGATGTACAAAACTATTCCTGGCCTAAGAACGTTCTGTATAGCTTCTTCATGCCGGATACAAACTAAATTCCATCCCGGTGAATGAATGGCCTAGGCAACACAGCTGATATTAATTAGGTTGGACGTAGGTCACCAATGTTAGTACAGGCTTAAAGGAAGCCTGATGACCTAAGGATTTATCACTTATCACAAAACTCTAGCCACATATTAGAAAATTTAGAAGAAACTTTAAGGTATATCCTCCCAGATAGCCGGTGTCTATGAGAGTATGGAGGTAGCGGGAGCATCGGCGACTACGCAGAGTGAACTAGAAATACTCCTTCGAAAGCTTACTTTCTGTTACTAACTGAACACTGGAGCAACGCCGACCTCGCAGACTGCATAAGCGAAGAGAAGGTGTCTAGTACACAGATTTTCTAGAAACGTGTATGTACTTATAAATGAACGGCATTTAAAGATACATCACTAATGTAATCTTGTGGCTGATATGGAAGTACAGGACCACATTGATCAAGGAAGGCACTGCAGTTTTCCACTTAATGAGATTTGTTCTACAAGTAATATTTGTGCTTTTCGTAATTTCCAAGCGATTTTCATTACTTCATTTATTTATTTTTCACTTGAAAAAATGCGAAACATCTGAATTGGTCGTAAAATAAATCTTTTTCAGTGGAAAATAGCTATTTATTTCTTAATGGATTCTTAAAAAGCGCTCAATATCAATGTGCATATGACATGCGTAACGCAGGTTAAAACATTATGGCAATACAATTAAATCTCTTCGAAGATGTAGCCAGCATAGCAGGTTTAATAATCTCAGAAGAGTAAACCTTATTTATCACGAAGGTCAAAAGTGCATGAAAATTATAACTACAGATATTGTTCAAATTGAAGAGACTAAATAACATTCAAGCATCTTGGGGAGGCAATTCATCGCGAACACCTTCCCCCAAAAGAAAAAGTTATTTTTTAATAATTACACCACAGGCAGTCGCCGGCCTAAGCACTATTACAAGTGTGAGCATAATTTGATTTTAAACTCGATGGTTTCAGGCTTCACTTTGTGAAAATCCATTCTAAAGAATTCAAAAAAGATATGGTACTTTTTTCACAGATTTTTATTTAAAGTCGACCGGTTTCGTCGCATAGGCGACATGATCAGGTTGATGATGTCGCCTGATGATGTCGCCTATGCGACGAAACCGGTCGACTTTAAATAAAAATCTGTGAAAAAAGTACCATATCTTTTTTGAATTCTTTATAATTTGATTTGGTCACCCCTTATAAGGAATAAATTTACTGATTGTGATTTATAAAAAAAATATGTTTATGTGCAGGCAGCTATGAGTTTTCAAAAAGATCCTCGTAATTTATTTTTCTTTCCTGCCAGGAACTCAATTTTAAATCTATCAGTTGTCTCCAAGCTTCGAGTTTTACGAATAAAAGTGTCTATATGGATTATTTACATTTTATCTACTACTTTTGGGCAGGTGTAATTTCCGTCAATTGTAGGAAAAATTTTAATCAATGTTCCACAATTGATTGGCGACAAGAAATCTAATGAAGTAAATTGATAGTCCGTGGGTTTCATCGTGATTTAGATTGAAATTTGTCATGAGAGTAACGTGGTATTTATGAAGTTTTTTTTTGATAGAAATACATGCTGGAATTTAGTAATGTTTTCCAACTTTCTGGAAAAGTGAAATTGTTTCTCTTATATTATTTCATACTTTCTGTCCCCATCTCACATTCATTAATGAATCGCAGACTGTCGCAATCGCAGGCTGACTGCCTCTACGACTTGTCGTCTGTGACTTTTGCCCACGATGCCTTGTTCCCTTGTTTGCAGATACTGCCGTAAAAAATGCTGATGAACTTTTTGATGGAACGACCGGTTTACTCGAATAGTCGATATCATCAGGTCCGGCCTGATCATTAGACCTGATGAAGTCCATTTTTTGACTTAACTTATTGTTGTAAGTAAAAATTCTGAGGCTAATAACATTTTAACCTCAGTTATCTTCCGTTAGGTTCCACAAAGTGGAGCCGGAAGTTGTTGAATCTTTCTTTTACTAGTACGGTAAGAGAGGCATGAGAAAAGCTAGATGTGGGAATCAAAGTAGGAGGTCAGCCGACAAAGTCGGTTAGATTTGTAGATCACCAGGTGAAACAGACACAGAAAGTTGAAGTACATACATACAAGAAAGCGAGAGAGCTACTTGGACTATATTATTTAGTCGTGATAAAAGTTTAGCTTTGCTGTGAACCACGATCGGTATTCCACAGAGCTGTAAATATGATCCAAATTGTGAAGTAGGGCGATTTCACCGTGTTTTGATTTATTTTTTAATGACTCACATCAAGCAGGTGAATGCCATCCATCCAACATGTATTTCATTTTGAAGGAAAATGTATAAAATATCCTTCAGAAAAAGAATAGTTGACAGTACTGTATTTTTATAAAAATGCTCAACAATCGTTCTCCAACACATACCAATGTATTTCCAATATCCGTCACCATGCATTCATGCAATGCGGAACTTTTAATGGAAAATTAAAATGGTTTGAAAGCCCAAAATAATGAAGTACTCTACTTATTAAAGCTAATATTTGTGAACATAATTCTTGTTGGAATTTGAAACAATAAAAACAAAACACGAAAGGTTAAAAAGTATTTATTTAATTTAACTGAAAACTAAAAAAAAGAAAAAATGACTTTTATTCAATAAAAAACTTCTTTAAAAACAGTATTTTTTTACTAAAAAACCTTTCGTCCTCCTAAATATTTCCCTGTTCCCTGAATTGGTTCCCTGAATTGGTATTTAAGGTTTTCTATCGTCCTTGTTCGGGACAAAGCCACATAGTGCTGTTCATGTGCTAAAATAGACTGATATAAAAAAACACCTAAATGGTCGTAGGTGTGTTCCTGATATTCTTTTTACTAGTTGTTGCAAAAGCAGGAATAGTGGGACATTATTTCCTATTTAAAATGAATGGCAGGTTAACGCCGTTTGGTGCAAGATCAAGCCTTAGGATGTTGACTAAATCTCCATGATTGCTCTCTCATAGCAGTTAATCAATTCGTTCATTATTCAAGAGATAAAAATTACAAATCCGAATCGTCATTAATCAAAAATTGGATACTCTAGACCAGGGGTCTCCAAAGTACGGCCCGCGGGGCAGATCTGGCCCACAAGATGATTTTAACCGGCCCGCAGAAGAATTATGCGGAAATGTGCCGCATAATATTTGCTTGGATGGTCACTTATTGTAATTAAATACTCAAGTAATTATCGTTTAAAAATTTAAATCTCAGTTAAATAAGATTTTAAAAGCACAAACACAGTACCATCATTCATATTCATGGTTTTGAGATGAAAATATGAGAATTTGATGGTGGTGTTCGTCGTCATTAATATACGATAATTTAATTTATAATTGGTTAATATAATATAATAATATATACTCTGTAATTAGTTTATATAATTTTATGATTTCTATAAAACTCATATCTAGATTTTCCTATTCATTTTTTTACCACGGCCCGCTGAAGTGTGTTCAAGCACCCATTGTGGCTCTCGTTACGATAAGTTTGGAGACCCCTGCTCTAGACCAACATAATACTACTACCAAATTGCCTGTATTATAATCGCTTATTCACCCTCTCTCGTAATAATTAATTAATTCGTTCATGATTCGAGGTGTAAGCATTAAAATTTCGAGTCGTCTTTAATAAATAATTGGATACTTTAGACCAACATAATACTACAACCCGGTGCTTGTATGATAATTATCCAATCAACCACATATTTTGTCTCTGTCTTTCCTAGGAAAGGCCTAAAGTAATTTTCCATTACTCAGGATATGCTTTCCTCATGGCAAAAGCTACTCATCATTCCCAGTCGATCCGTTATGGGCCTTTATTTCTCATATTTGCTCATGAGACTCGGCTTCAGCAATAGTATCGTTCGTCTAGGGAACGGTTTAGCAAAAACGCAACATTTTGAGCAATTATATCCATATTTTATCAACTTTTTCACGATTTGGAACACAACGAAATTCGCATGAAAGAATTTACTATATTTCCTTTCGTTTGGGGTTCACCTCGACTATGTGCGTCCAGTATTTCTAATTTAATTATGCAAAAGAAATGAAAGATAGCAAGCAAATAGAATGAACTCAAAATGCGTATTTCCTTATAGGTCATTCCATGTGAAATCACGGACGAGTTGCCCTTACCAACTCAGATTTGTACGAAATATTTTGAGTGTAATCCTTATAAGGCCATTAGTTTGTATGCACAATTTTTATGAAAAATATTGAGTTGTTTTGGAGATACGGTGGTATGAAAAATTCGGCATTTGTAAAAACAAGTCCCAGAGTTTTCCCATTTTTTTCTGAACTAAGAAAGCTAGAAAGTTTCGGAAAAATAATTTTGTACAAAAAACGTTAGGGCTTCATATTCAACAGTCAAATTTGAAAATTTAAAATTTTTGAAATTAAAAAAAATTTTGAAAATTTAAAATTTAATTGTCAAAATGTACCCCACCTTCGATCCATCTCAAATTTTAGAATCTTGCAGTACTTTGCATTGGTAAAAAGGCTGCAAAGTTTCGTCATTGCAATATTTCATATAAGGGAGAAAAACATTTTGTTTATGACATGCACTTCACCGTGTCATGCACTTTACTCCCATCTGGTTGAGTAGCAGTTGGGCCTTTCGTTACTTGCCAATGAAGTGAGAAATGCACTGTAATATACTTTTGACGTAAGGTAGAAGTGTTATTCAAAAAAGGGGCATTTTATATCATGGGAATTGCTTAAAACAGTTACTTCACTGTTGGGTTTATATAACGGCGGTGCAACTGCCTAAATCTGGCTGGCGGCTGATGTGGGTGAATCTGCACAGGAGGTCGCACGTTGGCCCTGAGCTTGATTCGAATCAACTATTTCATTTTGATTATTTAAATGATTGTTACCAGATAGATTTTAAGAGTAGATTTAATTATAACTGTATACATTAGCGACTGCCAGTGCTCTCGTGCCTGTGCTTTCAGAGAAAAACAAAAGCACTGTTGCAATCCGCTGACTTTGCATCAAAACATAAGGCCTTTTACAACCGTTGTCGGGGCGTTATAGGAGGAGTGATTGAAGGCCAAAAACTTTGTACTCATTGCTTTATTGGTGTGTCAAAGTTGCTCGAAGAACCTGCACTTTCCGAAACTTTCTAGCTTTCTTAGATCAGAAAAAAATGGGAAAACTCTGGGACTTGTTTTTACAAATGCCGAATTTTTCATACCACCGTATCTCGACAAAAACTCAATATTTTTCATAAAAACTGTATATACAAACCAATGGCCTTATAAGGATAACACACAAAACTTTTCGTGCAAATCTAAGATAGTGAGGACAATTTTTGCCGGTGCTTTGGAATGGAATGACCCTTATGGGAATTTGCGGACAGACACACAGAGAGACTTTGCTTTTTATATGCCCCAGTTATGCTGTTCAGTGCGCTTTCATTCTTTTTTTGGTTTAATTTTTTGAAGCCGTTCGATAGATGGCTAAAGGTGCATTGTCCCTGGAGCAACTCTTGCGATAGTAGCTGAGCGATAGTAGTTGAGAGACAGTAGCTGAGCGACAGTAGCTCAGCACTGGTAAGCGTTGTTTCAAATGGGACCATTGTCCTTGACGCGACTGCGACTGGCGCGGCTAGCGGTTGTAGTTGGCGACAGTAGCGAGTCTGGTCTGAGGGCAGGCTCAGTCGCAGTCGCGGAGCGACCCAAAGGTATTCCAAAGGTATTTCAAAAAACAACTTCTTCTGCCTCGAACTCATGGTACCACTTCACTCGCAAGTCAGCAAGCAAATGAACCAGAATCGCTCTAGAACAATCGCTTCAGCGGCAATGACGTGGTTAGCTACTATCGCTGAGCTATTGTCGCTCAGCTACTATCGCTCAGCTACTATCGCTCAGCTACTATCGCAAGAGTCGCTCCAGGGACAATGCACCTTTAGTGAGGACACTGAGGCACATTGTCACTTTGTTTACGAATGGTGACTCGTGGGGAATGGTGACTCGTGGCGATTTTTGGTATAGAAAATGATTGATTGCTCGACTAAAAATGGGTAAAAGATCTTGCTTTGTTCCTGGATGCTCCACAGGATATTCCGTAACCGTGAGAAAGAACAACATTTTAGGAGTGAAGAAAATAAGGTTTTTTAAGGTTAATGTAAGCACTATCTTTTATTCTTCAAGTTCCGTATTGCAAGGCATGGTTGATGATAATGGTTAACTATGTATCCATTACTACTACTACAGTAATCTACCGGTTAGAGGTAGGTTGTGATGAAAGTCAGAGAATATCCAACGGACTCTTACACGTGCCGTGCCCTTTCTACCTCTAGTATTTCTTTCTTCATCTCAGCATAAGTCCTACCTTTCTTCATCCCGTCCATAAAACCGATTCTCTTTCTTCCCCTTCCCCGCTTGCCCAACATCCTTCCCTCTATCACGGCCTTCACTAAACCATCGTCCCTCATTACCCCTTCCATCCACCTACCCTGCCTTCCCCTTATCTCATCTATAAGTTTCCTCTCCTCGCCCACCATGTCAAGCACTTCCTCATTTGTCTTCCTTTCCGTCCAACGCATCTTCTCCATCCTCCTCCACACCCACATCTCGAAAGCCTTCAGACTATTTTCGTCTTCCTTTCTCAAGGTCCACGTTTCTGCCCCATACAACGCCACACTCCATATCAAGCTCTTCACCAGCCTCTTTTTTACATCCTTACTTAAGGTCCCGTATCCATTACATACCTCTTTATTATTTTGATAGATTTTTGTTTATATTCTCTATGTGATCTAAATTTCTTTGATGTGATCATGTGATCAAGTATGTACTCGGGAATTACGTTCATTACCCATACCGACGCTAATGATTTTGTTTTGTACTCGTGATCGTTCTAACATTATCATTTGACGAATGAAACCATTAGTTTCATCCTAACTAGCCGTAATTTCCCTAAGTTCGAAATTGAAAAAAAGCGAAAATACGTGTTATACATGGGGAACATCTGATTCAAGTGACTCATTCATGACAGTGGCGCCGCGGTTGGCAGCTACAAAAAAGGTATCACACCGAAGTTGGGAGTCTGCTATCCTTAAATTCTATTATCCATGCTTTTTATATTAATATTTTTATGTTCCTTCCAATCATGCTCAGTGTTTATGTGGAACCCGTCAAAGGTGCTGGTCAATACTATTTTGATGGTTAGGTAACTGTTGAGTGTAAGGAAGAGAGAGAGAGAATGGATAAGCGAAATACTGCGCATGCGCCAATCTCCGGCTCGCCGCGCGAAAACCGCAATTTAGCAACATGACGAGGAGGTGTGCGCGCACCGCCTCGCTTTTCCGGGAGGGCATAATCACGGAAATCCGGGGTGGGGGCGGGAGGGAGGGGGAAGGTGGGGTGATGGGCGGGGGGTGTACTCCAGACGCGTCGAATAATTGAAGGGCCCAGCGGCGCCCCCTACGATGATACGGCAGTGGAAATGTGGACGAGGAGGAGGGGCTTGAACGGAACGGGGAAGGGACTGGCGCTCGGGATTTTGACGTGGGAGGAGAGGGGAAGATCATCCACCCGGGGATCGATACATGAATATCCGCGTCGGAATCCGATGAGCTGAATAGCCCAAGTCGTGAACCAGTACGACGTCCCAACCTTCGATATTGCAGTGTAATGTAAATTCTGCATTCCGAATTAAATCGCGAATTTCGAGAAGGGCTCATGTCGGTTTTTTGAAAATTTTCAGGAGACACAAGAAAAACCTGAATTTCTGCGAAACCATATGAAGTAAGAGCTCAGTTTTTTTTGCCAAAACTCCTGCTAAAAACATTACAAAAAGTAGATGTGACCCTTCTCGCTCACAAAACATCGGTCGAAACGCCTTTATGCACGGAAAAAGAGGGGAAAAAGTACGTTTTCAAAAGTTTCCGCGATGTCCCTTTTCGAAATTCGAGATTCAATCACGATTTTGAATGAGAAAATTGGGAGAAGTAGTAAATAATTAGAGGAAACTTTGGTTTATTTTATAATATCGCGAGGTGCTTTATGATTTAAAATTTTCTTTGTTCTTCATCTTCTCTCGACTTCGGCTGTCTCGGGGACCCCGTAAAATAAGCCAACGCATTCATTTTCATTTCTTATTGTCCTCTTATTTTCTTTCTCTCAAATAGTTCTTCATCCTTTCGCTTTGTTTTCTTCTCCTTGCGTCTGTCCAGGCGTTTTTTCGTTTCTCATTTTCCTTCTCCCGGTAACCCTCGAAGATTCGTAGCAATCTTCTGAATTTGGCTATATCCTGTACTATCTCTTCCGTTATCTTTACCTCTTCCATTCCTTTCTTTACTCTTTGGACTTACTGGTTGCCATCCTCACTCTAGTGAACATGAATTGAAATTCATTTTGTAAGTCTACTGTTTTCCAGCCTCAGTGTTTGGACGAAGAACCAAAATCGTCTTTTTCCTGATCGTATATAATATTTTTCTCTTTCTTCATTCTTTTTGAGGTCCTTAATTTCTTTATCACCATTTAATGTTACATATTATTTAAGCTAGGGCGTAAAAATAGACCAGAAACTCAATTGAATCACGAATTTCGATAAGGGCTCATCTCGGATTTTTGAAAGTTTTCAGGTGACAGACATAAAAACTGAATTCCTTTTGATTCCATTTGATGTAAGAGCGATTTTTTTCTGAAACTCCTGCTAAAAGCAAATATAAGTCATCGCTCATAAAACATCGGTCTGTAGGCGCACATGGTGGCCTGAACTTTATATATGTAACTATTTGATAACCGGATAAAAATGGCGGGTAAAATACCCAGTCATGAAACTTTTATTAGGTTAGTTTTATTTAAATATAACCTTTTTAGGTTATTTTACTAGAAAAATATCCGGAGGTCAATATTCTATCGGATTGTAATTTTTATATAGGCGAATTCGTGAAGAAATCACATGTGCTTAGCAAATTAATTTTTGTAACGTCGCAGAAAGCCACGTTGCCGTAAGTCCACGAATCGCTCACTTCTTTGGCTACGGCATGTCCCATGCTCTTACGTAAATGCATAAAACAACGGTTGTAACCAGCCTTTGGCAACGGGAATCCAAAATAGTTGCGTCCCTTTTAGAAAACCATCTGTAATCGGACTCGCGCTATTAATGCTGCATTGGTATTTGGTTTTTGACTCTGATTGACGACCAAAAGCGGTCACTAAATGTCCCACCGTCAGATTGTAAGTAAACTTCGGGAAAATTCGAAGATAGGTACTTACCAACGGAAGACTTAACTGAGAGACTTTTTATTCCACTTTATCTACTTTATTTTTAGTTGGGAAGAAAACCTGGAAAATTTTTAAGCAGAAGAATAACGTTCTACATAACATTTTGTAGCTATATGTTTTTTTTAAACGTTTGACGGAGAATTTGAACCTAGTTTAACTGGCAGATCTATAATTTTCATTAAGCACTATAACAAAGTTTAAAGGAATGATTTTCCGAAATGAAGCAACCTTAATAACGCTCTACATAATACATTAAAAAACTAAATGTTTTGTTTTCATTATTAAAACATCCAGCAAAGAATTTTAAGCTACATAATAGAGGAGGAAAAATTTGATTAAATTATATCAAATACCATATCATATATCATACTATATCATTAAAAGCAAAAGGTAAAAATGTTAATAAAGATAAAAAGGTACGAGTTGAATTAGATGTATGAGGTGAATAGAAAAATGTCATCGAATGCGTGAATGGAAATGGGAATATACAAAGGATCGCAGCTAGAATCCGAAATAATATCGCTCCTTAGGAAACTATCCCTTTGGAGCCTCAGTAAATTTGCAATTGCAATACAGCATTCACAATTTATTATTGACAATATTTGACGATGAAATGTTCCGCTGAATCCCATTATTAGGTTTCCAACATCACGTCAGATTTCATGTGAAATTCGGAAAAGATTTGAAAAAATAGAAGATTGAACTTCTATTTCATGTTAAGTTGGGAAGAAAACGTAACTATATGCATAATAGTCGACTATGTAGTCGACTATTATGCATACTAGTATTCTCTGGTTGCTGAAACGAAATCTGCTATTTCATACTTCACTTATTATCCATTTTATAGTTTTTATAATTTGTTCTTATCTGAAGCGAGGTGTACAAATTCTATTAATCATAATACCTGAAATTTAAAGAGAGAATTACTCTAATAAAACCACAATAGAAAAGCTCCACACGACATTTTTAAAAACTATGTTGTTTGTTTCATTCTTATTAAACGTGTGGCGGAGAATTTTAACCTAGTTTTAAAAAAAGGACAATTTTGATTAAACTAGATAATATTCAATATTTAATTAGATAAAAAGTTGCCCACTGAAATAGATTTCTAGAGTAAAAAGAAAACTTTTCAGACTTTCATCGCATAAGCGAACAGAACAACTGATCACCGTTGACAGCGAGAATCCAAAATTGTTTCTTTCGACACTTTTAGGAAACCAATCCTTTTCTGAACCACTGCTAACTCGCACCTGCATTGTACGATTCATTCGATGTAACAACGAAACGTCAGATTGTGCGTGAATTTTGCAAAATATCCAGAGATCCTCACAGATAGAAGACTTAGCTGGGAGACTGAACTTAATCTATTTCATGTTATTGGAAAATACAACATAAACTCGCACGAAATTGCCGACAATACATATGTACGTAGGTACATACATTATCTGGTTGGTGAAATTAAATCTACCGTTTCGTTGTACATAAATTACCAACAGTAATGTTTTTATATTTGGTTTATCGTATAAATTGCGGCTTATAATTTTAGTTAATTTCAATAAATGAGCATTTAAGAGAGGTATAGAAAAATAATATCAGAGCAATAAGAAATAACCACATGGCATTTTAAATATGTTTTTTTCCATATTTTTAAGGGTGTGACGAAGAATTTTAACTTGCTTAAAAGAGGAGGCTTATAATATCAATAAGCATACGTAATAACAGGGTATATTAGCCAAAATAAAATCACAGTAATAACGCTCCACATGTAATTAATAACTATATGTTGTTCTTTCCATATTTCTAAGGGTGTGACGAAAAGTTTTAACCTGCTTAAAAGAGGAGGCATATAATATCAATAGGCATATGTAATAACAGGGCTTTAAGGAGAGATTAGCAGAAATAAAAATACCATAATAATGCTCCACATGGAATTTTTAAACTATATGTTGTTTTTTTTCATTTTTTAAGGGTACGACGAAGAATAATATCTATATATCTATAGGTTTAAGTAATGACATAACTTTAAGGAGAGAATAGCTGACATAAAATCACAGTAATCACGCTCCACATGGTATTTTTAAACTATGTTTTTTCAATTTTTTAATTTGTGAGGAGAATAAATTTATGCTAGTTTAAAACGGACGACGACTTGGATTTAACTAGATAAAATACACGCGTCGAAAGGTAAAAAAATGCTAATTTTAATATATAGAAGCCCGTGGAATTAGATTTCTAGCGAGGAAAGGAACATTTTCATCGAATGCGCGAACGGAGAGGGAAATAAACAATTGATCACCGTTGGCAACGCGAATCCGAAATAATATCGCCCCTTTTAGGAAACCATCCCTTACCGGACCCGCCGTTAACTCGCGCTAATAATACTGCATTGGCATTTAATTATTGACTCTGATTGACGACCAAACCGGGTCGTTCATGGCCACATCCACGATGGGGGGAGGCCCCTCCACGTATGCAAAGCTGATCCAATCAAATGGACTTCGCTGCCGTGGACAAGACCGCTAATTAAGAGCCCCGGATCGAGTGGTCGTTGTTCTCCCTCCATTTCCCATGCTTCGCTGAAATCGGCGGCTGGTCGGAAGCCCAGCAGCAGGTCGATTAGATTTGAGCTCCGCGCGAAAATTGCTTCGGGTGTGTGCGGGAAGCTGCGAATCTGTGACCCAAATTAATCGCATTCCCGTTCCCAGGGTATCGTTAACTACCCACCCCCTCCTCCCCTCCTCTCATCGCTCGTTCACACTTCGGACAGTAAATTTTCACGCCCTGAAATTTCGCGGGTGATCATGTTGCGAGCTCCTGGAGCGCTCTCCTAATTCTGCCGCAGTTGCGTTTAGTTCGAGTTTGTGGAAGACTCATGGGCCTCATCTGCATGCAAATGCCTCTCCGAATATAGTGAAATTTAACAAGGTGACGCGTGAAACTAGATTGGAGACTAGACAGATTTCCTCCAATGCTTTTTGTGGATTATTTAGGCTGTTACATCATGAATAAGATATTTATAAATTTTTATTGTTTACAGCAGTAGCAAAACATTTAAGCGATGCTTTAAGCGTATAAACTTACAGTAGATTTTGTTTCATTCATGCGCTATGTATGAGCAGTGGTAAGACTGACTCTTTCAATTTCTGAACGTTACTTCTCGCGCGACTAAAATTTCAAATCCAAGTTTTTATTCCATATTTAAGCTATATTTAACCATGGGGCACATAGTAAATATTAGTCCGAATATTTGTTATACTGCATACAAGCGATTTTATTTCAAATATTTTATTTGCAAGTGATGAGTTTCATACGTTTGTCCCCGTGTCTGGAAAGATTGAATAAATATAATAATATGCACTGGTATTAAAATTTATCATTTCCTTTAAATCAAAATCTCTTTTAAAAGCAAATCTACAGATATTATCATTCACATGAAAATTATATAGTTGTGTCATTCAATACTTAATTTACTGAAGTGGACCCTCTTTACTATCTTTATGTATTTTACACCTGCTATAGCGCTCGCTGTAACCACGTTCGCTAGATGAGGAAAAAAACCACCTCATGAACGACACGACACGTAAATACGTCAGTTGACATCAAATCTCTTTAATATAAAATCCTGAGCATTTTTAATAAAGGTAGAGAGCTGAAAATTTCAGGGAATGTTTTTAACTACACAGTGATTCGGAAAAAAACTCTGAGAAAGTCGGTGGTTTTCGGTGTGACTTCGTGGATTTTACTGATCATTGTAAATGAAAAAGTAGTGCTTTGTTTTTCCACATAAATTTAATATATGTAGTACCACCATGGTTTCGACTTAACGTCATCTTCAGACCTGAAGATGACGTTAAGTCGAAAACATGGTCGTACTGTATTAAATTTATGTGGGAAAACTAAGCACTACTTTTTCATTCACAACCTTAGAAAGTCTCCATATTTCGAGCATGAACAAAATTTCGTTTTTCTATGATATTAAATGGGAGAAACGAAACATTTCCTCTCATATCAATTTTCTATCGCACATTAAATATGAAAAAATACCTACACCTAAAATGGCGAGAATTTGACTGAAACATGCTTAAAAGGTTATATTTTTATTTTCATGCGTCCGATTTTTATGTAGTGATCCATAAATTGCGAAATATAAATAAAAGCAAATAATTTTAGCATTTTTCCCCTCACTTCCATGATAAGAACTATTGCAACAACCATTATTGACCTCGAGTACTTAGATGTGTTTATAGGCTAGGGCTAAATACGTAAAATGTCCTATTTACATTTCAAGCTTTCTAACCTAGTGAATCGAAAGCCAGTAAAAAGTTCCCCGTGTGAACGCTAGTTTGCACCAACCCAAGTAAACTTATTAACGTTATTGTTTTCCCTCGCAATAGTCACTAGAGTTTAATGATGGTTAATAGCATTGGAGTTACTAACAAGGAAAAGCTAGTTATTTAAACGGGGCATAAGGTTATTTTGTCTGAGGAAAAGATATTAGAACGATTTTAGGAGCTAAAATAAGATTGCTACATACTTAATTTTACGCGATAATATTTATTTTTCACCGTAGATTCTGGACCGATAAGGTGTTTTTTTTAATGAATTAACATATGTTTGTTATTTATGCGTGTGGTTGCTATAAACGACTGAATAATAAATTAAATGAAAGAACGATATTGGAGTGAATCCTATTGAGAGTTATTGGAGTTAAAACAAGTACAGCAGTTCCTCTTGTGTCGTAAGTCCACGAACCGACACACACATATTTATATCCGTCTAGTGACTTAACCAATGCTTCAACTAAGTAAATGTTAAGGTAGAGGTATAGCTTAACTTTGTGGCACTCACTAGCAGAGAATTAGATGTCACTGAGCATGAATAAAGCGTTGATGATCGGGAAAAAGGTCGAAGGACTCCGCGAGGAACCTCTGGAGAAAGACTTGGTCACCATATCCCACATCTGTCGTATACTTTCCTCTTCTTAGCACCGCGTTCTTCACAAGCGATTGCCACCAAGTTTTGCCACACCTATAATAAAAAACGCATGCAAGCGATATAATTAAAAATATTTTCTTTGCAAACAAAGAGCATCATCGATGATAGTCATCAACCTGAAGCTTAGTTTGCCGCAGCTTCTCGCTCCGCTGTCCCTTCAGCTTAGCCGCTTCATTCATTCACAATTCTTCATTTAAACGTCTCACTTAAATTTCTTATCGAATATACCTGGCCTTCCACAGTAATTTCATTTATACCTCCAAGTTTCATTAAGATTCATATCAATAGTTACTTTCTCAAATAATAACCACAAGTTAAAATGTCAAATGTTATTGAGTCTAATGATGCTCAAAATAAGCCTGACTTAAAAAATATTTATGAGGAATACATCGACTCAAGGATTGCTTCACTGTATCTCACGAAGTCATCTCTTCTTTCAGCTATACGTTAACGTCTCACGCAATTTTTTATTCTGACGTCTTAGTTTTATTTATGTACTATTCCTTCATTTCTCCTCCCAGCACTGTTTTCAAAAGAATGTGTCTTAGAAGGTTTCCGATAATGTTGTCTTTTTACTGCTATGAGTTTTCATTCTAATTCTTTCCTCTCCAACTCTTTGCCGAACATCTTCATTGGTGATAATCTACATCAATTAGAATTGCATAATTTTTTGGAAACACGATATTTTCATTGCTTCTGACCTTCTCTATACTCTGCTATAGTTATTGCCCAATTATGTTATGCGGATTCCTAAAAAAATGCATTCATCTGAAGAGTAACCAAGTAACAAATTAAGACGTCGCAGAACCTTAACATGTTCTAATCGGAATGATCGCCATGAATAACGATCGTATGTTAACACTATGCCATTATATATGGCTCTAAAATACAACGAGTGGCACTACAAATCAACTTAATTACTGCTAAGAATCTGGTTTGATCAATGGCCATAAATTTACTGATACGAGTCAAAGAATTTGTTTTTGGAATCAGTAAGAATAGGTGATCTACAAAACAGTTCGAAAATTTATTTCATATGCACCGAATAACGACGTGAAGAGAATTATAACTACATACCGGTTGAGTACCATAACTTTTTTATCTAGAGAAGTTTTAGTCCCTTAACCTGCGCTATTTTCAAGTGTCTCGTTTAAAATACTGCTAATCTATTTTTCAACACTAGCTCTGATTTGTGCATTTTATTGTTTGGATGGCATTCTTACTCAGCAACTAAATTTTCCTTAGTTGTTTCTCTCATGTTGGAAAGATATTATTATTGTTAATGTGGCGTAAAATTTTGATCGATGACGTCTTCAAAACGGAAATTAATGCTCGCCCTCATTTTCAACGATGATGTAAAATCTTCTTTCTTCGATAAAATGCCCGAATAGCATAATAAATAAAACATAATTACTGAAATCATTTGTAGACTCCAATATCAAATCATAAAACCAGTAAAATTACTTATGTGAGTATTTGATTTATTTTAATAAACAGTTGAGAAAACATACAAACTACAAACAGTTAAATTTCTGACGAGATCTATACATTAAAAGTTCCACATCTTTAAAAATTAAGTCTCTTTGGATTGCATGCCCGTACCATTACCAGAGAGTGCCATTACTCATTGAAAATGGCTGAAAGTGTTTTTTGTCACATATCTCGGTAAGTATGGCAAGTCGCCAATATTTTGTCATAATTGGATAGATGAGATATTTTTCTTAATAATTAGGCCAAATTAATTGAATTTGATTCGAAACAATATCTCGCTCAAACTATCTTAAATAATTGGTTACTCGCTCCAAAATTGGTGAATATAGTTAGCAATCTAACAAATTTGAATATCAGGTTACCTTCTCGAAGGTTAAGTATTTGAGGTTTGCTCCTGTGACTACGCATTAGCTCAGAGTTATTAAAGCACTTTAAAAACATAAATATGTATGAAACCACCGTGATGGAAATGAGGTGTTATTGAAGTAGGTTTAAAGACTACATGGTTTTAATGAATTACCAATATCCGAAGAGCTGGACTTGGCTACTAAACTCACAATTTGTTTTAAAAATTGGGTGCTATACAGGCATTTTTCAACTTATCAACGGATGACAGCTTGTGACACAGGCCCGGAAGTAAGGAAGCACTTTATTTAAACACATATTTAAACCGAACTCAACCTTGTTTTAAAGATAAAATGCTCCAAAAATATGTTTAGATATAATTACAGAGATCACTAGATTTAACGAGTACAACATGAAGCTATTAGGCTAAGGGAGACTGCATCAGGCTTGACTTTGTGGAATCTTTCCATATTGACAAAAGAGGGAAACAACTCTGCTATTCGACATAAAATATTTTATTTCACGACCCAGGTTTCACTGTGGTGCAGCATCTTTAGGTGACCTAAAAATGCTGCACAGCAGCAAAACCTAGGCCTTGAATTAAAATATTTTATGTGGAATAGCAGAGTTTTTTTTCCTCTCTTCTCAACAAGTAATTCAGCTGTTAGCTGTCCATTATGCCGTAATTTTGCTGTTGAATACTTGGCTATTTATTCCAAAATTGGTAAATAAAAGTTGCAATCCATCATACTTGAAGGTCAGTTCATTTTTTCTAAGAATGTCTGAGGTTTTACTTTAATCTTCGGCGTTAATGTATCCTGTACCTTCGCATGGATTCAGAGTTATTCAAGCATTCTTAAAAATCGACATGGATGAAAGCGGCATTATTTAAATAATTTGCCATTGAAGAGGGTATGAAGACCAGATGGTTTTGAGGTCATGAAAGTCCTTCATAGAGTTGGCTGAATAGGTGCTTGGTGTATTAATGGCTACTGAAATGATACTCTCATCAACAATTTTAAATGACAGTATTTTTAATTGGGTGCAGTGCAAGAAGCCTGCTAACTAGAGAAATAATCCCGGAAGTAAGGAAGCGCCTTATTAAAATGCATACTTGGAGCACGATCTTATAAGACAGTGAAGCCTGGATGACAACAGCCGCACAGCAAAGGAAATTAGAAGCAATGGAGATGTGGTGCTATCAAAGAAAGATGAAGATCAAATGGACGGAGAGAATGACTAACGAAGAAGTCCTATGAGAGAAATGAAATATGATGAAAACTCTGCGAAGAAGGAAAAATAAACTTATTGGATACATTTTGGATTTTACATTTACATTGGATACATCACAACAGCCTATTAGAAGCATCAATGAAAGGAGAAATGAATGGGAAGAATTCCATAGTAGGTCCATGAATGGAAGACACCGGGAGAATAATGCAGAACGTCAAAAAAAAGAATTATGTAGGAATGAAGCGGATGGCAAAGATGAGAGTGGAATGGAGAACTGCAGCAAACCAATCTTCGGATTGACGACTACTGATGATGATGCACATAAGGTGACATCAGCAGGATGCTTCAGGAAAAGTCACAATTCAGAGGACATGAATCTGATGATGCCGCCCACGTGACGTGCATATATTAAATTAATGTGTGAAACATTCATAGTTTCTACTTATTTATTTTAGAGTTCGTTCTTCCGTGGACCGCTGAAAATAACTAGTTTTGTTAGTCATTGTCATTTCCTCCCAAAATTTCTTCATTCTTCCGCTGTGGCTTCTCCTCTTTTCTCCTGAGTAGGCGTTGCTTGCCTTTTTACTTTGTTTTTCCAGAACCACTCAAAATCATCAACCTTCCTTAAAACATTTCTTTATTCCAGAAAGCTCCTAGAATGTTTCCAACTTCCTCCATTTCTTTTTCGTTTACTCTACCCATTTTGTCGTCGTGGTTAACACTAGAACGCTCACAGGCGTCATTTCGACTCCTCCGCTCGGAAAAATAGCTGCAGAAATAGAAAAATAGAAATTTTTAAAATGTATAAATAAATTACGGTTATACCTAGAACGCCCAAGATGTGTCAAATCGACTCCGACATGCAGATGGGTTCAATTAAGGCGATTGTCACTCTCGAGTGTTATTAATTGCATCAAATTTTGTAGATGATAACTCTCAATGTATTTATTTTTATTCTGAGAATGCCGAAATGCCTCATTCCCACTCTCTCCCCCTTTCTCTTCCTCCAAACGCCTGCATTGACTCCGTCGCGGCTCGCTGTCTTAAGGTGGGACACAGCAGGGGGAACAACGGAGGGAGGGGTGAAAATGGGCAGTTGAGAGGCAGACAGTCAATTATGCAGAGATTTGTGCTCCTCGTTCTGGGCAAAGAACGCTCCTAGAACTCCAGCAACCGACTGCCCACCATTTGAGTTACTCTATTTTATATTGCGAGGATGGCAAAAAGGAAACGGCTGAAAGTCAAGGAAATAGTCGAAGAATTACAGAAAATAGACGAAAATGAATCTGAACGAGGGGAAGTTAGCGATACCGATGACGAGGATATCCTGGTTTCCGTAACTGACTCAAGTAAATCAGAAGATGATGAAATTCCTCTGGGTATGATATATTTTTGTTTGTGTACTGCATCAAGAAAGTATTTGAATAATACATTTTTTATTTAATTACGCGTAACGTTATGTATTTTCCCTTCTTTGTTCCCTCCTGTTCAGCATCATACGAGGGTATATCATGGCAGATATCTACGCCAAGTTGTGCTCTGTTTGATGTTCACCGTAGTGCTTAAGTCAATGAAGGTAGTTCTGGACAGCTCAAGGCACTCCAATAAATCTCGCGACAAGTGGCTCGAGGGCGGACTATACGACGCATCGTTGGGCAAGGATCTCGTCTTAAGCCAACACCTCAGTATAATAAGACAGCAGATGGCAGCCAGGAAAATAGTACTGATATTCAAAGATCGGACATCGATAAGGAGTCTGATCCACTTATTGTCTCTGATGGTACAAAATGGCAGGAAATAGCTAATGGTGAGGTCTTTGCTGGTAGGAGACCACGTGAAAATGTCCTTCATGGAATACCAGGGACTTCTTCACTTGACGATACAGAGATGGTCATGCAAAACGGCTGATATCTGAGCATAGCACTTGTAGTGCCTGGAGGCTTTTCGTAGATAATGCGAGGCTCCAACATATTTTAGAATGCACTCAAACTGAGGCTCGCGGGGTATTACAAAACAATAAATGGTCTCTCACTCTTGAAGAGCTTGATGCATTCATTGCGGTGATTTATGCGCGTGGCATAAATAAAGCAACCATTATTGACTTACACACCTTGTGGTCTGAGTCATTGGGCTGTAATTTTTGTAAACAGGCCATGTTTTGCAACATATTCACAGAGATAATGCGATTTCTTAGATTTGATTAAAAAACAACTCGTCACACTCGTATTAGAGAGGAAAATTTCGCCCAGGTATCCGCGACTTGGGATGAATTTATTCACAACTGTCAGTCACGTTATAAGCCAGGTGAAAATATCACAGTTGATGGGCAGTTGTTTCCCACAAAAAGTAGATATAGATTTACTCAATTCATGGTATCTAAGCCGGACAAATACGGGTTCAAGTTCTTGCTTGCCGTGGATGTAGAATCGAAATTTATTTTCAATACCTTTCCATTCCTTGGAAAAGACGATCTTCGACCAGGTGACCAACGTCTTCCTGAGTATGTTGTTATGCTACAAATGGCACCATACTTTGGTGCTGGGAGAAACAACACAACGGACAATTAATTTACGTCCGTTAGGCTAGCAAAAGACATCAGGAGTCTGCCAGTATCGTAGGGACTGTCAATAGGAGCAGGAAAGAAATACCAACTTCTATAAAGGTGATGCGTGAACCATTGCACACCACTCGTGTTTTTGAGCTTGATGACATCTCACTCACTGTACTACATCAAGGAAAAAAAATAAAAACGTATTACTGCTAAATACTTTCCATCCTGATGTGACCATAGCTACAAATGAAAAGAAAACAACAGAAACAGTTGCTTTTTACAATTTTACCAAATTTTGCGTTGATGTTGTAGATCAGATAGTCAGAAAATACTCCACTACGTCCGCATCAAGAAGATAGCCTGTGAAAGTATTTTTCAATATGTTAGACCTGGCTGCTGTAAATTCCAGAATCGTATTCAAAGAAGTGACTGGTACCAAAATACAACGGAGAGCATATAAACAAAGGCTGGCAGAGGAATTGATTGCAGTTCAAATGGCAAATAAAATAAATGAAAGCAGCATATTAGATATTCATATAAATCTACGAAGTAACGTGTAAGTCACCACTAGGGTATGTGGCACGGAGTGATTCCACACCAGGTATGCAGCACGCGTCCCAGTACAAATCAGGACCTCGCACTTTCCCCTGGCCGCTAGGCGCAGACCAAAAATCAGTCAGAAGAACAGTGCGCAGTCAAACTAGAAAGTGCGAGAGTGCTACGTAAATAAACATGCAAACGTGCAGTACAATGCTATTGAGGGCTGCAGTGACACCAAAAAGAGACGGAAGTGCCAAATCAAGAAGTTTAAAGGTAATATGACTTATAAATTAAGTAGAACTTGTAGGAGGGTGGTTTGTGGAAAGTTTGCTTCTAAAATAATGTATTTTTGTGTTGACTAAACAAAACATCAGCTTTTTCTTCTGTTGAGCCGTGAGAGTGACCCGTACATGATTGTCAAATGTCTTCGTATGATGTACAGTTGTAACTAGAATAAGTTTTATATAATGTAAACTTAAAGTGCTCTCATGTACAGTTTAAAAATATACTTTCTTATAAAAAGTGTAAAAAATGTGTTCTTCAAAATAAATTCGTAAACTTTCTTCAGCATATTTATTTTACTAGTAAAAATTCTGAGCCGGAATTACAATGAAGCATGTTCAGGAGATGAAATTTATATTGTTTTCCTTCAATGTCAGGTAAAAGAATCGGATATCATGAGAATCAATAAAAGATGTGCATGCAACGCTTCGAGTCAGATAAGATTGCTTTTTCATCAGAAAAAATAACTTTCCTTTGCATGGAGTCGAGATGCGCCCAACGGGCGTTCTATGGGAGACTAAAGTCTGGGCGTCCTAGTGTTAATCCAAGGATAAAGTAGAAGATTTTCTTCGTGAGTCTACGTCCACACGTTCTTAAGATATGCTCATAACACGTCAGTCGTCTCTCACGTATTGTGCAAATATGTGGATATATTTTCACTGAAGCGGGACGCAAACTGGCGACCCTCTGATTGGCGGGAAATGGCGTTACCACGCCGCACAGTGGTCGGAAATCGGAAAAGCTGGCCAAAAGTCCAAAATGACGTTTTTTGATATATGAACTTGAAACTTCGCATGAAAACTCAAAAAGAAGTCTTCAAATAATGCTCTGATGTAAGTCACTTCGCGTGACTTTGCCAAAAACCCATTTGAATCTCCTACATAATGTAAAATTTGGTCTAAAAACAGCGTCCGCCATTTTGTAACGACACAGCAAGATTGTATCGAAGCTATTCTTTAAAACTACGGAATTGTATAGCAAAAATACTATGCTAACAGATAATATCGTTTTTTATTCCATAAAAATCCTCCTTAAACTTCACCATCAACTTAAGTCGGAAGTTTTTCCGAGAAAACTGAAGACGGGCATTTTTCTGGATATTTGCTCACGTTTGAGCCTCTGTATCTCAGGAACGGGTATAAACTAAGCCAAATAAAGTGCTATTCCAGATACATGAATCGATTTTGAGTTTTCATGCGAAATTTCAAGTTCATATATCAAAAAACGTCATTTTGGACTTTTGGCCAGCTTTTTCCGATTTCCGACCACTGTGCGCCGCCACGGAGGCCAGCGCGTACTTATAAATTAATGGTGTTACAAGAGACATGACTGATGTTGTAGAAATGGATAAAACCTCGAGAATAAAAACGGACGAAGAGGAGGGAAATAGAGGAGTATAAAAGAAGGTAGACGGAGGAAACGAGAGCGATTGGTGCGGGAGGCCTTTGAGAAAGGGGTAAAAGCGTGTGGGAGGAGATTGGATCGGTACAGCAAGGGACGGGGGTTTCAGAGAGATTTAGTGCCACGTAATATACATCCTGCTCGGTCCATTATACGGGTCCACCTTCCGTACCTCTAACCCTGATCCTTCCCTTACCCCCCAGTCTCGCCGCAAACCCTATGAAAGCGATCCCCCTATTTCCCATCCCCCACCACTTCCCTTGTTAACGCCTCGGACCCTTCCGTATTACCCCTACCCTCCCTCAAAGCCCTGAACAGCCCCCCATACCCTTGTGAACCAGGCCATGTGTGTGCTTTTCGCCTTCTCCCCTTCGGCTCAATCCAAAGCCCGGTGATTGCCGCCGACGTGTCGGGCAATAGTCTCTTTGGTCCATCCCAACCCTCCAACCCGTTTTTAAACATTCCTCCTTTAAAGTATTCTTCTCTTTCCCAAATCAAAACCTACTCTTGTTGGTGAAAGGGACTCTAAATAACATGATTAATGAATGAAGCGATGTTTTCCCAGGCGAATCTTGTGAAGATAAACGTTTTGACGATACCGACACTAGTCACCTTCACGGACCGCGGACGGGGTAAAGTCCTCGCCTGCTAATCCGAGGGTCGCGAGTTCGAGTCCCACCCGGGCCGGTTTTTCACTAGCCCAGGGCATGGGTGTTTCGGTCAGTTCTGGTGGTTTGGCCCTTGAGAAACCTGATGACAAAGCAATGGCTTATCGGGACCCCTGGGACATACGGACCACTTGAATCGTCCGAGAGAGAAAAAAAATCCCAAACACTTTAACCTTAATAGTGAACTGTAATTGAGGAAGGCAGGTTAAAAATATGTTGCAAAAACAGAAAATACTATGATACTTGGATGATAAAAATGTAGGAGAGCGGAATCACTCAAATTTTAAACAGGAGGTTAAACACACAATCACATACACGCCAACAATCCACGCTAACGTAAAAAAGGTTTAACTGTAAAACACACGCACTCAATCACTCGGGCGCGTCGAGAAACAGTGAGCTTCGTGATCACTGGTCACTATTCTCGAATCTCACTTACACGCACACTCAGGGTTTGTCAGGATTTTTCCTTTGCCAGGGACCCACCAATTACACACAAAAGAGCAATGAAATACGCTCTCACAGTCACTTAATCACTCGGGTGTACCGTGAAACAACAAACAAGCCCCCGTGAATCTCACTCAAGCGCAAGTAAGGGTTTATGAGGATTTCTCCTATGCCAGGGGACCCACCAATTGTCACTGTCTTTCCTATTTTTATCCTTATTTTTAACCTGCCTTCCTCAATTACAGTGCCTCATTAAGGTTATACTGCCTTTGGGATTCTTGTTCCATTCTAGAAGAGTTCAACTTTTACGGTACAAAATTTAACATCCGATATTAGGTGTGTTGCCTCTGCGTTAGCCAATATTATACCCCAGTCAATTTTAGAACATTAACACTAATTTTCGTGAATCAGCCATTGTAAACTCAATGTACTTGACCCGGATTCAAACCCAAAAAGGTATCCCACCTGTTGTAAGGTGCGTTGGTAAGTAAATCTACCCAAACGTCTTTATTGAAAAAGGTTTCGGAGTGGGTATATGCGGATCGGTCGCTATCGCCCACCGTTACACAGGCTGCGTAGTCGTAAATTGAAATAATAAAACTTTGTTCTGTCCACTGAATAATTTATCGTAGGTACAACGCTTTTCAATATCAAAGCGTCATCTTCAGGTATAATCGTATATGACGCTTTGACATTCAAACACGTGGTACAATAAAATATTCAGTGGAAATAAACAAGTTTTATCATTTCAGTTTCCAATGCCGTTCCACCACATATCGCCAGGTATTGTTGAATATAATTATTAGCGTAGTCATTTTTGGTAAAAAGCCAGAGACGCAAGGGAATACACTCAATTTATGGCCGGTTGTTCAAATATGTAGCTGTGAGATCGATAGTTATGACTTCCATAAAGTTATTGAACTTGATACTAAATTCTGGTTGCTGGAAATATCGATTTCGTGTAACCTATCCTCCAGAAGTTGCTTCGAAAGTTGGTTCTACTCTCCTTCCACTAAGTAAAATTTATTTACGATTACCCTATGCATAAAATTGATTATGCACATAATTAATTGTCAGCATGAGTCAATAAAGTCGTAATTCCTCACGTAATAACTCCTTTATAGAGTAATTAAACCTCCAAGCGACTCATTTTGAATCCACCATCTTGGTTAAATATGGAAATAATATGTACTAAACTTCATTCCATCAGGACAAACGAGGTAAGCGAAAATTTATGAAGACAATAAAGTTGGTCAACGTTTTCTGTGACAAATAATCAATGAATGCCGGGGCTCATAGATTTCACAATTTCAGGCCGATTATTTTCACCGATTATCTCTTCCTCGTAAATTAAAATCATTACGTAAAAAGATAAACCGTAGCTGCCATTCTCTCTCTCCGTTGTATTAACCCAGTTGGCGATTTGAAGTGCAGCCAATTGTTAAATATCTTTAACGCCAGCTAAGGAAGAAAATGACACGACAGACGAAATCAGGATGGTGGCATTCGTTTGGATCATGTGGTCATGACAACATTTCTTAATTTGAATAACTTTATTTCCCAAAGCAGTAAATTTCACCGTATTTGTTGCGTGTTGTCAAAAGTATATAATGGGATGAATTAGGATTAAAGAATGGAATGAATAACCTGAAGATATTCTTAAGATCTTTCCAGAGATATTGAAAACATTTGCAAATAAGTGTTCGTTATTTTTCAACATGCTTTTTATTCCAATTTTTTCTCTTCTATACTATTTTTAGTTTCAAATTAACGTTGTAACCAGGCTAAATGCCTAGTTGTAACGATAATTTATTAAGGAGGTTTTGTGGTTACGCTCCTTTTCAGAGAATTCGATGAAACACCCTGGAAACATTAATCTTGTTGTCTAAAGCTACCGGATTTTTTCAGAGTTATTTGCCGCAGATTTCTTATGATATTTGAACGAGAAGTGGACATGAAATTACACGGTTTCTTATGGGAACGCAAGGCTATATTCATAAAAAAGAACATTTTTTATTATTAAATGTATAATAGTTTATATCATCAATAGAAAAATGCACAACAGATTTTTACTCCGAGCACTTGAATAAATCCCTCGCGTGCGTTGCGGACAATGTGAAAGTTGCACCGCGAGTAAGGTACTTGAACGTGGATGCATGATTTGCAGGATGCTTAAGAAAAGGCATAAGAAACCGAGTAATTTCATGCCTGATTCTCGATCAAATATCTTAATAACCCTGAAACAAATAATTCTGAAAATTTTCTGGTAGCTTTAGAACAATATTATTAATGTCTTCATAGTTTTCGACCACAGTGCAATCCATTTATAAAAACTGGTTATTGAGGGTTTGGTCAGGAATACGTAAATGCCGTAGACATGTTGGTTTTCCTACTGAATCCTGTTAAGACGTGAATATTATTAGTTTGTTCCTTTTATATAGCCCTGATGAAGATTTATAAACAAATTGAAATGTTGGCAACGACGTCTACTTATTCCTGACCAAACCTCAATAACCAACTTTTATCAATCAATATTATTAATGCTTTCAGGAATTTACTTTGAATTCTCTATAGCTGAGTGCAACCACCGAACCTCCTTGAATAAAACAATGAATAACGATTTTTTGAGAATGAAAACCTATTGCTAGCAACATCAAAAAGTATGATGAAATAAATAGTTTCTCAGGAGAAGAAGGTCATCCATGATAGAACAACTTGGTTTTAATCCATACAATTTATTTCAGACGACCCGGGTTTCAGCAACTTACATTTTGTGCCATCATCATGTCTGATGATGGCACAAAATGTAAGTTGCTGAAACCCGGGTCGTCTGAAATAAATTGTATGGATTAAAACCAAGTTGTTCTATCATGGATGTTACCAACTTCCACAAAGTTAAGCCTGAAACGATTACTTATGTTAAGAAGGTCACTCAAAAATATTAAGACACCTATTAAATTTAATAGAGATGCTTTAAATCCAGTACATTTTTGCATAATCAATGATTTCCATTCAATTATTAGAGTAATCTACTGGTTTCAGTTATCATTTCCAGACTCATATTACAAACATCGCGGCAGAACCTTGCTTTCCAATAGCTAAACCATCGTTCCCAGCGACTTGACTCCGCGTAACTTGGATAGACTCGGCGCATCTCCGAAGAAGAGACTCTCATCTCCGGAGAGTCTCAATATGAGACTAGTGACTGCCAATTCACGACGACTTAACGTGGCTGGTGCGGTAATCGTGGGTCATTGAGTGGACATTTTAATAACTTTCAATCAGGTGGAAGAAAAATTCTTGGACCATATATAATTTAATTGCATCTCTTTATGCGTTGGCACTCACCATACTGGCAGTAATCTAAAATCATTCAAGAACTATATTTCGAAAAATAATTTAAAATTGTTTAATGACTCGAGTTTTCGGCGCGGTATTCGAAAATTTCCCGAAAATTATGTTGAAATATGTTTTTGAAGTTATACTTCTTTGCGCCCGTTGGAGACTTTTGGGATGGAATGTTGGTCGAGAAACCGCGTCACGATCTTTTTTGGGTGAGAAAAATCCACAATTGTACGTTTTTGTATGGTTTTTTGTACGTTCGAACTTTGAACAAGAGCATCGATGGGTGAGTCGGTAACGCACTCGACTTTCACCTAAGAGTCCCATGTTCGATTCCCGGTTGGGGCGATTTTTTTTAAACAAAACTTCTTTTCAAAGTTCGAACGTACAAAAAACCATACAAAAACGTACATATAGTATATAGGTGTATATAACAGATAATATATAGGTGTATATTATAAAAATTAAATCACTCATAACAATATATCGAAGAGAAATATATTGAATAATAGAGAAAAAATGTCTTTTATTTCATTTATGTATCCTGTCTGCCTGTGTTTGTGAGTGGGTGTGTGCGACCGGCCAAAGAAGTATAACTTCCACCGTCTGGTCCGACGCAGACCACGTTTCTTTCAATAATGGACTCGGCGTAACACCTTGATATTCGTTGGAAATGATTGACTAGAAAGGTATTATGTCTGTTTAGAAGAAAATCTGAACATATGTAATCGAATCATTACGAAATATGTGTTATGTAACATTAGTCTGCATGTTAAAATATCATTGAATTGTCAAAACACAAAATCGGTATTATGCAACTTTTTCACGAATTAAAAACTGTTTGGATAGCGTAAAAATGTTCAACTGGAGATTGCAAAACCGGACAATAATGTTTTGAATGCATGCATCATCTTATATACGCCCATATGGAAAAGAAGCTAGCCACGAGAGGTCTAATAGAGTTAGGCTATAGGCTAATGAGTTCAGGCAGGTGGGGCGTGCGATGTAATGTCGCAGGCGTGGCTGGAACGTACGTAATAGGATATAGCTTGTTGAGGGCGGAAATCCCTGCAGGATCAGGTCATAGGGTGTCCGAAGGGATAGGAGATTAAGGACACCCCGAGAAAAGGGTGTTGTGAGCAGGGGACTGTGGGCAGGGATGGGATGAAGGCTGTAGCAAGAGGGGAGTTATGGCGACAGTAGCAGGGGATGGGGTTTGGACAGGTTGCTGGCGGGGAGAACATAGGAGAGGGGGGGGGGCAATAAATCTTCGTCGTAATGATGTTTGTAAATTATTACCGAGTCCGCACAGCGAATGAAGCATTGATGAAATAAAGGCTAGATGGACCTACCGAATCAATAATTTGTCTTTTGATGACAGCCCAGGGAACCTATCTTAAATTGCACGTTATACTAGTTTCGGTAAAAGTATAGCTGGCTGTAGTGTATTATGATAATGTACCTGTTTAGTTGGGTTTTGAAGGAACTGAGTAAATATTCTGTACATGTTTAAAGGTACAGGGTCCTACCTACCTATATCATTTCTCTCTTAATCTCAGCGTACGTCCTACTCTTCTCCATCCCGTCCATAAAACCTATTCTTTTCTTCTCTCTTCCCTGCTTACCCAGCATCCTACTCTCTATCACGGCCTTCAGCAACCCTTCACCCTTCATTACCTCCTCCATTGAGGACCTGCAACAACCTACTTGGCCCATTCCTAATCTCATCTAATAGTTTCCTCTCCTCACCATCCATGCCAAGCACTTCCTCGTATGTCTTCCTTTCCGTCCTCAGAACTTTCTCCATCCTTCTCCAGACCCACATTGCAAACGCCTGCAGCCTATTCAGGAACATGTTTTGACAAATTTTTTCAATTGCAAGCGAGATTTTTATACTAATTAAATTCATCGCGTACGGCAGATCCCATTGGGGTTTTTCCATCTTGCATTCGAATAACAACATGCCCTTCAGTCAGAAGCCCTGATGATGAAGAGCAAGCCGTTCTTCGAAACGTCGGCGGACATGGAGCCTCTCTCAACCCGGTGGGACACATAAGAAACGTTCCTTCAGAAGATTTACCCGGAAAAATGTAAGATCATTCATGAAGATTTTTTTCTTCATTCAGACACCCGTTCTTAGTCGCACGAAAGAACCGGGGGATGCAGGTCATGGAATCGACCAAATAAGAAAAATACGCAGCCGAACTATGAAGAACTTAGAATTGTTCCTTACTTCCACCCTCCATTAATGATTATAAAAATAACAGACGGTGACTATAAGACACTCCGTTAACATGAACTCTATCCTCCTTGATGGATCGATTTCACATTGTTAAGCTTAAAACAGTCAATAATTTTATTGTATCAGCAATAGTGTCGCCACAGTGTAGTATGTACATTTAGGAAACTACTGATGATCTTTCATGAGAATGCTAAAGTGAAACGAAAAGTAGTTGAAAAAATAAAAATCATACTCAGTAAAATCGCAAAGTTGTTTTTTAAAATGATATTTATAAACCCAACAAGGAAAATGGATTAAAGTAGTAGTAAATTTCCTAATCATTGCGATTGCCAAAATAAAATGTTACGCAGTCACGCGCATGGCTGCGAATATATACACCGGAGACGTTGAAGTTCTCCATTAACCCCCACTATAATTCTCCTTGAATTAACTTGAATTCACCTCAAATAACAAACTTCTATATTGTGTACCTGACCTGATGAATCCGTTAAGCGGTGAATCGCGTTGTAATGAAAAAAATATTATAGAAAAGTACTAACGAAAAATGGGAGTATAGACGAAGAGATTGTAAGGCATGTAGGAAAGTCTCCGGAAGTAGAAAAACTATTTTTTGGAGCATGTCTAGGAATTAGTGTTTGTCTAGGGAAGCGGAAATCACAGGTCAACATGTATTGTATTCCCGACGTTATTAATTGGCGGCGAAACCTGAGTATTACTGCTGCTGAGGGCACCTGAAAAGTGTTTGCGGCAAATGTAAAATAAACAGTGTTAGGTTTGAGTGGGTGACGAAAGAATATGGACTAGATGCTCAAGTAATGGACATATATGAAAAGAGTATGCTTCTTTGGTTTGTCCATATCAAGATAATGGGAGAGAGTCTAATAACGAAATAGATATATCATATGAAAAAGGCAGACCGCGAAAGCCATGGGTGAATGTAGTTGAAGAGACTCTAAAGAGGAGGAATGCTATGACTATTAAGAATAGGATTAAGTATAATATGCAATGCATGAGTGTGAGAGAAGCGAAAGATATATGAAAGGAAAGAGCATTATGAAGGAAATTATTAAAAGGGAGCCAGTTTTCTAGGGTTAACGTCAATAAATAAAATCTTTGATTTCGCCTGCCTCAAATGGGAATGGGGCGTTGGGTAGTAAAATTATGTGAGTCTACAAAATTCTAGGACCAATTTTCATTTAAGCGCATTTCTTTATGCGGTGGACCTCACCATACAGGCAGTGATTGAAATGATAAAATAATTATATTTTCAATTTTTTTGCAGAAACATTCTTTTAATTTGCCTACCACGAAAGGCGACATTTTTACACCTGTATTTTGGTCTCTGATTGAGGAACCTGCCATTATACAATATGAAAAATAGAGATTGGGACCTGGTGCCCATCGATGTATCTACTTATCTATAAAATTTTTGTTTTCCTTTGTCGCACACTATGTAAGCATAAATGCACATCACTTTTGTAACTTTTGTATTGCCCTAAGGGGTGTTGCACAGAGAGCATAAATAAAATCTATTCTATTCTATTTTAACGTGTCAGGGATGCTGTGTGTACCTTAGCCGTATGTTTGCGAAAGATTGAAGGATAGACGAAGAGTTAAAAGCCGTGCGAAAGGAAAGGTAGGTATGCTGTTGATTACCCTGTTCATGATCTAAGCGTGGTATGTGGTTGACCCCTGCCACACACCTTTTTAAGCGCCCTTCAGAGTACCACATAGGTGTAGATGAAATAGAAAGAGAGGGGGAAAGGAAAACGGGTCGTGCACTGGAGGGTTGAGAGTGGAAGGAGAGGGGAGGGATGGCAGAAAAGAACAGGGAAGGATGAGGGGGGACCGAAAAAAATAAAGTCAGGGTGTAGATGAGGGGTTTGGGGGTACAACAGAAAGGTTTGGGGAAGGAGGAGGAGGAGAGAAGTTATGGCCGGTCGCTTGTGGAAGCCAGGGTAAGAGGGAGGGGGGTGTGAGGAGACGGGTGTGAGAGAACCAGGGGGAGGGGATCGAGAGGGGTTAGGGTATGTTTTTTCAGGGGGGCACGAGGGTGCGGGGGTTTCAAAAAAGACAGGGATGAAGAGGAAGATTGGATATTTATAAAGTCTTGCCTTTAGGGTACATATTTCACCCGGCACTCTTCCCGCTGGAGAGGCAAGTTGCCACACCCCTCCTCCAGCTACAACCCATCCTCTCCAACAAAGTCCTTACCCCATCCCTTACCCTACTCTCCACCAGCACCCCCTGCCCCTCACCGCTTCCCTGTTTCACCCTGTGTCCTCCCCACCCTTTCACTACTCATCCCCCTGTTTTTTCGCTCCCCTTCTCTCACGTACCCCGGTGTACCAGACACGGCGGAGAGGCCCGAGGGGGTCTAGGGAGCTTCTTGTTTCTCCCCTTATGCCTATGCAGATGGAAACACACACAATAGGTAAAGAAGATCCCTGTACACAGCCATACCGTTCATTCCTCTGCCACTACGACCGCGTAAGTATTGCTGCATTGAGATGCTCTCATTGAGGTGGATGGATAGGTCATGGCGTCACCAAACTGCATTTTGATAACCGAAATATCCATCATATTTCTCCCCCTTGATCTTTCTTTGCTTGCCTTTGGATAGCACGGACGAGTGAACCGATAATGACAGAATATTGTCAAAACCTTTTCAAGGTCAAAACCTTGTAAAATTCAAATGATGCCGTTTATAAGTTCAGATGTGTCAATGCCCAAAAAAGATTCTTTGCAGAGAGGCATAATTGGCTGATTTACGCAATGCATGTTTCACGCATCCACCATATTGTTAGAGAGTACCTTCGGCGCGAAGCTTGAAATCACTTGATTCAGAAGGAAAATTGTGTTCATTGACCATTCAGGGCGAAATGGGGTGCTCTCCTAAATTTATAAGAGCATTTTTTTCGCATGTAACGATTAATAAATTAAAGACATTGACATTTGCAAATCAGCTCTTCATGTTTTTCAATATTCTTGTAGTTATGGAACATCAAAGTTCGAGAAAATTTCAAATGTATTTCGCGCGGAAGAAACGCCTTTTTGATTGGTGTGACGTCAGAATGCGAGTAAGCGGGTTTACTGGGTTTACACCCGCCCCATGGCAATACTGCGATTCCGTGTTTCTATAGAGATGGGCGGTTATGGGAAAAACTGGTGTTAGGTTAACCGGTTATTTTCAGCGTGTAGAGTAATCCAGTATTAATACCTGGCGGAAAAAACTTTATTTTTCATGTTTTATAACCTGAAGGTTTAATAGGTTTTCAAAAAAGGCATTGTTACCGATGTGGCACATTAATATTCTCTCGTGAGTACATCGGTGGTGACTTACTCAATATAATGTGGTCATTATGGCAGCTACACGGGAATTACTACTGCTTTTGGTCAACACTTTTGCCGTTTCTAAAAAAAGCCGGTTTTTTCTTATTTTGGACGATTACTGCTAAAATAAATTATATCAGTGGTGATTTTTGAAGTTTAGAAGCTAAAATACAACATGTTTGTGGTAATATTTCCGTGAAGTATTTCATTTAAGTTATAATCTTTTCGGCATAACATCAACGCATGTAGTCAATTATTTATTTGCGTCTCGAATGAGAAGAAGTAACTGGAATGTGTTCAACTACCTAAGCCAGCGCTTTAGTGTAATTAATATGGGTCATTCCACGTCAATTCGACCAGAAAATTGGCAAAAATGACCCTCAGGTTAACCGATTTTGACCACATTTTGCATATCATCCTCATTTGATAACATACTGAAAACCCCGAAGCCGTTTTGTAATACATCCAACCGTTTACGATATATTGCAACGCCGCAAAATTTGAATTTTACAAAAGTGTCTACATACCTCACGGCATATCTCCGAGAATATTGAAGCTACATGCGTACAAAAGGGCTTATTTTAAATTTCATAAAATAGATTAGTATAATAATGGATTATATTTCAAAATTTAAACAATTTCATTAAGTGTATAACAATTTTAAAAATTCAAATCGAATTTTGTCGATGTATCTGTACCCACGATTTTACTCATTTTTTTATATTGTAGATAAAACCCTCCTTTACCAATTAAAAAAGTTTTGTATGAGTAATATTTTATTTAAGAAAGAAAAGAAATTTTCAGTGTAGGCGTAACGCTGGCCACTCACCGCGGCGCGGCTTCCGGCTAGCGCGCCGACCATACGGTTCGAAATATGTACCACAAAAGTTGAAATTCGTTCCTTCGGGTGCTTTAGAAAGGCTTTTCAACAGCAATTTTTCCTTCCATTGGGGTATAGTTGCATGGCAGGAACGTATACCCTCAAAGACAGGTGCCTCCCGGAATCTTTTCACCAGCCTCTTCTTTTCCACCTTCACCTGCTCGTCAGCTACAAACTCGGAGTCCATCCCTTTTACATTCGATTTGGCCCATTTGTTGGTTGGTTCCTCAGGGGTCTGAATTTGTTCCTCATACAGGCGCTGCAGACTGGCACGTGTGGTTAATCGCTGCAGTGTCCTTACAAGACCGTCACTTGAACCCTTTCCGTGAGATGTGGCATAGAAATGCCATTCACCATCAAATCCAAAATATTCTTGGTGATGCAACAAATTTAATATACTGTAGCGATTCTTGTATTGGGTCACCAATACAAGAATACCAATACAAGAATGAAAAGAAAAAGGTTCGGACAAGTAAACTATTTTTCAGAGGTCAAGTACCCTTTTTCGAAGGAAGGCTATAAGCTTCCTTTCAAAGTTGTGAAATGCACTGACGTTGTGCTCCATACAGTCTGAAATAATAACCCGACAGAGTGGTATGACTTGATCGCTCCTATTTCTGTGGTAACATGCAAACGGATGTCCTGTGGCCTGGCAGGAACTGCAGTGCACACCTTGTACTGAATCTTGGTACAGAAAAGAAAAATTATCGGAGAAATCGGCCACATTGACAACTTCAAATGACTTCAGATTGTCTCCGACTTTCAAGTAATATGCAGTTTGCATACGACCAAAGCCATGCCTCCGTACTACAATTATATTCTCAGCGAAGGTGTTGCAGAAACTATCTACATTCTTAATTTGAGTTGTTAAGGCACAGCGATTTTCCTGAGTCCATTGTATGAAACGTACCTCATGGATACAAATTTTCTTGAAGTACGCTGAAATAATCTTTTTTGTTCTATCTATACCCCCACATTTTCCAACGACGTCATCGCCGTTTTCGTCATCCCCCCCAGGCAGTTTTTGTGAGCAGTCACTGAGGAAGCACATTGCTGACGAAGGGCTGCAGAGTGAGAATTCCAGGCAGTCCCGATAAGTGTTGAACACTAGTTTACCATTCTCCGAATGTATTTGTTCAAATCCGGCACCAAGGTACTGCAACTTGAAATTATGGTGGATCATACAAACGCATATGGTGTTTGTACCAGGTTCACTAGCCAAAACACACTCGGGAGGACTCGAATCTGCAAATTTGGAGAAACCAATTCTTAAATCAGGATTTTTCACTTTGAAAGCTTCTTAGGCATCCCTTAGATTACATAGGATTAAACTTTTCTGCTTTGCGATTGGCACATTTCTCTCTTTCAGGCTCATACTCCCTTTTTCCGACCATTTCTCGACTAATATCTGGTTCACAGTCGAGCTCGATGACTTTCAGCTCGGTTTCCTACGAGTGGGATTACCTAACCTAACTTCTCTCGAAGAAAAATGTTAATAATATAATACATACTAATATAATTATAGTTTTATTAATTACGATTGGGAATACAAAAATATATTCTTCATATTTGAATGATGCACTTGATATGAACTATCCAACAAACTCAAATATGCGTCTCATGCAAAAACTCATGCGTCAACCGCAGGAATACAATATTACCTTTAAAACGTGAATGATTTTTTTTAAATGTCACGTGTTCCAAAACGGTATCTCAATAGTCAGTCGTCACTGCACGGAATCGAATATCTGTTTCACGAATATTTTGACAGCAAGGATCAAATCATACCAGTAAATCTTCCATCTCCAAACATCTTCCATTAAGGAAATAAAACGATCATTATTCGCATAGTAATAATACGATTGAAACTGCTCAAATTCACGTGAAAACGAGTATGATTACTGGCAGAAATACCGTTACGTGACGTAAAACTCCATATTCCCGACAAAGTAATAGTGTTTTCATGACGCAGAGAACACGTAATTCTTGACAACAAATATTTTTGTAAAAAAAAGATTTTTTCACTAAAATTCAGTCACGTCCAGTGAAGAGTCACACGTACCAGTAGCTTTTAGAAACGTGCCTTTTCCATTTTAAGGGTCCAAAAATGGATATTCTCATTTCCCAATCACAGCGAAAAATGCACAAATTATGCGGTACGCAGTTACGTGCAAGCGCAATTGGAAGATCCGGGTTCGAATCCCGGTCAATTCAAATGATTTTTCTCATGGCGAAATTCATTCCCTTGCTGGAAACTCTTGTCGCACGCAGCGATTCACGAAATCCAAATTTAAGCACATTTTGATTCATGATACTCTACAACATTTCGTGCCACTCCACACTGAATGATGCAGACATTTTTATCGGCAGAAGGCACACGCTGATCCCACATAGATTGCTTCGTGAATTTTTCACGGCGTTAACTCTCGGAAGACGAGGAGTCGGGAACATCACGTGAGGCGGACCTACGTTCTCAATTCCGCCAGAAATAACGATGCCCTAAGCTTTTTTTCCTTCCTCCCCCGTCCTCCCCCCCATCCCCATAAACCTTACCCTTAAAAACCCTGAACGCCGACGCCCATCCCTCCCTCTTTGCCCCTATCATTCCCCTTATACCCTCGTCCTTCTCTTCCCCTTCCCATACCCTGATTCCCGAAAAAAAAATCCCCCATCTCTTTTTTATGCTCGGATGTAATTCCGCTCCCATAGGGTACGACGCGTGAAGGTGTTGGGGGAGTGGCCTGTTTTCGAGGGGTCTGGAGCGGAGAACCCCTTCTGCGAGGGATTGGGGAGGGGGGGTTAGGGGGAAGGGTACAGGGGTAGAGGGAACTGTGGGTGGATGAGCCAAGCAGGTAGGGGGAGGGGAGTATGCAGGGGCCAGGAAAGGCGAGATGGGGGAAAGGGAAGGCCCATCCAGTGGACCATATGATTGCAATCATTCCTCCGTTACAGATGCTAGGCCTGCGTCGTTGAAATGTTTCCGCTACCTATTCCGAGCCAAGCCACTTTTATTCCCGTCCCTTTAACCCTTCCAAAACCCTTCCTCTACCTCCCTTACATATATAACAGTGCGGCGGTTCGATGCTGGAGGGTTCGTATCGGACGCAATGCACATGCATGCACAGTGGTAAAAAACATCTTGAGATATAACACAAGTTTTCAATTTTCGGGTAGTTGAAGTAGGAAAATCTATGATATAAGAATTTTATTTTTCAAGTTTTTACTCAGTTAAAGCATATTATGACTCCAGTTTTCGGTGCAGTATTAAAAATTTGGACAAAATTATATTTAAATTTGCTTTTTTTTTTTTTTTCAAATATTGGTCTCGGCATGACACCATAACATTCGTTAGCAGCAATAATAATAATAATAAAAAATACATTTTTTCGCGTTTAGCAGAAAATAGTACAAATTTAACCGAATTTTTACTGAATGCATTTCAGGTGCCATTGGCCTACGTGTTAAAATAGCATTGAATTGCCAAAAAACAAATCACTATGGTGGAATATTTTCCACTTTATGTATACTTAGATACATATGACCAATTAATCAATCATCAATCAATAGATACGTATGCAAAGTTTCGCGAAAATCTGTGCATAATCAAAAATCGCTTTATCCACCATAAGACAATGTGTTCATTACACAACCACAAGGTTTTCCTACCTATTTATACTGAAGTAATCTACAGTTTAAAGGGTGGAACCGTTCACTGAAAGTCAGTGTAATTATTCCAGATTTTTACGCGTGCGGGGCCCTATCTACCACTAATATTTCTTTCTTCATCTCGGCGTACGCCGTACCCTTCTTCATCCTGTCCATAAAACCTATTCTCTTTCCTACCCTTCCCCACTTACCAAATATCCTTTTCGCTATCATGACCTTTAGAATCCCTTCACCCTTCATCTCCCCTTCCTATCCTGACTTCCCCAGGTCTCATGCAAACTTTTCCTTCCTCGTCACTTCCTCTATAGTCATCATTTCCGTCTTCTGCACCTTCTCCATCCCCCTCCATATCACATCTCAAGAGCGTGCAAAAGGATTTCATCATGTAAAAAGTATTGAATAGCCAGAGTTAATGTGGACAGCTAAAATTTAAAAATAATTCATATCTAATAATACGTTTATTTAAAGCATCACATGATGATCTTATTATTATCTCGGGAAGATTTGATTGTTTATTTAAATATGGTCATTCATTCAAGTATTCTACCAGCTGATTGGTAGGTTCTTGGACAGTCCCCATTCTGTATCCCAACCTAATAGAAATGGTCTCGCTTTCCCTCCTAAGGATGGCGCGCTATTAGATCCCTCTTCAATTATTCGTATCTTCTAACTCCTCTTATTTCGTCCAGAATTCCTATCATCCTCCTTCCTCTTCCACGCTTCCCCGGTTTTCTCCACTCTATCACTCTCTTCAACATGCCCTCTCCTCTCAAAACCTCCTCCATCCATCTCTTCTGCCTTTTCCGAACCTCTGCCACAAGCTTCCTCTCCTCTCCGACCATATCCAATACCTCCTCGTTCGTCTTTCTCGCCGTCAGCAATGTTAAATATGTATGCACAATCAATCTTTTCTGATTACCAAACTCTGAGTTAATGTTTGTCAAAAAAAACAAAAATGAAATTCATGTATACATCAAATAGTATATTTTATGCACATTACATCGCACTCGTATTGTTGTGAGTGATTGTTGAGGATGAGACTGTGAAATTCCATCACAAAATTGAAGGAACTCCAAATTACAACCTTGCAAGTCTAATACACATATTTATTTGCTTCAGCTAGTTTCCCTACATACATAAATTTTCAGGAAACTACGTATCTTTTCGTGGTTTACTGAGATGCTTCGGTATGCAAAACTAACTGAAGCAATGAAATAATATTCGCAATATTAGGATTCGCAAAGATGTAATTTTAAGTTCTCTCAATTTACCATTCGCATTGAATATCGCGTTGATTTTTAACATATTTACACCATTAATCACAAAATATCCAACGATATTTGATATCTCGTCTCGTATTTTACCTACCACAGAGGAAATATGTCACATACCTCAGTAGCCAAGTATCGATTGCGATACCTCGTGAATATCGAATACAGAGTCCGATCTTTACGGGCTACATTTGTCTTATCTCACAGTCTTTACTCCGGCAAGGCCTATACGGACCAAAAGGAAATCAGTATCACGTTAAAAGTAACGATATTGCTGTGCAATCGGTATTTTAACGAAAAAAGGCTTGAAGTCACTAGTTTTGTCGTAAAATATAGATTTTTCTTTAAAGGTACCTCGTTATATTTGGCGCTAGGTGTTAAAACATATATATCGGTTGACCTTCTATTGTTTTTTATTTGGAACATTAATAACAGGAGGGCGTGTATGAATTAATGTATAAGGATAACTGAAGCAAAAGAAGTGTGCTAGAATAGGGCAGTATGAAGGAAATTATTAATGCACAGTCGGCTTTACAGGCCTGTCACCGAGAATTAAACTATTTACTGCATCTACCCCGAAAGAGAACGATATTGGCAAGGTATCACAATCGATACTTGGCTCCTGAGGTATGCGACATATCGGACTGCGATTAAATTCGAGACGAGATACCAACTGCATTGAATATTTTGCGATGCATAGGGTGCGTGAATTTGTTACAAATTAGCGCGATATTAAATTCGAGGATGTATATGACAAGATAAAGTAAAAACTCTGTGAATCCCCTACATTAACGATATTTTATTTCTTCAAACAATTTTGCTACACTGTATCATCTCCTCGAAACGTTGTTTTGCTGTGGATGCTACAGAGTAGCGAAACTAGTTATATGCGTACATAAATGCATGCAAGCCTTTAATATATGTATAAACTTTGTCACAAGTGCGACTAAAAGGTGAACAAATAAAAAGACACTCATACGGGTTATTTAAATTTTTCGGTGGATCGCCGCCACCTTCTTCAGCGAAAGGTATAGGAAGAATCATCATGTAAAAGCTTCCAATTAATATATATATAATAAAACTTACAGGATGTAGGAGAAAGAGATATAAAAAAAGAATTGACTTCTAAAGCTGACGAAGGACCAACCGGTCCGAAACGTTCCCGTAAGAACAAATTCTTTTTCTATATCTCTTTCTCTTACCTCCTGTAAGTTTTATTTTATATATTTGTGGCCAATTGGCGAAAATTTCAAAAGAATATATATATATATATATTCATACATTCATAGGAAAATGGAAATGGATAGGAACACATAAAAGGACGAACACAGGGTTTGGTGGGGAAGATGAAAATGAGTCAAATCCAGACAGAAAAAAATCAGACAGATTTTTTCTGTCTGGATTTGACTCATTTTCATCTTCCACACCAAACCCTGTGTTCGTCCTTTTATGTGTTCCTATCCATTTCCATTTTCCTATGAATGTATGAATTTAATCGCGCCTTTGAGCGTCATGTTTTCGAATGATTGGGAATATATATATATATATATATATATATATATATACACACACACAAAATATGCCAAGTATATATGTAAGTTTTATATATATATATTAAAGAATAATTGTAAAAGTCACAAGATTGTCAACACTGAGCTCACCCTCCGCTGCCGTTTTTTCTATGGCGCTGGGCACCTAGCGTCACGTCTGCACCTCGATGGAAGGTGTGAGTATTAATCTTGACTCATCTCCCCTCCGAGCTCCGCTGGCGCATGAAAAAAAAACAAACGATTTCACAAAATAAAATGCTCAATTCCCCTTTCTTGCACTTTTTCCTTCTTTCCCATACCTACACAGAGACTACTCCCCAACTTCCACATACACACCAGTCTCCATGGACGGGGAACCTAATAACTCAATAATAAGAGCGGTGCGAAGGCGTTAAGTGGGTTTCATCTACGGCAACTTGGGATGCTTCCAAAGCAATAAGTCTGAAGCCTTTTATAGTCTTCACAATAAAGCCGGAGAGGATTATTTTTTCCTTATGGAAGATGAGACGATCTTAAAACGTGAGATTTGATGAAATTTCCTCGCAAGAAAACGTACATTTGTGAAACTAGTTACGCGGTAACCAATTCCAGATGTAAAAATGCTTTTCTGTCCTCAACACTCCAAGATTAAAAAAATAGGATACAATTAAGACCCGGGAAACTACCAGCCTATGTCGGTAACAATGCTATCATGCAAGATTCTCGAACACATAATTGTTAATACTGTTATGACCTTCCTGGGTAATCGAAACTTCTTCCACGCAGACTGAACGGCTTTCGGAAGAGAAGATCTGGTGAAACAGTTCTTGGACTCTTCCTTCATAATATTCTAAAATCAAGTGAAGCAAGTTCACGTTTTATTCCTGGATTTCAAGAAAGGATTTAACATGGTTTCCCCCAAAAAAGTAACATTCAAATTACAATCATGCGGAGTAAACGAAAATATAGTGAAATGGATACGTGATTTTGTAACTGACCGCAAAAAAGTAGTAATCGACGTCTTAAGTTCCATCATGATTAGAGCAAGATTTGACGTCCCGCAAGGTAGCGTGATCGGCCCTCTTTTATTCCTCATTTACATAAAAGACATTAATTCAAGAAACGAGTAAATAGAAAAAGTGTATTTTTGCAGACGACGTCTTCGGTCGTGAAATTGCCGCAATGGCTGACTTAGATGTTATAAGCGTGGAAAAATTGAGTGCACACAATAATGATTTGAGCAGAATAGTTTTAAATCAGGTGAGAACAAAGGAAATTAATAATTAGCACGGAGTGCCCTAAATATACACTGGTGGATCCATAACGTAGAAAGTATTAGTTTCTGGTCTAAAAGTATAAAAACGTAGGCATGATTAATGAAATATAATTACGATATGTTTGCATGTCTGACTGTGATTCACTTCCATTTAAGGGACTTTCAGGTTACCTATGAAGTTGAAATTAGTCAGTAATACACTTCTTGACCCAAAAGCGACCAAAGAAATAGTTAAAAATGAGGACAATGATTTCAAAGAGTTCATTTTACTACATACTTGTCAACTTTATATCCCATTATGAATGTATTGAATTTGGTGCAGGGGGTTTCTTTTTTTTTCTTTTTCTTAAAGAACTCAAGGTATAAACTTGATATTTTCTCTATTGGGCGGTAGAAATACTTTAACGTTTTATTCTTGCATTGCATTTTCTTATCCCCTTAGTTTTTGCGTTAAAATAGTGTTTTTTAGACTTCGTTTTTTGCCATTTCCATTTGTAAAAATGCATTTTTAAAAGCAAACGATATAAGCTTGTAAAAAAGTGAGTGCACATGAAAATGATTTTAACAAATTTGAGTAGAGCTAATCAGACGAGAATGAAGAAAATCCAATGAAAGGCACAGAACACGTGAACTGGGAACTTGCATCCCGTAGAATATTTTAGTTCAGGATTTTGAAGTAAAAAAAATACACAGAGGTATCCAATGAAATAATAACGAAATAATAAATAAGTGGAGGTAATACTAATTTTTCCGGGCTATAAATCGTTAATATTCCGCAAAAAATTGTTGACTTATTTTTGGCAACATGTGACGTCATGCGTTCGAGTTTGAAGTTGCGTAACGTTCTTATCTTTGCTCAATTAGAACATATATTGCTTATTTGAATGTGCATTTTAGTTTTCAAGTATAGGGATATTTTTGGTATACACAAAATTTTAACATCGACTTTTGCTCAATTAGAATATATATTGCTTATTTGAATGTGCATTTTAGTTTTCAAATATAGGGATATTTTTGGTATAAACAAAATCGTCACATCGGCTTTTTGCATAGTGTTCACCCTATACCGGACCCGCAGTATAAGGCGTTTTCCGTCAAAAAATAAATTGAAAAGGTATCAAAATCTTGAACAAGATACGATTATTTAGGCAATCAGCATGAGTTTGCTCACGCTATTAGCTGGCAAAAAGCAACCGAGGCACTCAAAACAAGGTTTTTTTACTCCACTATACATAGCCTTTTAGCAATGACGCCAAAACCACTTGGCGACAACCGGAAATGTCTCTGGTCGTCTGGGTGAGTGCGCCTTTTTTTAAGTGCCCAGGAAGGTTTTTAAAGGCGCCTGTGGACGCAGCCCTCCCCCCCGTACCCCCGACTCGCCGTCCCCACTGTCTCGGTTTCTCAATGGATGTTTCAAGGAACGGCAAAAGAAGGATGGCGCCCCCGAAGTTAGTAAAAACAAGACGGGCGCCATAATCACTTTAAGTAAGCGCAGCCAGTTCATTCAGGAAACCTGTTAAATGGAGACGTACCCGACTTCAAACCACGGCAACTATTCATGCTTTTTAAACACATTTCTCTTCAAGACAGTTCACAAAGTTTTACGGATCCCAAAATGTTAGAAGACAATCGCAGAGGATGGATGACTTCAGATATGTGGGGACATTACATTCAAGTTTGGAACAGCTACCTCGATGCGTCATATAGTAACGGGGGATGGATCATTGCTCGTTAAACTACATGCATGAATTATTTTCAAAATGAAATGGAATTTAATGTTATTACAGTTTTTTAACCTTTTAATGTTTTATCACAAATTAAAAATCTCATTAATAATGCCTCAAATAGAATTACTCGTAAAAAATAAGGTATAGAATATTCATTTTATGTATATACATATATTAAAAAATAAATAAAATTTAACTTTATGAAAGTAAATTTACGCGTATATAAAATATAACTAAACAAAATAAGTAAAATAAAAAGAAAGTAACTGAAACGACTATTAAGCCATATTAAAATCTTCAGTGAAGTCCAAATTAATGTTTTCAATTTTAATGTTCATGTGGGTGACGTAATTATTATTTAAATCCAAAGTATTTGACATTTCTTCCCACACATTATTTCAAGTATGACAAGAATCACTCCAAAATCACTACACAGTACGTAGATATGCCCAATTTTTCCTCACTTTAAGGTATAGGATTGAGGGTAATGCTTGAAATGAACATCATATACCTAGTTGAAAGTAGAAAGTTTTTCAACGGCCATCTCAATGTGCAATACATTAAGGGTGAAAGAGTGATGATCATAAATATAATCAGCTGAAAATAGAGCTTATCAAAATAAAATTTCATAAATTAATATTTATGAGTGAGGCATTGCTTTGACTTAACTATTTATTATGAATATCATGGCATTCTACCGGTTAAATCGGTAGGTTTAAATGGAAGACCAGTAATTATCAAGTTAAAAGTAGAAATTAACATCGGACTCATGGTGGGTTCTTTTGGAGCAAGACTGGCTTACTTACTAGATCACCCGAACAAACTTCCGGAAATTCAAAATTCTGCTAATTGGCGTCCCCAGCACCTTGATTCCCAATTTGATTGAAAACGTATCACATTTAGATCAAAAGAACTAGCATTTAACAGGAGTTTACATTAAGTTATCAATTTTCTAATTCTAACCACACCAAATAAGATAGTGAGTACGGCAAGGGCGTGTTTTGTCACCGACGATCTAACGTAAAATATTACGGAATAGGGGGATTTGTGAAAGATTGCGTTTTCTTACGTGGGGAGATTGAAAAGGGTTAAAAAGAGGCCGAAATAAACTTTCCCAACACTTAAATTGCCCCTTTTTATAACATCTAAAATTCCCTTTTGATTCCATGTCAAATTGCACAGGAATTGACGCCAACCCTCGGATTTAACATCAGATTTATGCCTTTATTATAATTGCCGAACAAAAAATCCTCGGAATGCGAGGTGGCCCAGGGAAAGGAACTGGCCCCCCTACCCTGAATGTATGAAATTCACACGCCTGTGGCTTAGTCCGGGTTGAACTCTACCCTCATCTATCCAAACCAACCTTCGGGTTGAATCACTGAGTGAGTATAATTGCCGTATAACAGTTTTGAATTTGAATTTAAAATAAATTGCAAGATTCACACAATAAAATAAAATAATTAAACATACCATACAAGAATTACACCGTAGTTTTTAACATGTATTCCACATCATTTTTCTCTAACAACCAAATTTTCAATTTTTTGAGGAAAGTAGTCTTATTGCTAATTGATGAAATCTCATTTGGAATTTTTTGATGAGTTGAAGGGGCAATGAAATGGAAGAAATGTTTGTGGAATTCAATATTTGGTTTAGATATAGTACCATAGTGAATGGTTCTTAATCTAGTACCGTAAGGACACTATTTACAATTTAGACCTCCTCGGTTATAAAAGATTTGTAATAATTTATACAAATAGAGATGACGAAGAGGCAATACTTTTAATTTTTTATATAAAGGGAATGACGATTCTCTTTTGCTAGTTCCCAGAATGACACGTAGTATTTTATTTTGTACAATGCGAACTGGTTGAATATTAGAGTAGTACGTGCCTCCCCAACAAGTCAAGCCATATGATATTCTAACATTGACAAGAGCAAAATAAACAGATCGCATGACTGACACAGGACAAATTCTTTTTAGCAGGTAAAATTTTCTTAGAGCAACTATTAATTCAGATTTAATTTGCTAATGTGTGGTTTCCAATTGCAATTTTTATCCATGATTAAGCCTAAATACTTCAAATGATCAACTGGTTCAATTAGTATGCAGGCTTCACAAGTTCTTCCATTTGAATTCAAGCACTGGAAGCATTTATAAAAAATATTTATGTCAGTTGGTGAAAAATTTTTTAAACTAAAGAACATATACTTGAATTTTGTGCTAGGTACTAAATTGTTTGCACAAAACCAGAGATTAAGTCTATTCAAATCACTTTGCATTTGGATAACAAGTTTAGACGTACTGGAAGAAGTATAGCACAAAGCAGTATCATCAGCGAAAGAAGTTAATTTTCCACAGAGCAGACAATTACACATATTACTAACATAGATAAGAAAAAGGATAAGCCCAAGGACGGAGCCTCACATGTGACAGGCACCTTTTCACTAAAACAACTTTTACTCTTTGGGTTCTACCCGATAGGTAGCTCCTAAACCAATCATTCACAACATCTCTAATGCCAGCTTCTGTCAGTCTTTTTGTTAGTATAGTGTGGTCAACTGTGTCAAAAGCTTCTGTTCAATCGAGAAACAGACCAGCACATTTTTTGTTCGCATCTTCGTTTTAACATCTCCATTTGTTTCACTTCGATTGAATTCGGACTGAAACAAATTTTAATGTAATTTTTTGGCGTGACATGAAGTTGAAATACTGTGAGTTAAAAAATTTAATTTTTTTTCCTGGGTCAAACTAAATCCACTAGAATTTAAAAAAAATCTAGTAATAGTTACGGGGTCCACAACAGTACTACATTTTGTATCGTTTCCCTTATAAGCGGGATCAGAAGACGGTGTACACTTATGTACATACTAAACAGCTTATATGTGCGAACCCTTCATTAGATTAAAAGTGCACAGTTATCGCTATAAATATTACACTGAATCCGACCTTAAAAAGGGAAATTTATTGCCCACAAAATCATTAATAGGACCTTGCTGTAAAATTGACATATTAGAAGCCCAGATGGCTTGAAAGGATGTGTTTCCCTCTCCGATCTGTGTAAAAGAGACGAGAAGACATTTAAGCAAAGATCTTGAAAAGATAGGTAACGTTGTATTCATGCTCTTAAATAGCTATGTTTTCAAATTTCAAAATCTGCATTTGATGCTAATTAATTTTACACACTGGTAATTTTGGTACAATTTTTGCATTTTAGTATGGTTGAATTCTATCATTTTCAATGTAACCACATTTTTATATTTTTTCCGTCATTCATTTCTTTAAAAAACGAAAGTATAGTGTAAGCAAAACGATGATCCTGCAAGTAGCGAAAAAATGGATGCATCGCCACAATCACTACTCCCATTGAAGTCAACTTCCATGTGTAAAGCGGCGATAACCCACAGGAGTTGACTCTTACACGAGTTCACTTGGAAGGTGGACTTGGACGCGTATCATACCTACTCCTATACGATTTCGCCGTCAATAGTAACGAAGTTAGTTACTTGGACGGAGTAGCCGCCGTCCTAGTTGTGGAGGCGATTATCGACCAACTGTTCAGTCGGACGAGGGGAAATCTCACGTTTAAATGGTAGCCACCTCAAATGTGACAGACAAGGAACATTTTTGCCTGTTCAAGTTAATGCTATGAAAGTTTATTGATTGATATTTAAAGATTACCCTTGATTGAAGTTTATATGAAATGTTTGTATTCACAAGTAGATTTTAGAGCAAGTTTAGAACATGGCATTGAGGTGTATGTGAAACTTTTACCTCCTCAAGATGTTGAAAACCTTACATTGAGGTGAATATGAATTTTTCACCTTCACGAGTTGATATTTGTACAAGTTAAGTGCCCTACATTGTGGTGCATATGCAATGTTTGAATTCTTAAGTTGATGTTAGAGCAAGTTAAGAACTTTACTCGGAGATGAACGCAAAAAGTTCGCATCTTTGAAATAATTACGAGGCGGTGAGTTACAAGTTGTACGAAGAAACCCAATTGCTTAATTACAAGTTGAAAATCATGCTTTGAGTTTAACAAAAAGGCTTACCGATTTATTTATAGTTTTAAAACAAGCATAATACGAAACTTCTATTTAACGCACATAAAATCATAATTATCGTCTGATTCCCTGTTGTAAAATTTTGTCATTGTATTTTCATTAATTGCTTTCACTTACTGAAGGAAATTTGGTCCCTAAAATTAACTCATAACGTTCTTACCAATAAAGGTGTAGTATCACAATCTTACAGTTTTTATTATATACCCATGTATTTTAGAATACCTCTTCCTCTTATTTTTGAGGTACTTGTTCTGCTTAGAGATTTCGCATGATGACACGCTGGCAGCTTACGGAAATTGCAAGATTTCGCGACAATTACGAGTAGACAAGATCGGCCATCCAAGTGGAGTCTAAAGTCGTAGTCAATTCATTATAAATCGATCAGTTACGATTCAACTCCTGCGTGTTTCCGGGGCTTAAAGCCAGCTTTTAAGTTTCGTGCGATGCCCTGGAGCCCTCCACCTCCCCTTCCCCTCTCCTGCCAGTCAATGAGGTGATGCAAGGAAGCGACATCGTAAAGGGGGAGATTTGGAAGGGGGTGGTGGCGCGAAAAGAAATGAAAGAATAAATAAAACGAACGAGGAACAAGGAAGCGAAGCTGGGAACGAGTCGTCAATCAGGGCCCTCTATCGGATTCCGGAGGAACCCGATGATTTCCCGAAATCAGCTCCCCTCTGGACCAATCCCACGTCGACGAAGGGCCGATCGGCTGCAGCCTCTTTCCCCTAAATCTCGCCCAATGCTTTGCCACTCACCCTCCTGTAAGCTTTCCCCCTTATCCCTGTGAAAATTCTCCTCTAAAAACTCCCACCGTCACCATCTTACATCTGCATACTCTGCGTGACAACTCAATGGTTTGTGGCAGGGGGTGCGTTTACACACCTACAATGAACTAAACTATAAACTACAAAAAGTACTACGACTATTGAAACTACGACTATTGACGCATTAATAAAAGAACAACAAACTCCTGTCAGAGGAGGTTGATTTCCACCGACATACACTTTGCCATACCTTATCGATGTTACATAAATCATGAGTATGAATGTATTTTGCGACTCCATAAATGCACAAATATACAAAATGTTCCCTTTAAAACGTATTATGAATGAGAATTATTTGATTTCGTATAATTCAATGCAAGAATGGTCATAAATCTTACCTTAAGTAACCTCTATCAGTAGAAAATCCTTTGCAAAAATAAGTATTTACGTAAGTTTGTATCAGTAAGTCCTATGGCAAATTCACTTGTTTTATGCAAAAGTATTGATTTTGAGTTTGTAGATAAATAATACATCCATCTTGATGATAGAGAAACATTAGTTTGAATTTACACACTTTTTAGGTTTTGGCATGTTACGCCATCATCATATGACATCATCACTACCGCTGATGATGTCATAACGTACCAAAACCTTGTTCGGAGATAACTAAAATGGTGGACATCTAAATTATTTTTCTCTATCTTCAAGATGAATAAAATAATTTGCCTTCTGCATTTTTAATCCCCCTTCTCAGTAATTCGATCAGGAAGTCGCCAGATATGACGCGATCCTATCACAGAGTCGAAATACGATTTTCCATGCCAGTACGAGCCGTATGTTCGAATATGTAGCGATTGCTTACCAATATTGACCCTAACTGCCATACATGAATGACGTAAGTGAGCATTTTTTAAAGTTTGATAACAAATTCGACTAACGGATGTTCGATAACTCTAAATTCGGTAAGACGAATGTACGATTATTTGAAAGAAATTTCATTGTTGATCATTGTTCTGTCACCTAGGTAACTTTACTGTAACTTGATAGTTCATCAAATAGAAGTATTTTCCACTTTCAAAGGTATTTCGTTATATCAACGTTCGACAATAATTAATTGTTAGAAATTTTGGAAACCTCTTTCGGCAATCCTCTTAAAAATAAATATTTACGAAAGTAAAAATAAGTCCTCCGTAGGAAAATCAATAAGTCGTTTACAGATTCAATCCCCACTCAAAATAATATGATCAAGATTTCAATGAACTTTATGCGATACTATCACACAGTCAAAATAGGTACTACTCGTGGGAAAAATGTTAGGTCACTTCTATAGGAGTAACTCCATCGTGTAAAGCCCCTTTGACAACGACGTTCGATGCAAAGTGTTTCTCGGGCGATACATCGGACTTCAATTTTACACCACAGTGAGATTCTCAGACACATCCGTAACATCACACAGCCCCCACCATCCACCCATCCACCAACTTCCACATGCGATGCCCCTTTGACATCGAATTTTTTATGTATCGCATTACTCGAATGATATATCGAACTTTGATTTTACACCGTAGTGAGATTCTCCGACACATCACAGTCTATCTTATCCGTAACATCACAAAGCTCCTAATAACCACCCGGCCATCAACTTCCGTGTGCAAAGCCCCTTTCATATCGAAGTTCGATGTATCGCATTACTCGAGTGATGTATCGTACTTTGATTTTAAACTGAAGTGGAGATCCTCCGACACATCACGGTCCATCATATCCGTAACATCACACAGCTCCTAACAACCACCCAGCCATCAACTTCCGTGAGCAAAGCCCCTTTGATATCGAAGTTCGATGTATCGCATTACTCGAGTGATGTACCATACTTTGATTTTAAAAAGTGGAGATTCTCCGACACATCACAGTCCATCATATCCGTAACATCACACAGCTCCTAACAACCACCCAGCCATCAACTTCCGTGTGCAAAGCCCCTTTCATATCGAAGTTCGATGTATCGCATTACTCGAGTGATGTATCGTACTTTGATTTTAAACTAAAGTGGAGATTCTCCAGCACATCACAGTCGATGCATCCGTAACATCGCACAGTCCCCACCACCCACCCCACCATCTTTTCCCATCGCCCACTACCGGGCAAATTGAGAAATATTACGACGCCCTCACATCAACAAAGGGGGGAGAGGGGCGGGGAGGACGTAAATGCAGCGAAGAGGCGCATTGAAATATTGATGACTCTTCGTCCGTCATCGAAGGCCCAAGGGGAGATGGGGAGGAGGGAGGGAGAGTGAAGGAAAGGGAAGATTGAGAAGGGTGGAGCGTGAATACGGGGTTGGGAGACGATGAGGATGCTTTAAAACATCCGAATGGAGGCCTAAGGGCTAGATTATTCCTCGAATGATTGGGGGAAAAAGATCGAACAGATGGCGATTCTATTCGCTGCGTCGATTTCGAGAGAACTTCCCATTCAAAGTGTTGAAGCTGGTGCTAGTGTAGTCTTTCGACTTTGGCTCCGTGGCGAGCAATTTGTGTCTCAACGTTTCGTCTTGCCGTAGTCTCCGAAATAAACACGCCTGAACTCCCTCATTCCGATCGTCATCTGTTTTAAAACAGTAGGCCTAAAATTTTCAATTCCCATAAGGAGCTAAGGGAAAAAATTAGAATGGAAGGTAGTTATGGTATACATGATTTGGGTAGTACCGTAAAATTTCTTTAAATAAAATAATGAATCGTCACTGATAGTTGCATAAATTCTTTAACCGCTGGAATGCGCTGTCATAATAGTATAAGGATAGGAAATTTGAGGACGCCTATGCCAATTGGTTATATTTTTTGGCAACTTATTTGGAACACTAGCCTTTCAAATAAATAGCACCTTGCGTATCATGAAAGCGGCAGTCGGTTGCGTTGCGGAGAGAATCGATTAAACAGGTATATAAATTATTGAAATTAATACCAATTGACTCGCACTGTTTTCAACCAAGAACTTTTCCCTATCTCTCTTAAACTCATAGATAACATGACAATGAGAAGCCAATGTAAACATTTATCATCTCCTTCATTAATTTGCGTCAAGTTGCCATTTTATCACATCCAATCTGAAAAGAATATGATGGACATACAATTATTAATTAATCAAAATTTTTTCCTAAAAGTGCCTAAAATGCCTCACTAAAATAGTGTTAATGCTTTACCAAATGAATATTTATATTTTGTTGATTAAGATAATGTGATCCTTAAAATGCGGCGCATAGTTGCCTAACTTTTGGGAATCTCACCATAAGAAGAACGCGGTAAGCGCATTCCCCACGCTATTTGCAGTACAACTAACATTAGATAATGAATAAATACGTAGTGCTACGGCCTGTACATCTCGATGGCAACAGTCTTGAGTTACTGTGAGCGTCTTCATGAACGAAGCAGAACTTCGAGTCTGAAGACGACCTTACGTAACGTGGGACGAAACGTTGAATCACAATATTCTCTCCGTTCTCCTCGGGTATTTACCAGATGAAGCGAAATTTAAATAATCACGAATTCATTTTTACGTAAATGCTAGTGACCAGTACTTCATGACTTTGTTTTTGAAAGACACCATCTCAGGTACTACTTTGTGGAATTATTTCGTTAAGTAACAATGAAAAAACATTTTTTACAATTCGACAGCTTTATTATCAAAAATATATGGAATTTCCAGCTATTTGTTTTCATTTTTACAAAACGAAAGAAACACTCACCTGAGAACGTAACTCTATTAAAAAATTGGTCGGTTTTGTATAGTAAAATTGTGGGTTTTTAAGGTATTTTTTCGTTGTTACGACTTTGTTTTGTCAGTATTCCACATTTAGCCCGCCCAAATACGACAGGAAACAATTTGAAAGCGCTTCTAAATGGTTTAATTACTCCACTGTGCCATCGTACGGTATGATTTCATCCATTGTCTTCTCTCATCTACAGTGTTTCTAATAAGTCAACTTAGTTTGCGAAATGAGGATGTAATTTACATAGAATTGAGACATTTGAGATGTGTATTTGGAAAGGAATGAAGAGGGTGAGCTGGGTGGCGAGGAGGACGAACGAGGAGGTATTGCATATGATGGGAGAGTAAGCTAGTGGCGGAGGTTCAGAGGAAGCAACAGGGATGGATGGAGGACGTTATGAAAGGAGAGGGCATGCTGAAGAGTGTGATAGAGGGGAGAACACAGGGGAAGCGTGGATGAGGAAGGAATAGCAAAGGATGTCCGGACGAAATAAGAAGAGATAGATGATATGAGGAATTTAAGAGAGATCTAATGGTGGGACATCTATAGGAGGGAGGGTGAGGTGATGCCCCTGAATTTGGGAAGTTAGGATAAGGAACTTCCAAAAACCTACCAATCAGCTCAAATACTCAAATCAATCATCACCTACAATCAATGATATTGTCTCGTGATAGATGTGGTGCAACTTATACACAATGAAAGAAAGAATTCATTGCAATTTTCCTTTTTTTTAATTATTTTTGAATGTGTGACCGGTTACAATGAGTTCTCATCGTTGCAACCGGTCGCGCATTAAGATATATTTTTAAAAGTGGAAAATTGCAATGAATGACTACTTTTTTCAGTGACCACAATCCTTTCATGGAGCGTCAACACCGGCCAAACTTACCAGGAGATTATGAAAATAAGACATATGTTCGACAAGGGGCCATTCAAATATTATGTAAGACCCTTTAGGGTAGGGTGGTTGGGTACTTTTTACGTTGTCTTGCATAGGATGATGAGGAAGTCCGAGACAGTATTACGTAAGATTTCAGTCATTCTGTTCTGTTGATTCTTCCAATTTCCGGGATTTTTCACCGCGTGTTTCCATCTTAGGGACAATATTTTCCCGGCTATCCTGTAGGCTTCCTTAGGTCTGGGACCTGAGGATGCCTACAGGATAGCCGGCGAAATATTGTCCCTTAGATAGAATCACGCTTCAGAAATACCAGAAATTGGAAATATCAACGTCCAATCAAGCCCCGCTGAAACCTCTTCAGAAGTTCTGTCACTGTATTTTTATTACATTTTTTAAATTATCATCCGACGAAAAATCTAACTTTATGGCTCTGCAAAAAGCGCACTATTTCCCTCCCGCGACGCGCCACCGTCCTGAGGACCACACACAGGAACCGTACACTTTTTCGAAGGGCAAAGCAAATTTGTGGCGTGACACAAACGCTCGTTTATAAAATTTGCATGCTCGCTAGCCTGTATAGATTCGCGTCCGCAATAATTTCATTGGTAGTCAACTTAAGACACCGATAGTGAAAGATAATTCATATACTTTTCAATGCTTTTAATAAATTCTTTTCCCTGAACCGGCCTCAACAAATCCTTCATAGTACAATGGAATTCTGGAGAGGATGACGTTAAACTTTAAGATTTAAAGGAAATTAAAAATCATTTTGGACAGAAAATTGATGAGCTCAACAGAGAAGCTTAAAAGAGGGGATCTGACCGACTCTCCGTTCATCTGAAGGATTGTTTTCAAAGCATCGCATTACTCATAATTCATTCATTGCAGTAGTCTACCGGTTAGAGGTAGGTTTTGATGAAAGTCAAAGAATATCCCACGAACTCTTACACGTGCCGTGCCCTTTCTACCTCTAGCATTTCTTTCTTCATCTCAGCATAAGTCCTACCTTTCTTCATCCCGTCCATAAAACCGATTCTCTTCCTTCCCCTTCCCCGCTTATCCAACATCCTACCCTCTGTCACGGCCTTCAGCAAACCATCGTCCCTCATTACCCCTTCCAGCCACCTAAAACTGCTTAAAAATTTAGAATACTCCTTCCATTTTTCTATAATTTTTACAAAATCATAGGCCCCATAGAGAAACTTAGAATTTAAATTTTTAGCCAGATAGCGATAAAGGTTTTCTAGTTATCGTGATACGCTCAAAACAACTCGCAAAACGAGTGATCTTTTAAAATTCCATATCTCTGAAATATTTAACGCAAATAATTGAACATAATTGTTTTCTATAGTTAAGCAAACATTTAGGCGTACCGCTGCACTGTGGCCTGAAATCGAAAAAAAACCCGCCAACAATCAAAAAGTACTGCTTTTTTCTTAGCGAAAGCAAAAACTTTACATGGTGATACTCCCGTATGGATATGCCTCGTCTACACTACAGGTAAACTTAAGTAGGGTGTACTTAAGTGCAGCATTTAAATGCAGGCGATCGTCAACACACTTATATTTTATCTACCTCAGCGATACCTAGTGTTAACGTAAAGCTGCATGGCGCAAAAATTATTTGCCCGAGACGTAACTTAAGGAATTTCTAGACTCGTGCATGATTATCGAATCTCTTTGACCTATTGATGACGAGACTTTGATCACCTCGACCAAGGTGCGGTATGTGCGGTATACTATCGATACAAGGTACACAATCAATATCATTCAAATCTTCTTAAATACGGGTCCCCGGGTCTATTTAGGTGGTTTGAGCGAAAAATCAATTCACCTAGAATTTGATACATTTGGCCTCATTTCAAAGAAAAGACTCTCATCTTTCCAATTATATCAAAATATTAACCCCTTGCCAAACTACTTCTCGAGCTATTTGCCTGAAAATATAAGCTGTTTTACATGGGATACATTACGGCTGTGCGCTACAGAGGGAGAATATTAAACAAATTATGAACTTCTAGCACCTAGATTTCGTCAAAAAACTAACGGTGTGTAGATTGCATGTTTTCTCAACTATTTATAAAAAATAATATATTACTCACCACAGTATTTTTGACAGAATCGCAAATAAACCTGCTGATTTGAAGGATTTTCAGCCGTACGGGGGAAAAAATGAGTCAAGTTAGAGACTTATGTAGCTTTATTTATTTAATTACTGCGAAATTTGATCATTTATAACCTTATCTTTGCGCCATTCATATTACCATATTTATTTCATACTTCTTACAGACGCTGAAATAAAAAAATAAAATTTTAATATGATCTCCATTATGACTACGGAACTGTATCGCTCAAACCACCTTAAATGGACCCGTTGCTGAAGTGGCGATAGGGCGTCTTCTCGGTGAACTTAAGTAGAAGGTGCACTTAAGTGCATACTTAAGTGTTTAGAGTAGACGCGGAAAAAAGGGAGGTTGGGGTTCAAAGAACTCATGGGCAATACATCTGGGCTGGTGGAAAAGGGTACGAGAAAAAAACCATGGGCCGGTTTTGTGATGATGGATGTACGATGCAGGAACCCGGACAACAGAGCAATGGGGAGTAAGAAAATACTCATTTGAAAATCTATAGCCGTACTTTGAGAATCACTCATGGGCGTCCGCTAGGGCGATTACAACTCCGCCCCATGGTACTCAACCCAAGCCCAGAACACACTCCTCTCCCCATTCTAAAGTCGTATCCAAAACGGCTGCACATTTTTCTAGAAAGGATACTTCGGTGGTAAGAGCCGTCTCGCAAATGACCCCGAAACTTCAGGGGTCAAGGGATTCTCAAGGGTTTTGCATCAGAACGGTCAGGTTAAGGATGTTACTTATTCCGTGAAGGATAAGAGACCATAATTGCTTCCACAGAGACTAAATCATAAAGTATTTTGATGAGCAGTGTATATTGGAAAATTAGTATGCAAAATCTTGCTATAATTACTAACAAGAGTATTTAAATGTGTAATGCTGCTCATGGCTGATTCTTTAATATTTATTAGTATAGTTTTGGATTATTGATATAAATTAATAAATGAAAAGTGAGATAAATTAAAAATATTATAAATAACCATTCTTCAAATATTTCCAAAATAACTATCACTTGAAGTCTGCAGAAATGGAAAAACACGACGAGGACAGAAAACCACTAATAGAAATGTATCCAAGCTAATTTAAAAGTTAATTAGTCTGTTGAAATAAAATATTATGGAAACGTGAAAACTGAGCGGAAGAACTATGTCCAGCAATGATATTGAAGTTAAATTCAAATTTTAACAGCAACTCGATGATGAAAATCATGTAGCATTAAGTTGTTGAATTTGAAAATTGATTATATCAATCTTGAAAAAGAAAATAAAAAATCTATATGAGGTAAAATATAATGTATAAGTTCACCACTTCACAAGTATTGTAATCCGCACTTCATTTGTTCTCAGTACTTGATAAACCAGTTACCTCTCGCGTAACCTAATGGGACTCCTTCAATGTAAAAAAAATATTTTGTGTTTCACGCTAAACATGGTTGATTGCAGATTTTATATTTATACTCTAAGTTAATTATTGATTGTTTATAATATTTTCTGTTGAATTAAATTGTTTATTTGATAAATTTGACGCGGAAACGGAGTTTTCAATATTTTTATATATAATTTTATTGGGATATTAAATTTAAGTTATTAATATTTCATGAACTTTTGTTATTGAATTGCAAATGAGTTGTTTAACTGATAAAGTCTATGTGGAATCGCAATTATTAATTTTTGTTTATTAATGATTTTATTTGGATACAGAAAGCTAATTATTGTTTTAAACTTGATTGAATGTTTTTTTATGGAGCTTGGGTCTATTATTTTTTTCAATTAAAAATACCACCAATTTGCCAACGTTTCACATTTATATGCAAGCTTCATCAGGGCTTTAGGTGACATTTGAAGAGGAGAGTAAACGGTTTATCACAGTTTGTTTCCAATATGTTTCAACAAACCAAACAAAAATAATTGACCAAAGCTCCAGGAAAAACATTCAATCATAATAAAGTTGTCAAGATTGTTTTTAACCAATTTTCGTTTGTGAATTTGAATTTATTTTTTACTTAGTAAATTTTTGGATACTTGTGTAACAATTTTCGTATTCGTTTTCTACAAATTAACCTTTAGTTTCAAGTAGAACCTTTGGAAGTCCTCCTTTGTTGGAGACAGAAGGACGCAGTTATCCCCAAAACCCTCTGAACCCTAGTTTCGGACCCGACTGTAGAGTACCAGCACACAAGTCCGGGCCCTTCTACTCAGGAAGGAGTTCTCTCAGTACCAAGGGGTTGTCCCTTACACCTCTTGAACCACGCCAATCCCTATTCCATTGACCTCCGTCGATTGGAACCCCTGTGCCTCTCTCCCCTCCTGTATCCAGCAGTAAACTCACCCCAGCAACACTGCTCGCCCATTGAATCATACAATTCACCCCCTCATTGCATTGTTCCGTTCCTTTAAGATAGCTTGAGCGAGATTTTTCCCTAGTCATAATAGAGACCACACGGTAACAAAGGAATAGTTGCCGCAACCGGATGTATTGCTCTCCCAGCCATAGACTATTGAAATATTTCAGCCAGCAATATCTATGGCTACGGTCATAGAGTTATTAAGGTACAAGACGTGGCGCTGCCTATACTCGGCCGTAAGTGAAGGTGAAGCCGGGTGGGCATAACCGCCCGCCATATTGAGTGACTGTGATATACTATTAGCATAATAGGCGTAAAATTAGATATTTACACCTTTTTTGTTCATAAAATGTTGAATTATGAGAAATAGGGATAGTATCGGTTAGGCAGATAATACAGAATATATTGTCAACTCCTCCAATGGATCTAATGGAGAAACCGGCAGGTAGGAGCAATGAAAAGCATGTCGTCTGCTCTTGATGGTATGTGTTTAGTGTCTCCCAAATAAAAAATAATGAGACACCTGAAGAGGTAAGGAAATATATAGTGATGAGTGATGAGTGAGTATATAAAATAATAATTAATGCAAATGGTTTTTAATATAAAATTTACTGGCCGTTAGGGAAAAACGCGTAAAGTACGGCTTATTAGTTAGCTCTACCTATCAATTGGCAAAAGAGGCAGACTTACATAAGACTTTAGTCGTTTTGGACAGCTAAAAAGTAAACAAAAGCAATAAACGATAATGAGTGATGATTTATAAATCATAATAGGGTCACTGATGCCTCGTTATGCGCATAGAATTCCCATTCGAATGGCTATTACGTTTGTCGTGGAAGAGCTCTGTATTTGAAATCAAAGGTTCAGTATACAATGGACTTTTGGCTTGGTAAAAGGACATTGAAAATGGCTGAATATTCGAAACTTGTCGTGCCTTTATAATATTGTGAAAGTCACAAAGTATCCCTTTATTATCAATCAGCTCCCAGAGTGCATGGAAGTATGCTAAGTTGAACTATATACTCTAAGGCTACGGTAGCCATAGCCTATAGCTAAACACCCTATTGCTGCTGAAGGAATTCACTATGGCTGTGACAGCCATAGTTCCAGCTGAGCTCTGTTGGTGTGCTAGCCCCAGATATTGCTGGGTAAGCCATAGTTAGATGTGATCGGAAATGGATGGTTCAAATACACCCAGGTAGAAATTTTTTTTTCTGCAACTGGGGTGTAATTGATCTGTATTAAGACCTCTGTAACTGGGAATGAATTGAAACAAGCTCCACCCGAGTTGCGCCCCAACTACAAACCAGCTGGGATGGAACTGGGGTATCTTGCCCTAGTCAAAAATTTGCCTTACTTCAAAACGTTGATCATCAATCCAGAAAATCCTTTTATCTTTAGCTATGAAATTTTTATTTACGGGGGCAAAATTATAACCATCGAAATAATTTCCTTTTTTGGATCCCAAAATAAAAATCTTATTTATTTTGCAAAACTATGTTAAATCACACTATCAACACATAATATTTTGACTCATATTGCCAATTATCAATATCAACATGTCATATTAACTACCTGCCTGAAGGCATCGTTCGCATTATTTCTCATATCTACCTATCTCATGCCTACCTATTTCATGTCTAACTCGAGATTCAAAGCGACACTTATAGAAAGTCGTATATATCTGGTCATTTCCGTGCGCAAATGTAACTGCGAGAACTAATTTTCAAATGTCAATGCCGTGATAGTTACCATATGAATACCATCCAATCATGATAACAGTTATCAGGCATTCATTAATTGAAACATATTTTGCCACATAGGATGCATATTAAGTCAATATAAATTAGAATAAACAAAATTATTTCCAATTAACATATGTTTTTCTTGTGGCAGTGGCTGTGACAGCTATATCCATGGAGCTGCTAGAGGGAATTGCCAGCCGAGCATCAGAGTATGGCTGGGGAGACCAGAGTGACACGGTGTGGGCGAAGGGACACTTAACTCTAACTGCTGTAGCCATATTGCTCGTAGCAATGCACTATAGTCGTCACAGCCATAGCGTCTAGCAGCTGCCCCACAGCATATTGTTCTGGCATAATTTATCTTTGCTACTGCACCAATTCTAATACTATCAATAGTACTATGGCTCCCCCAACCATAGCTTTTATTTCGTGCATATTATAATTTAATTTTTAAATCTAAGCAACTGTAAATAAGCCTGAAGTAAATATTGTATTATTAATAATACTATAACTTTATTTTAAAATGCAAAATTCTCAGTAATTAACTAAGTATACATCGATAAGGTTTCCACTTGGCACATTTTTTCACGTCATTATCTTGAAAACGTCATAATGACAGAAGATTTTTTGCAATGCTGTAAAATTTATTGTGGTGACTAATTGATTTATTTAAAAACATAGATGAGAAAGCATGCACACTACTCACTGTTAAAATTCTGGCGAGATCTATTCCATAGAAACTCCTCATATTTTAAATAAAATCTCACTGGAGTGCATACCCGTACAATTTCTCATGGAAAATGGCTGGCATTTTGTGGCATATAACTCAAAAAGCACAATTGTAAGCAGCTGATTTTTTATCATCGCTGGGAATAAGATATATTGTTATTCATAATAAGGCCAAATTCATGGAACTTTATCGGAAGTGATATCTCGCCCAAGCCAGCTTAAACGCTTCCTCCTTCTGAGGCTTCCGAGTATCACGGTGAATACGTTAAAGAACCGCCATTGTAGTGGAATTGTTTCGCGCAAACTTGTAATGCAACAGCAACTGTTTACGTACAGAGCATCTTTTTCTGTTTCGATGGTGATAGGTATGTCTTTTTAGATAGGTTAAAATGTTTTTAGATGAACAGTAATCGCTGCCACGGTGACATGTACGAAAATTCACTCGTAGCGAAAACAAAACCATTTATATCGGGCTTACCTACAAGTTTTGTACAAATTTTTAAAAATATTAAAGAAAAGATACGTTTTCAAAATAAAAAAAATGCTGTTGCCAATAAAACATGAATTTTTCAAACATAATGCGGAATACTAAGTGAAATGGCACAAATTAATTTACCATCGAATATGCTTTTAACGGTAGCCAATGCAATGAAAAGTTACAGCATAAATAATGTAATCGAACTTTATGAATTATGGATAATTACGGAGAAAATTTCATTTGAAGTTAACTCACATGTACTGCATACATTTAGGGAACAAATTCTAATAAAATTGAGTTGGTCTTTCCATTGCTATGCAATATATTATATTATGCATTTCTGCTGCATAAATACGTTTTAAAGTTTCTACGTATTCCTGGAGATAAGGTTTATAAATAACGAGCGGAAGATACCCGTTGAAATTCAACGGGTGTGAAAAACATTAAACTTATTTTTTATAATAACACCGCAAAGCCCGAAGAAAAACAGTATGTGTGGTCATTTGAGGAGTAGGCGTGGTAACCTATCTTGTATGTTGTGTTCGATGTAGTAGACACACTGACATTTTTCCATGTGCACGGAGAGATGAGTGAATATTGGTTCACTTTCATGCACGGGAAACTCAAAAATCGGCCTTGCAGACTCATTAATACTTAAATAGCAAAGGTTGATAGATGGTCACCTCGTCCCTCCGGTTCTCTTGAGCCTTCTTCTGAGTGATTAACAGCTCTATCGCTTCCCTTGTGTACATACATATATTTGCATTCCATGACTTAATTCAGTTGCACTATTCAACGTTGATATGTGCGTTGATTATCTTAATCAGGATTGGACAGAAGGGTACAATCCAGCGGTTGACAACGTCTAGAGGAGTAATGGCAGCGGAAGCCAGGTTTATTTGACCTATGAATCCTCCATCAATGGGACTGCGCCTTCGGAATAGCCATAATCATTGGTTTCCGTTGCTAAATGAAAAAAATCTATGGTGATTCTTTGTGCACTTGTCGATTTTCATGCACGGATGTCGTTGATTGCGCAGAATTTCCGTTCTTTTTTCGGGTAAGAAGCATGTAGTGACGTCATTATAATTTCCGCCATCTTAAAGCAGACTGAATGTTCGAAACAGATACGTCTATATTTGAACCAGATTTATAGTTGGTTACCCGTCTGTAGGTTGGGTAAGGATGAAATTTGTGCGGATCTTAGCGTAACCCGAGAAACACCATGAGGAGAATCTCATGAGATCGCTGGTGGGCATGTCTTTGTCCATCCAAGTCTAACCTTTGTCGTTTTTCTTTCAAGGGCTCATTTTCTCGCAAATAAAACATTCATTTTGCTTTAGAAGATTTTTTCGAAAGGTTACTCTTTTTCCTATTAGGCATGTTGATGGATATATTTTTGAGTCTAAGAAACGGAAACACAGCGGCAAGTGAGAGTCTAGAATAGGCAACTCGATGATTGAGTGAATGTACCTAAGTTAACTGCACTTTAACACTTTTAAACATATAAATAACTCGTGACATTTATGATGTGGGAATTGGTCTAAAAAACAATTCGCAATCGCAATGAGAGGTCGACGGTTTCACTACGTGTAATTCATCTGAGTATTAAATGATAATAAACAACGCCGTGTTTGTTGTAGCAACAGAGGCATTATTACCATTGATATTCGCTCCACGTAAATATTCTTGCACATTTAATTAAGTGTGTATTCTATTAATTCCTTTATGTGTAAAGTTTACTACGTAATTATTCTCTCATATACATGCAGTGCCCCGTTGAGAGCTACTTTGAGAATAGACGTTGAAAAGTATACTTGTTAAATATGCATTGACTTTATCGAGTACCCCCCGAAGCAATTTATCATGGGGCCCTTGGGACTCTGGGCTCTTCTTATATGGATTTTTTTTCTACGTACTACCATGGGCCTGCAGGAAGGCGTGATATTTAAATGCTAGAGGCGTGTATATCCTTTGAAAATCAAATCTATGGTTGTCAAGGAAATATGTTATTGTTGATTTCAGAGAAAAAGGTGAGATTTTTCAGCTGAATACATGAAGTTCAGACAAATACGGAGCATAGAAGGAAATCGATTGATAAAATTAGAAACTTAATTTATTCAGCCATCCGATAAAAAAATCCCAGCCTTATATCTTGAGTGAAAGTAATTTTAAAAACAAATAAATGAAACCACTGCACCGAACCCAATGCTTAGCATGAACCACCAGGGGGGACCTTCAGGGGGCCTTTGGGGGCCCTTAGGGCTTTTTAATATAGCATATGATACAACCAGATATTTATTCTATCTACATGCCAAATTACAGCTCAATCGGTCCAGTAGTTTTTGCGTGATGGAGCAACAGACAGACAGAGACCATAACATTTTTATACATATTAGTAAGGATCACACCCTTAACCCTGAAAAAATAGGGTTCCGGTTAATTGAACCCTACAGTGTTTGTTGTCTATCAGTGACAAACTCGTGTTCCAAATTTCATCAAAATCGGCTCTGTGGTTTAGGAGGAGATGTGGAACATACATACATACATACATACATTGACTTTTATATATATAAAGATAAAGATAAAGATATAAAGATATCCATGATGAATCGTAAATTGTTTCAATACATCATTATCTCATAATTTACATTATATTGATTGAGTAATAACATTTTCTCCAAGTATTTACAGAAATCTATATTTCAGTCATATAACAACGAATTGCAAATATTTAACCACAATGTCTTCTCCAATCCAAGAGATCTTCATCCACCACAATCCATTACAAGATATTCATCCACACCAAAAAGACAAAATTCATGATCATCTCACGAGACTTGAATTAATTTCAAAACTCAAACATAACATTTAACACAATGCCCAAAGAAATAGTCAGCAAATATAAATATCTGGGTACATGGATTTGCAAAGAATGGACATCTGACAATGAAGTAAAATGCCGCATTGAACAACCTCGACAGGCATTTTTAAAAATTAAAAGAGTGCTTACATGTTCGGATTTAGTCTCGGACCTAAGACTAAGGTTCGTAAAATATAACACTTGATCGATACTACTGCATGGTGTAGAGGGTCGGACATTGAAAGCATAATATCAACAAATTAGATGCTTTCGAGATGTGGATATACCGAGGAATCCGAATGCGGATATACCAAATAAATACCATTGATGGCGAGAATGGCAGATGAGTAAATTCTTACACGTGTTGGCGAAGAGCACTAGCTATTCAGCATAATTAAGAAGAGGAAGACGCCATCTATATGATATACCATGCGAAATGATGAATATCAATTTTTGCCGTTAATAATTGAAGGCAAATCGCAGGCAGTACGGGGATTTGGAAGAAAAAAATGCCTTGGAAACAAAATATAAAGCAATGGACGGGGCTGCATGATGTTCAGTTGCTTGACGAACACCGCGGTAAATAGAGAAACGACGGAACATGTGATCGCGGACATTCATTAGTGGATACACATTTGAAGAAGAAGATGCTCAGTTGCCAATCACGTCAGGAACGTTCTTATGTACATAATCAAATACCTATTACATTCTACCACTTCCACTTATTTTAACTACGATGGCGGCCTCAGGAAGATTCAATTTAGTCTGCAACAGCTGCGCATCAGGTAATATAGTTATCATTTGTAATTACTTCGGCACGGAGTGTCATCCACCCTGTGTCATCGTTCCGCCAAAGAGAGAAAGTAACAAGAAGTCCGTTTCAATAGAGAATGGGTGTAGATATGTAGAAATTGCCACGAGAAAAAAATGGCCTTGACCGGAAATCGAACCACGAAACTTTGCTTGTCAGGCCAGTGCGCAGACCACTAAGGCTACCCCGAGTTCCTCATTCCCGTGGCAATTTTAGGAAGATACAAGGGAACTAGTTGTTAATGGGAGTAGATAATCATTGAACTGGATTTCAATAAACGACCAGCATTGATATACGTGAGCATTTACTATCCGTGCTTCGATATAGGATGATATATACCTGTTTTCATTACTGCTTGAGTAGTTGGTTATTCGCAGCGGCAACCGATGTATAATTTTGTAGCAATTCTCAGCAAGATAAGTTCGTTTTATCGGTTTAGTCATTATTATATCTCACCCAATGCTCCTCATTCAGGCTTCGAGCGAAAGTAGCAAGTCTTGGGCAAGATCATAGTTCTCCATAACGCGTGCGCTCGCGTTATGGTTATTTTTCAATCACGCTCATAAGAGTGAAAACGTGATCGTCAGTCTTAAAATGTTTTCAGGTGCTAGGGAAATCACTAGTTTTGAGTGATGGATAGCATTTTTAGGGAAGCAACTGTGAGCATTGCCCTTTTGGGGTGGTTTGAGTTTTGGATAACGATAACGACAACGCCGGAGAGGAAGGAACTGTGATCACGCCCCAGATTTAATAGAGTAAGAAACCAATAATCACGTCATCGGTTTCTAATCAGCAGCCGGAATTCAATTACCTACCCATCACTATCAGTAAGTCACTGCTTCGATATCGGATGAATTTTCTGAGAAAACACGATTATAATCATTTAACAGTTTCCCTTCTCTGTGCATATGGTCCGAAATTCCATTGTTTTATACATACGAGAATTTCTAGTCAACAATTAATGCACTGTAATTATACACTTTTGAATTGTAAAAGGTTTTCTAGCTCTTACAGGTGAAAATAATCCGCTGCTTTACATGAATGTCTACCTTATGCCTGTTGCTCACGGTAAAATTTTCCATAAAAGAGTTTTATAAAAATGTTTATTGAAAGTTTTATGAATCGTACGTAAAACGTACTTGCTTTCTCAAGGTAAAACTATTCATAAAACCGCAGTGTCCTGCCATCTATGAGACGCTTTGCAAACACGTGATGTAATAAGTGCACTCTCTCATGGATGACTGTTAGGTTAATAACTATATGTATTGTTTATTTGCTTATACTTTCTGATCACACTCAACGGTGCTATGACTCCAACGCGTTCTTCTAACAAGAAGGATGCTGCCTCAACGTTCCATGAACTTCCAGCCATGTTTGTTTACGTTTTCCTTGTTTGGCTTCCCATGGATACGAAGATATTATCAACGCGATGAGCGGAACGCCTCATTGGTTGTTGCATAAAACGGTTTTAAGGAAATAGAACCCGTCCTACTCCGTAAAACGTTTTATAAAACAAGGTTTTATAAAACGTTTTTATCGTTAGCAAGCTCATTTTTATAAAATTGGTCGATTTTATAAAACGTTTCACCGAAAATTTTACCGTGAGCAACAGGCAATAGTGATTCCAATAGCCCTGTAAGAGCCAGAGGACGGTTCAAAATTCACAATTTTAAATCTACCGTGTGTCAGTTATCGACCCTCAATTCTGGCATATGTGGAATGGAACAACATTCCAGACCACATAATAAACTCGGATAGTTTCAGCATCAATTGTCATCAATCCGAAGAATGATTTGCATCAGCTCTCCATTACACTATTCTTTCTGTCAACCGTTTTATTCCAGCATAATTCTTCACTTTGATGTCCTTCATGATTTACTTCATGCATTGCATTCTTGGCCTTCCTCTATGATCCTTCCCATTTATTTATCCTTCGAATATCGATTTCAGTAGACAGTATTGTCGCAAAATCTGTCCAATAAACTTGTCTCCTCTCAATCGCAGGGTTTTCATTATGCTTCTTTTTTCTCCAGCTCTTCGTGGTGTTTCTTCGTTAGTGATTCTCTTCGTCCATTTAATCTTCATCATTCTTCGGCAACCCCACATTCATATTGCTTCCAATCTCCTCTTCTTTGTTGCTGTTATTGTCCAGGATTCACTGCCATTTAGGAACATGCTAAATACTTTAAATCAATGTAAATTATAGTTTTTATACACCTGAACGAAAAATGTTGTTGCCGTCTTGGAAAGAATTCATATTATTATCTCGTTGTTACCTTCTATCTTCTAGTGTCTATAATCCTTTTGTTTTTTACTGTGATTGGTTGATGTGCATTGCGCCATAGTCTCACTGAAAAAGGTCACTTTATATTTGGTGTATAATACCTTTGTAGACAAGGATAGGCTGCTGAATAGACTTTCGAGATTGGATGCGCAGGAGGATGGAGAAGATACGGTGGACGTTAAGGAATACAAACGTGGAAGTGATTGGTATGGTCGGTCAGGAAAGAAAACTTCTGGATGAGATTAGGAAGAGGCAGGGTAGGTGGCTGGAGGGGGTAATGAGAGCCGAAGGGTTACTTAAGGATATAATAGAGGGGAGGATGTTGGGTAAGCGGGAAAGAGAAAGAAAGAGATTAGGTTTTATGAACAGTATTAAGGCAACGACCTGCCGCGATAGAAACACCGGTTCCCGATCAGTCATCGAAGTTAAGCATCGTTGAGCTCCGCTCGATTTTGGAGGGGTGATTCTCCGATTCGTCCGAGTGCTGTTGCCCCTTTCCGCACGTGACAGACAGTATTTGCGAAATGACCTTAGCCGTCGAAGTACGTTAAACAAAAATACTACTAGGTTTTATGAACGAGATGAAGAAGGGTAGGAAGTATGCTGAGATAAAAAAGGAAATATTGGCAGGCAGTGCTCCACACATGCAAAATTATAGAGGATTTTTATTTCCATTCAATTAGACCTACGTCAAACAGTAGTACACCTGCAAATAATAATATAATTGTAATAATTTACATAGCATATTAGTCTTAATACCAAGCTAAATGTTTATTTTATGTTGTATTTCCTTGATTGCATAAAGTTCGGTAAGAATTTTCTTTGTTTCTCATACAACACTCTGTATACGCATGTATGGGATATATTATGTTCCACTATACAGAGTACTGGAATAATAAATAGATACTTACATGTATAGAAATATTTACATGAGAAGCTGTGCAACATTAACCAACCCAACGCCTTCTCCAACGCCGAATCCCCTTCTCCAACCCCCACACAGTGTTATACCGACTATGTATATGATGGTTAAAATATTATAATCTTCATCCCTCGGGAGGAGGAAGGAAGGAAAATTAATCGTATACTTCCGATAGATGGATGTGCCTCTCGTAAATGACTTTGATGAGTAGCTCCCCGCATTGAGGGCACCCCAAAAACGATGACGGATAAAAAGAGGAGAACATCATTAAACATTTTTGAAAAACCTTATGCGTCTCCCCATTACTTGGTTGGTAAACTCCCCCAAGTCCATCCCTGTCTTTTTTTTAGATTGAAACGTCAGGCTCTGCCTTCCCCAATGGAGATGGATAAAGAACCCCAAATATTACCCTATAGTCTTACCCGATATCAGTTTTATCGATACAATATGACATCGATACGCTTCCCGGTATTCCGATTCTGACAAGTCATCAACGCGCACTCAAAAGCATCGATTATGAGCCAAATGTTATTTCAAAATCTATGGCAACCACAATGGTAGCGGTTCTACGTAAGCGGCCTAATTTTAACATTGCTCCGTATACTTTTACAGATATTCCAATGCTGGCAATCCCATACTGATTATGAGCAAATTTTTATTTAAAAATCTATGGTTATCACAATGGTAATGGTTTTAAAAGAGAAGTATTAGGCGTAATATGGTGGTATTTCTGCACAATGAAGTACAGAAATGGCATTTTTCCACTAGATTATCTAGTGAAAAATAGCCATACCTGCGCTTCGTTATGGTAACAGGGTTTTACATAAATTATCTAATTTAACATTAATTCGTGTACTATTGCCTTTTATGCTTAAAAATGTGTAGATAATGACTAAAATACGCTACACTCTTAATGGAGTAGGTCTCTGTTATTCATTCATTCGTCAATCTACCGGTTAAAGGTAGGTTTAAGTGAAGCCTCCAGGTTTTTACACGTGTAGGGAACTATCTACCTCTAGTATCTCTTCTTCATCTCAGCGTAGGTCCTACCATTCTTCATCCCATCCATAAAACCTATTCTCTTTCATCCCCTTCCCCGCTTGCCCAATAGCATTCCTTCTATCACTGCCTTGAGCAAACCATCGCCCCTCATTAGGTACCACTTCCAGCCACCTACCATGCCTCCCCCTGATGTCATCTTAAACGTTTCCTCGAGAATACTTGTTTCTGCCCCATACAACGCCACACCCCATATCAAGCTCTTCTCTGTAGTATGTAGAAACGTAAAATTAATCTCGAAAGCAACAGTATTAATTTTGATGAGGCACCACTTGTTGAGGGATTTAGGCACGATAAGTACATACATAGGGAGTGTGGTGGCCTAGTGGGTAGAGCGCTTGGCTACTGATCGAAGGGTCCCGGGTTCAAATCCGGGTAAAGCCTTTGAACGCCCCCGAACAAAAATCCTCAGAGTGCGAGGTGGCCCAGGGAAAGGAACTGGCCCCCTTACCATGAATGTGTGAAATTCACACGCCCGTGGCTTAGTCCGGATTGAGCTCTACCATCAACTATCCAAACCAACCTTCGGGTTAAATCACTGAGTGAGTGAAGTACATACATATCCAGCATGCAATCGTTAAGGGAATGAGTTTTAGCCAAGAAAAGATTTCTTGGTCCAAATCATGAAAAGAATGGGAATAAATGGAAATTTTACGATAGAATATTTTACTTTTGGACTTATAATATACGAGAATAATATACGATGCACAAAAGGATGCACGAGAAGGTTTAAATTTTATTTTTCTAGGCTCCAGTTTTGGCTTATGCCGGGTTCCAATTCAGGTGCACCTGTGGGATTATATACTATGTAACACATTCTGTGCGAGCCTGGGTCATACTTGTTAAATGGAAGAGACAACTATCGCATGTACATGTGGTCAAAAAATACGTAAAAAAATAAGTGACAGCAGCCGTCACCATACCATTCTCTTGAAAACGCTAGGAAAGGAAATTTTACTGACATACGAAAAATGTGTAAGGTGACGCAGGAACATTTTAATAGTTCTTAAACATAATTATTGCAGATTAATTAACACATGCATTCAAAAATACCCTCATTATCTCTCACCAAGTTCGCAACCCTTGCCATAGTGGGTGCCATGATGAATTCGTACGAATAGTACGGCCAGCTAGTAATCCTTTTTTTCTCTTACTAGTCCGTACCAGCCCTTTCGTGATCGTCAAGTTGATCCAAAGTTTGAAATGGTGACGTCACTTCCTAAATTTGGGGAACTTTGAGTACGGTTAATATGCCATTATTAGTGGATTGGTACACGGCCCTGCCGTTCTATTAAAATTAAGGTTTTTCCAGCGTAAAAAGACTCAAATGTCATTGAATTCGCGTTCTGGCTACCGAAAAACGTGTACTCTGTTTGATAACAGCAAGAACTTTTTACCTTCCCTCGCAATATTTTTTCGAAAAAGGAACATGAAATCAAATGTTAAATATGATTATGTGAAAAATACCGGGCAAAATACCATTTTTCTAACTAATATAAATGCCATTTTCGCGAAGAACTGTGTGTAAGAAGTGAAAACTAAGGGAAAATTGAATAAAAATAAAGTTTAAAGTAGGTAAGTACCTTAAAAAATTATTTTTTGTGTTATTAGCAAGTAACTGCCATAATTAAAGTCAAAATGAGGTGATTCAATTTACATGGTGCTGCAATCATCTCTAATGGCTGGAAAAACGTGTCCGTGAAAAATAAATTTGCAGAATAATATGAATATTATGTACCTACATTTTTTGTAGTATTTTTGTTTTGCGTGCTTCGACGGCTAAGGTCATTTCGTACTTACTGTCTGCCTCGTGCAGACATGGGCAACACAGCACACGGACGAATCGGAGGATCACCCATCCAAACTCGAGCCGAGCCGAGCCCAACGATGCTTAACTTCGGTGACTGATCGGGAACCGGTGTTTCCATCGTGGTGGGCCGTTGCCCACCTAAATTTCTGTTTAAAATACCAACCGAAGGGGCATGCCCTCATTGAAATAATAATAATAAAAATAAAATAGTACGATTAAGCATTTGTTTTATCTCACAGTCGCTGCGGAGCCTATAGTCGCTGTGAATCAATGAAACTTTGGTGTTTATATCACCATTTTAAAGATTAGAACCTTGGTTAAGGACATTGTTGCATTCGAAGTTATGGTATGATGCACTTATTTACTTATAAAAAATGATTACACTTGCCATAGTGAGCGATTGGAGTAATTGTGGCAAATTGATTTTCAAAGACTTTCTAAAAAATCAAATCGCTCAACACTCGTCTGACTTCTTCATCATATAGCTTGGAGAAAAATAGAAATTCGATCTAAGTTCGGCTGATAGTTTCATTCATGCTGATAGTTAATATAAAAATCAAGCCAATTCTTCTTAAGGAGGTTTGAGAGAGATTTTTCCCTGATCGTAATAAAGACAATGCTATTCGAGTTTAATTATATTAATTATATTTAAACAGCTCTGTGAAGTATGAAGTAAATATAGTAATATTAATGACTGAAAAACCATGTTTTATGTGGTTGAATTCATCATTAATTAACTCACTACTCATATAAAAGAGGAACTTAACTCATTTGTTCCAGAATACTTAGATAAAAATTAAAAGAGCAAATGACATTTCTTCAGGAGTTCCATCCCTATTGGTCTGTAATAGAACACGGTTGCTACTAACCTTGGCATAGACGAGATGTTTGCGCCACTTGCAAAAATAATCCCGACAAGAGCATACAAAGTATGAAATTCCTCAATTTTGAAATGATCGAGGTACGGCATTGTGGAATCCTTACCGAATAACATCATTGGTTGGCGCATTTGCGTGCAAATTTTCCCTGGAAGTCTAAAATTCATCATTTCTTCCACAACATTCCAAAAGTCTATATATTCGCCGATATATCCTAAAGTATCGGAACGACCGATACCATAAATCATCGGTAGGATCGGCATCGGCCGATATACATCGGGGACGGGAACTATAATTTCGCACTCCCTCCATATCCTCCGTGCCCCATTAAACCCCTCCGTCCCATTATACGCGCGTTACGCAACGCCCGAGCGGAAAATATTTCGCTATTCATCCGCCATTATCGCCCGCCCCCTCGTGTGGCCCTCGCATAACCTTTTCCCTTCCTTCCTTCGTTCCCCTCTATCGCACAAGCCCTCTTGCGTCGGAGTATCGGAAAACGATAACGTTCCCCCACGGCAACCCTTCTTTCGTGCCTTAAATCTTCGCCAAATCCCTTCTCCCCAGCTCAGGATATCTCCCAAGGGTACGAAACCAGCAAACTTGCCGGTCCCGACCAGTCCCTACCCTTGCATTGAAAACTCGCTGACCCTATTTACACCTTTAACCCTTACGCCCATCTGCCCTAGACCCTTCTTATCTCCAAAATAGAGAGGAAGAAAAGGATCGAAGTAAACAACAACCACGTTTATGCCTTCTGATACACCAGATCCAGATAGCAGGTCTGAGTATTTCCACGAACTATTTTTCATTTTATTTCCAATTCAATCAGTTTTTTTCTTATAATATTTTCACCGCTTTTCTCGCAAATGTTTCCCCCTCAAGGACAAAAACAATTATGTATGAAGAAAGATTGGCAGTAATTAAAGTCTAGCGTTACATTGAGGAAGCAAAAGTAAGGAAAGGAGTTCAAAGAAAATATGCTTATACCCGTGACATTCAACATTTACATCAAATTAAATTGAATTAAAAAAATAATGATTGAAAACAGGAATCCAAACGTCAAAAAAGAAAAATATGAGCATACTACGATTTTCTGCTGTCTTAGCAATTTAAGCAGAGAAGGTATAAGATCTGGCGAGAATGGTAAACTGCGTGAAAGATTGCTAAATCTTATAAGAGAGCATGCAAAACTGCGCGTAACACTTGGTGGTATATCACACAATTTTTTCAATGCACTCAATGCTTAAAACATTGGATGGATAATTTCCAAAAGATACTTCAACCAAATACCAAAAAAAACTAGAGCAAATTTAAGAAGTTTGACCCCAGAAAAGTTGGATTAGCAGTGATTTACAATTCAAGGAAGGTATACCGAGGAGAAATGCACGAGCAAATATGGTATTCGACTAGAATAGCCAACTAAAAGCTGGAAAACACAAGCTTGGATGCAAGGTAATTTATTAATTAAAACATTCGTATGAAGCATGCTTTGGAATCATCTCGTTCAAGATTTTGAAATTAGCACAGACCAGAATACATCAGCACACTTCAGCGCATACGAACGACCTTGAATGAAACGATGCAGGGAGGTGAAAGGAAAAAAAAACATTCCGGTAAATAGCATTATTGTAGGTTCTCAAAGGTCAGGGCCAAATTTGTTAAGTGTACCTATTAGGAGCGTTCTATCCAAGGTGTTGAAGTCAGCGCAGAACAGAACACATCAGCGCACTTTACAGCACTCACAAATGACGATGAATGGGACGACGTGCTCTGTCAAAACGTTTGGTAATCTTCCGGTTGGTAGGTAGCATTCTGTGGGCGCACAACAGTCACGGCCGTAATTTTTGGGTATAGCTATCTAATTAGTTCAAAATAAGCATTAAAAATGCAAGCTTTTTACCTGAGAGTAATATAAATCTTTACAGTATCCATGATTGACACCTTTACGGAAAACTAACACCAAGCGAGAATGCGATTATTGCAATTATTTTATTGCCCAGCGCAATAGAGCAAATGGGATGCTCCCATTGCATTTTTTTAATACGTTTTAAAAAACGCAGGGTTTTTACCATGGACAAATTAAAAAATTTACATTGTTCATGTTTGACGCCTTTACTGACAAACAACAAAAAAAATAAACCATCCGGATGCAATTATCGACGTTCTTTTGTTGTTTAGTGTACTCTGCTCCCGATCTGGCCGTCCTCGGTGGCGGCGGGGTAACGTCCTCGCCTGCTAACCCTAAGGTTGCGGGTTCGAGTCCCGCCTGGGGAGGATTTTTCACCTCCCAGGGCATGTTTGTCTGTGCTTGTCCATTATTGTTTAGTTACAATGCCTGATGTAGCCCGTGAGGCTGTTTTCAGGATGATAATAAATAAATAAATCTGTTTTTGAATCGTGCTGCCCCAGTGCACAGGGTCTGAAAAAAATGGAAAGCAAGTGCGCTGTAGCATTTACGAAGAGAACAGTGCACTAGAGCGAATGGAAAGCTCCCATTATGTGGATAATAAGCCTGGAAAGAATTACTGCAGAATTAAAAAGAAGAATCGAAGGTCATTGAGACACGGTTTCATCGAAGAATGCATGATGGAGGATGAGATGCACGGAGAGAATCACCAACGAAATCATACGAAGATTTTTGGAGAGAGATACAAATGCGCTGAAAAATATTCAAAGGTGAAGAGACGACCCATTATGCGATACAGCACCCTCATGAAAATATTGATGGGAATAGAAAGGAAGTGGAAGATCTGCCGGTGAAGATCTGCCGAGGAAGACCGAGGAGAAAGGAGAAGATGGAATACATCAGGAAATTCAAATACGAAGGAGGTGCACGATCATAGCCTTTAGAAGTCTCCAAAGAATTATAAACCACAAATAAGTAACAATCTTGAATGATGGCGTTATGATATCACTTACTCTCAATTTATAAAGTAGAATCGACTAAAATACTGCAATTCAATACAATATAAAATTGTCAAACTTCATTTTAAACGCTTCAGGATGTGATAGAGGGGAGGATGTTGGGAAAGCGGGGAAGGGGTAGAAAGAGAATAGGTTTTATGGACGGGATGAAGAGGGGTAGAATGCATGATAAAATGAAGACATATAAGAGGACTAAAAGGCCCTGGACTTGCAAAAACCTAAAAGATATTTACTTACTTCCATTTAAACCTACCTTTTTACCGGTAAGTTACTTCGATGAATGAATAATAGTCGATACTTAGTCGCAAATACGTGCCATTTAAGCAATCCATCGTTCCTCATTTCCTCTTTCAGCCACCTACTCTGCCCCCTCCTAATCTCCTCCAGAAGTTTCCTTTCCTCACCCACCATACCAAGCACTTCCTCGTTTGTCTTCATTTCCGTCCACAGCACCTTCTCTATCCACCTTCACACCCACATCTCGAACGCCTGCAGCCTATTCTCGTCCTCATTTCATAGAGTCCACGTTACTGCCCCATACAACGCTACTCTCATCATCAAGCTCTTCACCAGCATCTTCTTTATACCCTTACCCTAGGTCCTCGTCATAAGCCACCTTCTATTACTGTACTCTTACTTGAATTACGCTATTCTTCTCAAATGTTGCGCGACATAAATTCAATAAAATGTTTCATATCTCTTATTCTACATTTCCAGATAGGAATACACCAAAATATCATGAATTATAAGGGTATATATGTGAGAGCCTCCATGTAAGACTTTAAAAATAACCGATTCTACATTGCTGAAGTTGAATTCCCTAAGATTTTCGACTGAACAACTTATAATAGTGTTAAACTCCATAATGTTGGAAATATTATCACACATACTGCATCAGGACTATTAATGGAGGAAAAAATTGATGGACGTCAAAGTGAATAATTGTGTAGCAATGAAACTGTTAACTGTTGGGAGATTGGAGTTGAGAGCTCGAAGCAAACTAATCTTTGAATTGATGACTGCCGATGATGATCCGTCCATGCATGATGCTGCGCAAGGTCTTGCGTGAAACGGCCCTCCACGTCTAAACCCTCGCAAATCCCATCTCGCTATGGATATATCCCAAGGGTGCGAAGTAAGTAACACCCTGACCCGACACTACCAGTCCTACCCTCGTATTAAAAAAAAAGCAGCTCCCATTCTGCCCTTTACCCTTCTGCCCCCAGCACCCATTTCATCCCCCTGGTGCGACTGACCCATTCATTTCGTACCGCCCATTCTCTCCGTTGGGAATTGGTGATTCAAATCGATTGAAAAAAACTCGGACTGCCAGATAAGTTTTTTCTTCAAACTTAATGCGTCCGTGACGCGGATGGATCCATCTCCACCCGTATTGATTCGTTTAGCTCAATCATCCAAGTAACAAATCATGGGACATATTCTCCACATCATCCAATTTCGAGGAACATTCTGCCTTCCTTGCCTCGCAGGCACCCACTGTTCGCTCTCAGTCAGGCAAAAATTGATTTGCAAATCACTCCGTAATACTCCAATAACATGGTACGCTGTTCAAATATATACTTACTATTAGGAGGAGGCAATAGGTGATGAACAAGAAATGGAATTGAACTACATTAATGTTAACGGAGAAGAAATAAACATGCTCCGCTTCTCAGATGACATCGCAGTCATAGCAGAAAATCGTGATGATCATCAAAGATCTCTGAACGCAACGGATCAAGTTCTCCAAGTATATAACATGAAAATAAATAAGAAGAATACAAAAATCCTAGTATATGGAAGAGATAAACTGAATGCCGAAGTCAAACTAAGAGGACAGAAATTAGAGCAGGCGAATTCTTTCGCCTACCTCGGAAGCACCATCACATGGGACGGAAGAAGTACAACTGACATCAATTGCAGAATAGCCCAAGCTAAGAAAAGCTCTCATGATGTAAAGGCAATTACTGTCTTCAATGAAGATAAGACTACGAAGGAGGAAACAATATGTGAAAACATTCGTGTGGAGCGTGGCACTCTATGGATTTTGAAACATGGACCATTGGAGAATCAGACCAGAAAAAATTAGAAGCATTCGAAACCTGCGGTGTTGGAGGAGGATAGTGAAAATCAATCGGACGGGTAAAATATGAAATGAAGTAGTATACAGGAGATTAGAAGAGGGATTGGAAGGTTTTCATGGACTCCGCGAAGGATTCCTAAGGTCGCAAACGATCATTGCCAACTTCAAAATGCTCAATTTGGCATTCACATCAACTTTCTGACACTCAATGGTTCGCAAGTAAGTTAAAGCCTCCGTATTAACCATAATTTAACCTCAGTAATGCAAACGGGGCATGATAGGGATTTTATACAGTGTTCTTGTAGCAAACCACATATTCCTATTTCCCACCAAACTGCCCCAAACATACTCCCGTTAGGGACTTGGTGCCCCAACCCCCTTGGTGACTCCCATGCTAAACATTCTTCCCTCCTCCTCCCCCCACCCCCACCACTGTATATGCAATTTATTCTCCCTTCCCCACAGTCCCTTTGCCCATTTTAGGGATGAAGGGACGTGACAAATCGCTAACACGCGTGGTAGGCCTTATCATATCTTTTAAAGTATATGTTTTGAACACAATTGCCGGGAATATGAGACGACACCATCAGCGTGACGAATTCGAACATTCATGGACAATGTGCATAGATCGAAGTACGACGTGGATAACGAAACTGTGACCTGTTTGTCGTCAAGTTTATGTCCATGACGAAATGAAATTCTGGCACCCGATGCTACCGTGGAATTATACGCTAGAATGATCGCAATGGTTAGTCCTAGGTCTATTGAACTTGACCATTAATGTGGTTTCATTGTAAAGTGTATAAAATGCCATTTAAGGTAGTAGTTTTGAGCGATATACCATTCATATGAAATTCGACGAATTTGGCCTCATTATGAAGATAAAGATCTCGTCTTTCGAAAGATAATAAAATAGTGGCTACTTACCTCACTAATCTTCGAGACATTTGCCATAAAACGCCACTCATTTTCAATGAAAAACTATACGGGTATGCACTTCAGAGGGACTTTATTTAAAAAATGAGGAATTTCTAACGAATATATTGGTTCAGAAATTTAGCAGTGCGTAGTTTGTATGCTTTTTAAAAACTTTTAAAAATTAAATCAATTGATCATAATGTATTCCATCTTCAGGGGCTTAAAACAATGCATGAAGGTCTAAAATATAATCATACCTCTTAGTAATAGATGTACACAGCATATAAATCTCATCACCACAATTACTTTAGTGTAAATTATTTTTGAATTTCAACATCAAAGTATACATGTATATATTTCCGTTTCTTGGAAAAAGAATATATAAATCACACACGTAGTAATTAAATAGTACCATATTGTATATTGCACTCATGTCGGGATTAGCGACTTCTGTGTATAGATACAGGAACCATATATCTATGGAGTCTATATTATTATAGACTCCATGCAAATATCATTTCCCCATTTTTAAACAACTGAGCGTCACAATGATCACGTCTGTACCTTGGCAAAGAGTAACTGGTTTTTATTTCCAACCTACCCTCGACAATACCAAATTTTTATTTCAATATTTTTTTATATTTATCATTTATTTAAAGACGGAAAGTCTACGTTGATGTGGTATTAAATGTCGGAACAAGATGGCAGAACGCTGACTACGTGAAAAACTTCCACAAGTAGTAGTAAATGGCGAATTCAGTACGTAAGTATTAATATATCAATACGAATTCAACCATGGTCTTGGTACGTAATAAAACTCTAGATTGTTAAAGTATGGTCAACGTTTTCCCTCGTCCGATGTCGACAATCAAGGCTTCTGATTGGCTTCCGGCATCATGGGCCTTTAGAGCAAAGCTGATTAGCATTGAAGTATCTATATAGAGTTTAGGTGTAGCTGCGCAGTATTTTTTATATATGATTTTCATTATGCTTCAGTGGTGTGCATTTGGGTATTTAACATAAGCGAAGACATGGTCAAAGCTTTATTAGCATTCATCAGGGTCAACAAATGAAAAAACACCTAGGGAATTGATACTAAACAATTACCCTGGATTGACTTGATTCGGGGGAATTTTGCCCGTCTTCGTGAGCTAAATTCCAAGTTGTTTCCGATATTTTGGTGAGTGACTACTTGAATCTTGTTTCCATTGCTCGTAAGCTTGAACCTTCCTATAAATTATATTACTCTATCATAAATGACCACCATTCTCCACCGAAATACGACATGGAAAACCACCAGTGGAAATAAAAGTTTAACTTTTTTTTATTTATTTCATCAATCTGAATACAGCCTCGAGGACCATTATCATCGGATTTAAACAACGTTCATGTGTGGAGCCAAGAGTGGGGACTCGAACTTAATCTGAGCAAATGCACGGCGGTACATTTCTTGCGGAGGTCGTCCAACAATTCCCATGTATATGCTGTGGATGGTGTTAACATAAAGGCATACAAAGATGAAGTGAAGTATGTAGGATTTACGATAACTTCGGACCTATCGTGGGGAACACATATAATAAATATTTGTGGCAGAGCTCTGAAGAAGCTAGGATTCGCCAAGCGTATTGTGGGAAGATTTTAGGATGAAAAAGTAAAAGAGAGGTGCTATTTCGCACTCGTCCGGCCACACCTTGAATATGCAGCGAGCATATGGGATCCGGTGCAGAAAGACTTAGTCCGGGAACTTAATAAAATACAAAGGAAAGCTGCGCGATTCGTCAAAAACTGCTACGGGCGTACATACAGCGTTACACAGATGTTAAACGAATTAGGCTGGGAGCCGCTAGAGACTCGGAGGCTGCGCACTAGGCTTAGATTGCTTGAGCAATTGAGAATAGATATCTTTAAGAACGACACGGAAAACATCATATTAGAACCCCACTATAATGACAGGTCCGACAGAAGCGATAAATTAAGAGGGATATTTTGCCGAACGGATAGGTATGGGAATTCGTTTTTCCCCCGAACAATATAGGACTATAATAAATGCTAGGCATAATTTCATTAGAGCGTTTCCTTTTTATATGTAAACGGCTGGTGTCCTAACATCTCCCGCCACACGCCTATTGAGGCGGCTTGCGGGGTAGTATGTAGATGTAGATGTCCTGAGAGGAGAAAAATCCTCCCCAGGCGGGGCTCGAACCCGTGACCTTTGGGTTGGCAGGCGAGGACGTTACCCCGCCGCCACCGAGGCCGAAGTTGTTGTAGTTTTAAGTAGGAAATTAAGTAGGTGTTGTTAATAAAAAAGTAAGAATTTATAACAGCCTACTTGTAAAATCATAGATCAAACGATTTATGTTGATTATACTGTATTTGTGTAGAACATGCTCCAATGATAACATCTTCCATTCATAATTCAGCGCTACAATGATAATCCTTATGCGTTGTTCATGAGTTGTAGCGTAAATCCTCTCCCTTCAATATCAATCAAAATAAGTGGAAGTAATTAAATTTATTCGCAGTCAACAGGCTAATTACTGCATTTGGGGAGGACGCCTGCCATTAAAACATTGTAGTATTGTACATAAAATATCACAATTGATGCCATCACATGGCTGCAAATCGCTTGAATACTTAGCAATACCTACATTTTATCCCGTAGAAACAATGTTTACTCCCTATCTGCTCCATGTACTGGATAGATCTGTTTTGGTTGCGCTTGCGCCGTTGTCCGTACCTAAGTACCACCACGACTGTGTGAGTCCAAACAAATACTACATTCCGACTCTGTGTTTATTTGGTTTAAAAAAATGCTACTTTCACTTAAGACTTAAGTTAGCAATTGTTAACAAAAAATTATGTGCGAAATTTCCAGATTATTCCACGAATATATTTTGAATGGACACTTTTTTATAGCCATAGACGCCGAATGCAGCGTCCGCAGCAGCAGCGCCTAATTACCGCATCAATTACTTAAATTATCGCAGTAATTAGCTCACTCACTCAGTGATTCAACCCGAAGGTTGGTTTGGATAGTTGATGGTAAAACTGACCCCAGGCTAAGCCATAGGCGTGTACATTTCACACACTCAGGGTAGGGGGGGCAGTTCCTTTCCCGGGGTCACCTTGCACTCCGAGGATTTTTTGTTCAGGAGCGTCCAAAGGTTTCACCTGGATTTGAACCCGGGACCCTTAGTAGCCAAGCGTTCTTACACACAAGGCCACCACGCTCCCAGCTATTAGCTAGCTAATAGCTCAAAAATAAGGTGGTAAGATGCATCTATTTTATTTTAATCGATTTCCCGAAAGTTTTCGCATCTTATTATACGTTTTTCGTGAAAATGGCATTATCTATTATGTATTTAGAAAATACTAGTTTTCCCTGTTTCTCTCCCACTTTCCCATATAACACCATGTAATTAAGAGTTCAATTTGCGTTATAAATAGCGTGGAAAGGTGACATTTTGTTGTTCAAATGAGATATCAATCTTGCTTTTCTATAATAATCCAGAATATGAATGAAGTGACATTTATGTCCTTTTACGGTGGAACCACATAAAGGACTTAAGTCCACCTCACTCAAGGGACATATTTTTCCTGCGCAATCCCTTTCGTGAATGCTGGCGTAGAGTTTACTTGGTTCGCGTAGCATTTTACTCTAAGGTGGTTCCACTGTATAGCTACTTAGATGTCATTTAATTTATATTCTGGCTACTTACATAAAAAAAAATGTCCTGACGTGAACAACAAAGGGGGCTTTCCATTCAAGGCGTTGCAGTTAGCGCACATGGGAACACGTCAGCGCGCACGAACGAAGTTGAATGGAACGATGTGCGCTGGCGAAATGTTTTGTAATCAGCCGATAGGTAGCATTCTGCGGTTGTACAGCAGTCACGGCCGAATGTTTTGTGTACATTTGTTGAATTCGTTGAAAGTAAGTATTTAAAAATGCTAGATTTTTGTCACTGAGTAATTATAAACTTTACAATATGCATGTTTGCCGCTTTTACTGAAAATCAACAAACTTGACAACTACGGATGCAGTTATTGCCGTTCTTTCGTTGTTTAGCGCACGTCAACTTTGCTCCCGATCTGTTTTGAAGAGCGCTACCTAGTGGGCAGGGGATGTAACGAATGGAAGGCAAGTGCTCTGTTGTGTGTTGCGAAGATGATTAGCTTAACTAGAGCACCCATGGAAGGAATTCTTCTCGGGTTTCCAACCGTGTTAGACTCTACATTATGGCCGACGTTTCGATGCCCGACTTGTGCAACGACGTTGCACGAGTCGGGCATCGAAACCTCGGTCATGATGGAGAGTCTAACACGGTTGGAAAACCGAGAAGAATTCATTCATCAACTACGCCGGGAAAGCACCAGATCATACACCCGGATGGAAGGCACCCAAATTCTCACTTTAAGGTGCTTCCACCGTGAAATAACATAAATGTCATTTTATTCATTTTCCGTCTACTTGTAGAAAAAATTGTCCTCTATCTGATATGAACAAAAAAATAATACCTTTCCACGCTATTTTATTCTATAATTGAACTTGAAATTACATGGTGTTCAATGGGGGAATGAGAGAAACACGGGGAAAAATATTATTTTTCCATAAAATATAAATACCATTTTTGCAGAAAACTATTTATAAGAAGGAATTAATCCAGAGAAATTGAATAGAAATAAAATATAGGCATTTTCCACCTTATTATTTTAGTTATTAGGGAATTACTGCCGTAATTGAGGTCAAAATCCGGTAATTCGTAGGAAATGACGCTGCAGTCGGCTCCTATGGCTGGAAAAAAGAGCTCATTTAAAATAAATTCATGAAATAATCTGCATATTTTGTACCTTACTTTTGGGTTTCTATAGGTAATGCATTACATCTGCGAAAGCAGGATTTTTTGGACAAAATGTAAAAAATGTGGAATTTATTATTTTTTTGACTCACACAGTCGCGGCGGAACCTCCTTAAATCGAAGAGCTTTACAGTACGAACGTTCCTTCAACCTTCTCGCGTCCACCATCTTTCTCCCTTTCATTCCTCAGCCTAACCATCTGGAGGGGTAAGTGGGAGGGGGGGTTGTCGTTCCCCTCTTTAGTTACCCCCAACCACCGCCGGTGGCGCTCCATTCGTTTCGTGGGGATCAGGTGGTGGTTGTCTCTCTTTCTCTCTCTCTCTCTCCTTCGGTCCCCCCTCCTCCTCATCTGTCTACTGCAATCGATCCCGTCGTCGCCATGCCAACCCCAATCCCGCTCCGAGTCTCACGCGCCGCCCCCCGCGCTACATGCTCCCAGAAGAACAACCCCGCCACCTGCCTGTGCCGAGAAAGAAGCAGACTCGAATGGCGGAAGCGGTCGGGGACTGCAAAGGATCCCGGGAAGACGGCGAGCGAGGCTGTGGCACAAAGCATAGCGTCACAACCTCGAAACAATTCAGTTGGAGCGATTATTGGTCTATGCATAGACTTGCGTGAAACTTTGCATGCGTGCTCTTATTACTGAAAGTATCTAAACATAAAAATTAAACTGGAATGTTTTATGGAGAGTTGGTCATCGATAAATTATATCATATTAGTACTCTTGCCAACGTTTCGAAAATTTATCTTTTCCTCATCAGGGCTACAACATTAATATTAAATACATGCAATAAATATTGTTTTTAACTCAAATTATATCTTATTTGAAAAGAAAAATTTTCGAAACCTTGGCAAGAGTACTAATATGATATAAATTATTGATGACCAACTCTCCAGAAAACATCCCAGTGTAATTAAGCGGTCAATAACTAGCTCTCATCAAAATAAAAATTCAAATAGTATTTTACTGATTCGGGTTTTTGGTGATTCAATGCTATTTTTACACGTGGACATACGGTACATGAGATAAATTTCGTAATATTTCCATTACATGCGAACAGAATTTTTCTTAATATAAGACACTGTCTCCGGCGTTACTCTGTGGAACTCCTTCATTTTAATAATAAAAAAGCACTTGGCTGTTATTCCACACTTTATTTTAAAGAAACGACCCGGTTTTCAGCATATCATGCCATCTTCAAGTGATTCCTGAAGATGGCATGATATGCTGAAAACCGGGACGTTTATTTAAAATAAAGTGTGGAATAACAACCAAGTGCTTTTTTATTATTAAGATATTCTTCTCTAAATTGGACCTCATAGGGAAATATAGAAATTTTAGAAACAATGTATGTACCTCATATTTTTATGATGGTTTCTAGCAAATATCTGTGCCCATCGAGTCAAAAAAAACATATTTGAAATCAATATTCGCCTTAATTTCGGATACCGCACCGAAAACTATAAATAACTGAAGTTATAGCATGCTATTATTGAGGTCATGTATTAATTACTCCCATGAACCTATATCTCCAGGAGAAAAAAATGATTTTCTAAAAATAAGAGGCCGTGAAAAGGAATATCGGGAAAAATATTTATTGCCGTTGGCTCTAGAAAACTGGCTCCCTTTTTATAACTTCCTCCACAATGCCCTATCTTGCAAAACACTTTCACTTCTCTTACATTTATGCATTGCTTCACTCACTCTCTCCTATTCTAAAGACCCCTAAAAACCTCCTCCCCTTTGATGCCTCTTCTATACCACATTCATCAATGACTTTCGCGGTATACCGATTAGTGATGTGCTGGTGAAAAATTCTCATATCCACAATTATGGCACAAGAACCCATGATGACTCCCATAGGTGTTTTGTAAGGACCAAGGGTGCTGCTCTTGGACCTAGATCAACAGGTCTTAAACTGTTTAATAAATTGCCTTCAGAATTGAAAAGGATTGATTGTTATAGGACTTTTGCAAAAATATTGAAAGTGTTTTTGCAAAAAAAATTGTTTTACTCCGTTAATGAATTTATGCTATGATCCCAATTTATTATATCCTTATATGTGCTGACTTGTCCTATGCATTTTAAATGTCTCTTGGATTAAAATAAATATTATTATTATTATTACCTCTTCTTCTTACACCAATCACTCTACTCTCATATGCTTGTTTCGTTATTTGACTCTTTTCCATTCTCCTGACATGACCAAACCAATGAAGCACACTCTATGTCCATTACTGGAGCGTCCAACCCATATTCTTTCATGACTCGCTCATTCCTAACCCTATCTATCCTACCTTTCCCACAATCAACTCTCAAGTACTCCATTCCCTCTGCATATATACTACTCTTGTGCATATCCTGACATACCCAGGTTTCGTATCCATATAATAACGTCGGGAGGGGAACACTTTTGTAAACTGCGATTTTCGATCCCCTTGGCAAACACTCATACCTAGATATGATTCAAATGCTACCTTCCAATTTTCTTTTCTATCCTTCCGTTTTTCGCCAACATTCGGCCAATACCATGGTCAGGGACCGCTCTAACAATACAGTCGCCTTAGGCGAAAGATGAAAAAGGCGCCCCTAAAAAAATGTCCGCTTCCACGTTGATCCATCCCCACGAGCAGGCGCTGTTTACTTCGTTCACAACGGGCGAACTTCTCTGTCACAAACTCGATTCACAATGAGCTGGGACTGAATATTTCGCTGACACCGACAGACATTGGAAGGAAAAAGCCTGATAGAGGAATACAATGTTGGTTCGAAAAGATTACATTGTTTTTCGCAGAGTTATCGACCGTAAATTGAAAACCGTTTACTTTGTAAACGGGCGCGCCCGCCGGAAGGTTAAGCAGCTAACAAGCCCTTTACTTTATGAAATAGGGTTAGATATGTTATCGACTTTTAGGTAATAAGGTTGTCGGACTATAGGGTTTACTATTTCCCTCCCCCTTCGTTTTTTTCTTTTTTCTCAATTTTTTTCTCGATTTTTTCCCTTTTTTTCTTTTTTTTTTTTTCTTTTTTTTTTCTTTTTTTTTCTTTTTTTTTTCTTTTTTTTTCTTTTTTTTCTCTTCACTTGTCATTTCGGTGCCCCTCAAATCGCGGCGCCCCATCACTTCGCCTAGTTCGCCTATATGGTAGAGCGGGCCCTGCACATGTTCCAATCCTTCCAATTTTCTAACAGGCATCCGCAAGTCTAGATGATGGTTTCAGACCTCACTTGGTGGAATTCCTAATAACAGGGATGGAAGAAGTTACACTGCAATTCCACATTGTAATTGATTCATTGAATTTTTAAAAAACATGCGATTGGTTCCGCCGCACACCAGCATCTTCAGGTGGGGGACACCTGAAGATGCTGCTCTGCGGTGAAATCGATCGCATGTTTTTTTAAAATTCAATGAATCAATTACCAGAGAATTGTAATTTCAGAGTTACTTCTTCTATTCCTGGTCCGCACGTCTAATAATCTCTTCATCTATCCTTCCATCTTCCTTAAAACTTCGGCCAAGATACACAAAATCGTCTTCTTTTTCAATTACTCCATCATTTACCCTCATCACACTTATCACTCTCTCAATCAAAAACTACTTTGATTTTTGACGTATTTGTCCTCAAATAAATTCTATTTGCTACTTCATAGAAGTTATCCAGTCCCCCACAATTCCTGCGGGCTCTCAGCCAGTAACACTGCATCATCTGCGTACAATAGAATTCCCACATTTATAGCTCCAATCATTACACCGGCGTTATCCCTACTCGCATCCCTAACAATTTTATCTATAACAATATTGAACAGTTACGATGCCATTATGCATCCCTGCTTTACGCCCTGTTTTATTCAAAACCAGTCATCCAAGACCCCATTTCCTCTCACACTTGGTTTACGTCTATCATTCATCGCCTTCATAGCATTGAATAACTTTTCGTTCACTCCATAGTCTTTCAAAACTTTCGACAGCTTATTTCTGTTTACCATGTCACATGCCCTCTCAAAATACACAATTTCAAAATATGCTTTCTTTCGGACGCCCATACATTTCTCTAGCACCTGCTGAAGTGCAGACAGATGATCATTACATCTCCTCCCAGCCATAAACCCACACTGTGCACCTCATATTCTGTCAATTGTAATCTTCCTAATTCTTTCGGTTAATATTTTACTGAATACTTTACCAGAATAACTTAATTAGCTAATTTCTCAAATTTTTACATTCGGTCTTCCCACCCATTCCTTTGTACAATGGAACTATTATCACATATGTGATAATAGTTCCATTGTATATGTTCCATAAGAATATTCTTCCTATCTGCTGCAACAAAAGAAGCTTATAAAAATAAATTAAAAACTCACTTGTATAGCTATTGTCAAAAACGATGCACTTTAGCAAAGATGTTTATATCATGTAAAAAAATCAGTAACGTGCTCCAGATATGAAAGTAATAAAAATTAAAATAACGTACACAAAACATATATGAATAATATGTATACCAATAAGATTTGAATGACAGGGTATTTTCCCGTCATTTTTGACGGGTTATCAGCTAGTTTTACCAATAATAATGGCATACAAATGCATTTTTAGATATTAATATTTACATATTCAAATACAAATAAAAATAGACTTAAAAACCTGTTTTTCTTTAACAAAAATATTTTGAGTGAAATTATATCCTGAAAAATACGCATTAATGAAATGAAATTTATTTCTCCAGTAGTATTATACAATACGATAACATATATTTTATAGATATGGAGATGTAATAGTAAAAATAATTAATAATAATTATAACTTGTTAATGTTTTCAACGAGTGGAGCATGGTGGCCTAGTGGGTAGAGTGCTTGGCTACTGATCGAAGGGTCCCAGGTTCAAATCCGGGTGAATCCTTTGGACGCTCCCGAACAAAAGAAATCCTCGGAGTGCGAAGTGACCCAGGGAAAGGAACTGGCACCCTGAATGTGTGAAATTCACACGCCTGTGGCTTAGTCCGGGGTGAGCTCTACCCTCAACTATCCAAACCAACCTTCGGGTTAAATCACTGAGTGAGTGAATGTTTTAAAATGCTAAACAAATCATATTTCTTTGAAAATGGCACCTATTTTAATGAAGCATTATTTTTCAGTGCATAATCATGATATCCAGAACGCTTTCATATATACTATTTATTATTCAGGATGATCCCACTTTTTCCAGGACGTATGGCAACCCGACTCCTATCCTAATAGAATGCTTTTCCTCCGGCATGTGGCGCCGATCCGAGGGTAAGAGGACCATAATACGCGTTGTGAAGATGCGTTATGATCCGCCCTAACCCTTACGAAATCTGCTCCCCCCCATTGTATGTCCCCACGGAATCCCACCACGGTACGTCTTCGGAACCCTGACCCCCCTCGCACCGGCCGTGGCTAATCGTCACCGCCCGCCTGGCATTGTTGAGGGCCGTATCCTTCTGCCCCTCGCGTCCACCCTGGAAGGACCCCTTCGGGTAATAGCTTCCGAAAGCGGGGCGAGATGATAATGGTATACGAAAAGGGATTGATGGCCTTTTGGTTGCTTTCCGCTTTGAATGATGGTCCAGGCATTGTTGTGATGGCCATGATGCCGCCTGGACAATTACGGCGAAAACCCCTCGTCCGGTCTGCACGCATTGACATGCGGTCGTTCCAGCGACTGGAGACCTGACAAAAAATAATAAATGCCCAGTTGCGCGTGTGTGCGAATGTGATAGGCATCAACTGGAATGGATGAGTGAGGATTTGATGTAACCAGCGTGCTCGATCCAATTTTTTATATGGAGCCCTTGAACGATGGCGATAATTGATTTTTAAATATTCGCGTACTTCACGGAAAGGGGGAACGTTTTTGTATTTTCGTCTGGAGAGGAACTCGGTTACTATAGTTACAAAAAAGGCTAGTAAGCCGTGACGTTTCAGTCACCCGTACTTTTTCAAGCGGCTAAGTTTATTTGCATTCGGTGACAGATACGAATCGGACTTTGATGGAAATTCGTGGACTGCTGAGAGGGAAGGAGACTGGGCTAGGGAGGGTGAAAGTATTGGATATACCCTACGTTTACCAGTCATCTACGTCCACAAAATACCGTCCAAGCCACCTTCAGTGTGTGGCATGGGGTGATACCACACCCGGTATGCAGCATTATAGTCCCAGTTTAAGGTCGACCATTGCATGCCCCCCCCCCGGCCGCTCGGCAAGAACCTAAAAGCAGTCAAGAGAGTCCTTGAGGAAATTTCCAACAGCATTTTGTCTACCTGGATCTCATGCATGGCTATAAACCTTACGCGAAAATGCCATTAGTTTTTCTTAATCACAGGTAATTACTATAGTTGACTTAAATTTCAGTAGCGTTTGAAAAGGAGGGTAGAGCGCCCTATGTTGAAAGTAAGAGGCCTGACGCCACTACTGACTTTCTGCTTCGCGGCCGGCCGTGATCCTCTAGCTCATCTTCACTCCCTGGAGTTCGCTGCAATTCCGCACCCCCTGCCTTCTTAGCAATCTTCAAGAACCTGTATCTTACGATTTACTAATCATCTTGTAATTTTATTAATTGAGAATTGGAAGAGGAACTCGTTTGGGTGAAGTGAAATAGCTTGCCTCAAGTGGACGCATTGGGTGACTATTATGGAACTCTTACAGTACGTACTTAGAGTATAGTAAGTACTTAGAGTATTTTATAATAGAGGAGGACAAAGGATTAAACCGTACCTTCATAAATTAAGGCTTAGAAATAACACCAGTATTGCAGTTCCGAGGCCTAATGTTGAAGCTTATAAACATTCATACATTTATACTGCACCTAAATTATTTAATAACTTGCCTAGAGAAATATCTTCTATGCAAAGTGAAGCCAGATTTCTTAGCCTTCTAAGAAAATGGTTATTGACGCAAATAGATATAGATAATATTCTTTAATGTTAAAGTACCTCCCACCAAACATGTCATTAATATCACTATGTAATTATTTATTCACTATTTCCTAAATTGTTACTTGTTTTGTATTATTCTATTGTTAAATGCATAAAGTCTATGAATTTCAATTTATGTTATATTGAGCATACGTTTTGTGTAAATTGCTAGCCCATTAAATATATTTATAAGTTTTTAAATTGACTGCTACTGAACACAGCGTAATTAATGGATGGCAACCCCAATACAGGTTTCTTCAGGGGTGCCTAATTTCACCAAAACAATTGTTTAATGGAAATGTATAATTTATTGTGTGAAATAAATATTATATTATATTATTATCTAAAAGCGTTACAATTTTAGTCGGTTGCTTGGAGGCTTATCGTACGATAAATGAAAAGATATTACGTTTGCCATTTGTTATCGTTCGACGCTCTCACGTACGATTCCGGCTTAGATATCGTACGTTATCTTTCACTATCGTGGGTATTGGTATTGCGGTTATTCATATCAGCCGATGTTGCTGAGATATCGTAAGATTTCCAGTCGTAAACACCATTCTCGCTAAATCTTGATATCGAAGTATATAAACTGAGGTTTGGTTAATAGTTTTTTGTGGGTTTAGTTTTATTAGAGAATTGATGGATAAATATCAGACATATTTCATTAGTGGTATTACTGTTAATGTTATTTAGTGGATTCCACACTGTTTTGATAGTTAAACGGTCACAATTTTGTTAAATTCAATAATACACGGACATTTATCGAGGAGAGATAAATTGTACTTTGCACTTCTTTGTGATTGTCTTAAGGCCAAGGAAAGTATGAAAATAATCGTAAGATAGTTTGAGCGAGATAGTTCCCTAGTCATAATGCTGGAGACCATATTCAGATTTTATTTTTTCATTTCAGCGTCTGCAAATGGTAAGCAATAAACATTGTAGTATTATTGGCGCAAAATATAGTTATATATGACGAAAGTTCTCAGTAATTAAACAAATAAAGCTACATAAGTCTCTAACTTGGCTAATTTTTTCACTCCGCACGGCTGAAAATCCTTCAAAACGACGGTTTTTTTTGCGATTCTGTAAAAATTACTGCGGTGAGTAATAGATTAATTTTTATAAATAGTTGAGAAAACATACCAACAAAGCTTCATTAGCTTAAGTTAAAAAACAGCTTACTTTTTTAGGCAAACTGCTCGAAAAGTAGTTCGGCAAAGGGGTTAGTATTTCGATATCGCTGAAAAGATGTTTTTTATTTAAAATAAAGGCCAAATTCATCAAATTCTAGGTTAAGTGATAATTCGATCAAATACCTTAATGTGAAGGAAATTTCAGATATACATAAATGATTAATTATGGTAAGACGATAATTTTATCGTCAACAGTCATGCACCATAATCAATATTAATCCCACCGAAATGGTTGTCTCCATTTCCTATTGTGACGCTAATTATAAAGTTGCATTTTGGGGCTTTTTCAGGGTAGCAATGGATGAATTTGCATTTGTAGGCTGACTTGAGATGTGGCTTCCAAAGAGCGGTTATTGCTCTGCAGCAGTATTTGGCTGTTATAGAATATGTCTAAGTCATATGTATTTAAGAAACAGCATAACTACTTCCGCAACGTGAATGGGAATTGCGAATCACTTTAATTTATTTTTCCATTTTGTTATTGATGTCGTATGTACGTTTCTGCGCTGCCATTTCAAAGCTATGCTCACATAGCTCAAGCCACTGCGTTTAAATTATTGTACATATACCTGAGTTAACTCATGATAATGTAAACGGAATTGGAATTACAACTTAACTTGCCTCTCTACTCGTCTCTTTCAATTTTCCAATGTAAAGGGAAAAATTTACGTTTTGTAGTAAATGCTGACTTTATCGGCATAGCATCACATTTGTTTTTGTTTATTTTTTAAACTTATCGTATGTGGCAGAAAAACTATCATCTTGATTTTTAAATGAGGAAAGAATTATAACATGTTTTCCCACTCAATTAGAGGTAAATTTCGGCGATAAACCAGTTTCGCTATTCTCTTGCCTCAGTCTAGCCGTACTGCATGAAAAGAATCGGCCTCGACTATTGATGTAACTGTGAAAAATACCAACTAGTTTTCTAGTCCTGATGGATGAAATAATGGATCTGCTTGACCCCTTCTCACGGCAATGACAACCATAGGTTCCAAATGGTCCAGTCCTTGTGCCATTGGCATTCCAGTACCAGAGGCACAATTCTTGGCTTCACTCTTGTTTTACCTTCATCGTATTTCCACCTTATAAAATTTATGAGTAACCCCTGTGTTGAACAAAAGGAATTACTTGCACTTTTGTGAAATTAGTTTATTTACGAGCAAGAATGGGTAATTATTAGTTAATATCGCTCCTTAGGCCGGTTAGTGCGTATTGAGTCTTCAACAATAAGATTTTTTGTGCCAGGTTAATGATTAAATATTCATTGCACGCAACCATACTAACTAGCACAACTAACTAAAGTGCACTACTTCCCACTTAATTGTATGGTAGAAAAACTTGGGTATGCCATCTTTTTCTCACTCTCTGTCCTCCCACTCTTCCCCTCCGTCCTATCCCCCATCACTACCTAAACCTTTACCTCCCCTCCTTTCCGGGCAAGTCTGCGCCAGGAACTCTTGCGAGAACTACACGCCCGATGAACAGAAATCCGGTCCACACCGTGGCAGAAGGAAATCGACCAGTCTCGGATCGAATGGGCGTGGTAATGTGTTAAATAGGGGAAGGGCGAATCCCTTGGAGAGAAAACATTTATCCCCGCTTAATCCGATTGTCAACTGCTTCCGAATGAATGGGTCGGCTCCCCTTCCCAAGATTCCCCCCTGGCTGCAGGCACCTTCCCCCTTAACCCTGCCTCCGCCCCTTCAACGGGTCCCAACTGGCGTCGACCGCTTTTTCGCGCTCTGACACTCCGCAGAGAGCATCCTTCTTTTGTCACCCCCCGCCCAGCACCCTTCTGAAACCTTCCCCCCATGTACCCCCTTCTACCTACCCTCTCCTCGCTGTACATCCCACTTCTACTGTCACCCCTCTAAAACTAAGGGCCATTTTGCATGATGCTTACTTCAATGTTCAAAATGGAACTGAATTCAATACGCTTACAATCATAAAATAATGATATTTTATTTCACTCATAGAATAATGCATATATATTTAATTAAACAACCATAAAAGTGGAATTGGACATCCCTGAAGAAAGACATTGTGGTTGCCATAAACTGATTATGATGTCAGAATCAATACAAACTTTGTAAATTTCACAATGGATTATATTCAATGCGACCGGTTTCATTGCATAGGCGACATCTTCAGGTGCAACTACGCGATGAAACCAGTCGTATTGAATAAAATCCATTGTGAAATTTACAAAATTTGTATTAATTCTGTCAATATGGATTTTCACAGAGTAACGCCTGAGAATATTGAGTTCATGATTATGATGTGTTTGGCAGTAACGTTTTTCAATATAAAAATATAAGTATACCTGTAGGTATTATCAATCAAAACAAACACAAATGCGTGTTCACTATAGCATAATTATAAATAGATGGATTTGGTACATTTCACAATAGAATAAATAATACTATTTATTTTTTGCGGAGAATTGCATCTTTTTTTTTGGCGAGTTCAACTATTTTGAGGTTACCACGAGTCTAGAAGTGTCGTGCACGGAGGTTTGCTCTCAAAGTGCTACTTTTTGTACTAAGTAGTAATATAGACGGCCAAGATGAAGCTATATATTTCAATAATGGCGCATGCAAAGCTGTTGTTTCGGATTAGTACAATCACATTGGAGTCACATCAGTAGTAAATTTGCGATTCTGGGTGCGTCGATGCCTTGGATTATTTGTTTCTTGCGCATCCTATTATTTAAAGAAACATTTTGAGACGTATTGTGCGGCCTTAATAATTAAACACTTGAGAAAAGTAATGCTTTAAAGACAAATACCATCCTCTAAAGTTGAAAACCCGGAACAGAGTTTTACATCGTGGAGCATAGATTCATTACTGTTTGCGTTACATTGTCTCAGGAAAGGTTAAGACGAATTAGAGGCATTGTGCTAAGTTGTATGTGGACCAGAGATAAGAATAGGCCCGTCAAGGTTTATTGCGTGTCTCGTAAGATATATGTAACTTAAGCCATGCTAATGGTTCTTATCCTTGGAGGCTCAAAAGAACATTGGAAGTAAATATTTTCGCTGAAGCCTTTCTTTCTCGAACTATTTTATCTTTTATGATATCAAGGCCCAAATTGTCATTCTCTGTATTAGGAAAATTGTTTGATGTGACTACCACCACTAATGAAAAATTTCCGTAAAAATTCAGTTGGTGCTGTCACCAATTTTCAATCATTAAATTGCTTGGCATTCGAAAGACGAAGTTTTTAGAAATATCTTAAAGTGCACTGATAGTTTTAGGAGGGCTTGAGAGGTACTCACAGTACGGAAATTAAAATATTACGTTGTAAAAAATCCGTATTTCAAGCTACTTTCCAATTATAGGGCAGCCATACCATTAAATTAATGGTAGGAGTCCCTTCAGCTCTAGGCAAGTGGAGGGAGGGTGTCTGATAAAGTAATATTTGAATTGGACTGCTTGGAAAACTGCATTCTTATTCTAACGACCTAATGGCTGACAAGGTATTCCTTATTAAAATAAATAATGAGAATCACTCCATGGAATCCCCTTTTAATTGAGAAAAGCTAGAAATTTTCTTAAGGTAAATGCTGGGGCAACATCTAAATAGTCTGTCCCACGGTCAAATTTGGATAAATCATTTGCTTGAACGCTAGTACATATAAAAAAAACCTATAACATGGCCAAGATGTTTTTGCTTGCTATATAGATTTCAAGAATACGTTGGATAGGGTGGGATGGACGATATTAATAGATTTTCTGAAGAAATTCGGGGTCATTTATAGGGACAGACGTCTCATTCGAAATCTGTATGTGAACCAGACGGCGTAGTTTAGGGTAGCCGATGGATAATCAAAATGGATCGAAATAGGAGTAAAACAGGGGTGACCACTATCGCCATTGCTTTCTAACGTGTATTCAAATGGAGTTCGAGATTGGGATAAAGAATGGATAAGTCTGATTTATCTGATATCTGATCTGATTTAAGAAAGTAAGTAAGATTTGTTAAAGTCAGTGAGATTTGAAGAAGATAAAGCATTGGTTGGTCATTCAGCCAAGGGGTTACAGTCAATACGTTAGAGGTGCAGTGCGAAAGATATGAGCTGAATATAAATCATAAGAAGACGAAAGTGATGAGCTTTTCTAAAAGTAAGACGACTTGGCTGAATATAAGGGTAAGAGGGCACAAAATAGAACAGGTTGAGCAATTTACATATCTGGGTTGCATTTTGGAGGAAAATGGGTTCAGTGAAAGGGGCATAAGATTTCACTTTTGCCCTGGCTAAAGAAGCATTTTCAAAGAGAGGGGAATTGATGAGGAAGGGTCTGAGAAGAGACTAAAAAAATACTGGTGAAAACTCTAATATGGAGCGAGGCGTTTTATGGGTCAGAAACTTGGTCATTGCGAGGGGAGGACGTACATGCGTAAACTTGAGGCGTTTAAGATGTGGGTTTGGAGAAGGATGGAGAGGACGAGCTGGATGGAGGGGAAAACAAACAAGGAGGTATTGAATATGGCTGGAGAGGAGAGGAAGCTGGTGGCGGAGGTTCGGAGAAGACAAAAGGGATGTATGGAGGAGGTTTTGAGAGGCGAGGGCATTCTGAAGAGAGTGATAGAAGGGAGAACGCTGGGGAAGCATGAAAGAAGGGATATGATAGGAATTATGGACGAAATAAGAAAAGGTAGATGATATAAGGAATTTAAGAGAGATCTTTTGGCAAGCCATCTATATTAGAAAAAGTGAGACAAGGTCCCAAATTTGGAGACGTTAGGATATTGACTGTCTAAATACTTACCAATCCTCTGGTAGAATATCAAAATGAACATTACTTTTGATAGTTTCATTGCATTAATGTCACAAATTTATTTATTTTATTATCATATTTAAACATTATTGATGAATTAGTTATTTCTTTAGCTTTAGTTCAGACCAATTTTATTTATTTTTCCTAGAGTGATATAAATGCTCTAAACATTTTTACCTAAAAGCTCTGGTCATGTTCAGATGCCCAATTCTTTTTCTTTTTTTAAAGTGAATGTATCCAGCACAAAAACTATTTTTCTATCAAAAAATTATTCATTTATTTTTCTCTTGAAAACGATATGAGACGAGAGTCTCGCACGAGGCTCGAGACCAAGACAAGACTGAGGGTCAGGAGAAGAGACTGCATGCGAGACCCGAGTTCGGAAAGCGGGACTGACAATGAGACGAGACTGACTGAATCTCGTCTCGCGGCAACAGAACATATATTTCGATCCTTTTTTGTTTGGATCGTAAGCATCGTCAGGGACAAACCCGCTGCTGACACTTGCACGCCCTCTCAAGATAAATCCAGTTATTTCGGCAGGTTTTCCAACCATGTGTGGTCCTCTCCTCTCCAACTCTTTGCCAACCCCTACCACACGAGCTCCCCTTCTTAAAGTTTCACAAAAACAGACGACCGACACCATGTTTCGCTACCGCTATGAGGAGTAATTTTTAAGGCGTGGAACAGGCAAAATTATGACCTGCTTTCCAACCTCGCTGTGCCACGCGATATCCCATTCAACCCTACCCAGCCAGTCGTATCCGCATCGCCTCATAATCCCATCACCAATCTGTGACCGTCATAAACAGCATCACCCCTTCCTTTATTCGGGACCCATACGGGGCACGACACCCTGGTGCGCGAAGTCTTAACATGAATGGCTTTGACCCCTTCGTCCCTGTATACCCTGTCCCCTGTGACAGGCTCCGGAGGGGGTGGGATGGAGGGGGGGACCCTATGCCCCTTTCCGTCTGAAAAAGGATTCACTCACAATCAACCCACCCTCTCCCCACTACGGAGTCTATGAAAACATATTTGTGAGTGATGAATGGTGCTAACACGATAAACGACAACAAGGGCTCACAACGCTTAAAGGTTTCGCTTCGAGGGTCAAGGAGTCTCCTTTGAAGCAGTCAGATGAATCCGTATTAAAATCGGTCGGTGAGGATCAACGTAATTTCACGTTCCAGCGAACGATGTGAAGTGGGCTCGCAGATGATAATTTATTTATTTATTTATTTATTTGTCCAATGACATGCAGATTGAGTACAAAATACATATATAGGACACGTCAAGTTACATACAGTCAATAATTAGACTTATTAAAATACAAACAATTCAGTATTAAATACATAGCACAAAGGTTAGTATTGCCAAGTTCAATTTTTGTATTACAGGTTAATGCACTTATCATTCTCAAATTCTTCGACGCAATAGTACATTTTTTTATACAAAACTTTTTTCAACTTAACTTTGAATGATTACATACTTGTACAATTTACAATTTACATTGGTAATTTATTATACAAGCGAATACCCATTTCCTGTGGTCCCAGTTTCATCTTTTTTGTTCTTATGGTTGTTCGGTGTATTTTGTTGTGACATCTGGTTGAGTGAGAATGGTAATTCGAGTTATATAAGTATTTATTTATATTTGTTCTTACATAAGTCAATATTATCTACATGGGGAAGTAATATTCTCGTCTTCCATGATGTACGGATGAGAACAGATAACAATGGAACTCCAACGGCTGCCGCGGTTTTTCAACATTTACGACATCAACATAGATCTTTTCCATGAACTTTACACCCCCGCTCTGTAGAGAAATAAGTGGCAACCATACAGGGTAGGTCGTTGCTCATCGTTTGTGTCGAACGCTGTGACGTAGTTTGGATTACATAAGCACTCGCTAGGCATGGAGTGCATTGTGTAATTTAATTCTTGTGTGTCATTTGGATACAACAGCGAGGCGAGGAAACACATGAGGAATAAGAATTTCTTTTAGGTATCCCATTGATACATATACTCGTATACGGGCGAAGCGGGTCCAGATTTGCTGGAGGCAAGACAACTGTAATGTTGAAAATGGTAAATGTTTCAACTTTTACTTGTAAATAAACTGTTGCTTATGTGTTCCTATCCATTTCCATTTCCTATGAATGTATGAATTTATACATTCATAAGAAATGAATCCTAGGGAAATGTTGCGATAACATGCATAGGTTGGGGTTGCGAAACGATACACATGCATACAATACTGTTATCGGATCCATAAGCCAAGATATTTGCTCAAATATGCGTCGCAGAATCATATGATAAATGTATTGGTTGCATAAAAGACATAATGGCTTATTTGGCTTGAAGGAATGCAGCTTAATACTTATGAGTTTCATAATTAACCAAGATGGTAAATGTGAAATGAAACACTTGGAAATTTAATCACTTGATAAAAGTGTTACTATGCGACGAATGACGAGTTAATTTACTTAGACTGACTATTAATAATGTGTATAAGTAATTTATATATGCATTAGATAAATTAAACTAAATTTTTAAGAGGAATTAGGGTAGACCAAACGTCTGAAGTAACTACTGGGAAATAAGTTACGAAAGCAATTAGTTCCTGCAACCCTAATTTAGTAATAACCTTTATGAATTTTATTACTTTAGATCCAATTGGTAAATATTTTCCCAACCGCCCATTATTGATACTAACCTGTAATAGTCGAATAGTAACCCGTGTGGGGTCAGGGAAGCGTGCGATGGTTCGGACTGGGACGATTGTCGCGTGCCAAGCAAGGAACCACCCCGTGCCACGAGCCTTAGAGGTAGCTAGAAGTTTAATCCCTACTTAGTAATATCATTCGAAATTTAGACTAAATTATATCGTAATATGTTTTTTGCGAATGTTGAACTCGGCGTGACACCTTCATATATTTGTTTTGCAAATATGTCTGTGCGTGAACTTATTTTCTTCTGTTCATCATCTTCATTTGAATTTGGATTCTTGGATCCCTGATGAAGATGGGCAAGTCACTCGTCGAAACGTTGGAAGTTATGGAGAACCTGACCCGGTGTGAAACCCGAGAGCTCTTCAATCATTCGCCAGGAAGTAATGTAGTCATTCATAAGCTCTTTCATTGGGCGTCAACAACATTACCTCCTGCTGTCTTGAGTGTGGTCACGAACTTAAACTTAGCAAATGCAGTGAAATACTCTTCTTACGACAGAGAATACGCCACAGTGGCGGATACAGGAGAAACTCAAGGGGGGGGCGCAAGTTATCGCGACGATTGTAGCTTTCAAACTGACTGCCTGGCAGCGACTCTGCTTCCCTTATATATGTAGCTCGGTTGTTTCGAGAACATTCGGTGCCAGAATGTTCGCTTTCAGACTTTTAAGGAGTGTGAACAAATACAAACAGTAGAATATTCGCGACTTTTCTCGAACAAATGCAAGACAGAATAACGTATCGAGATCACTAGAATGGCCGCGACTTTTCTCGTAGGTTAGCTATCTATGTGCCAGACAGAAACGTATAAAATACGATGACGCGGACGCGCGCGCGTGCTACATTAGAAAGTAAAACTACTCGATAACTCGACTCAGAGTCGACTGACGAAAGACACGAAAGAATAGCGTGCGGGCTGACTGGCGGGGGCGGCGCGGGCGGCAATTCGAGCGGCCCCGCAAGGGGGGGGGGGCGCGCCACCCATATGTATCCGCCACTGATACACCAACGCTATAAAGTGGGAGGAGTTATACCTAGTTGATATTAAGGAGTCAGATTAAGTCAAATACCTGGGAATCACCGCAACATCAGACCTAGCGTGGGGGAAACACATACGAAACATTTGCGGAACTGCATTAAATAAACTAGGATTTATCAAACGAATAGTGGGAAGGTTCTCCAATGAAAAATTGACATAGAGATGCTACTTTTCTCTGGCTAGACCGCATTTCGAATGCACCGCGTGCATTTGGGATTCAGCGCATACAACTTTAATCCGCGAAGTAAATAAAATTTATTTATTTAAAACATTGTTCACATCCAGCAGTAGCGCCAATTTAAACTGAAACATTTAACAATAAACATGACAGAGGACAAAAATACAATAAGAACATAAAAATCAACAACGCAGAGCCCAAGATGGAAAGGGGAAATATTTAATTTGTTGACAGGTGGGACATAGCTTGGGTGGTGAAATGGTTACATGATAAATAAAAAGGATCTACAGTGTGAGGGAGTGAATTAAGAAGGGAGGAGAGGCGAAATAAAGGTGAGCGCTGGGTGAGTGATATCCTAGGAATAGGCAGGTGGAGTAGTGAATGCGTGCGGATGGATCGAGTTGGTATCCTAAAGTTGAAGAGAGAAAGCAGTTCAGGGCAGTCAATGGTCGAGTTAAGGGTGTTGTGGAGGAGTTTTAAAACAGTTTTAAGTCTGTGGTTTTGGAGATTAGAAATGGAAAGAGAAGACAGAATAGCATTTGAGGACATATTGCGGAAATATGGGACTCTGTGTTTGACTATTTTGGCAAAGAAATGGGGGATGCAATCAAGGGATTTTAGATTAGTCGGGGCTGATATGGACCACATTGGGGAGCAATATGATACTACGGGAAGAACAACTGTTGAGAAGTAGGAATGGAGTGCTCTGGGATCTTTTATTTCTGTGAAGCGGTAAAGAAGGGACATTACCTTACTTTTTACTGTCTGAATGTAATGAAACTGAATGAAATAAAAATGAATGAATGAAAAAATACAAAGGAAAGCGGCTAGCTTCGTTAAAAACTTCTACCATAGCAAACCGAAAGTGTCACTTAGCTGATGGAAGGATTACGTTGGAAACAGTTAGAGACACAGCGACTGGATTTTCCATTATTTTTAATCAGACGATTTTCGATTTTTCCGGATTTTTTTTTCGAGCAGACTAGCGAACTTTCTCGGCATCATAGCTATCTTTCCACGTTTTTACTTAGTCCCGTCTGGCACCATCTCTCCCGGTTTTTTACAAAGACGCACCCTCTAGGACAACAAGTTTAGGTTTTTGGAATATGTGACGAAGGCGCGGCACCCTCCTTGAAGATTACCTGAAAAACTCCAATCAGGTGAGTTTCAGTACAACACAGAGGATATTATTATAGCCCCACTATACCTCTAGAACTGATGTGAATGACAAAATAAGGGAGATACATTTCCGAACTGACTGGTACATTCCATAATTCGTTCTACCCAAGAACCATTAGTTATTATAACAAAAGTAGCGTGACACTATCTTAAGACATATCATAAACACAATTCACTTAATAAACTTGATCGTGCCCGGCTTCAGTTCGTAGAAGTTACTAATATCAGTACTCATGATTAAAGTCAACTTGGTACTTTTCTACAATATTCTTAATGTACGCATCGTACATTAATAACATGTAGAAAAGTACTAAGTTATCTTTAATCATGAGTACTAACACAATTCAGCTTTGTCATATCTCCCTTACTTTTTCCCTAATCTCCCCCCTTTCCACGCCTGGTGTCCTAACACCCCCTGCCACACGCCTCCTTGGCGGTTTGCAGGGTAGTACGTAGATGTGGAGAGACTCCGGCGAGGGAAACATTAAAATCACTACCGAAATGTTTACAATAAAGAGAGATATCAAAATAATAGACACCTGGTTAGATATATAGACTACTATACTATTCTGAATTTTTACAAAAACATTATACGATAAATATTTAGCAAGCATTTTCAGTGTAACAATCACACAAGTCACGTCAACCATTACTGTGATACCGTTCACATTTACGACTCTCAGGTTTTATTTTTACGATCTTTTTGCGTCCCATGGGGCCGTCTTTTGTCTGATGGGGCGGGACATGTTCCGGCACAGCATCGAAAAAACAAAACAGATACGAAACTCGCATAGTTTCCCCCTGACGATATAATATAAAAGTATATATTTTTTTCCACGCTTGTTCAGTTATCTCCCCCTCCCAATGCACCTCCCCGTCCATTTCCTCCTCCGGTCTCATCATTTGCCAGCCCCTGGCGTCGTCGTTCTCTCCTTTGGCAATTCGAATCCAATGTCGGCCGTTTCCCACCTTTCGCATCCGGGACCATGAACATCAATCAGGCTCAGCGTGATCCGATCGTGTACCCCGTTTCATCGCGTGCCCTTGTTTTGGGAAGGTGTGTGTTCTGCCGTTATAAAGGGGGCCCCGATGGTCCTGAACGGCGTCCGGGAACGATTTTAATCGAGCAATCATCTGCTTGGATTGCCCATAAAAACCTTCCCCGAGCGTGAAGAGCTAAACGCTTTAATTCTGTCGCTCGGAGCGTTTCCGCGATTTCGTGTAGGAAGGGAAGCAGCACATCCTGCTTGTGTGTACACGGGGACTCGCGGGTATAATGGCGCTTGATGGCAGGTCGTTTACATCTCAATATCTCTCCGGCAGTTCGTTTTCCGAACGTATCGGCAGTTATAAAATGCGCCATCTCCGCGACTTTCTCTTGTCTCCCTATCACTTCGCCTCACATTCTCCATCCACTGCCTACCTAACTATTCAATTAACGGGAATGGAGCGATTAAAAAAAAGTAAAAAACACGTCCCAAAACATCGAGAGACTATTATTTTATTTATTTATTTTAAATTTCGGAGCAGATGGAGCAGTCTCACATATATTTCACACCGAAAACTGATGAATCGAACGTTTGTTTGTGTTATTTTTTTTCTTACAATATTTATTTTTTATATCACGTTCGATCGCGTTCTATTTGCTTGCCGGAAAGAAACAACGCCATCAGAAATATTATGCCAGACACAAATTTGACAGCTTGTGCTATCATTGTGGAATTTTGTCGTGATGAAATATCGACCGCGGATTGAGCAACTTGCAGTCAAGATCAAGCAAGCGCATACAAGCAAGTTTTGAAACTATTAGAGGTGATTGGAGCGATTTTTGTTTATGCACAAATATGCGTGAAACTTTGCATACGTGTTCTCATTTGTGATACCTGCATATAAAGGTGAAAAAAATTGCATCATACCAATTTCTTTTGTCAATTCAGTGCTATTTAAACGCGCAACCTAATGGCGCTTGACATATAACCAGTAATCATTCGATTACATTTGCACAAATTTTCTTCTAAACAGGGAATTACGCATTTAATATCATTATAATTGTTGACAACAATTATCACGATATCACCGAGTTCAAAATTAGAAAAAACCATGCTTCAATATAATATGGTTTTAATCTCGAATACAACACCGAAAACTAGCTTTAATTAAGGAAAAAAATATAATTCTTGTAATATATCCATGAATGTCTGTATGATGCGTTCCAACGCATAGACTGATTCTTTAAAATTAAATGTGGTCCAAGAATTATTCTTTCGACTCAATAATTTTTTTGTAAATCTGCACTAAATAAACCACAAGTACCACTCCAATCACCTTAACTTCCGTAAATAACTAATGTTTAATCGTGTCTTTTGGAAACACCTTATACTCTAATGCAAGCAATAATTGTATTAATGTATGAAACATTTATCTCGAAGACGACTGGTGCGATTTTGATGATACATCATATAAAGAATCCGTGAAGGCTTTCGCGGTGTCTTTGGCTTGGAGAGACTTGGTTTCCGGGTCTTCCTCCGCGTCCATCCATATTCTCCTGGACAATATTTCGCCGACATTCCAGCTGGCTTCTTCAGGTCCGCTGAAGTGTCGATGCAGTCTTTTGTGCGTCTATTTGTGCTGCTCCGTTATGCGCCTTTGAGCAGCATCAGTGGAAGGAGCCCACGCATACCATTGACGCCAACAAGGTCAAGTAGTTGACAAAAGAAGGCCGCTACTTCCCTAGACTCATACGGGAAGGGATTGAAATAGCGAAAACGCCCAATAGCTTCAACCGAGAAGACGGCTACACTCTCGCCTACTCATGGAAACGAGTCTTCAACAATAGGGACCAATCAGAACACACCTCTGCCCAAAGGCGCAAAAACGGAGGAGCATAAAATAGACGGACGAAAGACTGTATCGGCACTTCAGCTGACCTGAAGAAGCCAGCTGGAATGCCGGCGAAATATTGTCCAGGAGAAAATGGTTAGATGTGGAGGAAGACCTGAAAACCAAGTCTCTCCAAATCATATAAATAAGATACTAGACACGAAATATTCATTGGGCGAGGTCTGATGATTGGGAAAATTAGGGTTGAGGGACCGAGTTTGTGTCCAAAAAAGATTTTTGGTACAAATGATGAAAAACATGAAAATGAGTGGGTATTTCACGTTAGAGTATTTTATTTAACAATTTTAGAATATGATAAAATACATTAAATACCGCAAGACCTAAACTAATTGCGTAAAAAAAGGTTAAAATATATTTTTCTAGCGTTTGATTTGGACTTGCTATTCTGTAACTTTAAGTAATCAACATCAAGCACAGTAGTTTGGTGTTTTTATCGCCCATTTCTAGATTATCTCCATGGTCACGGCCGTGGCTATTTTTTTACGAGAAAGAAGGAAATATGCCGTGGCCGGAGAAGTGAGCTATTGGTTGTCTTTCGAAGTGTTTTTAACTGCATGGCAATTATTAATTTGCATAGCTCCTGTAATTTCATCATGAATTAACTTAAAAAATTACAAAATTACAATCCTATCGAAGATACACCACAAAAAATATATATAGTAATAACATCCATTATTGTAGGCTTGCTAGCCCACGAGACAATTGTTAAATTACAATACAAATTTTTTGCCATGACAGAAAAAAGCGGTTCATTATAAGAATAAAAAATAATATTGAAAGAGAGACGCAAAGTCTACATTTACGTTGGATTTAGCGAGTAAATGCTTTTGTTCGGTTTGAATAATTGTAAACATCTTGCATGTATGCTACATATGAACATAGAAAACATCTTGCCGACATGGTTTTATAAGTCTGATAGTATAAATGTACTATCACTTTCAAAGGTCGGTCCACACGGTGAGCGCAACCATCTCCGTGTTCTGTTGAAATCGAGCTTCACGTATTGCATTCGCGTTCCATGACTTCTGGGGGCCAATTTTACTGCTACGACAGGCACAACTTGAGTGTGTTTTTTACTCGCTAAGAGACCTCGCGTGACCTTCTCCCTCCGACAACGAATAGCCAAAACAATCCCAACCCCCACTCCCATAAGAAGTCGCCAGCCAAAGAACCCGTGAAGTGTTTTCGGCTGGGACTTTCTTGTGGGAGGACTTCGGCCGGTATTTCTTGTGGGAGAAAGAAGGCGATAATTTCCCGTACTCTCCTTATGACATGGGTCGTCATGGCAAGAATCATTAGTCCTGCGCAAAGGGGACAGATAGTAGCCTCGTTTACATGCAGGAAAACTAATAATTTATAAAGTTATAGTAAATACGTATAGTAAAAGTGCGTTGGACGAGAATAATAAATATTACTGCAGAAATAGGGAGTACACTGGAAGTTTAGGCGATTAATTATAAAACCTCTCCGGGATGAAGCGGTATACGGGTAATGAATGACGAATCGGAATGGGTGTATACTTGCAGTGAATGAATCTTTTTGTTTTGTATTAACTTTCTTAACACAGTCGAAGTGCATTTAACATTCCAATAAAACAAGGTAAGAAGAATTACAGCCTACTAGAGCAAAATTAACATTGAAACGTCTTCGGTGTAACGTCGCTCGAAGCTGATTTCTAAATACGCAAAGCGAAGTCATACCTATTTCACCCAACACATATCATTACTGAAAATTATACTTTACGATATTACCTAAAAAAGGATAAAACCCTAAGTAGGATAAAATAAATGCAAAACTATGGCGAATGAAGCTACAAAAAGTGGATTGTAATTTATCAGAAATGAATGCGGTCATTTTTGAATGAGTTTTCCGAATGTGGAGATATAACTTAATTGATTTCTCGCTCTCAGAGGAGCTTTGCACTCCATTTAAAAATACCTACGATGAAAAATGCTCATATATTAAAGATAAGATTTTCAAATAAGAAACATGAAAAATATTTTCGTTATTTAGAATATTTTCGAACTAAATAGAAGTTGTGGTTTAAACTTAAAGTTGGCGTCCATTCTGCAGCGAAAATTAATGGGAATGAGTAAAGATTTGATAAGGTTAGGAAGAAAAGTGTACTAGATAATTTGGGATAGTCATTTTCAGTATATTACCTATGGTAATAGAAATCTAAAACAAATTGTTCATTCATCAGAGAACAACTTTAATATTTTGTAATATCGCCATTATTTTCAGTTGCGGATCGTAATCGTGACTGCATAGACCCTTCCAAATGTTCTATTACACGGGGAAGTTGGCTTAAAGAATTCCAAACATCCCGTATGTAGACAAAGTTTTACTCGGTTCTTTCTCCGTCGTAATGCCACTCATTCACAATGTTACCCTACGCATTCTCAATACGAGAAAGGTTCGGGGAGTTAGCTGTCCAGGGTAAAACGTGAAGTCGAGAATTATCCTAAAAAAATTCCTTGGGGTGGTCGATTCGCCGATCCATTTCCTCGATTTATCAAGAATACAATTAAGCCCGCTACTCGTAAGAGTGAAAAACACCTAACGCATTTCCCTTTTGCATTCTCCGCCTACCGTTGCCTACCACTTGGAGTCGGGGGAGTTGGCTGGTCGGCGATAGCGGGAGAAGGTCATACGAGGGTCTCCATAGTTGGGTGGAAATGAGTCAAGTTGGCCCTTAGTAGTCGCTGAATGCATAGGCAATACCAGAAGTTCGAATTCAGCAAAATGCGAAGTTGGCCGCGCTCACCGCGTGGACCGACTTTTGAAAGTGATAGTACAAAGGTGGAAAACGAAGCTTTTTTGTTTATATTTTGAAGCAATTATGTATCAATGCAGAAAAATTGTCAATAGTTGTAATAAAAAAGTACTCCTAAGCAAATTAAAAAACTCCAATTGATTCATAAATAATTTTATGTGTTCGGCGCTTTAATTGAAAATAATAATTTTAAGTGTAAAACATAAACGATATTTATCAGATTTTTTACTGCGTGGCACAAAAAAGACCTAATGATACTTATAAAAAAAGAAGTATAAATGGCTAAGCATGTACGAGTAGGGTTAATCTGGCTGGCCTGCCATGCCTAATTCGTAGTCACGTCAATATCTAGTATAACTGATCAAATTTGGACTGATGAACTTGGAGCAATAGGTCTCTCTTCAGATGCACGATATGTTGAGGTTTCCCAGGTTTGTAGCAACTTGTACTCACACGTCTATGCTTTCATCGTTTGCTTTTATCTTTGCCTTCGTAGATCACAATTATAATTATTAAGGTAACCAACCGGATGAGGTATGTTCAAATGGAAGAGAGTAAAAACCCTATAGATTTTACATGTGCAAGGCACTATCTACCAACACAATTTCTTTCTTCGTCTCAGCTCAGCATGCGTCCTACCCTTTTTCATCCCCTTTCCCGTCTGCCCATCATCCTCCCCTCTATCGTGGCCTTTAGCCACTCTTCCTCCCTCATTACCTCCTCCAAACGCCGCCTACCTTGCCTCTTCCTAATCTCATCCAGAAGGTTCCTCTCCTCACCCACCATAGCAAGCACTTCCTCGTTTGTCTTCCTTCTTCATCCTCCTCCACACCCAAAACTCGAACACCTTCAGCCTATTCTCGTCGTCCTTTATCAGAGTCCACGTTTCTACCCTTACGACACTAAACGTCATATTAAACTCTTCACCAGCCTCTTCTTGATATCCTTGCCTAAGGTTCCCGTCATCAGCTCCCTTCAATACTAAACGCTTCCTTCGCTATCATTATTCTCCTTCTAATGTCTTTGCTACTCTATGAATGTCTCGAAAGTATCAATTAATTTTTTTGTAAATTTTAAATGCATTGATGTTAACAGCGTTGTTTATCATGTTGTACTTTCCCCTCCACTCTGCTTCTTAGCCGATCCCTTCCACACAAGCCGTCCCCTCACTCTCTCACTCTCAGCGCCGGTGACTTATACCACGTTTCACTACCACTATAAGCTAATACGTACACATACATCAGAAGTGGATATGAGGCATAATGTATATGGATCACCAATCGCTTGGCGAGTTAGTTTATTGCCATGCAGTAGTCGGAGTCTCAACTAAGGCCTAGAGAAGAAGGGAGGGAAAAAGTAGTTAAGACATTTTCGGAGTCTGGTCACTTTCCTCGTCTGCTTCTCACCCAGGCAAATGTGTCGCATATGCTGGCCCGAATGAGATTACATCCTCACAAGGCAGGAGCTAGCTTCCTTATACAACTAAGGACAAGCCGGCTAAGTAGGACGTGGAAGGAGCGGAAGATTTGAAAGGACTGTCCAGGAGAAGGGAAAAAAGGGCAAAGGAAGGAAGGAGGTTCGTAAGCACGTGGTAGCCACCATCTCTCCCCAACCTCCAGGGGTTATTGGGGGCAATAAAGTGAACCGGGGGGAGGGGGGGGGAGATGGAGAAGACCTTGCCTGGCCAAGGGGTAGGCGTGTAATATTGGCCAAGGAGGATTGTTGTCGAGGATTTGGGGTACAGTTGGGGTGGGGTTGGATGTGAGGAAAGTGTGGATGTTGTGCGGGGAAGAATTGGGAGAAAGTTGAAGAGATGCATGAAGTAGTTGTAATACTCAGTGTTATGCAATTTGACCTCGGATATAAAATAATAATAATAATACTGCATTGAAGATAGGTAGGGTAGGGTTAGGTTTACATTCGTAGTGTTCACGGTAACTATTTACGAAATGCAACTGTTTAGGAAATGCATTTAGTCACAGGGGAGACGAAAAAAATTCAATTAAAGCGTAGTTTTTTAAAAACATTCCTAGGTAATACTGACGGTAGAAATATGTATTTTAATTGCATAGGTCTTTGCTTTTTATGTTTTTGTTTAATGGCCTCTATCATGATTGTAGCCCTAAAGATGGAAGTTATTTAATTCAAAAGCGTCGGCAAGGAATATCTAGTATATTGAATCTTAGACCTACCCTCGGTATATTAATATGTTATTGTAATAGTTCGAGCGAGAATGTTTCTCTAGTCATAATAGGGACTGCTGTCCGTTTTGAAATTGTGTAACCCGAGTTTGAAGCCTTATATCTCGAAAATCAGAACGGCTATTTCTGTCACCGGCACATAATGTAAGAACTAATTATTTTCGGCGTGAATTTATAGTAAACTCTTTTGTTAACTGTTGATTTCGTTTTCCATCAGAATGTTAAGAACGGTATAACGGCCCATTTTTCGAGCTCATAAACGAATGCAGCGTGTTTGGTGCTTCATCATATCGAAACTAAGAAAATGGGATTAATTTTCTACATGTAATTTATAGCTAAATCCACTTCAAGTGTTCAAATGAAATCACACACCATTAACCTTATCCATTTGGCTATTAGTTAACAATATATGGTACTTCATTACCACCTGAACCGCGCCCCCGTAAAAAATCGCCGATTGCAACATTTTCTAGGTCTCAAGTTCAATAGTATGAATCAGTTAATCCATAAGAATGAGATAACCAGGATAGTTTTATAAATTTTAACATTTATTTCGAAAAAAACCCGCTGCGCGGAGACTGAAATATGCCTGAAATAGAAAGGGTTCCGAGCGTGTCGTTGCCAAGTCAGGGGATCATCCGCAGTATATTCGAATTTTATTGTTACAATTTAAACAGGCGTAAAAAGCACAAGTGATGATAATGACGCAAAAGGTAATGAGATTTTCTAAGACAAAGAAATCGAGGCTTGTCATAATGAGCAGTGAAATCACTTGGGTAGTACCTACGCTGGAAAATTTGCATAGGTAGTAGCAGAGCCATCAGGACGAGATACGCGTTAGCAAAGAAACGTACAGGAATAGGAGGGAGCTGAGGACGGGGACCTTGGGCAAGGATGTAAAAATTAATAGGTTTTTGAAGAGTTTTATATGGAGTGTGGCGTTGCACGGGGCAGAAACGTGGACTCTGAGAAAGGAAGACGAGAATAAGTTGCAGGTGTTTGAGATGTGGGTTTTGGAGGAGAAAGGAGAAAGTGCGGTGGACGAAAAAAAAACAAACACGATGATGGGAACTTCTAGATGAGGAAGAGGCAAAATAGGTGGTTAGAAGAGGTAATGAGGGGCGAAGGGTTGCTTAATACCGTGATAAAAGATGTTTTGAGTATAATGGGAAGTGGAAGAAAAATATTAGACTTTATGGACGGGATAAAGAGAGGTAGGACGTATTCCGAGATGAAGAACGATTTAGAGTTAGTTGATAGGGGCCTACACCTGTTATGATTAGTGAATTTAGCTCTTTTCTATCAAAACCTTCTTCAACCGCTAATCTAATCCTCAAATCTAATCTATTTGTTGCGCGGGAAGACGGAGTCAATTCAAAGACGAAGAAAAAAAACGCAGGAAACAAGCGTTTTCGTTCTTTTACACTGACTGATAAGAATTGTATAGAGCTGAATACCAATTCAATATTCCATATTGAAGAAGCTGAAGGTAGAAGCCACACTAGGAGAGAAATTAGAGCAAGTGGATTCCTTCATCTAGCACGGAAGTACTTTCACGTGTGACGGAACAAGTACAACGATCATCAAGCGCAGAATAGGCCAAGCTCGGAAAGCGTTCATGATGAAAAGGCAACTATGTACTATGTTCAAAGAAGATATGACTACGAAAGAGGAAACAGTATGTGAAAAAATTCGTGTGGAGCGTGACAATCTATGGATCGGAAATATGGACCATTGGAAAAGCATATCAGAAAATAATAGAAGCATTCGAAACCTGGTATTGGCGGAGAAAGCTGAAGATCAAATGCATGGATGAAATAAGAAATAAAGAAGTATGCAGAGGAGTAGAAGAGGAAAATCCATAAGGAACAATATTCAGAAAAGAAGAACCAGATAGATTGGGCATACCCTGAGGCTCAATTGGTTTATCAGGATTAAAACTGAAGGAAAAATGGAGGAACAACTCTCAAGAAAAAAGCCAAGGGATGGATACATAGACCAATGAAATATGAAAGTACATAGGTACATAAAAGGAACTGCCAGAGAATGAGGGAACTAGCATTATTTGGAGAGCTGCAGTCAACCAATCTCAGGATTGAACGACCAATGAATGAATGAGTGAATTTAATATTGAATTAAAGCGTTAAAATATCTCTGGCACTTCTATAAAACAAAATATCGAACCATCAACGAAATAATTATTTCGGATGTTAAACTGAAATACAAACCTCTAGGAGAGTTTTCGTTCTGGGGAAAAGGCGAACGAGAGGTTGTCCAGGAATAAATTATCAGCTGGAGGAGGAGTTTAGTCAAAAGAGAGGGGAAATCGATAAAACAGAGGTGCTGAGATAATCAGTGAGTTTAGTGAGGTTAAGTAGAAATTGATCACGAGTTCACCGATGTGGTTCATGAATGGATTTGCCGGGGTGAGAAGAACCTTAGAAGACGGATAGCGGTCGTTTATTATCGCGTGCAGTAATTTGACTTAATTAATTGCTGGCATGTGTACGATATGCCGACATGGTGCAAGGTTTCATACAAAGATGAGTTCCTTGGAGAAGGTAGTGCCTGGTAATGGATCTGTTTATCATTAAATTGGGAAGGCTTAAATTAGAGCTGTTGGAACAGTTCGCGTAACATTGGCTTAAAGTGTATGTGGGGAGGTGGGCGCTAAGAGAATGATTTATAAGCCAATGAGACTTTTACCCAGTTAACTATGACTATTGCATGAAGTAGAGAAGACGCTTATCCCCTTTGCTACTTACAATTAGCACACACTCTCCATTTTCTCCACAGCTAAAAAGCGCAGAACCTATACCTTTTCTCTTTCCTCAATGACTAATGGCCGGTTGCTGAAACTTTTATCAATAGGATCGATAGTTTAGAGATATATAAGGTTATGGTTCTCATTACTAAAGCGGCGATTACACACAGTAGTTGACTCCTATCTGATCGATTTAAATCGAGTCGACTCCACTTAGAACCACAACTAGGATGGCGGCTACTCTGTCCGAGTATCGAACTTCGTCACTATCGATGGCGAACTCCTATAGGAGTAGGTATGATACATGTCCAAGTTTTACCTTCCAAGTGAACTCGTATAGGAGTCAACTCCTGTGTGTAATCGCCGCTTAACGGGTTGCAGGAACTATCGCTTTCGTAACTTATTCATCATGTAGTTACGAGTGTCTAATATTTGGTATGCTCTCCTACCGCTGTATGAAAATTATTTACGCTCAAAGTATGCATGAAATTACTTGTGTACATCATCGATAGTCAGCATGAGTAAATGAAGCCTTTATTTGTCGCATAATAACTCTTAATTAAGCCTCAAAATGGTTCATTTCGCATCCACCATCTTGGTTACCGATGGAGCTCATAAGTATTGAACTCCATGTCATCAATGCAAATAGGCTACTAGACCATTCATGAAACCAATAAAATATATGGAATTTTCCTGCAACACATGTATAACGAATACTTTGACTTACAGATTTCATTTCTCGATTGTATACATTTTTACTGCTACTGCAATTGACCATTTGTCTCCAGAACCATAGGCGATTACATTCTACTGAAATATTTTGAGGCTCAATCAACCATCGGGAGTTATCACACCGATGTAATTTTCCTCGATTGAAGAATTTTCCCTTAAAAACCTGCAAAGCGCTTATGGCCTCAAGGTATTTCCGAAAATTTTCAATATTATAATTTCAATATTCTATCATTTTCCATTTTTTCCTAGACTTAGGGCACTCGTGAAGATATGTATTTATCGTCCGGGATCTTTGAAACACGTGTGCACCACGTAATTGCCTTTTGATTTCCTTTATATCCACCTTCAATTCTTCTTACTTCTCCTCATCGTCCTCACATCAGCCTCACATCGTTCCAGCCAAAACGCATCCATATAAGGAGCAGGAAGTAAAATTGGTGACGGAAGTTCGCAGACGGTATTGACAGAGGAAGTTTTGAGGGGATATGGCAAATTGAAGAGAGTCATAAAGAGGAAAATGATACGCACGCGCCGAATAGAACGGAAAAAACTTGAGAGCGCCAATGAGAGCGCCCCCGACTGAATTGGCGGAATAAACAGCCCCGATAAAACACGGACACGAACAGCTGCATCTTCACTTCTGACCTGGAAAAGATAGCTGCAATGCTGTCGTAACTATTGTCAACGACAATGGAAGTACGCGGAAGAAAGCCCGTAAAGCCTTCACTGCCATCACTGAAATATTCTTATGAACATGAAACACGGAGATTACCCATTATTTCATCCCCCAATATTTCCTGGATCCACGATATATCAATGGAGTTGAGGTGGCTGGAGCGGTAATCGTAGGTCTTTGAGTGCACATTTTAATATTTTTTTCAGTAAGTCGAAAAAAAAATTCTTGTACCAAGTTTCACTTAAGTCCACCTGTTTAAGCGTTGAAATCACTATACAGGCAGTAATTAAGTGATACAGAAATTATGTTTTAATTTTTATCCGAATTTAAAGCATGTTATCACTGAGGTTTTTGGCACGGTATTTGAAATTTAGACGAAATTATATTGAAACATGTTTTTTTTTTTTTCAAATAATGGAATCGACGTGACACATTGATATTTGTCAGTAACAATTATCACTATTACAAATGTATTATTTCGCGTTTAGAAGAACATCTGTACATATGTTTGTACCTAATCGAATCATTCAGAAATACATATAACGCGTCATGAGGCTACATGTTAAGATGGCATTGAATTGCCAAAACACCAAATCGGTATGATGCAATTTTTAAAAGTTATATTTATGCATATCACGTAATGAGAACGGGAATTCAAAGTTTCGTGCAGGTCTGTTCATAAACAAAAATTTCTCCAACCACCTTAAATTCGTGAATATAAAAAGACGCGAAAATATTTCCTTGGACGCAGAAAAAACATGGAGACCACCCACACAGGCTTATTTCCTCGGCCATCCACAATAGTATTATTCCTTTTGTGCGTGAATGTCTTACGCGGCGTGTAGGCACGCATCTCAAGAACGACGGGTACAAATCTCTCTGCATCGAGGAATGTCGAGGTGCTGACACTGAAGTCACGGGGGGGATTTCTTTTCGGACCCGACGTTTCGGCACGGAGACCGGGAGGTATTCAAGAAACGGCTTGCCTTTTGTTTCGTTCTTTCACGCCCTTCTGGACTGGGAAACAAGCGAGCGCTCTGTGAAAGATGGTCCTATAGGAGCATCCAGGGAGGCACGGGTCTTCCTGTTTGGTTGTGTTGTGCTTAGTGTCCTCCCGTGACGAGTGGAAATACTGAAAATATCCGTGGATCCGACGAGACAATGCACGGACATTTCCACATGCGTTTTTCCTTGCGTGTCGCTCAACGTTCAGCCTCGGATTCTGGGTTGAAAACGCGTTTCCTTCTTATGCGTTTTCCTTATTGTTTTCCCAAACGGAAATCGCTACAGAAAGGGCAAAGCCCACAGTTACTGACCTAATAACGTATTCCATCAGTTAAAAACTGGTGGCTAAATTCACCTGACAAAAGAATTATTCTGCATTTTCGGGTTTCCACCGCGTAGGTTGCTTTTTAGGACAACAGTTTCGCCCATATTCCAACGGGCGTCTTCAGGTCGTTTCAACGGGCGTCTTCGAACAATTATGTTCATCTTTGTGCCGTACTAGTTACGCTGTTGAAAATGGATTTTTAATCGCAGTTATACGATAGATCATCATCATCATCATTGCAGATAAGTCCATTAGTAAATCAAGACAGTTTAATGTACATTGAATTACTGAAGCACGTAAAATTGTTAATATCTATCGCATTACTGAGATGAAAAAAACATTTTCATCAGCTTGACTAGTGCTATACAAAGACGAACATAACTTTGCGATTTATATTTAACATTAAGGAGTTATAAACTATATTGTGACTGGTCAGTTGGTGCCATAAACTACCCGCGGTGTAGGGTTGGGTCTCCTTCAACGCCGAGGCTCGGACTCGGAGTTCGGGTGCCTCCCAGGTACGGCACGAAACGTAAAGTGCCTTTTTGGGTCACATCCCTGAAACCTACGATGGAATATCACTTGACAAAGTTTAAGAATGACGATCACTTTTTCTCTCTAATGAGTGCAGTTAAAAAGTAACGATAACGCAAGCGCACGCGCAATGGGGAACCGTGATTGTGCCCCTGCTGTACGTTTCATCACGCTGTGACGCAAATTTAATACGGTCTTAAAAATCGGCACGGTGCGTATCGCTGGCGGCAATGCAACAAAATTGTGCGTATGAAACATGTCATTGGCACTCTGTGAGTATGAGATGTGAAATTTACACAGGCAAGTTTATTGCGCGAGTAAATTTTAGCAAAAGACTTTCGACGTAAATTAACTTCTAACTTTACCAATAACTAGCAAATAACTTTCGACGTGTGTAAACGGCTCCACAAGTCCACTTGCAGAACTTTCAAAAAATTTCGGGAAGTCGCTTGCAGAAGTGTTTTATTTCCGGTAAAAACGGTAACCAATATGGCTCAGCACTACCTTGTGAAACATTTTCATCAAAGATAAATCCTCCTTAAGCTCTTGCGGAAGTAACTTGCTCGCGTAAGCGACCCTAAAGGTAGTTTGAGAGAGGGAGAGATTATTTCACACACAATTCGATGACTTTGACCTCATTGTAAATAATAAGTTCTCATCTTTCCAATTAGATTAAAATATGAACCACTTACCATTATAGTTTTCGAAACATTTGCCAAAAAAGTACCAGCCATTTTCCATGAGAAAATAGTACGGGCATGCACTCCAGTGAGACTTAATTTTAATAATGAGGAATGTCTAAAGCATAGATCTTGTCAGAAATTTAATAGTTGGCGGGTAGTTTGTACATTTACGTAACCCTTCAAAAAAAAATCATTTACTTTCCGTAATTTTTACAGAATAGCCAAAGCTACTCCGGCTATTAAGGCGTTTCCAGCGTACGGCATGAAAAAATGAGTCCAATTAACATGCACGTATTTATATGGAATTTCAGTAATTTAGAACATAGTTTTAGCGTCATTAATGTTACAATATTTTCTTCATGTTTCATACTGTTGTTTTAATTTAATAATAAAATAATGTTATTTTAATTATGTTAAATATTAATGTTGTTTTTAAATTTATTCTGTTTATTGAACCCAATATAAAGGCTTTAGTTGCTGTTTTTGGAGTTTTTGATAAATAAATAAATAAATATATAAATAAATAAATAAAATAATAAAATAATAAATAAATAAATAAATAAATAAATAAATAAATAAATAAATAAATAAATAAATAAATAAATAAATAAATAAATAAATAAATAAATAAATAAATAAATAAATAAATAAATAAATAAATAAATAAATAAATAAATAAATAAATAAATATGGGTATGGCCTTTATTATGACTAGGGAAAAATATCATCCAAGCTACCTTAAAGTACAAAGTACCTGTGCATCTTCGGTCGTAAGCGAAGGTAAAACCGGTTTTGCCATATTGAGTGATCCTTGAGTAACCATTAGCGTAGATAATTGGCCAAAACATATTGATGTACACGTTTGTAGAAGGTAAATAAAATGTTTATAAACTCATACATAGGGCTAATTTCGGTGAAGTTGATGAGGCTATCTATTTTCCTCTCCTCCAACCCAGGGAGATGTAGTGTCTTCCAAATTAAAGATAATGAAATGCCGGAAGTGATCAGGAAATAAAACTAGAATTACCACGTCAGTATAATATACGTGAACAGCGCAAGCAACCATCCATGAAAAAAGCATTTTTTCCAAACTAATGCACGCATTTCAGTAAACAATAGATGGTAATTTTTTAAAAGTAACTTAAGTTTTTACGCATGTATCATAAAAAGTCACTTTTAAAGGAGTAAACACTAGAACTCGTCATTAGAATATCCGTCCTTTCATACGGAAATCACAGTATTTTAAGGATACTCTATACGACTATTCAATATGAATATCCAGCAAGGTATATTCAAACTAGATATGTTTCATTCGAAAAGAGAGGGTTGAAAGAGTGTAATAAAGCGCCATTTTGAAATTGATGATTTCAAAATACGAAATAAGGTGACCACCAAGTGAAAAAAACTTGCATACACTAAACATTACTTTATAATTGAGTTAGTTTAAGATATATCAAAATAATCAAATGCAATTCGAAAAAAAGGTTAAAAAAGTGAAATAAACAGGCATTTTGGAAAATGATGGCATGACACAAAATCAAGTCAAAATACGAAAGAAGGTTACCACCAAGTTGGGGTAGAAATACACGTGTATCCGTCAGCGTAAAATTATGGTAGCTTGACGTAATATCGTGCGAGAAGTTTACAATTGGGTTTATTAGAAAGCATTTAGATTGTTTTAACGGATGAAACTAGCTAGCAAGCTGAACTCACAAGGATCAAGGCGGTTCAATTGTAAAATGGCTGGTACGTCATTTAATTAAAATTCAGGCTTCTCTTACAAAAACGTATCCAAATTTTTACGTGAACAACAAAATCGTATGTACCTTCCCACGCAATTTTTTCGTGCAATATAAATTTCGCTTGAAATAAAATGCAGTTGAATTAAAAAATGGGATAATGAGGGGTAAAAAGAGTGTTTTTCCGTTTACAGATATGCGATTTTTCACGAAAAACGGATTGTGATTGACGCACAGCGTTGCGGCGAAACACCACGAAGGTGAATTCATGAAAATGTAGCTTGACTTCAAGGGGTCGGGGAGGAACTTGAGAAGACAAATGACACAAGGCCCGTGGGAGCAATACGCAGCTGGAGCAATGTTGTGGGATGGGAATTGCACGCCGCCGTCCGCACTCCATCGCCAAGTGACGCGCGCATCTAATTCCCTCGGGACTTTTTTCTTCTCCGGGACCCCGCCCTCTGTGAACCTGGGCGTAAACAATCGAAGGTTCGGCGTCGAACAAAACGTGTCGAGTAACTTGCCACCGCGTTCGTCATCCGCTTTGGGTGGGTCCCTGGCTGTACTTGCAGGTGGTCTAAAATAGGTCCGTAGGTCTAAAATATAGTAGGCTACGAAAAGATGGTTTGCTCTCATCCTCCTATCTTCTGTCAATGATTCTTAGCCTCACGTCTATCATCATTTTTTTCTTTTGACGGGGTAATTGGGAGAAACTGATGAAGATCAGTCAATTAGCGCTCTGCATTTTCGGGTTCTTCATCCTCGTTCGTTGACTTTGGCTGACAACGGTTTCGATAGCCATCCTGCTATCTAAACCGTTGTCAGCCTAAGTCGACGAACGAGGATGGAGAACCCGAAAATGCAGAGCGCTAATGGACAACCCCGCGAAATCCTACCCAAGAAGATCAGCCAATTCAATCCAATTCAAAGTACTTATGATTCAAAGTGGTATTTATTAGTTAAAATGTATAACGCCCGATTGTATAGATTAAAATGTGTAACGCCGATCACATGAAACTCCCACCCTCAATAGGCAGAGTAGAATTTTCACTTGTGCTTAATAACACTACATCATTACTAACTCTTCACACCGGTCGATTAGACCGGCATTATTTTATTTTGTTCTTTGCATGAAGTAGCATCTCGTAGTATTCATAAATTAACAGTATCAGTCATATTAACCACTAGATGCGTGTATAGCTTTGTTCTGCATGTTCATTTACGTATCACTCTCCCAGTTTCCGGTTCGACTGCGCACTGTTCTCCTGACTGTTTTTGGCCTGCGCCTAGCGCCAGGGGGAGCGTGCGGGGTTCTGATTTGTTCTGGGACGAGTGCTGCATGCCTGGTGTGGAATCACCCCGTGCCACACACCCTAGTGGTGGCTCGCACGGTACATCGTAGATGTAGATGTAAATACATCGTAGATTGTAATTGTTATTACATTGCACAAACTGGGAAAAACTAATTAAGATCAGTCAATTCAGCTCAATTCAACGTGTTTATGATTCGAAATGGTATCCATTAGTTAAAATGTATAACGCCAGATTGTGATGGTTTTTATGTTTCACAAGCCGGTTGAAAATGTATGGTGAGAATTACGAAACACATGAAATCACTGCTTCCTGTTGACAACAATTAAATGTTTGCCAAGCACTTGATTGATAACAACCATTCCTCTAATTTCTAACTAAAATGTAGTACATGTAATTGTACATTTCTAACATAATGTAGTACTACACAATTGTGACGAAGGTGCTAAATTATATTTCATTGAAAATGTTGAAATGGGAGCGTTTTATAAATTGGTTGTTGAAAAATTGGCGAAAGAGGTTGTTACTGTGAATCACTCACTTTTTCTTTCTTAACCAGTTCCTCCCCCTTTGAAAATCACTTCTTCATGACCCTGACCTTGATCGCTCTCATAGCTCGTAATCATCCGTATTACACCCTTCTTTAGCGTACCACCACCCCCCATTCCTCCAACCGTTCATGGTATAAATAAGAGAATGACTAGGAGAGGAGTTTGGTTTTGAGAGCTTGGTTTAGTAGCCTTTTGAAACTGACGTGTAAACGCTGAAGCTGGCAGAGGTAAAAATAAATTTTGTGTAAAATAACAAAGTCAATACTTCTCATTACTATGGGTGATTTCAACATAGTTAGCTCGCCAACAATTAATAATTAATTTCATTTTGAACGTGAGGCAAGTCCATTTTGCTAAAAAAAAGAGTTACAGCTAATTTTCATTAGAAATTAACTTAAAATTTATGTTTTCAATCAATTCACAATCATATCTTTGTATAGCAGTGTAGGTTGTATAGATATAATTGACAATTGATTAAAAACAGAAATTTTAATTTAATTTCTCATGAAATTAGCTGTAACTCTTTTTTATTAAACAAAATGGTCCCACTTTCAAAATCAACGGCTAAATTCTAGTCTGCCTTCTCTGACATCCTCAGATAACTGATTCTTATTGTCATTTAAGTATTTCAATTGATTTAATTATTATTTTCCTTAATTTTAATGCATTTTATTTCCTGTTTATTTTCATTATCTTTTTCGATATTATTCAAATTTGTCCTCCCTTTCATGTGTACCATGGTTTTTAGTGCATAGTAATCGTACTCCTGTCCTATCTTAACGCTGACCCACTGACGTGGCGTACGCGTCCATCTCTATTCGGCCTGATTCTTTCCGGCTCGCGGGAGACCACCCGCTGGCAGCAATACACCCACCCACCCTAGTCGAGAGACGAACGCGGTGACAAGTTTACTCGACACGTTTTGTACGTGCATAGCACACCTCCGATTGTTTACACCCCGCCGCCTGGGATGGAGGCTCGCCGTCCGGGTAAGAAGAAGAAAGAAGGCCCCCCGAAAGTCCCCAAAAGAGAATAAGACGCGCACGTCACAAGACAAGAGCGTGGTGGGATTCCCGTCCCACTTGCAAGTACGTACATACGTTGCTCCTCCTAAAGTTCCCACGGGTGCCTTCGTCCAATCCGTTCCGCCCAGCTCACCCTCCACGCGGGACTCCTCTAACTTCCTTGCTTACGGAAACGTAAAGGTGGCTCCACCATTAAAGTGACTTATATGCCAATTTATTCATATCCTGGATACTTACAGAAAAACATTTCCTCTATCTGATACGAACAAAAAGACTTTATTACCATTCCACGCAATTTTTCTCGCAAAATGAACTTGAAATTATATTGTGTAAGAAGGTTTGAGTCAAAACAAATACTAAATTCCTTTTTCACGTTCTTTTCGTCAAAAAAGGTCTAGTGATGACATGCGCTTGCTACTGAAAACATAGTTAAGACAAAAAATATGCAGATTATTCTAAAAATATATATATTTAATAAGCACTTTTTTCCGGGCTTAGAAGGTGACTCCAGGACCATGTAACATTTTAAAACAATTGCCTATCATATAAATAACGATAACCTTTCTATTCCACCAATAAAATAAATAACACTTTTCCTTTCTTTATAGCTTATGAACTCTATTTACTCACAGTTAAATTCCCTCCACATCAAAGGTTAGATATTTATCCGTACTAACTTATATGAAATACAACACGTCATTCAATAAAAACATATTATACATGAATCACAATATCAGGTGTATTTGTTACCTTTGTCAGTGTAGTATCATATTGGTTTCTTCGCCCTCTGGGCCACAGCGATAATTCCCTTTAGGAATTTCTATTTGCCTTCACGGCTCACTTCACTTTTTGCACACAAATGTATTCACTTGCACAAATAAATACCCTTTACCAATTAAATATGATTACATACATACATATTTAGTGACTTCTTTCATGGTTGTCGTCATGACACACATGCTTTGCGCAGATCCCTCGACTGGCTAAGGAAATCAGGCAGTTAACTATCACCGCTTCTCTCTACAAGTACTCAGCTTCAAGGTTGACTGCTCCCTGGTTATGTCTCGGGTAGTTCCAGCTGACCTCTGCTTACTTCCTTTTACAGTACGGCTAATACTTCCCTCGTACCGGAAACCACTACTTTATAAATACTTCTTCAGTTTTCTATGGTCTCTATGACGTAATTTCACCGCAGCGAGTGGCGTGGATTCGACCTTTATCTTGGTCCAGAGGAACTCGCCTGTATATATATTCATTTTCTCCCTCCTTCTATTTGAATGTTCTCGAAGGAATTTCCCCTCGTTTCCCTTCATGTGCAGGTGTTCACAACTTTAAACAATTGTATTTTTGCTGCTATCGTCTATTGTTTGGTTTCAGTTTGATCACGCTCTCAGGTCGTGGTCGCGTGTGCAGATGTTCGTAACTTTAAACAATAGTGTTTTTCTGCTTACGACTATTGTTTGGTTTCAGTTTGATCACGCACTCAGGTCGTGGTCTCTGTAGCGTAATTGTTGCTACCTCACACCTGTAACAGTGTGGAGTCTAAAAATATAACTCACTGCACGTACGTGGTTGCTTCTTAAAATATTTAACGTCGAAATATTCAACATGGCTGGGATTTCAGTCGGTTACAACCATTTCCATGGAATTGCCGCTTTTTGACTCCAAATATCACAGTAATAGGGTAGTTTCCTATTGTTGTATTGTTTTAATCGAAAGTTTATAACCCCGGGAGTACATACTTCAAGACGTTCCATTAAAAAGTGACGTCAAGTAATTTTCCTGATTAATTAAAAAGTGGTTTAACGAGGTGAAAACGCGACGGCAAACTATTGCATGCCGGGTAAATCTACGTTTGACGTAATGATGTGACTCCTCTCCCTGCCGCTAGGTAATGCTGCGAACGCCGCTAACAGCTGTAAGCTGCAGACGACGCATTCCGTGAAAGTACACAGCACTTCAGCAGTACATACATGAACCTGATATCAACGCTCTTCGAACTAAATGCATTTATGATTTTTTTACGAAATATGAGAATCGTCTTTTAATGTTTTAACTAAATCTGTAGGGCTTACTTCCAGGATTTCAAATCTTAGTGTCAGTGTTCTCAAACAATCCTCTAAGACCTTTTTCATGTTAGAACGCCATATTAGATTTATTATCTGAACCTATTGATCAATATGAATAATTTATTTTAGGCTATCATTTAAGCATTGCAACGAATCAGAAGAAGCGTCATCACTACACATTTTAATAAGTATTCCTCAGTGCCATAGGCTGGTAATCTTTTATGGTGGAAATTATCTTCCAGATTAACACCTACTGAATGGGCAGTAGCAAGTAATGAAAGCGCTCTTTCCATTGTGAATCGGCACGGTTGGCACTTGCGCAGTAAAACAGTTGCTTTCATTTATACGTGCAGAGGGTTCGGAGCTTGTAAGCACTTGATAAAAGGGTACTGCAATGTGCACTTCATGTACGATGGACCAATCGGCAATGAACTAATGCTACGACTCATCATGTGCTTTGTATAATAAACTACGCTGTTGCATTCACTCAGTGATTTCATTTCGTCATTTTATGTTGTCGATCATCTGAGGCTGCACCTAAAATTCATTTCATTAGGAGTCAATTTCACAGTCGTCAAACTTTCATTGTGCCTTTTCCGCTAATCCACGAATTAGAATTTAAGTCGCAGACACAAAAAACGCGAATAGCATTCAAAATTTATCAACACATGAGTGTTGATAACTTTTGTTTGTTGATAACGTGAGTGTTGATATGTTTTTAAGGTTTACGAGGTATGTCCTTAATGCAACTAATGAATTCGAGCAGTCATAGACAGGGAAATGAAAGTGAATTTTTATGACTCAATTCATCATGATTGTTATTAGGCGTCATATTTACGTGGTTATACGATAACTTAAATTTACGCGCAGTACTGCTGTACTAAATACTTGAGGTATTTCCGAATGATATTGGATATTTTTAGTTGAAACTGTTGGCGTTAACTTTAACGAACACGGTACTAATTATCCTTATTGGCTATAATTCTGATCTTATACGTCGAGCTTTCAATTTGCTATTTAAAAGGGTGTAAAATTAATTATGTTTGAATCAATTAGATAACTCTTCCCTTCCATACCCTTCGATGAATAGAGTTAACTAAATGAGGTAAATGGGATTAAAGGAAATAAATGGAAGTGTCAGTCTAGCGTAAGTCAAGGAATTATGACAAGTCAACGTAATGGACGATGGTAATCTCAGTTGTATGTTACGAAGAATCCTGTGCGAGAGAGCTGTCAAACCTGTTATTGTTCGACGGCTGTCCACATATTTTACCCTGGAAGTCATCTTTAGGGTGTGTGGCATGGGGTGAATTTTCACCTGCATATGTACCGCAATATCTGCTTAAAATTTCATAGAAACTACGAGTAAATATGCATTAGGAAGTACCTGCAAATATGTTGCAGGGATAGAATTTTCACCAACATTCACTACACTATTTGCTAAAAAAAAAGTAATTTTATTTGCAAGCACTTGCAATTACGTGGCACGTGTTGGATTTTTACTCACGTGCACTATACAATATGCTACAGAATATGAATTATGAGTATTAATGCATTTTTCAACTACATAAATTCATAGATATACCTACAAGAGTTACACCGAAAGCTTTTGGGTACTGCTGTGAGTACTCCTTATAAAGCAATTGAGCACCGAATTAATAGATGGCGAATAAACTAATTAGCTACTATGGGAAGTTCCCATTCGCTCTCGTGCGCTAATCGCTTCGCAACACAACTATCCACATGCTTTCCATTTTTTCCATCTAGCACACTTCAAAACAGATCGGGAGCAGAGTTGATTTTCGCTAAACAACAAAAAAACGTCCATAATCGCGTCTGCAATAGTTGTGTTTGCGTCGATTTTCCGTAAAAACGTAAAACATGGATATTTTTAAGTTTTTAACTACTTCGTGGTAAAACGCTCACGATTATACATATTTCTTTTGAACAAATTTGATTACTTTACGCAAACAATTCGGACGTGACCACTGTGGGCCTACATAATGCTACCTACCGGTAGGTTTTCCAAAGTTTCGCTAGCGCACATCGTGCCATTCAACGTCGTTCTTGTGCGCTAAATTGCGCTGAGATGTTCAGATGTGTGCTAAATTCAAAACCTTGAATAGAAAGCTCCTTTTGCCTTACACGGTAGACTACTTCTAATAGCAATAATCGGAACAATTGTTGATGATATATTAAATCGGGACAGAGGAATATAGGCATAAGAGGAGAGATAGATAATCAATCAATTTTTATAATGCATTCTTAAAAACTCATTTCACACATGAATTCAATAGAAAACAAAATTATCTAAACTATGATGTGCATATAAAGAAAATTCTACGATCCGTTTCGGAGTTATTAAGGTTGAAACTCGAGTCTACAAGATTTTGGCGCGGACAGTATGTTACTCATTGCCTTGTTCTCGGAAAAAAAGATCCCAGACGAAGGTGATGAACAAGGCGTTGTTGTTGTGTTTGTGGGAGCTGTGGAGTAAGGGTGGAGAAAATGAGAGTGACTTGGGCCATAGACATGACACACAAGGCACACACATGCCCGCGTAGTGAGGCAGTGGCTAAAAGAGGATCGGAGTCAGAAAGGGAGTGAAAAAAATGGAATCAGTGGGTCAAGGACGAGGAGACGGAGAGGGAAAAGGAGAAGAAAAAAGGGTCTTCTTTCCCTTTCTTCAAAAACGTTCCCTTTCAAAATTTAAGCACGGAGGGCCTCTCAATAAGGGACTCGTGGAGAAGGCAAAGTGATTTGGGGTGTCTGTTCCACTCACTAGGGTTTGTGGTGGGTGTGGGGGGGGGGGAAGAGAGATAAGAGGAGGGGTGGGTATAGCGTGGGAGTTGAGAAGGAGATGTACATCTCCACATACCTCTACTTTTCCCCGTTTCCGTCGCTGACGTACGTGCTATCGTAACTACCCACTTGCGCTCCCACTGGTTTAGAGTTGCAGGCTTTATATCTGAACGGTCAGGTCCCTTAAGTAGTTAGAGCGAGATAGAGTAGTCATAATGGTGACCATATTCGATTTTTATTGTTTTAATTCCAGCGTCTGTAAGAAGCGTGAAAAAAATATTGTAACATCAATGGCGCCAAACTATAATAATTAATTTTTTATAGAACCAAATGTAAAGGCCTTAGTTGCTGTTTTTGGTTTTATATGATATAAATAAATAAATATATTTATGACAAAAGTTCTCAGTAATTAAATAAATATACCTATCTACTTAAGTAGGTATCTAACTTGACTCATTATTTCCTGCCGCACGGCTAAAAAGCCTTCAAAACAACAGGTTTTTTTGCCATTCTTTAAAAATTACAGCGGAGATTAATAGATTAACTTTTATAAATAGTAGAGAAAACATGCGAGCTACACACAGTTTGTTGACAAAATCTAGGTGTTAGAAGCTCCTAATTATTTTTTCGATATTCTCCCTCTGGAGGGCACAGCCGTAATCTATCCCATGTGAAACAGCTTGTATTTTCAGGAAAATTGCTCGAAAAGTAGTTTGGTAGTGGGTTAATATTTTGATATAACTGGAAAGATGGGAGCTTTTCTTTAAAATAAGGAAAAAATCATTAAACTGTAGGTGAAGTGATTTTTTGCTCAAACTACCTTAACACTCCCATAAATCTCTGTAGAATGCAAAAGAAGAAGTCAATAGTAGATACATTTGCGAAAATATTTATTGACTGGAAAAATCTGAAGAGTGGACGTGGAGAAGAGGGGAAATGAAAAGTTGGTTCGCGAGGAAGACGAATGATGAAGCGTAAGATATACTTAGCTAGGGACAGAGATGGCGGTAGAGATTCGAAGAAGGCGAAAATTCGATGAAAAATGGATGAAGAAAATACTGACAAGAGTGTGGGTTTGTTGAAGAGGGTGATTGAATGGGGGATGTGGGGAAAGCGTGGAGACGGAAGAAAGAAAATATGAATTTGGGACGGCATAAGCAGAGGCTAAGAATACGATGACCTAAGTAGAGAATTTCTGCGGAACATATAGCTAGAGGAGTTTTGAGGGTTTAGAAAAAAGCCTGGAACGGGGTAAATTAGGGTCAAGCTTATCCGAATACCTCCCAATTAATTGGTAGAACGCCTAAAAATGAGGGTAAATTCTCGAAGGCTGGATTTAAATCTCGACAAATGTCCCCCGAGCGAATAAAAGATTAAAAAAAGAAAGAGGCACTCCGGGAGTGCCGACAGAAGTGAAAACTTGAAATAACGTGAGCATTTTTTAATGTAGGGAATAATTTCTAATGAAGTGTTTTATTAATCAGTAGAAAGTAGTTTCATGTATATAATAAATTAAATATTCATTTATTGCGCTATTGTACACAATTATTTTACATAAAAATTGTACACTTCAGAATAATCAACTTTCATCCATTATTTCAACAACTCTTTCATCATCACCGCCATCATCATCGGCAATATCTAATACTGATACAATAGACTTATGGTAACTAAAGTAAGAAACGAATAATTTTGATTCGAAATTGCTTAAATGTCTTGTAAATACTGCATCAACAGTAGTTTTATATTTCGTTGTGCCAAGATTGCGATCATTAGACCAAACTCACTATTTAAAAATTCAATCAATGGTAGATTTTTATCGTCTGCAAAGTTTATGTTTATGTATATATGAATAAGCTACTCAAATTGAACGTATTAAAAGAAATTGAGTTATATTGTACTAACCTTCACTATTCTTGTATCGAGTACACTCTCCTGCACGAGTATGGACTATTATATTATCCGGCACAATATTTGTAGCAACCCAAATTGAATGAACTAAACCGTGTATTAGATATATATATATATATATATATATATATATATATATATATAATGTAATATGAATAAAATTATAATACAGTTTATTTGACGGTGACGGTGACGCGAGTCCAATGGTTTTTACCCATCCACAAGTACTGTGTATATAGGGAGTATACTGTGTATATACAGAATATACAATTATACATATATTTAGCAGCAATGACGGTGACGGTGACGCGAGTCCAATGGCTTTTACCCATCCACAAAAGTGTGTATACAGAATATACAATTACACATATATTTAGTAGCAGTGATGGTGACGGTGACGGTGATGCGAGTCTAATGGTTTGTACCCATCCACAAGTACTGTGTATATAGCGAGTATATTGTGTATATACAGAATATACATAATTATACATATATGTAGTAGCGGTGACGGTGACGGTGACGCGAGTCCAATGTCTTTTACCCATCTACAAAAGTGCTCAACGCGACATAAGAAGTTTTCACTTCAAAAACACTATCAAGAAGGTGATTTCTTACAGACATACCTACGCAGTTTACTTTTGGGGTAAGCTCAGTCAATAAGTTCAAGCCGAGAGCAATTGACAAGTAAATTTAACTTAAAAACTAATCCAAATTGCCAATGAAATCAAAGTCATTTTCGACTCCTGTGCATACAACACGTGCGTGTGTACGATATTTGAGCTCTCACAGTCGCTGGTCACCTGGATGATCGAAATGCATGCATAGGAGTTAAAATTCTTTTGGTTTCATTGACAATTTGAATCAATATTTAATTTTTAATAAAAACATTCAAAGAGGTTTAAAATAGGATTTTATTCCTGTGTTTATTTCACTCACCCTGATGACGATGGACAAGTCATCCATTGAATCGTCGGTTCTGTTTATCAATTTAACCCAGTGGAATTCCCGAGAAAATTTTACAAGCATTCAAAGAAGTTAATTCCCTGTGCTAGGCCTGTAAAACTCAATTTTTTTTAACAATTCCCTATAAAATATCTTATTCTTGCTTACCTCATCCGCTTCTGATACACCAATGCATTGCTTCACACAAGACTGTAATTAATATTCTTACTATTCCTTCTCTAAAAATGTGGAGTTCTTCCATCAAATTCTCCCAAGACTTTCTCGGTCTAGCCCTTCCTCTCAGGCCATTTACTTATTTATCATAAAGCTGATTTGTTATTCGTCTCTCATTCAATCTCTCAAACTTTGCAAAACCAACGAATCATATTCTTTTCATACATGTCAATTACTTGAGCATTCCATATTACTTCATAACCTTCTAATTCCCAACCCTATCCTTTCCGCTTTGACCTAAAACACTTCTCAGATACCCCACATCCATTGCAATTGGCCGATATTTAATGCTTATTCTGGCATAACCAAGGTTACTGCTATAATACAATACAGTGGGAAGTAAACTGTGAGTCTTTGTAAACCTTCTTCCTCAAGAAAAACATTCATTCCTTGACATACTATTTAAGACTTTCCTTCCTGCATTCGTACTCTTTTAAATATTTTCATCAATACTCCCATCTTTCACATAATCGGTCAAGATGCAAAAAGACACCCTCTTTCTCAATTATCTCACCATTCACCGTCATCTTACAATCACTGTTCTCATATTTCTTGTAAAAAAAACCATTTTTTTTACGCGTTCCCCCTCAATTCCTTTCTATCTGTTGCTTCACAAAAGTTCCTTAACACCATAAAATCTCGAACCATTAGTAACTTATCAGTTATTTTTGCAACATTGTTTGTGTTACTCCTTTTTTACCCCTAAGAGATTATCACAGATGCTTTTTTCGTGCAACAATCCCTGTAGGACTTTGACTTCTACATCCTCTATGCACGTTTAAGCTAGTCCTGGCGTTTTTTCAATGATAGTAGGATATCTTAAATTATAAGGCATCTGAATCAAGTAGAACGGAGAAAAGCTTATACCCCAAACTACCCATTGCAGTTAAAGTAGTTTGATCGAGATATCACTTCACCTAGAATTTGATTTAATTGACTTCATGTAAAGAAAAAACTCATATTTCCAATATACCAAAATATGAGCTCCTTGCCTAACTACTTTTAGAGCAATTTTCCTAAAAATATAATATGTTTAGCATTAGAAAGATTACGGCTTTGCGACTTTAAGGCTTTACGACTTCATACTTCTTACAGATGCTGAAATTAAACAATGAAATTCGAATAAGATCTGGATTATGACATAGGAAATATCTCGCTCAAACTACCTTAATTCTACATTATCCGAGTTAATGTGACCTTTGGCTCCGCGAATAACGAAATTTTTGTATGACGTACGTAAATAATGAATTACACAGGCCATTTTCACGCTTTTCTGAAGTGGTGAGACGTATACTTATATTTAAAAATCACTTTTAAGTATTATTCTCTTTAACATTGCATTCCCCTTTCTCTCCATGAAATATGAGCGCATTTTCCAGGTGCAGGTCTCATTTTTCTCCAATTATCTCTAACATATCAGCAGTAAAATTTCTGCAAGGATGGTGTCCTCCAACTAACGGTTGAATCAAATAAAAAGCATTAGAAATTCTGTTAAAGCAACCAAAACTTAAATTGATTTTCATACATAGCTGGTCTTTCAGTGATCTAATGCATCAAATCTAATCTAATGATACAATGAGCTGTGGACGAGCTCGTATGTACATACCTGGGATAAAACGTTATCTCCTAAGCTTTCCACGCTATTTTTATCGTAAATTGAACTTGAAATTACATGGTGTTCAATGCGACAATAGGAGAAACACGGGGAAATAGTATTTTTTCCCTTAATATAAACGCCATATTCTAGGAAAACTGTTTATAAGAAGCAAAAACTCCGAGGAAGTTTGTTATAAATAAAATAGAGGCATCTTACCACTTTATTATTCAAGTAATTAGCAAATCACTGCGATATTTAAATTCAAAATTGGTAAACCCATAGAAACGGCGCTGCAGTCGGCTCCCAAGGCTAAAAAAGATATATTTTAAATATATTTGCGGAATAATCTGCATACTTTGTACCTTAATTTCGGCTTTCAATAGCTAGCGCATGTCATCAGCGAATGCAGGATTTTCTATACCAATTCATAAAAATAGTGAGAATTTTATAATTGTTTTGACTCACGCAGTCGTGGTGGAATATCTTTTTAAAACGTTTTTATAAGGTTGAGTTCTTGTCTGTTCGTCTGTTCGGTACAAATTTTGCAATCGATTTTTTGAAACTTTCTTTTGAGCTAAAGACTTGCAACTTTAAACGATGTTATGTTATGTTATATTATATAATGTTATGTTATATTATATTAATTTAATATTTAAAACGTTAAAAAAACGTTTTTATCGTAAAAAAAGTTTTTTTTCCATTAAAATTATTTGAGTAAATGATGAATGACTTATAGGTGGCGCCTGGGAAGGCGGTTGGCGCAGGGCTCCACTTAGTTTTTCGGCGTCTCGGACTCTCTCTCTCTTGGTCGGTTTCTTTCTGCATTTTCCCTCATCTCTTCCTTTCCTTTATCCTCCCTACACTTTCTTTCCCTCACCCACCCTCCCCTTAACCATACCCTCACCAACCCAATCCCTCTTCCTCTCCTTCTCCTGAGCGCAGGACGGTGCTCAACGAAGGGTGGCTAGGGATTGTAAAACGACAGTCGAGTCATCCCTACTAGTAGTATCGTAAACTGGGGAGTTGTAAAATGTTTCAAAGAGAAAATAGGGGGGAGGTGCAGCACTAAAAGCTAGAATTGAAGCCACCACCTTCGGCCCGAGTTTTAAGGCATTTTAAGCCTTAAACGGCCCCTTCAAATGAGCGCATTATCTCATCCCACTGCCATAAAAGTTTTACAAAGGTTGTCCCGGCATAGAGGGTTGCAGAACCGAGGTGAAAAAATACATTCATTAAGATCCATAACGAATGTGTGCTCACAAATGATCGCCACCGAAATGTAAAGATGACTTGGGATCTATCTCTTTTCGGGTTATCTCCGAGTGTTTTTTGACCGTGTTCTCACTCCAGCTGAAATATTATTGGGTTATGCTTACGGTAGTTAGAGCAAGACATTTATATTTCCTTAGTCATAATATTGGATTGGATATATGTAATGGAGACAATATTCTAATTTTAATTTTTTAATTTCAGCATCTGTAAGAAGTATGAAGCAAATATTTTTATACTAATGGAGCAAAAATATAGTTATGTATGTTAATAATTCTCTGTAATGAAATAAATATATCCCCAAAAGTCTATAACTTGACTCATTTTAAACGCCGTACGGTGAAATGTCTTCACAACAGAAGGTTTATTTTACGATTATGTAAAACTTACAGCGGGAAGTAATTGATACATTTCTATAAACAGTAGAGAAAACCTACAAACTAAACTTCGTTATTGTTTGACGAAATGTAGTCGTTAGAAATTCCAACTGTTGTCATTCTCCCTCTGGAACGTGCAGTCGTAACCTATCCCATGCAAAACGGTTAACTATATTTTTAGGAAAATTGCTCGAAAAGTATTTCGACAAGGAGTTAGTACTTTGATATCATCGGAAAGATGAGTTTTTTTATTTTGAGTAATTAATATCGTCATTGTTTTCATAATAACTCTTTTATCTAGTACCTAAACACTCAAGTGGGTAATTGTGTATCCGCTATCTTTCTTACTTATGAATTTTATAAGTACTAAACTCCATTCCATCAGGCCAAATAGGATACGAGATCATTTATGAAACCAATGGAGCTACCTATTGAATGTTTTTGCAACGCAAACCGAACGAATGATTTGAACTAGATCTTATATATCTTTATGATGCATAGTATGTATTGTTTCTCCACTGGGTCATGAGTAACCGAAAATTGAAGGATACGAAAGTGTACAATACTCCTTCCCAATTTATTGTATGGTAGGGAAACTTTGGTTAATTACATAAAATAAACTTACTCAAGTAGAAGATATGTCATTGTGTTATTTACAGGGTTGTTGAGGGTAGCAAAGACAAAGAACTCCTGCAAAACGATTTAAATGCTTTAGAGCACTGGGGAAAAACAAAAGGAATGATCAAAAATCATCATCATATATATTATTTCTCAAGGGCTTTTTTTTGTCGGTACGCCATAACTTCCTTAATACTTCATCAATTTTCATAAATGAAGCATCATTTTAAAGCTTTTCTTAACCACTATACCGGAAAAATATACAAATTACTCACATTTCCGTTGTTTTTCGAAAAGTTACAATTGAAAAAAAAAACGGTTTTTTGAAATCCCGCCCTCGACCTATCGATCCTCTATCGAGAACATTGAGATATATCGAAATGAAACCGATTTCAATTTCATGCATCTATTATCTCAATCCGCATTTAATTTAGACTTAAAATATTGATTTAAGGTATTCGATCTGCTGATCTAGGTATTAATAAAATGAACTAAATTAATCAAAACTTGAATTTATATTTACTTCCACAAACCGCTCGCAGTCATTTGTTTCTACATAGTCCAAGACGACCAACTTACTTCGTCTCTGCTCTCTACGATAATCAAACCCGGCGATCAAATCAGATTATTCACTTTAAAGAAATCTACACAAGTTCAACTCAAAAGTAAGTACCGTATGGATTCTGACGCACTAACTCCAAGGTACTAACTATACGGTGTGCACTTCAATTAAGTGGGATTTGAGGAGGATACAGTGCGAATGCTTCGCACGGGTCGACTAGTATTAATAAAAACAAATCTTATAAGGTTTGGTAGGACACAATAAATAGTACAATGCAAATATACGCTTGGGGGTGATTCACTTGATGAAGACAAATTTTGTAAATACTTAGGAGTTAATTTGATATCTGATTTAAACTGGTGACCGCAGGTGGATAGAGTCGCAACGAAAGCGTCCAAGATTTTAAATTTTGTTATGCGGATATTGAGGGAGAGCACGCGCGACACAAAAGAGTTCGCATAAAAGACACTTGTGCGTCACATTCTAGAGTATGAGCCGCGGTCTGGGACCCACATCTTTCGGGGCAGATAATAACCATAGGAAAGGTCCAAAGGAGGGCGGCAAGGTTTGTAATGGGAAATTATAATAGAGAAGCCAGTGTAAGTGCAATGATCACTAAATTAGCATGGGAATCGCTGAAAGAGTGATGAGGAATATCTCGCAGCTGAAGGCCATATATAAAGCATATGTTGGGGAAACTGCCTGGGTGGATATAACAGGGAGTCTAAGATATCCGGATTACTTCTCTAGGAAGGACCATGAGTTTAAAATCGAGCCCCCCAAACAGAGAACTAACAGGGGGAAATTGTCCTTCTCATGACATGTATTTGTATTGTTTTTTAAAATGAATATGTATTATCTAATACCTTTATATGTATTTTAAGTTACCACCTGGCCATAGGGTCAACTTGTAACTGTATTACCGTATTTCTCCGAATATAAGCCGCACTCGAATATAAGCCGCATACCGTTTTTGAGGTCTCAAACAGGGAAAAAAGTTAATACGCGAATTTAAGCCGCACCCTTTTTAGTGCATCTTGTACCACCTACAGTATTAGGTATTATAATTTTACATCTGTTTTTACATTTCCTATGTAACTGTGACACAATGTTACGTATATTATCCTTTAATATATGAATAAATTGTGCACCAATTTGACCTTTTTCATCGTTATTTCTTACTTTCCCCGTGGCTTGGGTGAGTTTAGCAGGCGTCCGCGTGAATCTGAATTGCTGGTTTGCTCAAATCGGCCATTTTTACGATTTTTAAGAGAGTTCTCGAATTTAAGCCGCAACTCGTATATAAGCCGAACCGCGATTTTGAGGCCCGAAAATCGGGGAAAAAAGTGCGGTTTATATTCGGAGAAATACGGTATCTAATAATATAGTATGGTTGAAAGAGGCTCAGAGATTACAGTGGCTAGGACATATTGAAATAATGAACGAGACTGCCATGCCATCGAGGCTGTTTTACGAAAACATATGCTGCAAGGAAGAAAGGAAGGCCCAGGCTGACATGGTTAGAAGACGTATATGAAAAACTCAATAGGATTAAAGTGGAAGGCTGGAGGAGGACAATGAACTACGACATCCCTCATCTATGATGCGATTGCCTACCAAACAAACCTGGAGAAAGACTCACTGAAGGGTTTAACCAATCATAAGTCCGTACACAAGACAGTGACCTTCACTTTTGGGTTCACTAGTTTAGAAAACAAATGAGTTTGCCAACATTTTATTTTTAAGCAATACTAATTTTAGACTGCAGAGTCTCTAGTGTCTCCCCACCAATCCCTTTCATCAGATTTGTAGTCAATAATATCTCCTGATCTTGCGTGCAAGTTTTGACGAAACATGCGTTTTTCCACCATATTTTGTGTATATAGTTTATGAATCTTTCTGTTTAGACTCCCAAATACTCGCTGTGTGCCTATCAGTAATGTAGCCTTATTTGATTGACATACAATTGACATATACTTACTACTAAAAAAATAACATGTAATGACAGTGATCACCGTTTTTCCTGAGGAGTCGCGTAATCCCCTGCAACAATTCAGATAACGGAAGACAACGGTTTAATAAAAACATATCTTTATACCAACCAATGCATTTTCGGTCAAATATCGCGTCCTCATCAACAGGCATTCTAGGCAAAGGGTAATTTCATTTACTTTCCAGCATGACTATTATCAGGAGTAACATGAATACTACTGATTTTCCAGAAAAATATCCATTTTTGTTGAGGCATTCTCAGTGACATTAATGTGAAGCCATTGGAATCGGACACCTACGATTGTGTGTCACTGGCAATATCTGCAGTGATTTTTTGTCATCAATATTTTTATTATCTTTGCCTTGCGCCTATAGTTTCTTCATGTCAATTTTTAAGTTTTACTTCCTCTTTTATGGAATACTACCGAGTTGAGCTGCTAGCGGGCAACCTGGGGTTTGAGTGGAAAAAAAGAAAATATCGAGTGCTTTTTTTGCCTAGGAAGCAGGATAACCGGTGATGGGCGAAGCAAGATAAGAAAAGCATAGGAAAAAAGTTAAGTATTACACTAGAAAAAGAACTAAGCCAACAGCACAACTTTGGAGATAAGGAAACTGTTGAAGCATCTATGCCAAGAATGCCATTGATAGATCGTGGAACAGCCTACACAATAATGGCCTTCAGAAGATCCCATCGCCAGATACCATAGTCGTATTTTCTAGAACTAACAGTCGTTTTATTGTGCCGAACACCAAAGCCTTCAGTACTTCAGATGTTATCCTATTACAGCCCTTTACTTTCTTTTCATGACATCATGTATTGCCCTCTGTAAATCTTATTTTTTCTATCCTAGATTCTCCTCGTCACGTCCCCGCTCACTTTTTCAGATAAGCTGGAATGCCATCTTACAGATGAGCTCGATAAACACGAAAAAGAGCATTCGCATTCTTCTGATTTCAAACAGGATATCTTATATAACTGTAGCAAAAGTTTTTTTTTCAGTACACGTTAAGGCCATCGAAGAATAGATCGAAGCCTTCAAAAATGTTAGTGGTAAGGATAGGTTGATATTTATCTGAAAAATGTATACCTTCCAGAAATGGCCTCATAACTCATTTTGATAGGTGGAATAGAGTTTAAAATACTTAATATTTCCGTAAGTAATCAAGATGACGATGCGCTATGCACTTAGAAGCTTAATTACAAGATAAAAAAGTTATTATGCGTCGAATGATAATTTTTTTACTCAGGCTGTCTATTATTAATGTGCATAAGCAGTTTATACACATAGGATAAATATAAATAACATTTATCCAGCGGAAGAAGGGTAGACCAAGCATTCGAAGCAATTGAAATTGACATTCTCAGGCGTTACTTTGTGAAAATCCTAATTGACAGAATAAATATAAACTTTGTAAATTTCAAAATGGATTTTATTCCTGAATATGACGCCTTTGCGACGAAACCGGTCGTATTGAATAAAATACATTTTGAAATTTACAAATTTTGTATTGATTCGAAGCAATAGCTATTGAGAGAAAATTTATAAAACCGATATTTCCTTAACCCTAATTTACTAATGATGTACATCACTGTCTGGATTTCATAACTAACGATCCTATGGCTAAATATTCGTGTAACCGGCCAAAAGGGCCAGCTTTTTAACCGACAGCTAATTAGCTCCTCGTTGTTGAGAGAGTAACTGAGTTTTCGTCTAGCGGAGCAGGGATACAAAAACGGTCCCAATGTGGTGGTTTACCGTTGCCTTCAGCAGCATTTCAAGTGTCATCGACCTCTGTTAGGTTCATCATCCTTTTGGGGGTGATGTCTCACTCCAAGGGCGAGTGAATGACCTTCTGCCCCAACAATCACCCCCATCCGCCTTCCGAATAGGACATAGGGTCGTTACGAATGCAGAGAGAAATGACCTCAAAATCAAACTGTCATGACGGAGCATTGAATAAATATATGGCCGTGAATGAGAAAATATTACAAAACTCATAAATGGATTAACATCAGGTGGATTTTAATCATTAGACATCGTTCGGGTTAAAAAACATTATTACAATTACATGCATACACACATACATTAGAGTAATTCTTCATTTTGTGAATACATGTAGAGGCCTCGGTATAAAAAAATTGAGTGTAACTCTATTAAGACCATCTACGTTTTTATACATGTAGTATTATTAATGTACTAATTACAAATTGTATTAGGTAGAGAGGAGAAGATATGCCGATGAAGCTGTAGCTTCTTTAAAAAAACAGTTCCAAGGTACCTAATACTGTAGATATATATATATACATATATATATATCTTATGTACATATATATATATATATGAGTACTCTCTCCAGTTCGGAAGAAGACTGTTGAATGCTGTCGAAAATTAAACAACCATTCGTGTGAGTTTCTTTTGTTTGTGCCACTATGTTTTTACTTGTCACGCCTTATTGGGTATATTTTCACCACGTGTGAGCTTCGTCGATTGAATATACAATATATATATATTTCCGAAACGTCGTCAAGGAATATCCATTTGATTTGTTGACCTACCTTCGGTAATTATCATAATTTCTCTGTCTACCCCTTCCTCTCATACCATTCATCATAGATAATTATTACCAATACATCTGTTTCGTTATTTGACTCTCGTCCATTCTCTCGATATGGCCAAACCAACAAAGCACACTCCTTTCATATATGTCCATTACTGTAGCATCCAACCCACATTCTTTCATCACCCACGCATTCCTAAGCCTATCCATCATACTTTTGCCGAAAAAACTTCTCAGATACCCCATTCCCAATACATTTAGTTTACTCTTGGGCTTATCCGGACAATCCCAGGTTTCTCTGTCATCGTTGGGAGGAGAACACTTTTGGACACTGAGTGATAATCTCTTTATAAATCAGTCAGTGGGACATTCTTCCTTATTTACGACAAGAAGAAGACCAAATGACCATGATATCATCATCATGTAGGCTAGAGATGAGATTAAAATTTATTATTAAGTATTTTAAACTCTATTCCACCTAGCAAAATGAGTTATGAGGCCATTTCTGGAAGGCATACATTTTTCAGATAAATATCAACCTATCCTTACCACTAACATTTTTGAAGGCTTCGATCTATTTTTCGATGGCCTTAACGTGTACTGAAAAAATTTATTAAATAAATAAATAAGTAAATAAATAAATAAATAAATAAATAAATAAATAAATAAATAAATAAATAAATAAATAAATAAATAAATAAATAAATAAATAAATAAATAAATAAATAAATAAATAAATAAATAAATAAATAAATAAATAAATAAATAAATAAATAAATAAATAAATAAATAAATAAATAAATAAATAAATAAATAAAAGTCCTGACAAACAGATCACACCAGACAACTTCGGAGTTTACTTTGTATGTTTCCTCAGTTGTATTTAGGAATGAATTTAAATACCTACTATCCGTAATAATTCCAATTAAATCGCACAAAAATAATATTGTGAAGGCGTTTTCGGCTATACCAGCGTGAAAAAAAGTCAAGTAAAAGCCTCAAATATTTAGGTATATTTTAATAATCACGGAGAAGTTTAGTCATTAAAAATGTGTCTGACTTGTCAAGACAAAACCTGCTCCATGCAAACTACAATTGTATAAATGTGTAATAAATTTCGAATACAGTCTCTCATGTGATTTGAGAAAAACCTCGCTTAAGCTATCATAATGGCCGGCTGCAGAAAAGAAACCCAAAAGAGTGATAAAATCTATAATTCCGGGCACTCAGCATGTAATGCAGTGAATATTCGCTAACTTTTTGACTCCATGAATGACTCATAACTGATTCGGCGAGATGGAATAGATTCACATTAAAACCTCTATTGTACGGACAGCAGCGATCCATAATAATGTGTCCTTGCGTCCTTATGCTTGAGGCTTAGCAATCAGATTGATACATACATTCTGTGTCATGTATGAAAGTTGATGCATCGAAATTTGAAAGGAATTGATGACTACACCAAATGTTTTTTGTGGAAACATTTTTGGAAAAATATTTATTATTAAATAATGTCACGAAAACTCAATGCTAAAAGAAGACGGTCTATAAATTCTAAACGTTTTGCTGACTTTAAGAAATCCACCAAAATACAGGTGTCCATACCCAAAGGTAGGAGTGTCCGTATGTGAAAGGGTCCGGCCAAGAAAAATTTGCACGAAAATCAGCAAGGGAATTAAATATTGTCCATAAGTTAAAGGTGTCTGTTTGTAAAGGTTTTGCGGTATAAACCTACTATTTCCATAGATAACCAAGATGGCGGATGTGAAATGAACCGCATGGAGGCTTAATTACCTGATATAAGAGTTATTATGCGACTAATGACGAGTTTATTTATTCATACTGTCAATCAACAACATGTGCGTGTAATGTTATGCATAGGATTTTGATGATAAGACATAAATTTTATCCAGTGGTAAGAGACCACACATTCAAAGCAATTACATATTATGGATAAGTAATGAAAGCGATAGTTTTATGCAACCCGAATTTAAAAAATGAGGTCCACAACTTTATGGATCTCGTAACTATCGATACAATAGGTAAATGTTATCACAGCAGGCAATACACTATGGAATCGATATTTATGCAATCCATAAAGTTGTGCACCTCATTCCTTAATTCGGATTGCATGAAACTATCGCTTTCTGCACTCATAACTCAATAGTCATCGCTCTGGTCATTCTATTATAACTGTATAGAATTATTGTATGTCAATTTAATACATACTTACGTTTACTTGTCTCCCTTATAAATAGCCAGTTAGGGTAAACGGACATACTAACTTTTTTATCATGCAATCAATTCTCCAAGTGGTTCATTACTCATCCCTCATATTGGTTACTCATGGAATTCCCTTCCGCTATTACATCAGCCAACTCGAAAAAAGTTTCCTCCTAACCCCTTTCCAAACTGTCTTTTGTTTGTATATTTTATACAATACTGCTTAATTTTGATGAAATACTGCCAAATTATGGTGCTATATGTTTTAAAGGAAAGCTCTCATTACTCTACATTCAATATAAGGTCAATTATGGCTATTTATGGATATATATTAATGAAATCATAATCAATTACAAAGAATCTTGATGGTTCCAATAATTATTTAGATCACTTGTGCAGCCAATGACTTAATTGCACGCTACTACACTGCATATTGAACGGAAACTTCATTTATCTCATCTCTCTTACACGCAAATGGATACAAATGTTTCTGAAACCGACCAAAATTCAAGGTAGCGCAAAATTTTCTGTGAGCCGTCCATTAATACCAAGGCTAAGAGGTTAGGATCCTCCGCAAAAGATATTATGCTTGGGGAACGGACGATCGTCTGTGGAAAGTCAGTGACAGTAATCGCATATGAAAACAGCAAACTGTCGTACAATTTAGCAAAAGTACCGTATGCAATACAACACAAATTCATCTACATATACATAATAGCCTGCAAGCCACCTCAAGGGTATGTGGCAGGGGGTGAGTTATCACCAACATGGTCTACACTCTACCCTAATTAAGTTAATGAAGCTACAACTGTTAATACATTAAACAAAACCATAATTATTTCCAGGAGGTGACAATTCACCAACAAGCACTGCTTTATTGGTTTTGTTTGGGGAGAAAAAATTTATATACATGTATTTTCTTACAACATAAATGCACAGAGATACAAGAGTTAAACTGAAATCCTTCACAAGGTGGTGTTGGTACTGGATATCAGATAAAGACACAAGCGTTAGGGAGCAAATGAACTAATTACCTACATTACCTATCAACAAACCTAGTTTAAAATATCATTGGCAGCTGCTCTGGTCTCTTATCATTCACCGTAAAAATGACATTTTAAATCTGTCCGTTCTGGAATCTAGTTCCCTAGTTTTATTCACATGACTGATCTCCTGTAGTACGTGGGGTTTCGTAAAAAGTTATTAACGTCGTCAGATATAAAATCTGTTTGGAACTTACATAAAAGACTAAGTTTAAATTGTAATCTACGATCTGAAAGCGATTCCCATCCTAGTTATTGCAAAAGTTCAGTGACACTAACGACACTCGTTATTTGACAATCAATAATTATCGTAAGTGGACAATATGTCCAACTCGCGGATGCTGATAGGAGGAAACCATGCGATAAAAACTAGTATTTTCGCATTCGATTATTATGGCGCCGTTCAGAGAATAGGAAGAAGCACTGATTCATAATCTCGCTCGCGAGTTTACGAGTTCAACAATGACTCTCCACACCTGAGATGACTTCTTGGCACGACTTAGAAGTCAAATCACCCGAATATTTCTCAAGTGCCCCATTCAATTCCATTCTCGTTGCATAGGGATTTTTACTGCGGCCCCTGCAGCAGCTCCATTCCTCTCTACCCGTGTTTGTCACGCCAATATGGTCAGGGGTGGCAATAAACCACTCATGTTCGGCATGTGCGCGCTTGAGTATATCCCTTAGCCCGAGCGGCCGAGGCGACTCCGCTCAGCTCCAGCCCTTCTAAACACCCCCTTCCCCTCCTCGATCTTTGCAAAGTTATTTAGAGTGTAGGGCTTGTCAAATGAGGGTGGGAAAGCCTGCTATTACTTCCCCCCCGCCCCGCGCCTGTCCCTTGGGGAAGGGGCACTTTTCCGTCGGCGAGCTGGGCCTTAATTTGAGGGCGTTGTGTCCCTAGGGTGAGGGTGTGGTAAAGGCGGGCGTCTTATTCCGCACGGTAGCCGGTACTGCACGCACTAGCACGGCTCAGTCCATTCTTCCTTAGGGTGTTCACTTTCTTTCCCCCCTATAAAAGGCCCTTAAAAGGACCTCTGTTCACTACTGCCTTCTCACCCACTATAAAGGCCCTTAAAAGGACAGAAATATTCACTCTCCCCCCCCTCCTCCCCCCGGCAAACCTTCAATAAGGCGCCCCCCCTTAAGTTACCGTCTCGACCCATTCTTGATTTGTATTCCTTACCCCTCTTTGCCGCCTCACTGGGCTTACGCCTCTCTGGCTGGACTGGGCTAGCTTTTCCCTCCGTGCCTAATTTCTTCCGTCGCCCGTGTTTATTCGTGAGAAATCGCCGAGGCGAGGAAGGGGAAAAGGAGAGAAGCCTCCCATAAAATCTTCCGAGTGGTCTCGGGAGTGCTGATGGCATCCGTGGCGGAAGAAATTCGCCACAAAATCCACTAGACTTGGGAGTTCGGGCGTGGAAAGGGGAGACTGGTGAAAAGCGTGCATGATTGTTTCTGGCGCATCTTTACGAAGCTACCAATTAAGGTGTGACCTGAATAGATAGGTTAAGTTGTCTTGTATTAATAATATACAATACATTTAAGGCAATATACAGTTAAAGTTGTCTTGTATTAATTATATACAATACATGCAAATCAGTCTTAAGGAGGAAAGTTTGTAAAAAACGTTTCTTTTTGTAATAACCTTTTCTGTGTTTAGACCGCTTTGTTCATGTTACAATCGCAATTGTATGGAGATTTGGCCTTTCTTGACAGACAGTTCAAGTAATCGTTGCCAAAGATTCGTTATCTTTATTTAACTTCAGCAGGTGTACGATGTAACTAGGGTGGATATGAAGCACTAATCTTCAATGTTCAAAAAGAGGCACAGGATATTTTTTTTAATTGTTCGCTTCTTCAAAAAAATAGTCTGCTCGTAGATTTGAGTAAAAATTGAAACTAATAAAGAAGTATATTTAAATTACATCGAATCCCTGATGAATTTAATTAAAGTAGTTGTCATTTTATTATAAATTAATTAATAGGATTTATAGACGTGATGGAGAGAGGTAGAGCATATGCTGTGCTGAAGAATGAAATAGTGTTTGAAGACAAAACCTCCCACCGTAAATAGGCGTATTCCTACTTCCATATAATCCTACCTTTACCGGTATATCACCACTAAAAATAAACCAATCAACCAGTTCTGTTTTACAAAAATTGACGCCAAAACTTGTCTAGTACAAGGTAACTGCCATGCATATTGCTCGGTCTAAAAATATTCTCAAATTCGTAAAATCCCTAATTGTGAAATTTATACCAGTATGAAATAGCTTCCATTAATTTCCCGCTGATTGTGCTAAACTTGATTTAACTTTTGGCATCATTTTACCTAACTACCGACCCCTTTGTGGCTTAATGGACGGTAAAAATTGCCCTCTACATATTTACAATGCGGCCAGTTAAATTATTTTTATATAAGAAACATTTTACAGAAATAATTATTTTTATTATGCGAGACATATTAAGAATTCAGAATATAAATATCCGCATATGACCGATGTCATATTTCAATAAAAACTGCGATATTCCCTTAAAATGATTATATTGCCCTAATTTCTGTGGCTTTTCGTTCAATCGTTACATTTTCTACTGTTTTCTCATATCCTTCTCTTTACAGTAGACGGATAAGAGCATAGGTTTGGTTTAAAACTGATTCTTTTTAAGCTGAATATTTTTCCTGCATATTTCTCATTCGAAACATGATTTAATTATATTCAGAGGGCCGAGTTATTAGTAAAAACTGTTAGCGGCCTAAGAAATTGGGAACTTGCATTGTTAAAAATCAATGGTTAGCAAAGTTTACATTCCTAAATACGTATGATAAATAGATACATGTCATGTCGAATGAAAGGGATTCCCATACCTTTCTTCAACGTCCTTTTTTATATTCAGAAATTAAGTACCGTCAGTGGAGTAAGTTCGTAACCCTTTCACTGCAATCAAGTTTTAAATAGGACGAGGAAAGACTGCGGGGGCCATTTTTGTGTAGTACTACCTATTTTTCGTTCCATTAATTGCAATTGTAAGTAGTAAAAAAAAAATTCTTTTTATATTCTATAAAGTTAAATATTTGTAAGATTGAAGGCATATTTGACAGTAAAATGGTGAAAATAATTATTTTTAATTGCATTTTTAAGGTAATTAAAATAAAAGCAATGTCATTATCCGCATAGAATACAAAATCGGTTCGCTTGAGTTTTCGCATATGGACTGTGGGCCGATATATCAGGCCATTGGCAGTAAAAAGGGTAAAATGTCGGATTGTAATCAATCGTTTACGCAAAAAATATCCCGAAATGTTATTTTGATCATTAAAAATGATAGTCTTAAATGTTCAGTGTGTCCAGGCTTCAGAATCCTTTAATTCAAGTCCTCATGGGAGTGTGACCATGTGATTCCATGTGACCAAAGTGAGTCCATGTGACTCGGACCCATCTCCCGAAATTTTGAATTAATTTTTTTAATTTGGCACTAAAGAAGAAAGCTTTTGTTTTTTTTATCTGATAGATTTGAATTTTTTTTTGCTTTGGATTCCGCAATCTTAATGACGTTTGAGATGCTAAAATTTTAGACATCGGCTGTTACACTGCAGTCGCAATTGGGTATTTTCCACGTATTTCAAACTATCGATATTCTGATTCAGTTACTTGAACTTATTGCATTGGTTAAAAATTTTCTTATCAATCAATGTGTGAATTTTGGTTTTAAAAGCTAAATAAAGTAGAAGGTTACGAAAGCTCCCGAGCACACTCCGAAAACAACCGAATGGCCTGTGACGTCATTTTCGCTGTTTACATTTAGACCCAGGCGTTTCCTTATGCTTACAGTGGAAACAAATGCGGCGAAATTAGTTTCTGACGTGTTCGCGTTTCTATATATGCCTTTAAATGGCATCTAAGTAAGGGATATAGATGGTATTTTGTACCACAATGTAAAAATACATCGGTTGAAACACCGAACAAGAAATTTATTCATGCAATCACGACATTGAATGATTGAAATTTCTTCCTTGGATTTCTCAATGTCCACCCGTAAAAATATATGCTTTACTCTGTACTTTGTGTTCTGGACATATTCTTGCAATGACTGAGCACAGTGGTCCATCTATCTTTACTTTGACGTATCCTATAGCATTATCACCATAACTCTCACGAGAAGAATTATAATATAACAACACTGAAATTAAACTTTGAATAGACATTTAGGATATGAGAATCTATTTTCAGGCATTTCTACAGCAGATAAGTCACTTCTAGAAACCTCCTCTACAGACAATCACTAATTACTAAATAAAAAATTAACGTTTTAGGTGTGTCGAGTATTGCCAGCACAAACATTTGGCGAGTACTGTGTTATGTTGATATGTTACTAAGATACTGTTTGTTTACTGTTGCATGGACTGATATGGACTTCGATAAAGAAAGAAGTATCATAATGATTATGAGTGTATTGGAAAAACAGTTAATAAAGTTCATACACCAAATACATAATTATATTGTTCAAAAATGATATAAATTAGTAATGACGATTTTAAAAGCAAACTTTAGGCTTACATTTTTTGGACTAAAGCTCAACGAATTTCCGCAGCATTAAATCGCTCGTCCTTCTTCATTAAAACGCCTACCATAAACATATCCACTTTGGGTAAATGTGGTTTTAATGAAACCATTGCACGCCATAGTCTTTGTTTTCAATGAAAAATCTTTAAATATACGGTAGATCTTCTACAGTTACTACTTTCTCCCTCACATCCGTCTATTGCTCAGCGAAAATGACGTCAAGCCAATCAGATTTCGTTTCGCAGCGGCGTAAAAAAATTTGAAATTTCGACTATTTTAATCTTAAATATCTCAATTAATATTGAATCAATTTTAAAACTACTTTCACTCCGCAAGCTTGTTCGAGTTTAAGTATCATATAAAGATCCGTAAACTTAAATTTAAAATTTTGGAAAATACCCAATTGCACTATTAATTTCTCAGATATATTTTACATTCTTTTACAATCTTAAAATAATTTTCAATCCCCTCACTCCTGCTTGAACCTACTCAACATGGAACAACAGCATTTCAAAAACAATTGAAATCCTGGTTACGTCACTGCCCAATGGGACACGCATTGGGTGGACACCATAAGTGGACTACGAAAAATCGCATCCTTTTCACCGCGAGTTCAAGAGTGGAAATATTTTGAGTGACCCCACCCCCTGCCATTCGTCTCGAGTGCAGTTCCCAGTCGACCTGGTTCGAAGTGCAGATCGAATGGGAAGGGGGACGCGTTAAGATCCGAGCATTTTTGTGCGTTCTTTCCATGCCTCCGGAGAACAATGAATCCTGCAATGTTTAGGACAAGGGTCGGCGAGGAGAATCGACCGAAGAGATGCTTTTGCTTTTGGTTTGAAGAAGTCTCCGACGGACAGGCGAAGAAGAAGCGGTGGTGCTTGTCTTATTATGAGTCCTACAATGTTAGGACAAAGGTCGGAAAGGAGGATCTCTCTATCTCTCTCTCTGAGATACAATTCGGATCAGGAACTTATCGTAATTGATTACGTCTTCTTCTCCTAGGCCTAGGACCACGTAAAATAACCAAACGCATTTATTTTAATTTTTTTACCTTCCGCTTCTTTTCTTGCTCCCCATAATTATTCGTCCTTCCGCTTTGCTGTCTCCTCTTCTCTTCTGTCGAAATTTTATTTCTTTTCTTCATTCCCCCCTTCCAGAAAACCTTGAAGTTCCATATCAATCTTTTAAATGTACGCCCCGTTTATACAACAGCCGTACGTACCAACGTAGTAACTCTACATACGTTTACACGACATTGTCGATGCAGCTGTGGGAATCATCTCAAGGAATGGCCGCAAGCATGTGAAACGCCAGCAGTTAATTTAAAATGAAGTTGGAATTCCAGCATTCATGATACATTTTGCAATATTCGCAATGGTTTCAAGAGTAAATGAAACTCTTCTCTGTTAATCAAACACATTTACATCACGCCATTATCCATTTTGTGTTCCTTTGCGTGTGTGTTTTGTTTTCTGAGTGTCGCGCTTCATATTTCCGGAGCCAGCACCAACTGCCGTAAGGTAGGAAGCGTTAGGTACTACGTGTTACGGCTGTACGGAAGTGTGCGTTTCCATGGCGTTTTGGGCCTACAGGCGTAAATGCTACGTCGGTACGTACAACATGTTTTGTAAACGGGGCATTAGTTTTACCCTGTATTGTCTTCCGTTGCCCCCATCTCTTCCGTGTGTTTTTCTTTATCCCTTGCTATTTTTTGCTATTCTCACTCTCGTAATTAGGATTAAAATTGGTTTTGTGTGTTTACCTACTGTGGTCCATCCTCATTATATGTCCAAAAATGAATTTGGTGAAGCTTAAATAGAATCTATTTCTGATGAACTGGCTACCTGATCTTACAAATTCACACAAATATTTATTTAACCTCCAAGTCCTAGTTTCAGACGTAGGAGGCTATCATTGATTGATATGACATTCCAATGATTTGCATATAGGAGGCAAATATCACTGACTCACTCACTGAATAATCACAATACCTCTGGAACCACTGAACGTAATACAATGAAATTTTAGGTTTAGGTCCGTCGGAGGCCTTAAATATTTGTTTAAATCTTTTAAAAATTTGATAAAAACTATTATTTGTTATTTTTAATTTCATACTTAATAACAACAACAGGATTTTTAAAAATTAATCGGATATACATTGCGAGTATTGTACATGGAGTATTTCAGAGGAAAAATTATTAGCTGAAATATTATTACATTTTTTTGGACTCCTTACATGATCTTTATAATTGCCTATTACACTAAAAATGTCGGTTATCATAGTAGAAGGTTCTGAAGAAAATTTCATTTCTAAAAATAGTGAGAACGCCAAAATTCATCCAGCTTTTCTCATCCAACTTTGAGGCGACAGAGAAAAACTCATTCGCCTTGACTGGGAGTCGAACCTGAATCCCAAGATTTCACACTGGGTTCTTTAGCCAGTTAAGCTACCGGGTGCGTCATCCACCCCAATGGATTTTTTCCACAAAAATCTACAGGGGAGGAGGACGCCTCGTTAGCTTAACTGGCTAAAGGACTCGGCGTGAAATCGAGGGATCCGGGTTAGAATCCCGGTCGAGGCGAATGATTTGTGTCATATATGAACGTGTATATATGTACGTAAATGTTTGTATTTTTTGCTCTTAAGGGCCTGTACCCAGAGCGATCAATAAATTATTTACTTACTAGCTTACTTCCTCACGTTCCTGGTTCAAATTTAACATAATCATGAAATCTGAATCATGAATCTCTGCTGAGCTATTAGTATCTATTAATGGCTACATGGTTATAGTACATAATGGTGACGCATATCTTGCAGAAAACTTTTAAGGCGGGAGGTTGAAGAGTTAATTTCGAAACTTAAGCGCGATAAAAGTGCTCATGAAAAATAAATTGTCGCTAAAATATGAAAAAACACCAGATTTCATCCAAAAGAAAGAAGACGTGTTTCAGAAACGAGGTGCTCATCAATCTCTCATAACGTCTCTTTTTTCCACCTTTCCGTCTTCCAGCGCGGTTAAACTCGTGGACAACTCCTCGCACCCGACGCTAATCAACCGTCACACCAATTTCCGAACACTGCGCAACACGAGTTCACACAATACAAACACATGCCCTGACCATGCCCATTGTCTTTCTTGCACTTGACCAAATTCTTTCCAGAGAGGGCGTAGTATCTGAGGTGAGGGAGAAGGCAAGGGACGTTCCCAAGAGTTTCAAGTCCACCGTCTTGAGTGGTAGGGGTATGAGAGAAGAGGAAGTGGAAGAAAAACGCTCCCGTGGCGAATGGACCAGCGCCGTCGCGTCTTCTTCGCCTGTCCAACGGAGACTCCTTCAAAACCAAAAGCATCTCTTCCGTCGATTCTCCTCGCCGGCCGGGCCCTTGTCCTAACATTGTAGGACTCTCATTCATTGTTCCCCGCAGGCGTGGGAAGAACGCACCCAAAATATTCGTATCTCACCGCGTCCCCCGTCCCATTCGACCTGCGCTTCGAATCCGTGCAGGTCGACTCGGAACTGCACTCAAAGACGAATGGCAGGGGGTGGGGTCGCTCAAAATATTTCCACTCTTGACCTCGTGGCGAGAAAGACGCGATTTTTCGTGGTTCACCCACGCCTTTTCCTTTCGTCACAATGGTCCAAGACCTGTCTGAGGGAGTCTAGTAATTCGATGTTGACCGTATCGATCGCTGAAAATGCTCTTCAACTCTTAGAGTATGTAGCTACATAGAGGTGGCGTGACAATCTTCAGGTGAAGCCGATACCGCTATCTTGTGAGTCCCAAGAGTAGTGTGATTGCCGTATGCGATCGTGAGACTGGACGGATATTCTAACGACGAGTACTCGTGTTTCCTGCTTTAAAGTGAAGTCTTTGAGGTACTTAAAATCGTTGGTTCTTTCGAAAATAATTGCTCAGTGTATTTAAACAGCAATTAGTGCATTATTTTGGAAAAAATAGTTTTTTTTCACAGTCACCTGCGCTGCTTATATAAATAATCTAAAATATTAGTTTTATTTCCTGAACACTTACGGTATTTCATTTTTTTTATTTGGAAGGAGAGACATTTTTCTTAAGCATTCTTTCAGACGATATGTTTTTCATTTCTCCTACTCGCATACTTCTCCGTAATTCAACATTTTATGTTTATCCAACGGGTAGATACATATGTTTAGCCATATTACTCTTAAGGTAAAACACGGTCACTCAATATGGCGGAAGTGGGTTCACCTTCGTTTACGGCCGAGTTTAGGCAGCGCCATCTCTGGTTCTTTAACAAGTATATGGTTCAATTACTACGCCATGCGTCGCTCAGTTTTTTTCTATTCTAATGCTGGAAAAGGAAATGCTCCCCTCTCTCGTAAATGATGTTCATGAACCAGAGCCGTGCTCCGCCGCCGCACTATAAAATACCGATTTTTTTTCAGGGTCGCTAACGGTCGCCGCCTATCTTTTTGGAATCAATCTTAGAGATTTTGGAAAGTCTCATGTGTGAATATCTCCGGGCATTTCGATGTCTACATAGAGTTTTTCCCAACATTAACACGAAAACGTCCGGACTTCCACTTCACCTTCAACGGCCGAGGGGATCAAATTGATCCCCTCCCAGTTATCCGCATATATATGCAAATAGGTGTGGGTTATGACATTAAAACATAAACATTACTGTTTTTACTGGTCATTTATTTCGTTTTACTAGTTTGAGGTCAATCACACACGGGGCAGGACGTAAAAAAAACAAAAAACTCATTTTTTGACAATATTCTTTTTTAATTTTTTTACATTTATTTTCAAAAAATGAAGTTTTAGAAGAGATTGCAAAGATTTCAAAGAAGTTTACATGATATATATATTGTTAACATTCAATATCACTTTAAAAATTGTTGTTTACTAATTAAAAGACTCCTTGCAGTCAACACAAAAGTAGTTCACTCTATCAGTGCATTGTCCACAAACCATTTTCCTGCACTTGATGCACATTTCCCTTGTTTTATTTCTTTTGCAGTTTTTCTGCACTTGGCAATTATGCCTTTTGGTGCTGCGTTGTAAATGGTTTTCATAAAGTTCAGGTACTGGCTCAATTCCATCACTTTTTGTTTTTAAGTAGTTTAATCTCAACTCTTCTGATAATTTTTGAAGAAATGCTTTCCTCGACAACTTTTCTCCCGTGACAGATTTATATATCACGAAAGCGTTTATTGCAGTGAGGTCAAGAATATTGTAAAATGTATGCACGGGCCACCTTCTTGATGATGCTTTTACCGAAAGGTGTCTTGCCATTTGGTCAACGATATCGACACCATATTTTGTGTGGTTGTAATACTTTATTGTTTCCGGTGTCCTCTTCTTGTTTGTAAGAATTCTTACGCTGGGGTGTAGGCTACTAAGTAAGATTACATTCTTATTTTTCTTTCCCTGATATATTGTAAGTGAAATTCCATCATGTTTCATAACCTGTGTACTGTGAATCGCCGTTTTTCATGTTTTCACAGATACAGGTATTTCTCTTCTTACCCTATTTATCGTTCCAACTAGACTGGTTGCTCTTTCTTTTAGCATTTTCGCCAAACGTAGAGATGAAAAATAGTTATCCACGGTAACATTTCTGCCTTTATTTAGATATGGCTCCATAAGACGCATCACCACATATTCCGGTAGACGCTGACCATCTGGTCGTAAATCATCCTTGCCGAGGTAAGGAAAGCCATTCAGCACATATTTTGAATCCACATCCACGGCAAGCCAGAACTTTTGCCCGTACTTGTCAGGTTTTGAAGCTATAAACTGCGTGAACGGGCACCTGGCTTTGCTAGGAAATAACTGCTCATCAATAGTGATGTTTTCTCCTGGTCTATAATAGCTACAACAATTCTTTGCAAACTTATTCCAAACTTCGGAAACTAAGGCAAATTTATCTGTTTTCAAACGAAAAGAGCGAGTCGTCTTCTCATCAAACCTGAGAAAACGCATAATTTCACGAAAACGATTTCGTGACATAGTTTCACTGCAAAATGGTAGACCCCAAGGTTTGGACCAAAGCGATTGCAGTTCAATGTTTCTTGATACACTTACACCCCTTGCATAAAGAATTGCGATGAATGCCTCCAGCTCAGGTATTGATATGGACCAGGAATTTCCTTTTAGAACACGATTAGCCTCTGCTTCGGTGGACTCACGTATGTGGAAGAGTATGGAATTATCAATAAACATACGCCAGGCACTAGCAACACTATCACCACTCACGTGCCTTTTTGCATAGGAGGTTGGTCCAGCTGTTTCCCTCGGGACATTATGCTGAGGTTTACGCCCAGGAAGAAAAGCGCCTGTGTCCGCTTTCAACCACACCGTGCCATCGGGGGCTGTGTGTTGGTCCTCTTTTGATTCACCTGGGAACAAATATAAGCATGAAACGGCTAAAAGGACTATCAAAATAAGGATAGATAATACTAGTGAAATGCATATAATACACCTACCGTTTTGCTTATTGCTGGCGGCAAAGTTTTCCTGTGAAACTCCTTGAGCTTCCTTAGTGCAACGACTACCGGTAGTTTTGTCAAAATTCGACGCTCGTTTAGGAATATATCTTTGCGTCGTAGTATGCTGAGAGGCTCGTCATCAGAATCTGTATTTAGAGCATATTGCCATTTCAGCATGAATGATTGGCAAAAATACTTGAAATATAGTTAGTAAGAAAGAAATATGGAAATATAGCTCACCATTACTATCACTGTTATTTTCGGAATTCCTTCCTTGGATCTCGGGCACTTCCATTTCTTCCCCAGATTCACTCGACTCTGAATCACTGCCTACTATACACTCTTCATCCTCTGAGGACAATTCACCACCATCAGATTCCCCGTAGTGGATATTAGTTAGCTCTCTAATGATGTCTTGAGGACGCAGATGAAGTCTTCGTTCCATTTTCGAACCTCGATAAAATCCGCACGCTGGCGATGACAGATTGTCCGACCGAAGGCAGTTGGAATGGATGCGAAACAGGTAATGGAAGTGAGGGATATCGACTTGCATACATGAAAAGACTGTGGAAAGGTTTCAATGATAAGTTGCAACAAAATTAATGCTATCGCGGCAAGTCCAAAGGCTATCTCCCTTCGTAATACAATGTTTCTCGCTTAGGGATCAAATTGATCCCTGCGGACGTTTAAGGTACAAATGACATTATCTTACAAAGTAACGAAGTCTGGTGGTTCTTCTTCTTGGCCCATAAAGTAACTTAAAAATGTGTAAAAGTCACGAGAGGAAATCACTCTACCTACTTTGGTTTCCAAAAAGAATACATTGCAAATCGAAAAAGGATCAAATTGATCCCCTCGGACGTTCTAGTGTTAATTCGAAAAGTTGACCGAAAATAGTGTCTCTCTTTTTATATCTTTTCAGCAGAAGAAATAGCAATAAATACATACACTTTATACAACAGAATAGAAAAGGAATTGTTCAATCGGCCAGTACTATTTTCTATTTCACAACTTAACACCGACAGGTTCTCTATGACCTTGTCTTTTGAAGTGATTTTCAGATAAAATTGAAGGCAGGCGTATTTTGCATACGTTGTTGAACTTTGCATTCGTTGTTGAGCCCTCGTATATTGTTAATACGTAAAAACAGAAACAAACGACATGCATCACCTCATGCACCAATCAATGGAGAATAACCATGCGAAGCCTTTAGTCAGAAAAAAGGTACTTTTTTAATTTAGGCCAGCTTTGTTTTATTTCATCCCACTGCACGTCGGTAAAATATTTAGACCATCTACAAAGTTACTCGCCGATACATTTTCTGGGAGCTTCAAAAAATTTTTACGAATCCTAGAATATCACAGCAGATTAAATCACGAGAATGAATAGCGAGAAATAGAATGCAGAAAGATAATGCTTAAAAAGTCATATTTTCCCGAACGGTAAGGGACAATAATTATTATTCATAGCTTATATAACATTGGTGGCATCTATTGTAGTTCATGTAGATTAAATTTCACCTCCTGACAGTTATTTTCAGTTTTTTTCCGATGCATTATTAGACGCAGTTTCATCAACGGTCATACTACAGGATGTAGTGTGGTGTATAATGCTGAAGACATACCATTGGGGTGGCTTGCAGAGTGCGACGTATATTTAGATGTGAAAAGATAGGATCATGGATCTATCAATATTTATTGGTTGAACACCTCGATTGGCCGAACATCCAAGAAGTTGACGCGTAAACTCTCCAGGATAAAAAAAATAAATTTCTTAAATAACTTTTTGGAGGAGGATTTGTTGACTTAATGACGTAATTTATGGGCTTGAAGACCAACTCGGCTCCAAGTTTCAGCGTTTTTGCTTGAGTTTGTGCGATAAGGATGTACTTTGAGGGATTGTGGTGAGGAAAAATTTGGCCCCTTCCCAAAATTCAAGCAGCAAATTCCGCTCCATTTCTCAAAGAAATGATCCCCGGGTAACTGACTCGAGAAAAACTCGTTTTCTTGATGCCTTTTTCTATATATCTTGTTCGATATTCTCAAGAATACATTTCGAATCGAAGATGAGTGTCTTCGTGCTCTGCATCATCATTTCTCAGCATTTGGCTTCCGGCCAATTCTCTTGAATGAAAGAATATATCTATGATCCTTCATTTTCAGCTAAAGCAACTCCTTGACCCTTTCGAAGGACAGAGCCTTCTCCTCTAAAATAAAATGAACGGCTTTTTTCCAAGATCACCACTTACCCATAACGATGATTGAGTTCCCATGTTTGCAACATTCCTCTTCGTTTTGTTTCTCCTCTTCACGAGAACATCGAGGAAGGGGAGGCACCCATCTATGTGCGGGTTCGTACGGCCTCGAATCACCATGCACAACAAACGTTCGTGATCTGGTCACATGATAAAAAAAGGGGGAGAGGCTTGGATAAACCTCCCCTGTTTATTGATTCCTTTCATCAATACATGATATGAGGGAACCTAAACTTGCACCCCTCGTTTTTACATAATTGGATAAAATTTTCCCGATGTCCATGTATTAGTCTCTGAACATGTTTCCATTATTATTTTGATTTATTGTTATTGTGTTTACTTTGCACTTTCTTTTTTAAATATTTGCCATTTCAAATGTCCAGATTATTCTCTCATAATGTTTGCACAATTTATTTTAAAAATTTACTTTTATTGTATTTACTGTGCACTCTTATTTAATCATTGCAAGTGTCTTCATTGCTCTCTTGGGTCTGTCGGCAAGTTGGCATATTGTTTGGCATTATTTTTATTCACTGTTATATTTATTGCCACTGTTATTCACTGTCCTTGTTATGTTTACTGTGCACTTTATTTAAATCATTGCAAGTGTCTACAATAATCTCTTGGATCTTTCGCCGAGTTTTGCTCCTGGGTGACTGTCCGCTGTTTATCTCCCGTCTGCAGCTGAGCACGTGTGGCCGATACAGTTTTAGGGATTGAAATTGGCTGGGGGCTGGGAAGGCTGGAGGGAGTGGGAGTGCCTGGGTCTGTTGGGGCTTGCTGTACTCCGGGCTGCTGCAGGGCACCGATCAGTAGCTGTGCGCCAGTCTGCCGCCGAGAGTTACTCCCGCTGACCTCTGGTCAGTTGCTGCTCTCCAGACTGCTGCAGATCTCCATCACCTGTAGGTTGCAAGTTACTCACTCTTGATGTACCATGGATTCGCGGCTTTTTCACCGTTTAGGGGGTAGGGTCAGGGGGTCTGGTCTTCATGGTTTTCTCTAATTATACCACTTCTTTCACAAATTGTTTTAGGAATTCCACTTTCGTTGTGTCTTTTAGCATAGCTGCACCTATTTCTTCTAGTGTTTTGGTGTTGTATCTATTTGTGTAAATAGTAGTTCTTTTTCTTATGTGTACTTGGTGCATGTGAAAAGCCTATGTTCAATGTCGTCGTCTCCTAGGTTGCATTACCACAGTCCATTTTCACTTTTCCCGATTCTTTTTAAGTGGGTCCGGAAGTTGCCGTGGCCAGTAAGGATCTCAGAGATTTTTGGGTCCATTTCGATTTTCATTTCGAGTCTTTTTTTCACACTGAGGAAAAACTTTTTTGTTATTTTTCCCTTATCTGTGGCATCGCAGTGGATTTGCCAAATGTTTTTAGTTATTTCCTTAATTACTTTTTTAATTTTTGGCTATGGCTGGTTGTTGCTAAATTGGGCATGCTGAAAGGTGGTTGAATTTTGTTTCCTAAGTTCCGCTTTGGCCATTCTCATCTCTATTTCGTACTGAATGGGTGGTTGTCCGGTCACTAAATTAATTGCTTCATTGCATTCTGTGGCGTAAGATCCACTTATTGCTATTAAGCAGCATCGCTGTGCTTCAGTCAGTTTACTTGTTATTCGACTGTGATAAAGGCGTTCTCCCCATACCTCGCAGCCGTAGGCGATAATTGGTATTGCGACGGCCCTGTGTATTATTTCCATGTTTTTAGCTGTGATGGAGTATTTCATTTTACCAAAGTAATTTAATGTTTCTAAATATTGACTTTACTTTAGCAGTGATATGGTTGGCATGGTGCAAGAAGCTTAGTTGTTAGTCGAGCACAATTCCGAAGTATTTGAAATTCTGAACTCTAGCTAGGTTCCTGTTATCAATGTTAACCGTCGGGTTCCTTTTAAGTCGTTTTCCAAAGCAGGCGTACACTGTTTTCTTCCGGGATATTTTGAGTTTTATTTTTTTACTCCATGTAGAGAGGATAGTCATACATGTTCTTGCTTTTTCCTCCAGTTCCTTTCTACTGTTTCCGGGTATGGTAATTACGACGTCGTCCGCGTACGCTGTAAAATGGCAGTCCGGCGGAAGGTTTTGTCTGAGCAGGCCATTCATTATTGCATTCCAGACGAAATGTCCTAGTACAGATCCCTGGGGGACGCCTTTGGCGATATTCTTTTCTTTTTTATAGTTATTTAGTTGGATCTGGGTGATCCGGTTTTGAAAAGAGCTTCGTAATAATGTGATAATATTCTTGGGGGGATTTGAGAGTTTTATTTCTGTGAGAAACGCGGGCCACCATACAGTGTCGAAGGCACCCTCGAGTCCACGATGACTGCAACTATGTACTTATATGCGGGATTCTTGAGTTCCAACAGAACCTTCTTTGCTGCATTCGCTGTGGACCTGTTTTTGCGAAATCCAAACTGCGTTGGGAGGTATAGTTGGTCGTCCTCTTTATGTTCCTCTATCTTTTGTTTGGTGACTCTTTCAAAAACTTTTCCGAGCTCGGGTAAAAGGGTAATCGGGCGGTAAGATTTTGGGTCTGCTTTGTCTCTGCCCTTGCTCTTCAGTAATGCCGACTTTCCATTGATCCGGGAAGTATCTGAGTGTTAAGCAGTTCTGCAGAGTTCTGACTAAGAAGTTCAGTTAAATAGCTTGGCTATTTTGAGCAGTTTCCCGTTGACACCGTCAATATCTGGTGCCTTTTTATCTTTAATTTGCATAAGAGCGTATTCTACATCTTCTTCGTATATGTCAACCTCTTCTCCATTTGTGTCTGCTTCTTTCCTTAGCCGTTCTTGTTCTTCTGTTTCTTCACATAAGTAGAGTCCCCTGGAAACAGTTTGTTCAGGATACGTGATACTGTATTTTCCATGAGTTGTATTTCTCCATTTTTGATTTGAATGAATCTTATGAAACTTGGTTTTGAGCATAATTTTTCGGATCAAATCATGGTTAATAACAATTTTATCAACAAAAGAGTTAATTCCTTACCAAAAAATATACCAAACAATAAAAATAAAAAAATACACGCACATGCTATATGTACTGAAAATGTAATTATGATAACAAGGAATGCAGCAATTTTTTGTTTATATTCCGTTGTGTAGTGTACTGTTTTGGTAGTCCTGTTACTCGCCTTTGTAGCCCTGATGAAGATATAAAAACAAAATCGAAATTTTGGCCATTTGGTTATGATTTAAAGTAATTGGAAAAAATCTTCGACAATTATTAATTGGATTTTATCCATAATTATGATGGATATGTTTAATTATGAATTTTATCAATGTGATAACAGAAGTGAATTTCTTAACAAGATGCCCATCTCAGAGCATCAGTGCGTTACTTCGTTGCCCGATTGGCTTTAGAGGAAATTCGACATGGACTCAAAGTGCACTTCCTACCCACGCAAAGCTCTTTTCCTCCAGCCAAAAAAAGTGTCATTCCTCCTCATTTTCTTCCACGAAATTCCTCCTATGGAGACGTGGGCATGAGCTTGAATATTCAACCTCGAATTCCGTTAGTACCACTTCCCCTCACTTCTGTACTTCATCCAAAGACCCCCCACGATGTCATCTCTCAGTCAAGGGGACGTAAGTCCATCTCACCTTTACGTTTGGCTAGTATCGCGGTGCAGGTAGTTTGAGCGAGATAGTTCCCTAGTCATAATGGAGACCATATTCGAATTTTATTTTTTTATTTCAGTACCTGTAAGAAGAATGAAGTAAATATTGTAAAATTAGTGACGCAAAAATATAGTCATGCATGACAAAAATTCTCAGTGATTAAATGACTATATCCACATAAGTCTCTAACTTGAATCATTTTTTCACGCCATAACGTGAAAAGGCCTTCATAGCTAAAGTTATTTTGCGATTAAGTAAATATTACTGCGGTGAGTAATTGGTTAATATTTACAAGGAGTTGAGAAAAAATACTAACTACATATCGTTAGTTTTCTGAAGAAATCTAGGAGTTAGAAATTCCTATTTTTCAATATTCTCCCTCTGGAGTGCAAAAAAAGAGTCAAGTTAGAGACTTATGCAGACTATGTTAGAGAGTTTTTGCCATACATAACTATATTTTTGCGCAATTAACATTAAAATATTTACCCACTTCACACTTCTTACAGACACTGAAATACAAAATTAAAATTTGAATATGATCTCCATTACGGCTAGGGAAATATCTCGCTCAAACTACCTTAAGCCCTTAATCTACGATTGGTACTCGATCCAACACAAGATAGTACTCTGGCCGGTACTTTATGTTCATCTACTTACTACCCTGCGAGCTGCCGCAGAGGCGTGTGGCAGGGGTTGTTAGGGCACCAGTCATGAAAAAGAGTATGGGATAATAGGGAAGAAGAGGAGTGAAGTGGACAGAGGTGACTTGTGTGTTGACTATGTGTCTTAAGATAGTGTCACAGTGTTTTTGCCACGGCTGTGCACTCTAGAGGGAGAATATTGAAAAAAAATTTGGAATTTTTAAATTTGAGAATTAATCAAAAAACTAACGGTGTGTAGCATAAATGTTTTACCAACTATTTCTAAAAGTTAATCAGTTATTCACCGCAGTAATTTTTACACAATCGCAAAAAAAACCTTCTGTTGCAATGGCGTTGTCACCGTACGGCGTGAAAAAGTGAGTCAATTTAGAGACTTGAAGAATGAGATATATTCTTGAGAGAAGAATTTAGATATATTTAGTTAAGGTGGTTCCACCGTAAAATGACTTCAATGTCATTTTATTTATATTCTGTCTACTTATAAAAAAATTATCCTCTATCTGATATGAACAACAAAATTTTACCTTTCCACGCTAATTTATTCTATAATTGAACTTAAAATTACATTGTGTTCAATGAATGAGAGAAACACGAGGAAATATAGTATTTTGCCAAAAAATATGTATGCCATTTCCGCGGAAAACTATTTATATGAAGGAAATAATGCGGAGAAATTGAATAAAAATAAAATATAGGCATATTACCTCCTTATTTTTCTAGTTATTGAAGAATTAATGCCGTAATTGAAGTCAAAATGCGGTAATTCGTAGAAAATGGCGCTGCAGTCGGCTCCAAAGGATGGAAAAAAGTGCTAATTTAAAATAAATTCGTGGAATAATCTGCATTCTTTCTACTTTACTTTTGGTAAACTGTAGGTAACGCATTTCATCAGCGAAAGCAGGATTTTTTGGACAAAATATAAAAAAATATGGAATTTAGTATTTGTTTTGACTCACACAGTCGCGGCGGAGCCTCCTTAATTACTGAGAATTTTTGTCATATATAACTATATATTTGCGCCATTATTATAACTATATTTACTTCATGCTTCTTATAGGTGCTGAAATTAAAATGTAAAACTCGAATATGGCCTCCATCATGACTACGGAAATATCCCCCTCAAACTACGTTAAAAGCACCAAAGGTCGTCCACCAACTGCCGACTCACAGCATGATGTCCACTTTGCATAAGGATTTCGGATGGCCGTGTGATGTGCGCCACTATCCCTCCATACTCCACCTTCGAGACACCGTGCTAATTAATAGGAATGGCTGGGCGTAGGTTCTGAGGAAGTGGTGGCCGTTATAAATTCGTTAGCGCTCTTCGTGGTGCGAATTCTTGGGAGTCTATCATTTCAAGCTCAGCGGAGGGAATTAGACCGGTACGGAAAAAAATAATATAAGAGAACCCTCTAGATGTTTTCGCAGGAAAAAAATAAACAGATAGAGAAATGAAGCTCTTACCGTCCAGAATGAGCATCTTTCAAAGGCTTTTAATCCTGCCTCATGCAATAAAATGCAAGATTGGATCACACGTCAAACTCTATAGAGGGAAGCTGTGAGTTTCATTAAATAATTGCTTCGAGAAAAACCGAAGGTGTATAGTAGGAATGCAGCAAATCCGACGCAGCACCGGCGCTGGATCTTTACGAAACCAATCGAACGATATAAAAATACTGGCAGACGCGTCATCATATAGATTGGGGGCCCTGATAGAGCGGCAGCAACCGGGTGGTGAGTGGAAGGCAGTGTGTTTTGCATCTCGGGCATTGACAGCCACCGAGCGACGGTATGCCCAGTTATAGAAAGAGGTCTTGGCGCTCACGTGGGAATGTGAGAAATTTTCCATTGTCACAAAATTACATTGTCAGAACGAGGGTGCTCCTTAGGTCTGACTTAGGATTCCACATTTCGATATCAAGACAGTTCTATGCCAAAGTATAGCAAATGAGAAAAGTAGGTGAAAAGTCACAGCTCAACCACAATTTGCTCCAGAAGAAGCAAATACTCGAGTGAATAGCACCCTTTAAAGGCATCAGAGCATCGCCTGTAGACGATCAGGCACTTATCGCACCTTGTAGGCGGGCCAAAACGGGGTGCTGCTGCAAGTATTGTTGCTCAGAAAGGTTATACTTGTGTAAAGCACTGAAAAAAGTTCTAGCATTGCCGTTTCGTAGCTTAGTAGTCCGGCAAATATCGGTTTAAGGAGATTTTAGTACATGATGTGGCACTTCATGACCTTATAGTAGACCAGGATCAGAACGGGAGCCTCGGAAGGCTACCGGACACCTTTCAAAAATGTAGAGCACTAAACACACAGGTTGGCCGGAAAAAAAGAACGCTTCTTTAACTCTTCTAGTTACCGAACAGTACGAACTCCAGGAAAACTCCAGTAATTCCAGGTTTTTCCAGGATATTTTCGCTATCCCATCTAGAAGCGCTTGGAACTTTTTATATGTTCATCTCAAAGGGGTCCTGAATACATCTAAAAAAGGTCCGGCTTTGTTATTAATTTTTTCCGGGTTAAAACCAAATTTTCCTGGGCTACAAGTGCACAGATCAAAAGCCACTAGTGGCGCTGTTGGGAACCAAACCCATCAGCGAGTTCTCAGCTCGAGTGCAGAGGTTTAGAATGCGAATGATGAGATTCGACTACGACGTCGAGTACGCTCGGGGAAAAATATTATTCACGTCTGATGCGCTCTCCCGTTCACCAATACCTAAATCACCTTAAAGAGGTTCCGCCGCGACTGTGTGAGTCAAAACAAATACTAAATTCCACATTTTTTATATTTTGTCCAAAAAATCCTGCTTTCGCTGATGAAATGCGTTACCTATAGAAACCCAAAAGTAAGGAACAATATTTGCAGATTATTCCACGAATGTATTTTAAATGAGCACTTTTTTCCAGCCATAGGAGCCGACTGCAGCGTCATTTCTTACGAATTACCGGATTTTGACTTCAATTACGGAAGTAATTCCATAATAACTAAAGAAATAAGGTGGTAAGATGCGTATATTACATTTTTATTCAATTTCTCTGGATTATTTCTTTTTTATAAATAGTTTTCCGCAAAAATAGCATTTATATTTTATGGAAAAATACTATTTCCCCGTGTTTCTCTCATTCCCCCATTGGACACTATGTAATTACGTAGTTACAAATAGTTAAACGTCAGTATGGTGAAGGCCGAGACACCTTTGACGGATCAGCTCCTAAACGAGGTATTGTTGGGACAGCAAGAAGATGAAAAGACGCAGCGACTAATAAACTATGTGAAAGAAGGTTGGACGCGGAAGGAACAAATGCGCCTGGAGGACGTGAGATTTTACCAGTAGCGCGCAATTCTCTCTCTCCTGAACGGCCTTCTGGTTTGAGGTACGGGAATTTACATTCCAGATATATTGAGAAAGAGTATGTTGGGGCGATTTCATGCGGGACACCTGGGGGGTTATTCTGTAATTTCACCTCAAGGAACATGACGTCACGGATCGCTCCTTATATGGCAAATATTACCGAAATTGGAGTTGTAAACCGTGCCCGCCAGACGGCGAGACCATCGACTCGCTCATTTCTGCCGGGAATGTTTCATTTCCAGTCCTTTAGGTCGTCGAATTGGGCTTCAAATGAGTACTTCGAGAGCGGGATAGCTCAAATGAATCGTTCATTTGAGCTGGTGCTCTTCCGAAAGAGCTATTTCGGAAGTGGAATTGCAGAATAACCCCCCTGGGGATAGCCAAGTGTAGGAGTCGGATGTAGCAGTCCATGTGGTGGACGGGCATTTCTCGAGAGATTCAAGAAATGATAAGTGCCCCGAGTGTATAGAATGCCGTCCCCTGAGGGTAGAACTCCTTTGTCCAACTGAGACTTCCCGTCGGCCATGGCAGACCTTGGGAATGGATATGTTCGATAGCAGAGGCCAAGAGTACCTGGTCGTGGTTGAATTTTTTTCAAAATACCCCGAAGTCGCGTGTTTAGTAAATATTAGGGCACCTTTTGTGATCGGGAAACTGAATTCCATATTTGCGCAACACGGTGAGATAATGGGCCACCGTTTGGATCAAGAGAGTTCCGTGAGTTCACGTGAGATTGCGAGTTTCAGCACGTTACTAGGAGTACCTATTATCCAAAGAGCAACGGGAAAGCTGAAGCGGCGGTGAAGATAGTAAAAAAATATATTTGCAAAAGAAGCGGACCCGTGTTTGGGGCTCTTAGCGTACCGTTCGTCAGCTTTGAGTCAGGTTACTCTCCTTCGGAAGCACTGATGGGGCGCAAGCTACGAACCAACGTGCCGCTGAGTCCGATAGTGTTAGCTCCAAAATGGCCCAATTTTGAGGCTCTCAAGGACAAGTATAAAATCATTAAAGATAAATCCAAGAGAAATTATGACCGACGCTACCGCGCTAAAGATGTGACCAAACTGGACCCGGGATCGCCAGTTTGGGTGAGAGCTCGGCCACAACACGGAATTGTAGTCAGAGATTCAGGTCAACCGCGGTCCTACCTTATACAAGTGCCTGGAGGAGTCATCCGAAGAAAATGGGTAGTTTTGTGGTGCCGTCAGGGTGGCCGCGGAGAAACATGGAGGAGCCAGACGATCCGCGGTTCAAGCAAGCGGTCCAGGGGCCTTATTCAGTAAGGACTCGACACGGACAAACCTCGGAAAATCCGTGGTTTGACGTCGCAGCCCCCGAAAAATCTCAAATATTGAATGGCCCTATTTGAAATTTTAGGGGCTGTGACGTCAAACTTTCGTCACTTCCGAGGCTCGGGAATTCCGAGCACATATAGAATAGCCCCCCTGGAGGGGCATGGCGGGAAGATTACGCCGGTGGGGGAAAACCATCACCATACCGAACGAGATATGGACGTATCGTTCGCCCACCGCAACGATTCAAGTGTTAGCAGAGTGATAATTTTTACTGCTAATCGCTGGATTTGTTTTTTTCAGAAGGGGGGATTTAGCATGAGCCAGCATGAGCCAGCATACGCCAGGAGAGAGTTCGCGAGCCCTTCGCAAAGTTCGCGTGGCAGCGAAGTGAGCACGAAGGGTGTCAAGGTCAAAGGCACGGGAAGGTTTGAGAACCAGAAACGTCCTGCATATATACCGGTACAAGAATGCCTTCGGGACCAGTCAATGAGAGTCGAGCCCCCGCAGTGTATCGCCGCCACTCGTGTGACAATAAACTCTTTACCATGTGAACCGGACTTGTTATTTCGGCCATCCTGATACAGTTTAGAGTTTAATTTATGATGATGTGAGAAAAACTGCTCTGGTATTCAATAAAAATAGCGGTCCCTAAGGTTATTGCAACACTATTCAATTAGCGTTAACCTGAGAATAGCATAAATCGGCCATTCAACAAATATTTATTTTAACAAATTAGTTACCCAATATTGATGCCACAATGACGTTGTTGAAACTTTCATGTCATGGCTATTGTTTATTGCATGTTCAAAAAGTGGAGCTGATGTGTTCACGCCGATATAAACTTGTTTAGCGAGTTTAATAAAAACATAATTATTTCATTTGCACAAATATTACGCTTAAAGCACTATATAATGCTGGAATACAAACGCGAGACTTATGTTTCAACGTATTTCAATTTACTTATGATAACGATAGAGACGCAAGTTTTGTAACATAGTTTAAACATGGTTAAAGCGTAACTACTGCCATCAAATCATCATTAATAATTAATCATTAACTTATTTCATAACCAATTCACTCATTTGATCGCGCCAGTTGAACTCGAAAATCAAATAATGTTGATTTTTCCGATTAAATTCAAGTACTGCGGTACCAATGACATTTTGACGCCTGCCACCTTTCATTTGTTTTCTGGCCGCGGAGCTGTGAAGGAAAAAATGAGTCAAGTTGAAAACTTATATATGTATATTTAGTTAATTACTGAGAATTTCAGTAATTAAAAACAGAGATTTTGCGTCTTTAATGCTACAATTTTTAATTAGTGTTTCATGCAGTTACTTAAATTAAAAAATAAAATTTGAATATGGTCTCTATTATGACTGGGGAAAAATCTCGCTCACACTAGCTAATTAATTGTCACTCGCGGAAAAGCCTTATCCATCTGTCCCCAATCTGCCATTCACCCTGTCGACCCACGACCCTCCGTAACTGACCACATCCTTCCAAGCCAATAAACCCTGCACCGCCGATTAGGCCATCCCCATTTACGAAGTGCTACCGTTTACAGTACCCTCGTACTCCTTCTCCAATACCCTTCCCCCATTCCGGAAACCCTAAATACGCCACAATTCTCCTCCCTTTCACTTCCTCCTTTACTGCCAGCTCCACCCTCCTATTATGACACCAATTGGGAACGAACTCACGCGCACATGTATGAGATGCCTAAAGGGTCCCCCCTAATAAAAGGGTCCCCTCAAAACCGGACGGTTATTCGTCCACCAGCGTAAGGAAACTTTTTTGGGAAATTGCCTCCATCTAGCCCTCTGTATTTCTGACCTACTCCTCCACCCTTGTTTCCTTTCCCTGTCCCCTTTCCCTGCAGATAGATGGCCAGTCATCTCTCATGATTCCCTAAAAGTTTGTCTCTCTAACCCGAGGAGGATCCTGGTGCCATTGGGTCCCACAAATTAATTGCCCTTGTCACATCTGCATTGTAATCAATGTGTAAGGATAAATGGATCGGAGGAATTCGAAAATCGAGTAACCAATGGCGGCGCTGTTGTTGGTGACGCCATTTTCCAAGTTGGCCGCCAGACTATTGTTTACATGAGCCAGACTAAGGAGCCTGTAAGTTACGCCTGAGTGTTACAGGCTCCTTAAGCTAGACATACTATAACACGGCTAGGTCCAGCATCAGCGGAGGCAACTAATGAGGATTCACGCTAGTAAATGTACCTACTCATTGAATTAGCCCTAAACACTCCCATCTGTGAGAAGAAGACATCTGTTGGGTGTGGGGTTATTTTTTAAATTATATGTTTTAAGACAAATACTTTCCCCTAAAGTTGAAAACCCGAAATACAGTTTTCCATTGTGGAACATAGATTCATTACTGTTTGCATAGCATTGCCTCAGGAAAGAATTAAACGAATTAGAGGAATTTTCCTAAGTTCTATGTGGGAAAAGGACAAGAATGCAAGGCAAAAGACATCTACATCTACGATGTACCTTGCAAGCCACCACCAGGGTGTGTGGCACGGGGTGATTCCACACCAGGCATGCAGCACTCGTCCCAGAACAAATCAGAACCTCACACGCTCCCCCTGGCGCTAGGCGCAGGCCAAAAGCAGTCAGGAGAACAGTGCGCAGTCCAACTGGAAACTGGGAGAGTGATACGTAAAAGAACATACAAACATGCAGAGAAATGCTATGGACACATCAAGTGATAAATATTACTGATACTGTTAATTTATGAATACTACGAGATGCTACTTCATGCAAAGAACAAAATAAAATAATGCCGGACTAATCGACCGGTGTGAAGAGTTAGTAATGATGTGGTGTTATTAAGCACAAGTGAAAATTCTACTCTACCTATTGAGGGTGGGAGTTTCATGTGATTGATCTATCACAACTATTATGATCCCTTATTGTGCGTGGGAAAAATGACATTTTGAATCTATCGGTTCGGCAGTCAATTTCCTTTATTTTATTCCTGTGATCACTTCTACAGTAGTACGTTGGCGCTAGCAGTATATGTTTAACGTCCGGCAAAAAACTGTCTGCTCCGAGTTTGCGAAAAAGATTTAACCTGTATTTCTCCCTTCGATCAGTTAGAGATTCCCACCCTAATTCCTTCAACAATTCGGTAACACAATTCGGTAAGTTTATCGTAACAACTTTTCACAAATCTTGCTGCTCTCCGTTGTATTCTATCTATTTCAGAGATTAGTCCTACTTGACAGACTAGAGACATGAATGGGGGAAGACGAAGAACGGAATGCAATGCCCTTATTTATAACTTAAAGTATCATTTTGTCACCTCAAACTGAGGTTCCTATCACGCTGTTGAGATATACTTTCTACATTTCCACAAAATATCCTGCAGGACACCTCAAGGGTGTGAAGCAGGGGGTGAGTTATCACCAACATGCTCAACACTGTACCCTAATAAAGCTAATGAAGCTATGTTGGCTTCGAATGAAATTATGTCCATTCCTGCTGACTCGCGTGTGATATGTGCATCGATTTTTTTTAGACATCTTAACACTTGAACCTCCAAGGGGTCAATTTTGACCCCTTTGGTCCTCACGTAATTTAATGGGGTGTCCATGTAATGGGAAGGAATCATTTCAAAAAGTTCTTTAATTACTCAATGAATTTCTGTCAATTAGGTATTTTTTTTAATTATTGACGAAACACGGCCATTGATTTTCTGCGGGCATGCGCGTCGACATAACCCTTGCCAGAGACATTTTCGACTACCCGAGAAGAAAACCTCATTGAAGTACACCATATTTACCAACAGTTGCAATAACGTAAAGAATATCGTTGAAGAAGAAGAAGATGAACACATTGTTTATTTGAACAAATTGTTGATATTATTTCATCGTATGACGGAAGCAGAATAATATTTTGCAAACGTTGTCAAATCACATATTGTAATTTCATCAATAAATCACGCATTATTATTAAGAAACTGATACCTTAGTATTTCTATGTCCATTATCGTGAACTTGTATGTTTGTTAATGCAATTCATTCAGTTAATACTTCAGTTTATGATTTTTTACCCGCAATTACTATACCTACTTAGGCTTCGTACCGATTACGAACAGCAGATGTCTTCACAGCCAAAAATTCTCGTCCTGGCTGTCAGCCAATCAGTGCCAAATTCAAAAAAATATTTCCTGCTCGAGTGACGTCAATCCATGCACGCTCATGAAACTTGTCAATGAACATGGATTTCATGAAAAAAGCAACGAAAAAAAGTTTACCTTGGAACAAGGTCTTAATCGTTTCGCCAGCGGGAAATACCCAGCGAGATAGATAGCTTGAATAGGACTCCCTTCGTGTTCAGGCTGACACACACTCTCATAGAAGTCCCTCAACCCGTCCCCTGGCCAGTCAAACGGAGGTGTAAACATTATGGTGCCATAAATTTTCCAAAAGAAGTCCGCCGACATATCCTGATGAAGACACTATCCGCGCCAAACTCTTGTGGACTTGAGTTTTAACCTTGATAACTCCGAGACGGCTCATTGTTTTTTCACATTATGTCCATTATCATTGCTATTATTTTTCTCTCCATTTAAATTAAGTTTAAAATAATAAAAAACAGAATTAAGACTTTTTTCGGCATTGAAGCATAAAAAAGTCCCATTTTTGTGACACGATGTGCAAGCAACAGGGGTTCAACAAAGACAAAATCAAATGTGAATCGTAGCGTTATAATTACGCTTGGCAAATTTCAAGTTTTTTTGTATGTTACTTATTGGTTGATTGCTCAACTTATAAAAATTTTTTTTTTCTCTGCAACGATGCATCATGGAGGCAGGAGACCAAGAGCCTTCCTCTTTTAATTTTAATAGTGGGTCAGATAATATTAATCTGCTAAAATTGACGTTGCCCAGCAGCAAATTTTAAGTATCTATCAGTGGTAACAAATATTTATACTGCGAAGGAAAAAGTAGCAAAGACATTAGGAGGGCAATAGCGCTAGCGAAGGAAGCGTTCAATAATAGAAGGGAGCTGTTGACGGGGACCTTGAGTATGGATGTAAAAAAGAGGCTGGTGAAGAGCTTGATATAGAGTGTGGCTTTGTATGGGGGAGAAACGTGGACCTTGAGAAAGGAAGACCAAAAATAGGCTGAAGGCTTTTGAGATGTGGGTGTGGAGGAGGATGGAGAAGGTGCGTTGGACGGAAAGGAAGACAAATGAGGAAGTGCCTGACATGGTGGGCGAGGAGAGGAAACTTATAGATGAGATTAGGGGAAGACAGGGTAGGTGGCTGGAAGGGGTAATGAGGGACGGTGGTTTGCTGAAGGCCGTGATAGAGGGTAGGATGTTGGTTAAGCGGGGAAGGGGAAGGAAGAGAATCGGTTTTATGGACGGGATGAGGAAAGGTAGGACTTATGCTGAGATGAAGAAAGAAATACTAGAGGTAGAAAGGGCACGGCACGTGTAAGACTTCGTTGGATATTCTCTGACTTTCATCACAACCTACCTCTAACCGGTAGATTACTGTAATGTTAGAAAGTGGACAGGATTTTATTTGTCATTTATTGGATTTTATGTCCATAAACAAATAATACTTTGCATACCATGAGAACAGAAATTGGTTATGTAACGAAGGGGAGCGTTAAAAGACTCTTTGAAGTATAGGGCATCTTCATCCTCCATTGAGAACTTGCATCGCATGACAGTCAGCACCAAATTTAGTGATCAGTATCCTTTTGTGCTTTTATTATCTGCATAACATTGACTAAACTTAATTTTGAATTTTTCTAGTCAATTTGATCTATTAAATTTGACAGCGGCAAGGCGGCTACACTTGTCAAGTATCGAAATCCACCAATACCGATGGAGAACTCGTATAGGAGTAGGTCGGTATAAAACACGCCCAAGATGACCTTCCAAATGGACTCGTATAGGAGTCAACTCCTGCATGCAATCGCTGCTTTCCAAATGTTCGATTTATCGGAGTTCCACTGTATTGCATGCAAGTAATTTAGACTCCACTTTCTCCAATTCCGTAACTGTTCACGACACTCCGGTATGCAAAGAAAAGAAAAACATCATCATAACGGAAACCCTTTTGGGGGTAAGACTACTCCTACTTTTCCGCTATTCCTTTTTTGTGTGTTTTCCTTGCTGTTTTATGAGTTATGGAACTAATACGTGATTTTCAAAAACTCCAAAGAGCCTTTAGGATAATAAACGTGCATCTCAATCCGTTCCACCCTTTCACTAAGACCCTTTAAGGGGTTTACCCTTCCACTACCTTTCCCTTTGAGTCCCCTCTCTGTCTCTCATCATGCCGCGCCTGCATTACACCATAGCGCCAAGGTGCACCCGTTGCCTGGATAAGGGGTTGAAAGAAATGACTTTTAGTAGGCCCCTCTTCCCCCCCTCAAGGGAATGGTTTAGGGCGCCCATAAAAATGACATAAAACGGGCCTTGTGCACCCTGCTTAAAGGGTTTGCGGGGGAGTGGGGGATTGCTCATCGCCCTATTCTCTCCGGACAAGGAGGACTATCGAAGGGTCTAAAAGATGACGGATCCTGACCTGGGTGTTAATTATGGCTCTTATTAGTGGCCGCAAATTTCACTCAGCGAGGACATTGGCGACTATCGCTACGAATTCGATTTCGGTCCCGAGTTAGCGGATTCCATGCCAGGATATAGCGATCGCCACTTCTCCTTAGCTACGGATTTGCAGCAAAATCCCATTCTGGTATGTTTCTGTCACCAACGCGTGGCTAACTCGTAGCTATTGTAAATCTGATTGCAAAGCCACAAAAACAATACTCAAATGTGATTGCTGACCTTTACCTTCATACAAGCAAAAAAATTAACAGGAGTAGAACTCACGAAAATAATGTAATGCATTCATAATACTCGATGAACTTCGGATCTGAATAAATGGAATAAATACCACTTGTTTACATGGCGGTTGCTAGCATACATAATTTCCCCCTTAAGCAAAATTACAGCGCAATTTCGACAAAATGGTGGCCGTCGTGGAGCTAACCACAAAGTTTTACAATATTTTTGCGCAGTAATTTTTGACATCTCTTCAATGTTTTCATTTTAAAAATGTGCACCGTGAGTGAGACAGTGAGTAAAACAATCTCGGGAACCAAGAGTAAAAACAAACGCCGCTAGAGCTAAAAGTCTACGCAGACTTTAAGCGCTATTTCACCCGCCCTTGTTTTATTCTTTCTCACGGCATTGATTTTTTTCAAGCATTACTTAATCGTAAGCAGGAATTCTTCACTAACTTCCGGACCTTACCCACCTCTAGCTCCATCGGAAGGGAATGGTGTTCCTTCTTAATGTTTACTAATGGTTAGCAGTAACTAACTGTTATCGATGGAATAACCAGATTGGCGCACTGCTTACTTCGGAAATGGGATATATATTTTTTACCACTCAGCCAGCTAATCTATATAATCGCTAAGTCCTTCTTTTCCCTTTTCAACACTGCAGGTGTACTTAAGTAGGGTGTACTTAAATGCAGGCGAGCGTCTACACAGATATTAAAACTAACTCAGCGCTACCTAGTGTTGATGGAAAGAAATTTGATTGGCGCAAAAATTACGTGCCTGAGAAGTAACTAAAGGCATTTCTAGATACGTATAACCGCATGAACAAATGTAAAAGGAGAATAACAAGTGCACAATTACTCAGCTCCTCATATAAGTTATGTAAACACATGTATATTGTGAATGATTATCGAAACTCTCTCAACCTATCGATGACGAGGCCTCGACTGCCTCGACCAAGCATCGACAGAACATTATCGATATCATTCAAGTTCACTTAAATTGGGGTCCCCAAGTTCACTTCAGTAGACCCAATATCTAAGCAGTGAGAGGTCGTCTCAACGGTGTACTTAAGTGAAAGGTACATATAAATGTATACTTAAGTGGTCAATGTTGACGTGGAATTTCAAGGCTGAGAGTCTTGTATTTGTCTTGTAAAAACTTGTTTTGTCTTGTAAATGACGCTTTAGACGTCGAAACCGGTCGACAGCATTAAAATAAGAAGTGGAATCTGTACTGCATTTTTGTCATCATGAATTCTATCCTCAATTTCCACCAAGTATCGCCACAATAAACTAGTTTAGTCCCATGAGTGACTCTATTATTCAATAATCCAATGGATTCTCTCCTATGGTTTTTTCGCAAACTTCTCAGAAATTAGCTCAACTCTTTACTCGTATATAACCTTAAATATAGCCAAACATCTGAGGAAGAAATAGCGGCGGCATAGATCATAGCTATCATGTAATCATACGCGGAAAAAAGCATTTTAAACATGTCCGTCCTGCATTCTATCTCTCCATTTTTATGCATGTGATATAGTGGTACAGAGTTTTTAAATATATTCTTTCAGTCTTCGGAGAAGCATCTCGTATCATATTTTATAAGGAGAAAGAAGAAGGAGAGCACAAGCTGTAGCAATTAGAGCAATTTTACTACTTGGACTAAGCGCTTTCCACTCTGTATTTCAACCGGAAGGTTGGTTTTGATAGGTGAGAGTAGAGTTCATAAAGAAGAGTCATCCCATTCTAAGCCAATGGCGTGTGTGATTCACACATTCAGGATGTCTTTCCCTGGGCCACCTGCGATTTTCCACGATATTCTGACAATCATATAGTCCCACTGCGAGAATTTTCGGAGGGGATGTCCAGAGAGCCCTCACCCAGATCCCTCCACCACCATCAACACCACCACCACCTTTGTGGTGGTTTTAGCGAGATTTTTCCCTAGTCGTAGTATTATTAACATGAGACTATATCCACCTTTTTATTTTTTTAATTTCACCAGCAGGCACAGGCATGGAGTAAATATTTTAACATTAATTACGCGAAGATTTTGTTTTAAATTACTAAAGTTCTCAGTTGTCAATAAAATAAACATGTACGAGGTGTTAACTTGACTCATTTTTTCATGCCGTACGCTGAAAACGCCTTCATTACCGAAGGTTTCTTTTACGATTCTTTAAAAATTACTGCGGTGAGCAATTATTTTTTTTAACAGTAGAGAAAGCATAGAAACTACAGTTTAATTTCTGCGTTAAGAATTCCTCATTTTAAAAATGAAGTCTCTCCGAAGTGCATACCCGTACAATTTCTTAAGTAAAATGAATTGTTTTTGGCAAATATCTCTAATAGTAGTAAAATAAGTGCTTAATATATTTTTATCATTGAAAAGTTGATATCATTCTCTCTGCATTGACACCAAATTCGAATTTTAATCTCAAGTGATATCTCGCTCAAACTACTAAAATCAACGCTGTGATAGCGATTCCCTAGTCGGAGAACTTTCTATGTATGTAAAATTAATCCAAGGTTGCGCATTTTTTGGTTCGCACGCTGTGACGCAGTTTGGATTACATAATTCGCTAGCTATGTACGGAGTGTATTGTGTACTTGATACTTGTGTGGCATTTGGACGCAACAGCAATGAGAGGAAACATATGAGGGAAAGGGAAGTATTTTAGATACCCTACTGATATTAGCTCGTAGGCTTCCGCGGATGTGGTGTTGACTTTTTCTTTTTTCGGGATTCATTCCGCGGTGTTAAAAATTGCAAAAAACTTCTGCAATAGCCGAACACCATCTCAGCGGCCCCACTCATAATTTCAACTATGAGGAGACAAAATTAATGTCAAAGGAGGTACGCTATTACCCAAGATTAATCAGGGAGGCTATAGAAATTGCGAAGATACCGGAGAACTTCAACCGAGAAGAAGGTTACACGTTGAGTAGAAAGCTTAAACGAATTTTTCAAATTTAAAAATTCCGGCAACAATGGGAGTCCTCACTCACATATAGGTATGTAAAGATAAAGACGAGCGAGACTAAATATATTGCATATTAGTGCATACAGATCACTTTTTCAGGTCATCTGGAATGCCAAACTACTCACTCTCTAATTATAACCGATCAAATATGTTGTACATCAGTGCATATGGATGCAAATATATACTTGACTCCATTCTGTCGCTGCCAAAAACTAAATTATCAGAGCTTATATCCATTATTCCTATGATAATTCTCGAGTCGTCTGCTGCCCGTGTCACCAGGATGACGCCATGCGCAGAACGGACTAATTTGGTCACGGGAACGTCCGACCTCGTATTAGTAGCACCATTGCGGAGAATGGGGTGAGAAATAGTACGGTATGCACCCATTCCCCAGACGCATCTCCCCATAACATCCTCAATTAGCACCGCCAGCGGACCGGATGAGGGAGACAAAGTTTTCCCACATGCGAGCACGTGTTGGGAAGGTTGATTCTTACCCCCTCCCAGCACCAAACCTCCCCCAAAAACGGTGCCGCCGGCTAAACACCAGCCCCCACCCCCCGTCAGCCCGAAAAGTGTCAATTGTTTACGGCCCCCTCTATTTACGGGTGACTGGCAGGGGGTGTGCAGGGGGAAAGAGTCGGACGACCGCGTGACCAGTAGTGACCATCGGGGGCTGCCCCGGACTCTCGGCCCTGGTCAGGCAGGAGGGTACCTGCAATAAAGGTTCTAAGTGAAGAGAAGAATTACTGGTGGGGAGGGAGGACTCCATCCAGTCTTAACACCTCTCAGTTCCCGGGCGGGACAGGAAAGCATGGCCGTGTGTTCATGTGTACTCCCGTCTGGGGAGGGAAAGCTATCTCCGGACGGGTGCTTAATTTGTCTGTAAGATGAAAGGAGACGCCGACACTGCCTTTTGAAAGGGCTTTCGTGTCCTTTCCCTTCATATATTTTCTCTCCCTCCCTCTCACTCTACCTTCTTCAAGAAGGTCCCACCAAAAAAAATGTTTTTTTCGCTGACAGATTTGTGGGATAACATCTTCCTTTTTAAGTGCGTCGTGTGTATTATCTATGGAAGACAGCTCAGTTGCGAGGGTTCGGTATAGTTCATAGCGACATGATGAGGTGGCAGAGTCACTGATGGGAGTGGTGGGGAGACAGAACGTGAATCAGAAGCTGAACGGACGGCGTGATCAAGAGAATAATTGGAAATGCTTAAAGATGACCAAATAGTTTTCCTTCCTCGAGCCAGTGTCGTCCTCAATTCGGCTGTACATTTTGGTAGATTACAAAGAAAGACAACCTATTTTAGTCGTTACCATGGTGCTACTTCTGGAAAATTTCTTCGTAGCTTTTCGTTTCATGGTGAGTGGAAAATCTCGGTCAAATTCGTAAATAGGCAAAATCGGACAAAGGACCAAAATGAGTTGAGTAAATAAATAAAAAAACTACGAAATCTGCCTGTGTCTACCCTAGAGGGAGTTTTTAATATACTTTATGGGTAACGCTTATTTTACGAAACTATCTAAACATTAAAAATGGGGAAGGTGTTTATGAAAAACTAAAAAATCACTATATCTCCCTTAATATGAAATACATTGCATTTGTTTGAATTTATAATAATTTATACAACTATTACAAAAACATTTTGTTTGAGAGATTTTTTTATAACACCAACCATTAGCTCAAGGGGTGGAAAAGAGGGGTCTTACGAAAAAAAATTTGCATTAAGAGGCACAATATCAGATTTGTTCAAAGTTATTTTTATTCTCAATATAATCTTAAAATTTAGTCTGAAACAATGTCTGATACATTAACCCTTACTGCAAGGGGTGAAAAAAATGAGCTGAGTCTATTAATTCATTCAAGTATTCTACCAGCTGACTGGTAGGTTCTTGGACAGTGGTCATTCTGCATCCCAATTTCATACACATTGTCTCGTTTTCCCTTATAAGGATGTCCCGCCATTAGATCCCTATTCAATTCTTCATATCTTCTACTTCCTCTTATTTCGTCCAGAATTCCTATCCTCTTCCTTCCTCTTCCACGCTTCCCCAGTGTTCTCCCCTCTAACACTCTCTTCAACATGCCCTCTCCTCTCAAAACCTCCTCCATCCATCTCTTCTGCCTTCTCCGAACCTCTTCCACAAGCTTCCTCTCCTCTCCGACCATATCCAATACCTACTCGTTCGTCTTTCTCGCCATCCAGCTAACCTTTTCCATCCTTCTCCAAACCAACATCTCAAATGCCTCAAGTCTACGCACATCCTCCCTTCGCAATGACCAAGTTTCCGACCCATATAGCGCCACGGCCCATATTAAAGTTTTCACCAGGCTCTTCTTTACGTCTCTTCTCAGACCCCCCCTCATCAATTCCCATCTCTTCGAAAATGCTTGTTTAGCTAGCGCTATTCTGCATCTGATGTCCTTACCACTAAACCCATTCGCCTCCAAAATACCTACTACCCAGATAGGTAAATCGCTCCTGGATAAGTATGCGAGTTTCTAACATTATTCCTGTATCTGTGACGAACCATTATATAATCTATCGGGAACCTATCTGTGTCTCCCGGCTTCTTCCAAGTTGTTCTATGTCGAGGATGATGTCTAAACCATATATTTGTAATTACTAGGTTATTTCTACGGCAAAACTCCACAGCTTTCTCGCCACGGTCGTTTCTCCTTTCTAGCCCGTAATCGCCCACCTCCCGCCCATCTCTTCCTTCACCCACCACCGCGTTACAATCCCCCATTACTACCAGGTGCTTACTCCCAGGTATCTTACCAATTATTTCCTCTAGCTGATCGTATACTCCATCTACCTCCTCCTCTTTATGATTAGAGGTAGACATATAAACCTGGATTATAACTAAATTCGTTGGATCTGCCTTTAGTTCCACGACTATAATCCTATCACTCACCTGTTCTGCATACACTACTTTTCTACCAAGTTTCCTTTCATTATGAATGCAACCCCGCACTGACTTTTATTCCCTCCACTATAAATTACTTTATAGCCATCGCTCCAGTAGTCCCCTCTCCATTTCTTGCTTTATATTCTCTAGCTCCCCCCCCTCAGAATAGTCTTAACATTCCATGTGCCTATTCTGATTGTTTCGTTCCTCTTTTTTATCTTCTTTTTCTCTGCTGCTGTATTTTCTGAGCAAGGTTTTGGTGTGATGACGACCGCAGGGACCTTGCTCCCACCGCTGCCGAGCACGACACCTGGCCGACTGGGACGAGTCCCGTAGTTGCCAGGATTCATTATCATTCGTGAACTGTCCATTATTTCAATGTTTTTGTTTTAATTGAGATGGTATTCCGTGCCCTTACTCAATAGTGTTTTTTTACGTGGCACCATCACTTCAGAGGCCGCCCCACTGGGGTCAAACGCCTTTTGCAGCCGCCTCACTGAGGTACAGACATTGCGCGGACTACCTTTCGTCTGTCTCCTAACCTTCGACCAATCTGGCATGGGTGACCCTACCAGGAGCATTGCTACCGCCAGTGCAGCTCTAGGAGTCATCGGAGCACGCAAACCCTTCCACCACGACAAGGTTGTAGTCCAAGGGAAGAGAGCTGAGTCTATACCTATAAAAAAACTACGAAATCTACCTTTGCCTCTCGGCTTACGCTAAAGCATTTATATTATATGATTTATGGGCAGCACTTATTTTTCAAAATTCGAGAGACTTTGGCCTCTGAAATGGTTAAAAGTCTCAATCCATCATTATTATTACTTTTTTGGTAATCTACCGATTAGAGGTAGGGTTTAATGGAAGTTAGTAAAAATCTTCTTGATGTTTACATGTGCAGGGCCCAATCTACCTCTAGAATTTCATCCTATATTTCAGCGTGCGTCCTGCTTACCTTCATTCCGACCCTTAAAACCTTTTCCCTTTTTTACCCTTCCCCTCTTACCCAACAGCCACCCGTCAATCACGGTCTTGAGCAACCCTTCGTCCCTCATTAACTCTTCCAGCCACCTTCTTTACCTGCCCCCAAATCTCATCTGAAAGTTTCCCTCCTCGCCCACCATACCAAGCACTTCCTCGTTTGTCTTTCTTTACGCACGCTGCACTTTCTTCATTCTCCTTCACGCAAACATCTCAAACGCCTGCAGTCTAATCTCGTCTTCCTTCCTCAGAGTCCTCGTTTCTGGCCCAACCAATGCCACAATCCGTGATGAAGAAAGGTAGAACGCTTGGGTAGAACGTATACTGATTGTGAGATGAAGAATGGAATAATATTGGTTGACGTTCCCTGAAAATGTGAGTCTATTTTTATTTGCTTCCATGGAAAACCTACCTCCACGTGAATATTTTTTTCCAATCAGTGATAGCATCACGGCTCATATTTAATACTCGCTCACCAAAATGTGTTGTATAATATTATTAACTTGAAGGGTAAACAAATATAACAAAAAATCATATGATAACTTGCTTCCTTCCAACTACGTGCTTTTTCGTATTGACTTTTTTTCTCGTCAACTCCTTTTCTCGTGCACCAAGCTATCATTTTTAAAATGAAGTTTCAGAGTAATTTCATGTTTCTTCTTGCACACTTGGGTCACATGAACGATTCATTTTTATTAAAGATATCTACTCAATCTCTTCTTCCTTCGTCTCAACTTTTCGTGCAAGGGAAACTTACATGCTCACATCACTCAATGCTGAATGACTGTGCTGAAAAAAATATGCTCGTACATGCATGACAGCATCTTAGCAATATTTGCAAATCGTTGATCATTGTCTCAAATGCCCATGAAGGGGGAAAATAACAGAAGCGAAGGGGGAATAACAGAAAAGGCCCCTACTTTTCTACAGTTAGGCCACATCTCTAACACGCCGTAAGCAATTGGGACTCTGCACGCGAATATCTCATTCGGGAAGTAAATGAAATACAAAGGAAAGCTGCATGCTTTGTTAAAAACATCTATGAGCGAACAGGTTGCGAACCGTTGAGAGACTCGAAGGCTTAGATTGCTTGAAAAAATCAGATCAGGTGAGTCTCAGTCCGACACGTAGGATATTATTTTGACTCCTTGATACATCTCTAGAACTAATAAAAGTGAAAAAATAAGAAAGATGCATTGCCGAATTATTTGCAAATACTCTTTTCCACGAACAGAGCATGGCACTAATAGAAGACATCTTTAAAATACAATACAGTTCAAATCTGTCCTCTCATACCTCATTTTCTTCCTTATCCCTATTCTCTCCCCTTCCACGGCTGGTGTCCAAACACTCTGCCGAACGCTTATGCGGTGTCTCGCAGGATAGTATGTAGTTGTATATTTACTCCCACAATTTGCATACTTGGCATTTACGTGATTTATCTGGCTCAGACTTGAGGGAGTTTTTTACGATTGTTTCTACTTCCCAATTACAGGGGGCCGATCACGCCTCCTTGTGGTACGCCCGCCGTCAACCTTCTAATTTCGGAACCGATACCGTCGGTTGCTACTTTTCGTTCGTAATCCATCAGATTCTTACGATTTCAATCCACCATTTTTTTACATTAATCCACATTATTTTACGCAAATGCAACTTATCAACTTTCTTACCTACTTAGCAAAAATCGTAAAGGAGTTTACTAGGTACAGCCATATTTCACCTGCTTCTTTTCGACGGTCGACGGTAAGGGGGGGGGACTCATGAGGAAGCGTATTCGTTAAAGCCGCCACATTATCCATTATTCAACCCTAAGTAGTAGCGCGAAAGTGTCATAGGGATGGGAAAACGTGCTCTTTCCCCAACTCCAAAGAGGGACAGACCGCCACCAGTCTTCCCCCACAACAATCGCGTGCGGCCGTTAAACCTGTGTTAAACGCTCCCGTAAAGCTAGTTGTCCCCCGTCAACTGCCGTATCCATAGCAACGAGGAGGGAGGAGGGAGAGAGGTGGTGGGGGAAGGTCATTGAGGGTGGGTGGGAGGTGGGAAGTAATCTATAATGGTTCACGAGGACGCAGTGTGCGAATCAGGGATAGGGGAAGGACTAGGAGGATAAAAGGACCGATTTTGTACGTGACCCTGTTAAGTTCACATGGAGCGGAATGGGATCGGTTTATCGGGCGGATCTTTTTGTTTCCGATCGGGGTGTGTATGGCATGGGGTGTGGTTCGCCATTTTCCTTTCTCCCACCACCAGTGAAATGCATCGTCCCTCACCATAGGGAGCATCCCTTAACCCTCGTCATTGAATCCAACAGAACGTGCGTGGAAAAGTTGAGAATTACAGGGAGGCCTCTTTCGCGCGAATAGGCAATGTCCATTACCCTCAATGAAAATTATGCTTGGGACCCTGTTGCACCCAAAGTCTATCGCTTGGTGGTGGCCAATGAAAATAACCGAAGAAACTATCACAGGGTACATCTAAGTCAGAATAGTACCTTGCAAGCCACTTTCAACTCGGAGTACGAACGTTTGGTCTCCAGGGACCTAAAAATTACATTCTCCGAACTTGATTCTTAACGCATTCCTACAGGTACAAAAAATATTCCCCTTGTTCGATTGAATGACTAGGATAAATGATGAAATCATTACTTCAACTCGTGAGAGAATTTAAATCACTTAGTAAATATTATATATATATAATATTTACTACCACCCCACCAAACCCTGTGTTCGTCCTTTTATGTGAACCTATCCATTTCCATTTTCCTATGAATGTATGAATTTATTCGCGCCTTTGAGCGTCATTTTTCGTGTGATTGAGTATATTTGGCCATGTTGGCTCTTTTCTTCTTCTACGGCTATGCGTGCCTTTAAAACGTACTGTTCACCTCTTTATATGTTGTATGCCTGTATTCCTCTTTCCTTTCAACCTTCCAATTGTGTTTGTTCCCTATATGGTGGGTGAAATCGCCCTTGCGCGCCATCTCTGGGTCGTTCAACTTGGGCATGGGGTGTGACAAAAAACCCCGTCAAATTCAGCAATTAATTGAGTAGCCTTGGTGGTGTAACTGGGAGCACACCTGACCGGCAATTGGGAGATCCGGGTTCGAATCCCGGCTAAGATGAAAAATTTTTTCTGTCTGGATTTGACTCATTTTCATCTTCCCCATCAAACCCTGTGTTCGTCCTTTTATGTGAACCTATCCATTTCCATTTTCCTATGAATGTATGAATTTATATATATATTATATTGTACTACATTATATTATATAATATAAATATTACTTCAACTGTTAAAGGGTCTACTTTGTGGAATAACGATGACATACTGGGTAAAAATAGTAAAATTATCAAGTGGAATATTACAAAGTGCATTATTTATCCTATTATGAGATGAAATCAATGTATGTACCAGGGGACGATTGTGTGTAGCTTGGCCGAATGATTGCGAAAGATGGAAGGATAGATGGAGAGATTATGAGGCGTGCGGATGCTGGTAGGAAGTCGTAGGTAATACAAGCAGCATATCAAAGAACGAGTGCTTGTCCACGGAAGCGAAAATCGCAGTGTTCTACTCCCGACGTTATTCTATGGCAGTGAAACCTGGGTATGTCTGGATAAGTAAGCATAAGAGTAGGCCAAATGCAGTGGGAATGAGGTAACTGAGAAGTAAATAAAGTTGCCTTAGGGCAGATGTGGTAGAACTGATTCATTACGAATGAAATAAATTTAAACTGCAAATTTATTTCATTCCTAACTGTAACAACAAAAATTAGCTAATGAATGTCAAATTAGTGAAAGTATGAAAAAAAAGTAAAAACAGTTGTTAACAGCTGTTTGTTGAAAATTGAAAAGAGTAAATAGCTGTTTTTTTTAAATAAATTTTTTTCAGAAACCCTATTTACGATCGTATGATTGAAGTAAATACCACCATCATGGATTCTTAGATCACGTGATTCTCTTACCTAAACGGCATAGGACGTATGAAGACATTCGTGCCTGCCGCAAAAATATGGCGATGATACACGTAGAAATGTCTACGAGAAATAATCGGCCTGGACCAGGAGTTGAACCACGGACCTTTGGCTTACCGGACCAATGCGCAGACAAAACAAGTTGCCACGGGAATTAGGAATTATCTAGCGTAGTGGTCTGCGCACGGCCCAAAGTTACGCGGTTCGATTCCCACTCCAGGCCGATTTTTTTCTCGTGGCAATTCCAAGGCATTGGACGTGTTTACAAATTGGCTGCATTTCGAAATGTCAACTGCGTTATTATCATGGACGCACTCCATACTCCATCACCTTAGCACTCCCATTCTATAGACAATACGGACAGGAGGTTACTACGCCTGCCAAGTTGACCAACAGTTCCGATTTAGAGAGCTTTTGGGGAGGGAGGTGATTAAGTGCGATTTGGTCGGGCTTTAGGCCTCAACCGACTAAACTGGAGAGAAAGCGAATCGGAGCATTTAACGGCCCGCACCTACACCCTTTAATGTCTCCGAACCGACATGGAGGAAGAGTTGTACGTTGAACGGGATGGGTGGGGTGGGGGAAGTTAACTGATGGTGGCGCGGGATGGCTACAGTTCGAAGGTGCGGAAGAAAGTGATTAAGAATGAGGGACAGGGGGAGATTGGGATGGGGGAACGGGGAATGGATGCTGTTCGTGTACTACTATACGGGGTGTGGACCGCGGAAGCCATTCTCTCGTGTCGGGGGGGGGTTGTAATTGATGTCAAATGGGGCGATGGTGCACGGCGGAGGGGGATGAAATGGGGGGAGAGGTTGGAGGGAGGAAGGACAGAGGGGAATGGACCAAAGTGTTAGGTGGGGTTAAGATGGGACGGACAGAGAAATGGACTATTATTGTGCCAAGTTTGAGGCAAGTAACTTCTCCGAAGACGTGAAGAACATATTGAAATTTCGGTCCTACTATGGTGTGTTCCGTTGCATACGCGTGGAATTTGGGGATATTTATCGTAGGACGAACATAAACAAGTTTAAAATGCCAACTTTTCCTCGTATTTTTACTGGTGGATGACTCATGCGATTATTATCCGACGTTTAAGGTAACGACAGCGTAATGATTTCATTAATTTTATGGTCTTTTTCTATTAATAAATTGCTTTTTTGGCATTTTTTGTTCTTCTCCCCAATGTTTATGCTAAATAATTTTAATTTTTATGCGTTTATGATTTTGTAATACCTGTTGCATGTTAGTACGACTGTAAGTAACGGAATTTTAATGTTGGAATCTTTTTGCATGTTAACGTGACCAAACTTAAATGATCCCCGTGATGTGTGAGTAAATAGTCCATCCCACATTATTAAAATAATGGTTGGGAGTCATGTTGCCAGTCAAATTACCTAGGACACACTTCACTTAACAATATATTCATTAAAACAAAAAATAACATAATGAGAGTGCGTTTGACGATAAGTGCGGGCCTGGTGACGAATCACCCCTTACCACACGCCCTTGAATTGTTATAACACCGGGATTGGTTTGCTGCAGCCTTCCATTCTTCCCTGCAGGACTATGATTGCCCAAATCTTCTTATTTATTTACAGCACGCGATGGCTAACGGTGAATAGTATAACGGCGTTTACGGCTTTATCAATAAAATATTTGAACATTTATTTTAATAAAAATAAGTTTCTAATTTTAAAATTTTCTATTTAAAACTGACTACCGAAAATCCACTCATATCTAGTGAGAGTTATTTACCATTAAGGAATCTGCCAACATTATCTATAGAACATAAAGTTACGTATGAAATGGATTTTGATAGTATCTTATCGTAACAATGCTAGACAAATGCATCTGTAATTTTGTACTCAAATAATATTTATCTTGTCAGGAGATAATTTGTATCCTGAATAGATGAATTTTATCAAACAAGAGGTCGAGAGTAACTTAATATTTGTATTTTTATAATAAATAAAAGAAATAAAATTATTTTTTTTTAAATTTTATTTACCAATTGTAACAAAATAGGTTGGATGGGTTTCTTGCACGTATTTCACAAAAAAGGATAGAAATTGAATGATATCCTCACTACGATAGTGCTACTAGGTGAAGCTACGCTTCTATGTTGAGATACTGAATTCAAATATTCTCATCACCCATGCATAAAGCTTTGTTCCTCACACAGAATTTTTCAACCAATCGCATTTTAACACTCTTGTTTAAAGGTATTACTTCACCTTTTTATGAATTCAATTATTCTCTTAACAGATTGAAGAGCCTAGACTTTATTTGTTTAAAAACAACTTTGATAAAGTTATGCAGAAAATTCAACATTTTTTTCGAGCAGAATTCTCATGTAAGATTGGCATCGGCCATTTTGTTGTTCACACCAATTATTAGCTAGACAGCCACTCAGTCGATCGTTTTTCCAGGGCTGCGAATGGATTTGTTGGAGGAACAAGTGATGAGCGGAAATTATAACTGCCTTTGCTACCTCTGAAAATCGCTCAGTGTTTCTTGATCGAGCCATTGCAGTCGTGATTTTAGTGTTTTATTTATTTGTTTAAAATATTGTTCACATACAGCAGTAGCGCCAATTTAAACTGAAACATTTGACAATAAACATCACAGAGGACAAAAATACAATAACAACATAAAAATCAACAACGCTGAGCCCAAGATGGAAAGGGGAAATATTTAATTTGTTGACAGGTGGGACATAGCTTGGGTGGTGAAATGGTTACATGATAAATAAAAAGGATCGACAGTGTGAGGGAGTGAATTAAGAAGGGAGGAGAGGCGAAATAAAGGTAAGCGCTGGGTGAGTGATATCCTAGGAATAGGCAGGTGGAGTAATGAATGCGTGCGGATGGATCGAGTTGGTATCCTAAAGTTGAAGAGAGAAAGCAGTTCAGGGCAGTCAATGGTCGAGTTAAGGGTGTTGTGAAGGAGTTTTAAATCAGTTTTAAGTCTGTGGTTTTGGAGATTAGATATGGAAAGGGAAGACAGAATAGCATTTGAGGACATATTGCTGAAATGTGGGACTCTGTGTTTGACTATTTTGGCAAAGAAATGGGGGATGCAATCAAGGGATTTCAGATTAGTCGGGGCAGATATGGACCATATTGGGGAGCAATATGATACTACGGAAAGAACAATTGTTGAGAAGTAGGAATGGAGTGCTCTTTTATTTCTGTGAAGCGGTAAAGAAGGCCTAATAGGGACATTGCCTTACTTTTTACAGTCTGAATGTGGTCGGAGTAATTTAGTTTTTCGTCAGTTATAACACCTAGGTCTTTCATAGTTGTCACTCTTTTTAAGGGAGTTGAATTAATGGTGTAATTGAATGTCAGGGGTTTTGTTTTCAGAGCAAGAGTCATGATACTGCATTTTCCAGGGTTTATGTTAAGTTTTGCGCACGAAACGAATATATTGCACAGCAGACACCATTTGCTCGAGTAATAATATTTTCAGCAGTTGGCGGATTAACAAACGAGTTTTACTGAGGTAGCCTTGGGTAGGAAACCTTCACAAGGTTTTTTCTTTGCGTGGTAATTCTTTTTTCTTGAGTTCTTTTTTATAAGGGTTATATACCCTTGGTTTTCATTTTGGTTATTAATAGATGAGCAGGATAAATCAGTCGTACTATGAAGGACGTCTGGTGTGATATGGATGTGAAGCCTGGACTAAAGCAGCTGCAAACTAAATGACATTGTAAGCAATGAAGTGGTTTTACCGAAGAATAATCAAGATAAAATGTTCGGAATTGCGAGCGACGAGGCCCTAAGAAGAGTAGGAGAGATAAGATAAAAACTCTAAGGAGAAGAAGAAGAGACAAACAAATTGGACACATTTTGTGACACATGAGTCACTTGAACACAATATTCATCTACATCTACATACTACACCTCAAGCCACCTCAATTAAAGTGATGAGTATTTAATTGGCGGCAACTTAATAAGAGGAAAGTCAGCAGTAAAATGTTTCCCAAGCATTAGATCACAAGCACTAATATTACTAAACCACATTAGAGAGAGAAAATTAGCTTCGTAAAAAAGCTGGAATATGAAACTTCAATCAAAAGCTACATTGTTACCAAACAATTGAATCAATATGAGATATGGAGTAATTATATTTATGGACCATAATCGAGGATTTAAAAAGGAAAATGTCACAATTGTCATGTGCTTCAACAAATTACCAAATTTGTTTTAGTTGTTCAAAGGCCAATGTGAAATTTCCATGGTTTACTTATCCCTGTTAAGCTTCCAAATAAACCAGCGTGAATGCACAAACTACCAACTCGGTTTGGAATATTAGAATGGAAACTCGGCAACCAACATTGGAATGGGAGTAGAGCGGTAGCGGTAAAGACAAACGAGGAAGTGCTTGATATGGTAGGTGAGGAGAGGATACTTCTGGACGAGATTATAGAGGGATGCAGAGTAGGTGGTTAGGGAAGTTTATGAGAGGCGAAGGGTTGCTGAAGACCGTGACAGAGGGGAGGACGTTGGGTAAGCGGGGCAGGGTAAGTAATGCCCTGTTCACACTACTAAGGTAACAACCGTGGTACGTACCGTGGTAACGCGCTAACCAACGTGTGAACGATGGAGTAGTAGTTCATAACGGTGCCACTTGACAGTGGTCAGGCGCTGGAGTCGCGAGCGTAAACTGGAAATGACGAAGAACGATAATCAAAATAGTGAAGCAGATGGTTGGACTAATGTTGAATAGGCAAATAGGAGTGCCGTTTGCTTTGCTAACCATTTCGAAAGCCGCAAAAGTCCTGGGGAACGTGGGAATTCCTTATTTTGTTCGCTTGCTCTGTACTTGTTCATCATAATTCCTGGTGAGGGCAGCACTGAGTTACAATAGTAGTGTGAATGCACGTAGGGTTGCTACGTCGGTGCTTACGTTAGTAGTGCGAACGGGGCATAAGGGAAAAGGCTTTATGGACGGGATGAAAAGAGGTCGGACGGATGCTGAGATGTAGAAAGAAATCGTGTAAGGAGGTAGGGGCTGACGCTTGTAAAATATTTAGAGGATTTTTAGTCTCCTCCATTAGAATACCTCACGATATCCAAACCCCAACTCTCCAAACCGTATTACTTGCACCTATACGGTTGCTTGCTAGATATGAAATACATTATAATTAACACTGGAATAAGTGTATAGACCTGGGGTGGGATTACGGTCCCTTCTATTGCGTTTTCGTTATCGTTATCTATAACACAAGCCGCTCTAGAAGGGCAATGATCACAGGTTGCCTACTATCCTAAAAACGCATTCCACCAATTAAAACTAGTGATTTAAAGCACGTGACAAAATTTGAAGAATGACAATCATGCCTTCGCTCCCATGAGTGCAAATGAATAAAAAAAGATAACGACGGCGCACGCGTTATTGAGAACCGTGATAGCGCCCGTGATACTGTAAAAGTCAATATGAGGTATTTTTCCTCTTCCATTTAAGCCTACCTTGTCATGTCATGTTCACTGTATTATATATATTTCTGCATATACTGACGAGGGTTTAGATAGAAGGGACCTTAAAAGTCTTAATATCACCCCAATAAAGACAGCACAAATTATCTGCACAAAATATCCATCCAATATGGCCTACTCGGAATTGTAATGACATCATGCCCCTGTGCTAATGTACCGTATGGTTCCATCTACCTTCTTTAATCAATGGTTTTATTTCTTCCAGTTGCTAATATATCGATCCAATCCTTCTCTGAAGACAAGTGTGTGATCTTTCCAGATAATGAGTCACCTAAATTTAGGAACTTACATAATCTGAAGGAAGCGATAAAGCGAGTTAATTGGGATAGCTAGAATAGGAGCAATACCGGCTAGAGTAAGCAATATAGAATTTATAAAATAGTGACAGGGTACAACTACTGAAGTTTTATTTAAGTACCCAGTTAAGACGATTGTCTATCTATCTATCTGCCTTAAATCGGCAGATTACCTGAATTTACGCTTATATGGCCCCAAACTCATGCTTATGTGGTTGCTTGTTTTGTATGAAATAGATTAAAATTATCTACTACAAAATAAGTATCTTTATTGATACCATTTAGGGTAGTCATATCACTTCGTCCAGTTCCAGTTGGATGTTGAGCGTTCCACTACTGAATGTCAACCTCACATCGCTGCTTTGTAGAGGTAATGATGGCTGTAATTCATAGCTCACGCGTAAATCACACAGATGACACCTCAAATGCGCTACTCGCTGCGATTACGACTGGTATTATGCACCAATGACACTCGGTCGTTGTTACGATCTTGGCAATTTCCACGCATTCTCGTGCATTGCCTCACTATCCCGCCTCTCATGGGCGGGGTGGAAAAATTAATGGTCATATCCGATATTGCGTACGCAATGACCGACTGTCAACGCAGCAATGCCCAATTGCTCTGCCGCCATTTTGAGTTTGAATTGATTGAACCAATAAATTTTGATCGTGCGTTTGATCAATGGTTGTGGCCCATTCATTCATCGACAGATAGTCGTCATTAGAATTCAAGTTTACTAATTTCCACCACGCCTATAAATGTTTTCCCGCAATTCAGCCCAATGATGTTTTGTCTGGCGTGCGTTTAGCTCCGCGAACTCAAATTACCCCACCAACTCATGATGAAGGTATATATTTCCCCATGATATTAATAATAAAACCAATTTGTTGCAAGTACTTCCACTGATAATTTAAATTAGAAATAGATATTTTAAATTTTTGTATTTGCCAGCGTTGAACTCAACAGGTACGTTATTTCTTTTAAATGAACTATTGTTTTTCACCTGGAACGCAATTAAAATACTCTTTATCTCTCGCATCTTTTTCTATCTAAATAAATGAAAATACTTCATTAGATAGAAGGTTCATTTTAAGTGTAAATATGTAAACTGATTTATCTTATGATGATTGTCGTATTTTACTCACAATGGAAAGTATATTCAGCCGATAAGGTTAGAGGAAAATCACTTTTACTTTTGTCTCTAGAATTGATTTTAGTTTATGTCATGCTAGGCTACTCGTAACAAGGATTTGTGGAATCCATTAGAGAACTAGATATTCATTCTATGATAAAGAGTCGTAAACTGCTCATCGTTCGATGAAGATAGTGTATTTATTGCAATCGTTGAAAACCTAAATCTAATTACAGTCATCACGCTCTAGTATAGGAGACAAGGACTGGAATCATTTGCTGTAGTCTATTTCCTAAATTTGATCTGTAAGGTGTAAATCTGAGGATATAGGGTGAGGATTCAATAATTTATTCTGTGCCAGAAGTAAGTTGGAGTACCCTATAACTTTTTTTAAATTCTATATTACTTACTCTAGCCGTGATTGTTCCTATTTTAGCTATCCCAATTAACTCGCTTTATTGCTTCCTTCAAATAGTGTAAGTTCCTAAATTTAGGTGACTCATTTTCTGGAAAGATCGCAGGATTGGATCGATATATTAGCAAATAGAAGAAATAAAACCATAGATTAAGGAACATAAATGGTACCATTCGGTTCCTTAGCACAGGGGCATGATAGATGAATAGATAGATAAACGTCTTTATTGGGGCGAAATTGAGACTTTGAAAGTCCCTTCTACCATCTAACTCCTGTCATTTGTATTAGTTTATTCATTGTCTTGTAGAGTTGCCTATATCACTTTATTTTTTCTTGTTTTGTTTGTATTACTTAAAAAAAGGTCCGCTAAATACTGGAATATTTGCACGATTATTCTCTAGTAAATTTATATAATGCTCATATGAGGCTGAGTAGCCTCCGAGTATGTTTCAAATTTTTGTTAAAAAATTCTGTATTGTGATTACAAAATAAAATATTTTCTCTCTCTCATTAAAATACGCAGTTGGCCATATTGGATGGATAAGTTGTGCTGTGAATACATCGAAAACGTAAGTGCTGGTATTATAATTGTTGCGGTAGGTATAGGTGTGGCGAAACTTGACGGCAGTCAGATGCGCGAAGCTTGACGACGGGGAGGGGAAGGCGCCCGTGGAAGGGGTCGACAAAGGAGCGGAGGGGAGGGGAAAGCACATGGTGGGGAATGTTGCCAACAAGACTGTAGTAAACTTTAGAGGGTGGGACAGTGTTAGCGGTACGTTACGCGGCAATAATAATAATTTCTATATACTAAACAGCCAAAGCCAATTACTAAGTATTTATTATATGGACGAACACACAACCATGCCACTGATTTACAAAACATTTCACCCACCTAATCCCCCGAAACGAAATCCTGGCTACTTCACTTATCATAAGAAACAGATATAACAATTCATCTCCCAATTCAGATTTCACAACACATAAACGAACGCACACTATTAGATAATCGAAAGTAAACCTTTGATATTGGTAGCTGGAAATGTAATGGTAATCTGTACAGGAGTGACAGTGGCGATAAATGACTTTTTTTTAACTTTTTATTCTAAAAAAATATTATGCGAATACAAGTTTATGAGCGTATTCACTGTCCCACTTGTAAAATTGTACTCCTCACCCTCCTACCTGAAACTAGCGTTTGACGCTTGGCGTTAGGTTTTGGATTTATTCTTAATATTTTTGTATTATTTTTATTAATTTAAAAGAGTAGTTATTTTGTTGATTGTTGGGAGATATGTTTATTTCGCTGGTTGGTTGTGAGGGATTTATTGACAGAGAAGAAGAGGGGGATGGTTTAGAAAGAGTGGGGATGTACTGTGGACTCCTGTAAGAAATTTGCTTTGCATTGTGAAGAAATAAAGAAAATTCTGCATTAGGGATTGCAAAATTAATTAAAAGTAATTTGGCGTTACAAAAGAAATACCAAATCTTCTCGTTTTCCACGCAAGTAACTACGTTCAGGTTGAATAAATTCATTGCAGAGTGATGTCTTATATTACGTTTCATAGGAAAGGTTTACAGCATTTGATTACAACAAACAAAACTAGACTATTCGTCAAATGTCTTTACAAACTATGCTGCTTGTCGCTGCGCGTGATTAAATTCTGAAATCATACTTGCTTCGTGAAGATCCTAAATACTAGAAGCGTATCATAGGTGTGATCTAACTTGAAAAAAATAACAGTACTCTTTAACTTTCTTATCGCATCTTCCGAGTACAATGTCAATTAATTTACCAAAATATCTGTAATATTGAACCCAAATATGTTTACTCCTAGATAGATCCTGACTAATTGTGACACCAAAATATTTAATGTTGATTCAACTCGGACTCGACGTTGACTACATCTGATTTCCTTACTTTGTAAGATTGTTCTAGTGTATTTTCTTTCCATAAAAATATACTGCGACGCATTTATTTACGTTTAATTCCAACTGCCATTTTTCGTACCAGGATTGCTACAAAATCTTTGTTAATAACCCATCCGACTTCAAAAGTTCTCTGTATACAACCGCGTCATCAGCAAATAGTCTAAGTTAACGGTAAATGATAGTACTGATGTCGTTACTCTTGTCATGTTTTTTTATGTTTTTATTTCTTTATCATTGCATATTTGAATTTCACTTGCATGAAGTAACGTGGTTATAATTTGTCAAGACATATTCGTATTCATGTTGAGCAACTTCAAATTTCGCGGCGCTTCCTCTGATACGATTGACTATTTGAGCTTTTTGATGTTGGTATTTGAGGTATTGGATATGGTCGGAGAGGAGAGGAAGCTTGTGGCAGAGGTTCGGAGAAGGCAGAATAGATGGATGGAGGAGGTTTTGAGAGGAGAGTGCATGTTGAAGAGAGTGATAGAGGGGAGAACACTGGGGAAGCGTGGAAGAGGAAGGAGGAGGACAGGAATTCTGGACGAAATAAGAGGAGGTAGAAGATATGAAGAATTGAAGAGGGATCTAATAACGGGCCATTCTTAGGAGGAAAAGCGAGACGATGTCTATGAGGTTGGGATGCAGAATGGGGACTGTCCAAGAACCTACCAATCAGCTGGTAGAATACTTGAATGAATGATGTTGGCAAGAAAGGAATGCGACTGAGAGAACCCTGGCGGTCTCGCGCCGAGACTGCCTTTTTCCCCCGCGTGGAGCGAGATTGAGAACAATAGACTCGTCCGCTGACAATGGTCTTCTGTCGTCGCCGTCAAGCTTCGCTATACCTTATACAGTAATGAATTATGTAGGGATAAGCAAGATGGAAATAATTCCCAAAATTACACTGCATATTTCATAAAAATATGTGGACGAATTATGCGCGAGGGCCATAATAGGTGGATCATATTTCGCCGAAAAACTAGCTTCACTAACTTGAGACAAGGCACCATCAACTCTCTTATGAATAAAATCAATTGGTTAATATGTACTTAAGCACACATATAATTCCTTACGGAAAATAGTTTCAGCGAATCATTATCATCCTCAAGGTAGATACGGTAAATTGCATGATTGATGTAGCAATTCATTGCCAATTAAGAACTTGAAAATGGCAATGATATGCTGAAAATAAAGTTACGGAGAGTGGATAATTACAAAAATATTTGTTTAATCATGACTTGGTTCCATGGAGTGAAACTTGAATGAAAATAAACAGGTGGAAAATGGAAGAAAGGGGCTGAGGAGGATGTAGGAAGATGTTAGCAGTGGGCAAACCCGAGTATACTTTTAGAATGAGTTAACAAAAATGTAGTAGAAAAAGAAGTTTTAATTTTTAGAAATGTTGCCAATTCATCTATTAACCCAACCTTCAGTGGATTCACACACCTCAGCGTATGACACATTCAAGGAAAATTATTTCAGTGAATGATGCACACAGATATTATTATAGTTAGAAAACTATTGGCACACGAAAATAAAAAGAAAGAACTCTCACAAAAACTTTCTAGAAGTTTCGGTGGTCAAGCCGTGTTGTTCGGTGGTAGGTGACAAATATGTACGAACCATATATTGCATATGTTGGCTCTAAGTTCCTTCAAATTGCTTCGTTTACATCAAACAGTGTGAACATGAGGAATTGAAAGAATAAGTGACATATTCCTAGAATATAGCCCCTCTTCAAATCCTGAGCGTTTGATTACACATGTAGTCATGGAACTACGGGTACAGGCACATGTCTCGTGTTAAGGCGGTTGGGGCGATTTTTGTTGATGATCATATTTGCGTGAAACTTAGCAAACGAAATACTCTACTTTATAAAAGGCTATGCTTACGAACATATGGTACAGTTGTTAGGCGAAGTGATTCAGATGTGCGCCAATAGATGGCAAGCGAGCTCCATTACACGTTCTCCATTAACTGATGGGTGCATGCATTTTTCAAAATACACCAACATTTAAAAAAATACATTTTAAATAGTTCTAACGAGCAGTCAAGGAGATTTGAAAGTTACTTTAAATTATTTATTTATAAATAAACCACATTGATTTCTATTTCAATACTTAACTCATTATTTTTGGCTATTCTCCATGATTTAGCCCATTTCAGCAGGCTTTTCAACTAGTTCATGGATAAAAGTGAAAAAATTGCATGTTACCGATTTGGTTTCTTAACAGTTCAATGCTATTTTACCTCATAGCCTTATGGCACATGACATATTTCGTAATAACTAGTCGACCCGTGTGAAGCATTCGCACTGTGTCCTCCTCAAATCCCACTTAATTGAAGTGCACACCGTATAGTTATTACCGTGTAGTTAGTGCGTCAGAATCCATACGGTACTTACTTTTGAGTTGAACTTGTGTAGATTTCTTTAAAGTGAATAATCTGATTTGATCGCCGGGTTTGTTTATCGTAGAGAGCAGAGACGATGTAAGTTGATCGTCATGGACTAAGTAAAAACAAATTACTGCGATTGGTTTGGGGAAGTACATATAAATTCAAGTTTTGATTAATTTAGTTCATTATATAAATACCTAGATCAGCAGATCGAATACCTTAAATCAATATTTTAAGTCGAAATTAAATGCGGATTTCAGATAATAGATGCATGAAATTGAAATCGGTTTCATTTCGATATATCTCGATATTCTCGATAGAGGATCGATAGGTCGAGGGCGGGATTTCAAAAAACCGTTTTTTTTTTTCAATTGTAATTTTTCGAAAAACAACTGAAATGTGAGTAATTTGTATATTTTTCGGGTATAGTGGTTAAGAAAAGCTTTAAAATGATCCCTCATTTGTGAAAATTGATGAAGTATTTTGGAATTTATGGCGTACCGACAAAAAAAGCCCTTCAGAAATAATATATATGATTCGATTATATGTGTACAAACTTTCTCCGAAACGCGAAATGATACTTTCATATCATTATAATGGTTGCTAGCAAATATCAAGGTATCATTCCGTGTAATAAAAGGCGTATTTAGATATGATTTTCGCTTAAATTCCGAAGCGCCATAAATCCAAGTCGTAACAATGCTTGAAAATTTTAAGATACGGTGACGAAAGTGGAGGGAAGGATGGAAATGTAGACGAACGAAGATGGAGGTAAAAAAAGAGGAGTTGATGCAAATCGCATGATTGCGTCAGGAGAGACGTTTTATTCTTTCCAGAGGTTCTTTTTTTTCACCCCGCGCTTGGCGTCCAATAAAAGGCCGGGATTGCGTCGCCAGTGGAAAGGGGGGGGGGAAGTAATGTGTGTGGGGCGGGAGGGGGGGGGGGGGGTTAAATAAAGAAGCGGGTAAAGGGGGGGGAGGCAGTGAGCTACCAGGATTCGTGAGTGAGGGGAGGAGTAGTTTTATTTTTATTATTTCAAAACGGCCTCCAAATAACACGCACACCAAAGGCACGAAGCGATGCGCGTAACGTCGCTAATGGCGCCGTCATGAGATGGGATAAAAGTAAACGAGAGACGCTTTTTTATGAAATTGTGCGCTCCGAGATTGTTTCCAGCGTCCATTCCACATACTCTTCTCCTCGACTTTCCATAGCCTCCCCCACCCCAGGGTCATTCATTCCCTGTACCCTTCGCAGGATAACGGGGACCATAATTCATAAAATACCCGACTTCGACCGTGTCGTGGGCGAGACGTCAAAACTACGACAAATCTCGACATTAAATACATTCTTCAGTTCAAGTTTCAGGCTTTACTTTGTGGAAATGACTCGCATGAGACGATTTATAACTTTGTGCATCAACATGTTTTTATTCTTACCCACCATGGGTTCGATATCTAAAATGTCTCTAGGAGGGAGCGTCCGTTGCATTTCAAAAGAAGAAAAAAATAAAATTGATGCATAGGATCGAAAGAACCATTTCGATGCGACGTTTTAATTTCAACCAGCGTTGCCTTTAAGTCTATTGAAATAAGTTTGTCACATTTAACTTGTTTTCACAATGTTAAATCTCGATATTCTTACGAAATTTTAAGTCTTATCATCAGCAAACATTTACGTTGAATCTACAAAAATTCGGTAGCTACAACAGTGGATCCAACGGTTATAAACTATTAAAAAGCGTTAAATTAAGCGACTTACGTCATTATCATCATCAATATTTTCTTTACCTCTTCATAAGTTACTACTTATAAATAATTAAGAAAAGAGTAATTATTTATGTATTCCTTATTTAGTTCAGATTAAATGGAAATATACTGAACCGCGACTTAAACAATCAACATGATCGTTAAGGGGACGATATATCCAAAAATCGTTATATTTTATTTAAATTTTTGCTGTTTCCTCTTCAAACCAATATTTGGTTATATAAAAATAAAATTTTACATTTTATGTTCTTTCTATTGGTACCTCATTCAATTTCGTACGATTATTTCTAGCAAAGCCGTGTTTACACGATGCATTTACCCGCGCGGGTAGATGCGTGAACACAATCACTATCAAAATTTCACCGTTTAAACACTCAAAATTGCGCAAATGCGTGAATGCGTGGACAGAAAATAGCCCCTGTTCTAATTTGGTGAATGTGTTCACGCATCTGTCCAGCCACGTACTTGCGCGGGTAAATGCATCGTGTAAACACGGCTTAAGAGTTTGCAAAAGAAAAAAGGTCTGCAACGGAACGAAAAATTAGCTTTACGTGTATTTATGATGGGAGTTATTGACAAATATACAAATATATACTCAACGGTGATTAATATGACGGATTATCAATTACCTTGATATATATGTATGCGTAGATTACCACCAGTACATATACGCTTTTTGATGCATAAATTCCTCCTGAAAACAATAATAGGAGGAAAATATGAAAGGCAAGAATAGCCGAAGAAAAGCAAGGATGGAGTACATTATAAGTACCGCATTGTGACGGATGTTAAATGCTTGTTTAATTCTGAAGAAATTAAGCGGTTAAGGAGGGAGAACAAGAATGGAATGCAATTCAAGCACTGGAATGTAAGGAGTATTAAAATGTATGTGTTATTATGAAGAAAGAAATCATTGAGCTGCAAAAAATGGAGGGGTCTCTGACCAATGCAATCTTGGGATAGATGACTGCTAATTCTGACAAAAAGGAAACATTTAGCCTTCGTATTTGTATGGGCAATGGAGTCCCTATTTTTTAAAACCATTCAACTTCAAGACTCGCATCAAAACAGTCTGAGTCAATATTTCCATACGGTGAGCATGCCTACTGATCAATATTATCACGGGAAAATACTTACATTTCCCTCATAGTGGGTAAGACGTCATTTGGCAGAGAAGTAACTTCTTTAGACATAGAAGTAACTTCTATACCATAGCACTTCGATAGTAAACGTACATGGCTGTAGTGGTCAATAGTGTAAGTTAACGATTTACAATTGACCACGGTTGGAACATACGCTTAAAATAAGACAGGTACCTATTTATTTTGTTAGTTAATTATCCGAAGAAGGACTCATTCTTACGTTTGCAAATATGTGTTGTCGCCTCGTATCCGTATTTTTTGTTATATAGGTTTTTTTATTTAATACTTGCGACTGCTCTTGTATTTAATTATAATAAATTAGATAATTCTCATATTGAATACGCTTTACAGATATGCAAGACACGCTACACAGATTAAGTAAAATTAATTTGGGTCGAAAATGGAAATTCGGGAATTTTTCCTGATATTCGTGATGCTATACAAAAAAATGACACAAATATCAACGTAGTTAATTGGTTCAGCCGTTTTTTCCATCATTAGCAAGCATCACTTCCCCGGTATATTCTCCCCCGGACATTTACTTTTATCAGAATAGATTACCGGAAAAAATGTGTTAGAACAACGATGCCCTGCAACCGGCGATACACATCTAAACATCACAACACTCGACACTTCCATGGAAATCAACTTTAATGAATAAATCCACCGTTTAGAGTGAGTTTACTCTGGCAAGTTACTTCCGCATGTTTCTTCTGCAAGAGATTGCGGGGGATTAAACCTACTCTTCACGATAAACTTTTCAAACAAGTTAGTGCAGATCCAGGTTGAGTTCTGTGTACACAGGCAACAATACACTCCTGCAAGTGACTTTCCGAAACTTTTAAAATATTTGCAAGCAGACTTGCAAGGCCGGTTACCCCTGCAATATACTTCGAAATTCGCTTGCTGCAAGTCACTTTTGCAAGCAACTTGCCAGTGTGAGCCCACCATTTCAATTCGCAACTTCACCTCCAATAATATCCTTGTCGTGCCTCCACCCCAACCACATCCAAGATGGCCGCCACACCCGACTCATCTCGTCATGAGGCGGACGACGCCTGCGCGCCGTAATGGTGGGCGACAGCCTCTTTAACAGCCTCAATCACCGCCACGCCACGCCCCCTTTTATCGACAGCCACCTCATCCCCCAACCCCACTTTGTATCCATCCCCTCCTTCTTTCTAAACCATATCCGTCCTCTTCCAACCTAACCACCCACTCTCCCTTTGCCCTGTAGCCACCCACCTTCTTCGCGCCAAAGCGGCCGTCGCAGTCGGAGTCATCTGGTGGCGCTTAGGGAGAACCACTACGAAGAACGTGGAGAAGAATATTGGCGGCATCTTCAGTCCAACCGCCCGTACTTACATATGTACATACTAACGAAAACCAACAAATCTCACCACATCCGTAAACCATTTATATCTATACTAGCTATAACCCTAAAAAAATGAAGACTCCTCCTCTCTAACTTAAGAGTTCCCCCATTTAAAGTCTTACGTGCACAAGTTTACAAACAATCAAGGCTAACAATAAGATATCCTCGTATTCCCTTCCATAAGTATTCACTTAATTAATGCATAGACCTTTTCTATTATAATTAAAAATGATATTGAAAATAATCAATACGTAGCTGATAGCAACATTAAAATCAAGATCCATCACATATCTCAACGAATGTTTATTTATCCATAGTTTTAAAATCATAGACACAAACCATTTTGATTAAAACATAGATAGTCTAATTCAAACTTTTTTGCGGGGTTGGATCTATTATTGGATTTATTTTGGGAGTTGGATTAGTGTTATACCTATAAGTATTTAAAAAATATAAAAATGAAATTCACTTTTAATGAAACTTAATTCTTGATCACAGCGCGCCTAGCAGCGTTACAGGCTGACAGACGCACTATGCCCGAAACGAGGCACTACACTCATCTTACGCCGGTTACATTTTGTAATGGAAACGCCAGTTAGCGCCAACCGTGGTTGGATTTCTAACCACGCACGTTAGCCGGTAACGGGTGTTAGAAATCGTAATAGGAATAAATTCGACAGTGTCGGGCGATATCTGGTGGAACAGCATTTTAAATAAAAACTACAGTAATTGTACTGTCCACTTGAATTTATTGTGAAATACACAACACGTGTTTCAACGCTCCATAGGGCGTCATCATCAGGTCTGCCTGGGAGGCGTTGGAGCATAGGAGCGTTGAAACACGTGTTGTGTATTTCACAATAAATTCAAGTGGACAGTACAATTACTGTAGTTTTTATCGTAATAGGAACGCTAGTTATTCATATATTGACAAGTGACGAATGTATTTCACTCTTGGACTGTGCTGAGATTCTGCACATGAGAAGTTTCGAATGGAAATAACACAATCGGCCCCCAGCAGGTCATTCGTTACGTGGGTCACAACTTTCCTCGTGGAACGCAGGCCGGTTACCCAGCATTCTCTCACCACCGTCAGAAAGAGCGTAGTGGAAATGAGGCATTAGGTAATTACATAGGCAGCTTTCCATTAAAGGCGTTGAAGTCAGCACAGATCTGAACGCACACTTCTGCGCACACGAACGACATTGAACGGAACGATGTGCGCTGACGAAACGGTTGGAAACCTGCCAGTAGGTAGCTCTTCATGGATGCAAAAAAGTCACGGCCGCATGTGTTATGTATAGTTATTGAATTCGTTCAAAATAGGAAATTAAAAACGCAATATTTTTACTGCTGAGTACTACGAAGCGCTCTAAGGAGAGTGGAAAACTCCCATAGTTTGATGTATTACTTAATGTCCGTCTGTCTGTCTGGCCTGTTTGAAGGACTTCCAGGTTACTTAGGAAGTTTAAATTAAGGACGAATACAGGACGTGATGTAAAACCGACCGAGAAATGGTCAAAACCGCCGAACAACAATTTAAAGGGTTTTTTTCACCTAATAGGAAATATCAACTTTTACTCGCATGAGAAAAGCATTGACATAGGTGAAAGGGGTTAATTTTTTCTCTTTTAAAGTTATTGGTTCTCAAGATATAGAGTTGTGATATTCTCTATTAAGTAGCTAAAGTAATAAAGTTTTTGTTCCATTCATTCAATTTCCCTATCCACTATGATTTTTCCTCGAAATTACGTTTTTGGCTCAGCACGATTAGGGAAATGAAGGAAATCATTAAAATCGAAGACAGTTATCTATGTCTCGCCGAAAATTAAGCTCTTTTGACAATCCCTAACCTGAAAAAATGACGTGGTGGGTATGTATGCACATTATAGCTAGCAGCGTTTAACAACAGGTTTTCGTGACAGTATAAACTTCTACCTTAGGAGTCAACGCTTTCGCCATTACAATCTGTGAGAACCTCATCTCGAGTATTAATTCCTCCATGATATCCAGAAATTATGCGAGCGAAAATAAAGTAAAGCAGACGCGACTATCTTGAATTTTAATAAAATATTATCCAAGGTTTAGAACAGCGTACTGATATTCAAACTATGGTCAAGTGGAATGATTGAAAAACAAGTGAATCGGATGTGTGACCATCTAAATAACCGCAAAAGTTTTATTCGATGGAAGTAGTTCCAACATTGTTCCAACAACGAAGAAGATGAGGGACACCGGTTATCATGTATGATAACCGGTGTCCCTCAAGGATGCGTCATCGCCCCCCTTTCATCATACATACATAATTACCCATCACGTCATTCCCCTTCGGGGTGGGTTAAGTCGAAGAATGTATTGCTGTTAGCCCGAGGAAACTGGCTTCATTTCAATAATTTCCTTCACAAACCCCAATCCTTACAAACCAATTTCGCTTCTCTTAAACTCATGCCAAGGGTGTATCCAGCTCAAAACTGAAGGGGGGCAGCTTTCTGAATTCAACCTCATGGGGAGAGGGTGACATAAAGTCATATACAATAACAAAAGGGAGGGCAGTGAGCCATATTTATTTTTTTAATATATTAATTCTGGAACAATAATTTTGAACATCTGTGGAGGGGCCCCAAATGCAATAATTCACAGTAACATAAGGAAGAATACCATTTATTAAAACAATTAATTCTTGAATAATAGTTTGCTAGGATTAGCTGCAAATTTTTTAACTACAGCTTCCACTAATTGCTCCTTGTTTGCAAAAACCCATTGACGGTGAATGCTTAGCATTGCTAACCCACTTTACCTATTTTCACCAATAGTTGATCTTAGCCATTATTTAATTCGGCGACGGGAACTGAACAAGCGCTCAATAGTGCTTGTTGTGAGGCCAGTGAAAGCAATATCAGTATTGCCTTTCTAATGGTCGAGAAAAACTATTCGCTCTATTTTAAAACTTCAATGAGATCTGGCGCTTGCTGCACCTCATTCTAACTTTTAAACCACAGCTCCCTTCCTCCTTCGATGCCTTCCAAATTGTAAACATTTTTAAAAGATGAAATAACTTCATTCCAATTTCCCAAAGAAACATCTCTCATGTTGCGTGGATGGAAATGTGTCAATAAAAATGGAGACGATTTATCTGAAGAAAATCTGTCTTCTAAAGATGATATGATGGAATCCAAGTAAGGAATCATTAGTGACCTTCGCCAAAATTTAGATAGATTCCCGGCTGGTGGGTTGCTTCTATGCTTTTGTCGGCCAGCAACGCAAGTGTCAGTTATATCAATATTCAAATTCGTAATTAGTTTCTTTCAATATGTTGAAATACCAAAAACCAACCTGTCAATCAATTTTTGAGAAATTTGCTGCTTATATTTGTTGCTATTTAATTTTTAAAATTTTCCTCGTTGGAAGGGAGGTCAGCCCCTCCTTGCCCACCGCTGGATACGCTCTTGACTCATGCATTACTTCATACACACTCTCCTATTCTTAAGATTCCTAATATTTCTTCTCCATAGAGTCTTCATCACATTCACCCATGAATTTCGCGGCCTCCCTCTTCCTCCCACACCACTCACTTTACTATCGAATATCTATTTCGCTCTTCGACTCTCTCCTATTCGTTCGACATGGCCAAACCAAAGAACCACATTCCTTTAATAAATGTCCATTTCTGGACTAATAACTCACATTCTTGCATAACTCACTCATTCCTAACCACATCTATCTTACATTTGCCGCAAAACTTGAATATTGCTCCCAAATTTGGGCCACTACCACACACCTTCTACGCTCAAACTCCTTGAAAGACCAATGAATTTCTTCCTCTCCATAATCAGGCACCACCATATACAGTTTCGCAACTACGCCCTCAATAAATTAAGATCATCTCTTGGCATATCCTCGCTGGCTGACCGCCGTGCCATTCTCAACAGCAATTTTTTCAAGAAAATAGTCAATGGAAACTATAGGTCATCGGAACTTCTCTATCTTTTCTTCTTACGTGTTCCTTTATGAACTGCAAGACTGAATGAGCTCTTTCATTGCACCACCCCACATCTCTCTGTCTCCCAAACGGTCTTTTATCTACAGACTCCCATCTACGTGCAATGCTACGTTGAAAAGTGTCACTGAATTCGATCCATTCCATTCATTCCGTAACTGTGGCACTCCTCCCTCATCTTAGATATGCTTTCATCTTTCGCTCCCTGTCAATTTGGTTCGAATTTTATCAGTGTCAAACGATACTTTGTAATAAATTTATTTAATTCTGTTATTTGTTGTAATGTTCTTTGTTTATTTTTTGGATTAATGTTGTTATTTGTCCATTGTAATTGGCCTTGAGCTGTTTTTGGACGCAAATAATAAATATAAAAATAAATAAAATAAAATAGTTCTCGAATAACCCATTCCCACTGCATTTAGCCTACTCTAATGTTCATCCTGACATACACTGGTTTCACTGCCGTATGATAGCGTCGGGAGTAGATCACTTTTGTACACTTTGATTTTCGATTCCCTGGACTAACACTGATTCCCAGATATACTCCACGTACCACCCACGACTTTTCTACCGGCATTTGCAAGCCTTGCAATCACTTCATTTATCCTTATTTCTTTCGCTAATATTCGGCCAAGATACACAAAATCTTTCACTTGTTCAATTCCTTCATCATTCACCTTCCTCATGCAATCATTCTTACCACTCTCCCAATCAATAACCTCCTCCGCCCCTTGGATTTCTCATTAATATAAACATTCTCAAAATTAACTCCGGGATTTCCAGCCAAATTAGGTGTAGAGTGCAGGCACATTGGGTAGGCACTTTGCCTCACCTCTCTTTTCTGCTTTCTTCTCTCTTAAACCCTGCACTCGAGGGAGCATTCATTGTGCCAGAATTGGCCTGCAATCCTGCACTCGGCCATGTCGAATGGAACGGCGGTAACCGATGAGGAACAACATTTTACCGCTCTGTACACACAAACCCACAAGAAGTGACCAAGTCGCGGAAACAGTTTAGCGCCGGTGACTACTTATGAAATGGATGACGATCAAATTTCATGAGGGAAATTAGCAAAACTGTGCATTATTTATTTGACCAGAGTTAATTTGTCATCACCGATTTTATAATCATGCTGTGCAACGGGAAACATGTTCGCTTATAATGTATCTGTGCAAAAATTCACAGAAGAAGAACACATAATACCATGAAAATATTAAAAAAATAAAATATGACCTCAAAACAGACTGATTAGTTGGATCAATATTCAACTCTTCCATGTCATAATCTTCCTCTTCACTTAATTTTATTTCTCTATTCACTAACAAATGAATGTTTAAATGCGCACATTGTTGCCGTAATATCGCTATAAAAATAACGTGTTCTGATCCTAAACCAAAGCAAGGTGATCGCTAGCGATTACATTCCATGCCAGCAGATGACATGCGATTTGGTTGTTCGCAATGAGAAATTCACCGCTAACCACTTCCCGCTCCAGCTATGGTGCCGGAAATGTCGCCGGGTGTAGAAGGACTTTACGTCATTATCTTCATAAGTGAGTGCCACCAAGTTTTGCTATCCTTATGTGAATGCGAGGAGACAAAGATCCATGAGAAATGCACGTGAAGCATTAAGCTTGGGGAGCTAAATGGAGTCCTATGACGCCCGATCCATGAATATTCAATCCGATCGTCAGTCGTTGAGTTTTTCCACCAGGGGTGTTTAATTGTGAACAACTACTTGAAGTCTTTTTCATGTCCAAGGGCGGGATTACGATCGACGTTTCCTGACGTGACGAAGACGAACGGAGTCGTTCGCGGAGCTTTTTATTTGTGGTTGCAATGCAGTGGAACCTATTATGATAGCCGGACGTTGACAGCGCCGGCAACGGACAATGAGCGAACCATGTCGAAGTTTTTAACTTGTCCGTCACGCTACGTTTCCGGCAGCCAATCAGAGGAGAGCTTTTTTTCAATATTTACTAAATTTCATTTCCAGATTGTCCATATTACTTTTTAACTTGAATATGTAATATAACTAACCTTCTTGGAGCAAGCATTAGTTGTCAGTATTGTTAGCATGTTCTTCATGCATTTATAGTTTTAAAAATATGAAAATAAAAAGTCACTTCGCAACCGTTTACATCTCCGTTTATAAAAACGGTTGGAAACTTGCGCTGTTACTCCCGTTAATCGCAATACACTCCTCCTTGATGGGAATACGACGGGAAACTGAACGCCCTCGTCCTTTTACGTCACGTCAGAAAACGACGATTGTAATCCCGCCCTAACTCTTCTTGCGATCCCGCCAAAGCTATACTTTGACCATTTATAAGTGCGCAGTCGTGCATTTAAACCTACGACCAATAGAAGGGTGCCAATAGTGTAAGGTTAAAAATTCAGGACACATTTGATATCGTCATTTCGTAAAAGGGACAAAGATGTGTTACTTTAAATCTATTATTTACACATTCAAATACAAAATAAAAATTTAGCAAACAAAAATATCTATGATGAAATATATTGAGCGTAAAATAATCAGTGAGAAAGCCCTTTTTTATCTGCCAAAATTCAGGATTACCCCGGTTTTTCAGGACGTATGACAACCCGTAACCAATGGGTACAACCTCGCACCGGTCTTTCAATGAGGCAGCATGACTTAGTCTTGACACCATCATGGGTGGCAAGGTGGGAAGAATAGCAGCTTTCTACCCACCTTGCGTGGATGGGTAGCAGCCGATAGGGTTTTCAATGAATTTTATTCAATGAAAGTCTGTATAACACGTCAATCATTACATACTTAAACATTTAGAATCTCCACTGAATTGTCCCGAAATATTTCTGTCCCACCTTCTACACGAATCTTAAGAAACGATTCATTATGGTATCACGGCAAGGTTAATGAAACGGCTTGTACCAATGTAGAGGAGAGGAAGGTAATACGACGAAACGAAGGGTAGCCTACTTTCCTTGCCCTTCAGTCACAGATGTTTGGGCTGGGGCTTTAACCAATCTTCCTTTTTTAAAAAATAGAAAACAGTATAACTTGGTGACCTTCTACTCCTCTCACTCTCTTCCCCCGATTCACTTTCCTTCCTTTCCTCTCGTTTTTTCCGCTACCCCTTCTCACTCTGCCATGCCCCAATCGCCCTGCTCCTCTCTCCCCCATTTAAAACCCCCACCATTTTTAACTTTCTCTGGGTATATATTGTATGACCTAAGCTTCAGAATGTGCCAGAAGATGCCATATTATGGTGAAAGCGGTCGCAGTTTTGAAATAAAGTGTGGAAAAGTACAAAGTTTTTTATCAAAAATGGAATATTTCAAGGTTTTTTCTTGCCTTGCTATTGAAGATAAACGATTTATATAATAATATATGCTCTTTTCAAACTTTATAAGTCACAATATTTTTTGTCGGTTCACCAAAATTGATTATGAGCATCCAAAATTTTGATTCAAAGTAAAATTAACACTTTCGTCATCTTACCCCGCAGGGCGGGTAAGATGACAAAGAGAGTTAAAATACTTTTTTAGGGAATAAAATTTGATTAAATTCTATCCACCGTCCGAACAGAAAAGCGAGCAATACCAGAATGAGAGAGAAACAAAAAGTAATTCTTTTTTAAAGTAAAAAACTATAAAAACTAAATGTTCATTTAAAGAAATGCATTACGGTACACGACGTTGAATCTAACGTAGTCCTTGATAACAAGCATACAAGTTCATGGAAGAAGTCAGAAATCCTACAAATATGAAAAAAACATTAATTATTGTCCATAAAACATGAAACTTTTTATATACAATAAGCTTGTTGTAGAATTGTAGCTACATTTCCTAAATATTTTCAACACAACAATGAAAGTAGCACTATTCTATTATAGAAGTGTTGCTTTCAATGTTTAATTCATGTGTATTATAGTAGGTAACACTTCAAATAAGTTTCGAAATTAACTTCATTGAACGCCATCAACCTAGCAACTGACGGTGCAGTTTGCAGTTGCAGGCTATGGGTTGGTTGATTATAGGTTGATGATGCAATGCCCTCTCCATCTACTTCAATGGTTAACTCTATGTCCGGTACTACAGGTGGAAGGCCTGCGGCTATCAATGGGAAGGATTGCACCGAAGTTAATCGGAAGGAACAGTGGTTTGCGGAGCTGCAAGTCAAATCTTACTGTAAGCTATTTTACCAATCCCCTGATCAGACTATACATGCCTCTAGTTTGTGGTTGCTTTCGACGATGGATAAATACAGTCGATGGTGCAAAATGAGGTGGATTTTGAGTCCACCTCTTAACTTTCCTTCGGACTTTACAATACGACGTTCCATACTGATCACCGCACTAAACTTAATGGCCATTCTTTTTTACAACGAACTTTTATTACGCGTTAAAGCCAGGTGAAACGTACGAGTACTTGCTTTTAAATACAAACTTGAATAGTTCTCAAAGCGCGCACAGATAATTGTTAAGTATGAGTGAGGGCGTATCATTCTATTCTGTGAACCGTGAAAAAGTCTTTTTATGAAATGAATTTAAACAACCTAAGTATCATTTTAAAACTATCGGCATACCCTGACCATTTTAATACTCATTTGAAGTGCACCCATTGTAGAGGCACTTCTATATGGAATAATTCTAGACACACAAATATAACATATTAATTTGTATTTGTACCTCAATTGCAAATAACAGTGATTTTCCTATCCACTACGTAATTTAATTGAGTATATCATAATGTTTATATGCCATTAATACTTCCAGCTGACAAAATAATGAATGCGCATCTATATCTACAATACAGGCACACGAAAAGATAGCATTTACGAAACTCCGCGTCAATCACGAGGAATTGGAGGCTCCCATTGAAAGCGCGGCTAACACCCGTGCCGAAAACCTCCGCTACGTGCCGTGTACGAGCGTAGGTACGACCCCAAAACTATGCCAGAATTCAAATATCTTTGCGACTGAGCTTCATGTGCCTTCGCGGCGGTACAAGCGTCTTCGCTTTTTGGGGGCGGGGTGGTCCTTATGGTCGAAGGCGTTGAAGGGGGTGCAAATAGAGGTTGCCAAATGTATTGCCTAGATAGTGAGAGACCGAGAGTGATTTTTGGCAACACAGCACACAGGAGCATGAAGTATACTCGACTGATTTTGAGGCATGATGGCGACTGATATTTTCCGAGGCTACGCTCCCCCCAATCATTGGTCAATCACAAGTCACATGCTGGGATCGTCCTCTCCCATTTCCTTCAATTCTCGAAGATATTTGAATTCTAGTATAGTTATGAGCCGGTAAGAGACTTGGAGGACACATTTCTTACCTTACTGTCCCAGAACAAGGCTGTTGGAATCCTCTGATGACCTTCTTTCCTCCTCGGTCTCAACCCTGCCGGTTCTGCTCTTATTCTGCTCTTCCACCGTGGTTACAAGCTGTTTACGTGCCACGCTTCCCGATGCCGGCATCGCCTAGGCTGTCTTTCTCTTCGCTCGACACGAAATCAAATTCACGGGCTCTCCTGCCCTTGTTAAGGTCTGGTTTCACTGGGGCGTCCAGCGGCCACGTCCAGCCGCAGCGTATGGACGACGCGGCCGGGTACGGTTTCATTCAGGAGACTACGTTCCGTTTCCGCGGCTGGGCGATGTGGGAGAATATGTATTTTCTTAAAACGCGAAGAGAGGAGAGCAGAAAAATCACCGAAAATTGGGACTGCCCGACTAGGCGTCCGCGTCTCAACTGCTCCCGAAGCAGTCGAGACGCAGACGTCGGGCGTCAGACCGAAACCGTGCCCATTTGATATACATTGGATGAGTACGGCAGGACTTCCGACTGCTGGACGAGGACGCCGGACGCGGCCGCGGGACGCCCCAGTGAAACCACACCTTAGGAATCGCCGTCTCGTAGCGTTGAGATTAATTAATATAGAACTCAGCCATTTCAGTATTTCACAGCTCCGTAACTTTTTTAAACTCTGCTTGTAGTTTTACCTTAGAAAAGATAGAGATAGGTAATCAAACCACTGGACTTATTTTTTACCTTGAAAAATTGCAAACAAATGTATTTTGTTTCATTCTTCTAGGATAAATACGTTTATAGTTATAGTCTTTTACGTAAATCTTTACAAACACAAAAATTGGCTCGCGCAGCATTATAAAAATAGCCGCCCAAGGTAAAACGCTTGATATAAAATTTTGAAAAAAATTATTTTTTGGTCTTAAGAAATGAGGGAAACAGCTGGGAAAGTTTAAATTGGTCAAGCAACCAACATCTTTTTTTTGGACCAATTCAAATGGATTGACCCAGAGAGAAGCGAAATTGCCTGTTCTCGCTTTACCCGTGACAGTTCGGGACGTCTCACAGTGGGGCAAAACCGGACAAAAGTCCAAAAATGAAAGTCTGAATTAGGGTTTCTGAAATAGTAGGCTGGGTAACCTGATGTTAGAACTACGAAATGGTGTATTTCACAGGTTGGTAAATTTGCACCTGCACTTAGAAATGAGTGTCAAAGTGAGAGAATAGCGGAGCACTGGTCCCACGGACTCAGACGCCGAAATGGACGGTCGTTTTGAAACTATTAGTACAGCATACTGGTGTCCTCTATTTCATTTTTTAAACTTTCAATCGATTGAAATGAGAAAGTAGAGTGTGAATATGATTTGAAAATTTATTTTTTTAAAGAAAATACGCGTAGAGTTATTAATTATCACGAATTAAAATTTATTGATTTTTCAAAATTAAAAGTTTTAATTATTTAGAGAAAATTTATATAATCGGACAGAATCGTATCGTAATTTTGAGATATATTACTCATTTAAGTAAAAGCTAGAGATTGTAAAAGAAATCAACTGCCATTGAGTTGAAAAAGGACTTAAGATATAAAAGTTATTAAGTATGCACGAGAGGCGGATAGGAAATTCATCCGGCCGCTATGGCCGCATGGCAACGGGTAAACTATAGTATACACAATTTCAATCATGGAAAGCAAATGCAAGTACCGTAAATAGTATCTGTTTATGAAGTTATTACTAGTTTGTAATAAGTTAAATTTGGATGCAATATGTATTATGTCCACTCTTAGGTACAAGTAGTGATGTTTGTTGCACCAGGGCTGAGATTTTTGAAGATTAGATAGCAGATTCATTTTCGACGACCATCTCATTTTACGTGAACATTTTTAATTTGATTCGTTCAAATTATTCTACTGAAAAATAATTTTACTGTCAAAAATTGTAAAAATAATAAAATTTGCAAAAAAATCATAAAATACACTAAATATTGCAAATTTTATATCAGCTTTCATTTAAGCAATCTCAAAAACATACACATGCCTATTTTGGAGTTGATTGTAAAATATTTGGACTTTTGTCCATCTAAAGTGGGGTTTGGCCCCACTGTGCTTCTGCTCCGGCCGCACCGGCGATATCGCAAGTTATTCATTTATACATGAATAGGCGTCAAGTAGTCCGTATCAGGACGTCCAGGCGGACGAACACAACAATCGACGATCGGATATGTACTCCGCTTGGCATCACTTATGGGACTCCATTCAACTCCGAGCTCCATGCAACACCCTCACTAGCAGCCTAGAACCTTTCGTAACACCAAAACAATGGATTTTTTTTCCGGTGGAATGGCGTCACTTGCCAAGGTTTTTTTTGCAGCATGAGGCTTAAAAATATTAGTCGCCGAAAATATTCCAACGAATGCTTTCCTTCGTCGCGTCAAGAACAAAATATGAGTTTTCGTATGAGGAAAAACGAAAGAAATTTTGTCTTTTTTCATTAAATTGTGGCGTTACTAATCTGACTCGAATTACCCGTTTTTCTTTACAGTCACCTAGCACACCTCCGTAAATATTTTTTCTCTGTGAAATATCCCGCGCTGGGATGATTTGATCCAGCAAATTTATGTGTAAAGGTGGTTTTCGTCTACGTACATAGATTTGCGTGAAACTTTGATTACATGTTCTTATTAGTGATATCTATAGGTACCAGGGGGCTTATTCTCTATCTCGAAGCTACCGATGCGGTTGCTTCGAATAAGCTACCAGAATTGGCTACCAACCATATTCTCTAACTCGCGGGAGCTTTCTCAAGAACGTAAAAGGAAGTGGAGAGAAGTTTGATGAAAGGCGGGTATGAGAATCTTTTTAAACCAAATCTGCGGAATCTGCGGGGTTTTTCCGTGGATAAAACTGGTGAAACATGTTTTAAGGCCGTTTTAGACGGTGGAGATGCTCTTGTATCGTCTTTAGCGAAAAATGCCACGCATTAAAAATCATACGAGCAAAATCCTAAAAATGTTCTATTTTTGCTTACATAATCTCGTGAACAATCTCGTGAATAGGAACGCACAACGTCCATATTGGCTGTTTTGATCACTTGAAATTAGATTGTTCGTAAATACATTCGGAAATTAGGGTTCATGTCGATGATATGGTTCAATATGATTCGTGCTTTGCTATTTGCTTTCGTCGATTACTCGTTGCTTCAAATCGTTTAAATAATATACGAAGATAAAACTTTTAAAAGAAATGCGAAGGTGATACTCGCTACCACGGCCCGAAAAGTATCCCATTATGGGCTGGAATCACGTAACTCACCCAAGGTAAATATGGCTAACCGTCACTCCAGTTAATATATTTTTTGTGAAAAATCCCGCTAATGGCGAAAATGACAAAGTAACCCAGTGAAAGTGCAAAGAATGCGCATTTAATAAATGTAAGAATCATACCCGTGAGTTGGATAATTATAGATAGATAAGCGTTAGAAAATGACCATTATTTAAGCAGGGTATACGGAGGCCGCACTTCGTAAGGCTACCGTGGGAGCTTATTGGGGCTACGGAAGTAGCTTCGTGACATTTACAGAATATGGGTGGGAGCCTAATATGCTACCGGTAGCTTCTGCTTGCTCTTTCTCCGGTAGCTTCCATGATAGAGAATACCGATGGGAGCAAGTAGCTTATTGAAGCATCTTTTCGCCAGAAAGCTCCGATGCTTCGAGTTAGAGAATAAGCCCCCATGCATAAACCAACACTGCATACCTCGGCTACTGTCGATCGTTGTCACACTCACCCTTTCGATTAGGTAATATTTTAACAAGCTTTTCCTTAAAGCTCAATTAACTATGCATTATCTATTAGCTAAAATTATAACTATTCTTACTTTTTTCTCCCCCTTCCCCTTTGTAGAAAGATGCTATAATCGCAGGTTTCCAATCTTTTGGGATGGCAGAAGTTTTCAGGCAAAAATTGAATAATTCGCATGTACCACTATTGAGTAACTTACACCAGCACTTTCAAAGAGGTCCTTATATCCCTGATGAGTATAATGCGTTTTTTCTAACACACTTATAAAATAAAAAACACAGCCATCCATAGAAATGGCTCATTTTTGCCTATATATAGTCAAGTTTGCGAATTTCTTGAGAGAAAACGAGCGTATAAATCCATCATCATCGTCTGAGTAATATACCGGTTAGAGGTAGGTTATGATGAAAGTCAGAGAAAACCAACAGACTCTTACACGTGCAGTGCCCTATATACCCCTAGTATTTCTTTCTTCATCTTAGCGTAAGTCCTGCCTTTCTTCATCCCGTCCATAAAACCTATTCTCTTTCTTCCTCTTCCCCGCTTACCCAACATCCTTCCCTCTATCCCGGCCTTCAGCATACCATCACCCCTCATTACCGCTTCCAGCCACTTCCCCTGCCTACCCCTAATCTCATCCACAATTTCCTCTCCTTACCCACCATATCAAGCTAGCACTTCCTCATTTGTCTTTTCTTTTCCGTCCAACGCACCTTCTCCATCCTCTTCTATACACACATCTCGAACGCCTTCAGCCTACTTTCGTCTTCCTTTCTCATGGTCCACATTTCTGCCCCGTATCAAGCTCTTCACCAGCCTCTTTTTTATATCCTTACTTAAGGTTCCCGTCATCAGCTCCCTTCTATTATTGAACGCTTTCTTCGCTAGCGCTATTCTCCTCCTAATGTCTTTGCTACTATGCCCTGTTTCTTCTAGCGTACTACCCAAGTAGGTATGTTAGTGATTATTTCCTCGATTTTTTTATCTGCATGAAACTGTATATTTGTAGAGCATTGTATGAGGCAAAAACATTAGCTCTGAGAAAGGAATACGAGCATAGACTGCAGGTATGGATGGAGAATATGTGGTGGACAGAAAGGAAGACAAACGAGTAAGTGCCTGGTATGGTGGGTGAGGAGAGGAAACTTCTATAGGAGATTAGGAGATGCCAGAGTAGATGGCTGGAAGAGGCATTTATGGGCGAAGGGATGATGAAGGACAGGATAGAGGGGAAGATGTTGGGTAAGCAGGGAAGGGGGACAAGAGGATAGGCTTTGTGGAGAGGACGAAGAGAGGTAGGACATATGTCAAGCTGAAAAGTAATAGGCCCAAGGCTGTTTAAGATTAATATTGGTAACACTTTTTCCATCTAATCCTAACTTAACAAGCACATAACCTCTAATAGTAATATTCCATAAAAGTTCATTTTTCCTAACAAGCAATGCATGCAAAAACTGATGGGGTTTGAGAAAAGTACTATGAAAAATCATAGACTGGGATTCAAACCCAGGTCTCCCTAATTTCCACCCTCAGGTACTTAAGCTAATATTGCTATTCAGGAATCCTCATCTACTTTGGATTTCACAGAGGTTTTCAAAGATTACTAGTTGATCAGAGGTATCTTTTTTACAATTCCATATTTTGCTCATTCTCCTGCACTTTGTAGGTACCTCAGTTCATGAGGTTAACGACACTTTTAAAAACATGACTGTATATTATCAAGTATGCTAATAAAGGAGAAAAGGAAAGTAAAAATAGGAATATTAATCATCAAATGAGTTTAGGGCTGCAAACAGCATTCTGCAGGAAAAGAGGACATGTAGGTCAAAAATGAGGTCTGTCTAGGACATATATGCCTAATACAACACAAATCATCATTATTCTCTCTTGTATTTATTACTGATTGGTGTTCAGATTTCCAAATAGTGGTAGATATTGATTTTTTGTGCCCCAAAAACTAAGATTGCATAGTTACTATCTAAGGAAGACCTCAACCCAGTGAAAAACTTAACACCCCATGTCCCTGGTGACACTCAAAACTAATACCCTCAGGTTTTCAGAATGGCGAGTTACCATTAAAATTGCTATACCTTTCAGGGCCAATTCTATTACTGTGGTCATAGCAGTTTGTTCACCTTTCACTTCCCAAATGCATAGTTATCATCTTCATCAGCAGTCATCAATTCGGAGATTAGTTTGCAGCAGTTCTCCATTCCACTCTCCTACCAGCCAACTGCTTCATTATTACATAATTCTTCTCTTAGACATCCTTCATAAAATGTCTTATGTATTCCGGTCTTGGTCTTTCTCTGTAATTCTTCCCATTAATTTCTCCTTGAAATACTGTTTTCAATTGGCCATCATTATGTTACAAGATGTGTCCTTTAAGTTTGCCTTCTCTCCCTCCAAAGAAAATATGTGAATCTAGTGTATAATAATAATAATGGCTCGCTGATAAATAACATCAAGTGCATTCCATCCTGCATGGCACAGGCGGAATCACTAGTTGCACGCATGCAGAAGGCCGTCATCCTGGGGTCACTCCATCTACTGCGGACGCATGACCCGACTGCAGCATAGCCACACATCTGATGGGCGTCGGACGTGGCTGCGATCACTGCACAACCCCTCTTGAGTCTCCGGCCATTATGACGACAATGAAACCTGATGCTTGCCGGGGACTCGGAGGGGCATGTTACAACTGTAATGTAAAATAATAATGGCGACTTCCTTTTCAGGGCAAAATTAGGGCTATGCAGCCCTCTCTTACATTTAACCCTTCAGTCAAACGCACATTAACACCCATGCCCTGAGTGGTAGAAAACCCACCCAGGCAGGACGCAAACCCACAACCTTAGGATTAGCAGGCGAGGACTCTACCCCGCCACCACCAAGGCCTATAGGACAAAATGATGACACTAAATTTACTTTGATCAGAGAGTTTAATGTAACTGAACACTCAGTATTCCACTGAACAATGAATCGGTGGATTAACTGTACAGATTATGGTAATAATAAATAAATATATGCATACCAAAAATTATAAAGGCACAGTATCATTGTAAGTTAAGGGGAATAAATAAGAAATTCTTCAAGAACCTGAAAATTAAAGCTAAAGTAGAAACACAAGTTCAAGCATCAATCAAACTACAAATTATCACAGATAGAGTGGATAAGTATCGGCAGAAATCTATGAAAAATTGGTATTTTTAAAAATGTCTTTCGTTCACTCATGCAGCTAATGTCTCATCACTAGATAAATTAGTGTCCAAATTAAGCCAGCCATATTCAGCCAGCTTCACGTGATTTCTCCACTGTTTCACATGGCCACTTGAAGCTCAGCAGATGCGCCAAATGGCTTCACCGAGGTCACTCATGCAACAGTGTGCTGTTGGTTGTGGGGGTGTTTAGGAGAGATATGACGAGTTTTCGGGGAATGGGTCGTAGCAAAATATGTGGAGGAGCGGGAATTGAAAGTCTAAAGGGAGGGGAGATCACTAGGATTGGAGGGTTAGTAAGGAAGTAAATTAGGGTGGTGTACATATCCATATTTTTTGGCTTATAAGATGCTCGGAGATATAAAGATACAATATTTTTGGTCACATATTTTGTTAAAAATAAATGACCCATTTTCTGTATTTCTCAACCCATAAAATTATATCTTCCTCAAAAATGCATTCTAAAATTGGCCTGCTACCGGTAAAAAGAAAAAAATAACAGTCAAAACTCAATAAAGGTGTAAGGCAAGGCTACTATACAGTTCCTGAAGCCTCTTCAATATCTGGTTGGTTAATACATATTGCTCACTGCTGGAAAATGGTTCATAAAAAGTAGTAAATTTAATCAAGAGAAATATATCAAGCATTATTCTTTATGTTATATAAGAGATATTCTGTCTCTTATAGCAGAGAATAAAGACGACCTTCAAAATGGTCCATAGAAGAGGACGATATGACAATGAGAGGAGTCAACATAGGCATGGGCATCATTGGAAAAATGGTAATTAAAAATAAATCACTCATATAATACAAAGCTAAATATTATTGCATTATATCTTACACTTCAAAATTTTGTATCAATTAACATGATATGTTGACTAATAAATATATTTTCATTTCAAATTAAGGTCAGATCTCCAATACACTCCTTTTGTTTCATTTTAAAGTATGACGTACAAAACACTTATCTAAAAATAATAAACACTGTGAAATAAATAATCTAAAAATCACATAAGCATCTTTTTTGCTTATCCTATTATGTATAATTAGGTAAGAGTAAAGGTGAGGGTGCCAATAAAATGTTGAGAAACTCTTGAAGTTGAATCAAAAGAGTTTTGGAGACCCCTGACGAAAGACAAATATGGCAGGACCTAGGATTTTGTCTCTGATTAAAACTCATATAATGCAGGGGATTGAATAGATGTGGTTGCTAGAGTACAAGCTTACCACCCTGAGGGTGCAGATTGGAGTCCCAGCAGTGTTGGGTATTTTCCATCGGAAATTCCCATCCCTAATTCAATGCTGTGTTGACAGCCCATCAAGGGCAGTACTCGGTCTATTGGAGGGTACATTAAACTGTGGACCTCAAGGCATATTTTGTTATGAGTAGGCTGAATTTGAAGCCAGGTTTCTCTATGTCCTTCCCTTATTCCTACCTACCTATCATCTTTGGCTCAAATTACCTCACTTTGCAGTCACCTGGCCCAACGAACCAAGTAATAAATCATATTAAACAGATTTCAGTTGATTATTTTCGAAAAAATTCTCTGGTTTGTAGGAATTGAAGGTGAATTTATGGCGCTGCAAGTTCTACAATGTATGTATTATCTTTTTCAGGACCATGGTTTTGTCATCATTAACAGCATCATCAGGTGTTTTGTAGCAAAGCAATATCACCACTTGATTGTTTCTTCGTAACAAAACCATGATCTTGAACGATAAAAAGCACTGTGGAAATTGCAGTGTAATAAACTCCTCTTTCATTCCTACAGATAAAGGAAAATTTCCATATTTTTATGCATGAGACTGTCAACTCACTGGTTTGTAATATCAAAATATGATTTAACCACTTTTTATTGTTAAAATGAATGACATCACGACAGATTACTGTATTTAATGGCATATAAGATGCACTTGCATATAATGCACCACCATCTCAGTAGGGCACACTTTAGAAAAGCGACCATTAGCCTGTGGAAGGCCGTACCTTCACATATAAGACCCAGGGGTAATTTTTTTAGCCTGAATGTTGGAAAAAATGGTGTTTCTTATGTACCATCAAATACAGAAATCAAATATTAAATCTGTGCATTTTTCAATGTATAGTTTTTGGAATCCAATAAAAATTTATTTTTAAAACTTCTACGCAAACCACTTTAACTTAAAAAAGCTCGCACTTGCCACCTGGGTTTTGGTGTATTATCATCATCATCATCAAGTAATTTGGTCTGGTGAAATTTATGTATGTATATTTCGTGGCTTGGTGATTGCAGAGGAAGGGGATGGAGGAAAAGGAGGTGAGGAAGAGGATTCGCCCGAAACAGAGGCAAGGAAAGGGGGAAAAGGTCATATATAAGCGTGATTTCAGGGTCGTTCATTCACCAGCATAGCTAAAGACTAGAGAATACGAAATCATGGACCTATCCTTGGGTTTTCCAGGTCAAAATTTTCATTTTTCCATGTAAAATTCAATTATTTTGCTCGTGTTTTAAAATAAGAGCACAACATATCACCACAAGCTTTGTGGGGGAACAAAGTTTCCCAACAAATGGAATGCCACTATCACTCAGGGGAAAAATCTACTTCCTTTCTGATGGTATATTATTCATCCATCCCAGCCATGATGGGGGCCACAGGTTACCAGTGCATACAGAATCTGAGAAGAAACAAACACTCCATCTCCCTCAGCATGAGTGTAAAGAATAGAACCCGAAAGTTTATTTTTGGGGTATAATTATGTACTATATAGGCACCAAATAAGAGCTCCAATGCCTCATCCAAGCAAGAAACCTACTAAAACCCTGAAGTCCACACAACAACAGGAAGTGTCTGAAAATGTGATCCTCATTTATTGAAAGCAATCAGAGTTTTACTTGAGAAAGAAAATTTACAGATGAATTTCTCAATTTACATGTCTTACCCAGGTTTTACAGGCCAGTAAACACCCTGATTAATAATGATTATTGTGAAGTCTGCATTCTCAGGTTGCCCCTGCATATTTTGCTGACTACTGACAACAGTTTTGCCTGGGTACACGGTAGAAACCTGAAAATGTAGCCTTCACATTACACTCGCAGTGAAAGCCTTGACATCTACATGATGATAATTCATCATAACCCGGATTATGAGCGTTAAAATTTTAAGTGGTTTGAGTAAAGGCTTGAAAAAATATCAGTTTTTATCAGTATGCAATGCCGCAAGGTTTCTTCTGAGCAAGTTTTGTTTTTTCCCTGAATTCAGTTAACCGGCACCACTTCACCTAATGCTTACAGTGGGTTGTATTCAGGCCCAACCTAACCTTTGCATTCACCATAAAAAAAGCAGAGTTGTTCACCAAAGACTTCTTTGGAGGGAGGGCATCTTTTAAGCCAGAAAATACGGTAAGTGGGACAACAAAAGATTGAGTAAAATCAGGAGAAGATGGGAGATTTGGAAAGATGAGAAGTCAGGGAAGAATGATTCATTGAGTAGGATGCACTAAGAATGAAAGACGGTGAGAGTGAAGCGAATCGGTGGGTTTGATGGAGGAAAATTTTCGTGGTTTCTGTTTTGGGGATTGAAAAGAAAAATAGAAGGGATATCTGAGTGATTGAGAAAAGGAGTTGCCAGTCCACCTTTTTTAAAATACACGGAGGAATTAAAAAATGTTATCAAGCACTCTATTTCATCGTCGTTTCCACCAAACTTTACACCACTCATTCCTTGGTCACTATAGTTATTTAGCTTTTTATTAAATTCACTGAGAAATGCTTTGCTAGAAAACAAATTCACTCACTTTTCGTACTGACTGAAAAAAATCTGTAAATCCTCCCCTGCACAGAATAGTGTCTCCCACTCTCACGGCCGACATCCAATTTCAAACTCCATTCGCCCAACACGGCAGATGACCTTTAGCACACTAAAAACTCACAAAATTCTATTTTATTTCTTTTAACAATTTCTCTTTTTTTAAACTCAACCTGATAAAACTAAGAGGCGCTGACTGGTCCAAATCCCTGCAGCTAATTCACAACCAAGAGACTTCTTTCCTTCTGATAGAAGTGAGAGAAAAGTGTTGAAACCTTTCACATCGGAGTCAAATCACTTGTCCCACCCGATCTCATGTTATGTCACTAAATTCCCCCCTTCATGTTTGACTTTTTTTTGAGACTAGAATGAAAACAAAATGCCGGCCTTAATTTTTATCCCATGATGCTCCTTGCAGCACGAGACAGAGGCCCCATGAATGACTTGTGGCCGAAACGTCATAGGAGAGCCGCTGCAGTGTCGCCCAGACGAAGTGAGGCAGCACCGCTGACCGCTAGAGCAGCCGTTGAGAGGAGTGCGGGAGCCGCAGCCGAGGGCTCACCGGTAGCCAGGGCAGAGAAGATTGCCCGGCCTATTGCGGCAGCTAACCTTGAGAGTGCAGCACAAAGTCCAAAGGCTGTTGCCCTGCAGATAGATAAATGCATATTAATCTAAGGATTTTTATAAATACAACAAGTTTGGGGAACTTAAAAAATAACACACTTTTAATTCACATTCTACATAACAAAACTGCACAAGAAAATTTAATAATCTGTATTTTTTCTGACTCATGTAGTCTCAATACAACCACCTTAAAATAGGTAGCTAAAGAAGATCGCTGACATACCTTAAAATAGAATTAATATTTTTTTTAATTAGACATGAGCTTTCTGGAAGTAAAAGAGGCTAATTCCATGAAATTAAAAATACAATGTGATCTCCATATTTTTTAGTTGTTTGCACAACGACATTCTCATCAATCCCAGAATCTATATGGCTGCTTGCAAAACCTAATCACTGATCAATAGTAATCAATGATAAGGGATTCTGAGAAGGGAATATCTACTCTAGTCATAACATTAGGCTGACATACTCTTTAATGCTCTTTTAGCCAAGGCTATCTTCTATCTTTATGGCACAGCAAGAAAGTTTTATTTATATTTCCACTTTCATACAGAGCAAATATCCCAGTCTTTCATTTTCTGTAATACCATGCCTAATTCTTCTCCAATGATCCTTTAACCAAGGCTATCTTCTATTTTTATGGCACAGCAAGAAATGTGTTACTTATATTTCCACTTTTATACAGAGCAAATATCCCAGTCTTTCATTTTCTGTAATACCATGCCTAATTCTTCTCCAGTTCCTTTTTAGTTTCTCCAGGAGCCCTTTTGGACTTCACAATCTTGTCACAAGAGAGACCTCTTAGACCTCAGGTGTACATATACATAGTTCATGACTGCTTATTTAAGAAGCATACATATTTATTTTGCATCTATACTTAGGGGTTGACTCATCATCTCATTGAAAGCTGCTGCATACATCCCATCAGCTTGTGCATAATCCGAGGTTAAAATTTTACATACAAGTAGGAGAATCAATTTATAAATGATTCACAGAGCAATATGATATATGAAAATGAGTGTAAACTCGTAAATGCGATGTATTATCAAAACTTAGATTGGTTATATGTACATATGTAGTGTTAATAATCAGAAACAGGATTTATACTAAAATACAGACAGACAAGGGGTAAAGGCGTATAGGCATCCAGCAGTACATAAATATACTGTAAGGTTGCCTAATTGTAGGGATATGTTTAATGACATTTCGTAAATGGTAGCATGTCTACTTTGTAATGGCTTCTTGACACTAAACGCCATTCCCCGAATTGCTCATGAGAGCTCCATTCAAATAATAGAAAATTACCACAAGCTACAAATAGAATTTTTCAGTCGATCAACCTCACACAGCTAAAATACTAAGTATGTACTGACAAAGAGGTGTCACAAGCCCATGGAATGAATGCCTGTCACCAGCGGCGTAACAATAGTGAGGATTTAGGGAGGGCCATTGCTTTGGTGCCCCTCCCTTTCAAACAAATTTTTTTCAATCCCAAAATGTATTCTAAAACTCAGAAGTGAGGTTTTCTGATAAATGAGGGTGCCTTCAGCATCCCCTTCTTGATACAGTTTGTCACTCTCCACAAAATGTTATGGAGGGCAATGTAACCCTTATGGGAACTAGATTTTCAAGATTTGCTGGGCACATAGAATCTATCACAGAAGTAGTCTAAGAGTATATTTGGAGCCACAATCCACAAGGCTAGAGCCAAATTTTGAACACAACGAGGTCCTTGCTCTTCGAAAAATTTTGAGGAAACTGGGACTGGCCTCAGAATAGCCTTAACGTAGTCCCCGAAAGTTCACATAAGTGCGAATTTCACAGAGGTAAAATTCTCATTCAACTTTACTGGGACACAAACTCAGATCCCTTGATATCGCGTTGAGTGCTTTAGCCAGCAAAGCTACCAAGGCATCTTTTTCCCCAGGGGATTTTTTCAGACTTCAAAGGAATGAGAAGTTCAAGTCTGCTACTGTTTAAGATATACAATGCCACAAAAGCAGTGAAAGCATGTTTTTGGTACCACCATCCAAGATATTATAAGCCAAATTGGGAAACAATGAGGTGTTCACTCTTCTCGACAAATGGAGGATACCAGGAATAGCCACTAGTCTCAGACTTGTGCTCACTTGCGGATGGCTCCATAAAAGTAATACCATGGCTGGTCCATTATAATATGTAATAATGTCCAAATAATATGAATTGAAGAAATTCAGTGAAATAATCATCCAACTAGACTAAGATTCGAGCCCAGATCCCCTAATTTTGTGTGGACTGCTGAAGCCAATCAAACTGATAAACAAACTCTTCCATTATAAAATTAATTAAAGCACACATGATGATAAATTTATGGAATAAGGACTGGAATCCCAGAAAAGATGGATGATATTTTTCCCAGATATCCAATACTTCCCTTAAGCTACCCTAGGCTTCAACATCTAGTTCAAACTGATTAATGGCTTGCATTCTATTTGTAAAGGTTGAAAAAAAATTTTTTTTAGGGTAGCTGAATTTTTTTATTTAAAAAAATGTAATTACCTCAAATGTGTTGGATAAGATTCTATTGTAGCAATGTTAAGACCATTCCATCCGAAGACATAAACAAAGTTAAACACTGCCTCAAAAGCGACCAAGGAAGCACTGCTATTCAGGAAACAGATGAAAAGGGTTACCACACCTGACAGAATGAATGATACTCCTGAAAGAAAAATGTTGCATTAGTAACTGTAACTGAATATTAAAGCAACAAGAAAATACATCCTACACTGAATTCAAATGACAAGAAAAAGTCCCAACTAAGAATCTGATTCAAACTGAAATCCTCTTCACTAATTAGGCCATTATTTGTATTTTTTATTTTTAAAATATTTGGCTTTGATTTGTTAAATTGAATGGTGAAAAATATTACCTCTAGATTGCATTTTTAAGGTAATTTAAATAAGCAAATGAATATTCAAAAGTATAAATATGCCAGCCCATATAGCCAGTGGCAGTTTTCACTCATCGTCCCAGGTCTTATAGATTGGTTCTCTGGCAGTACACACAAGGAATAATCTATGTGACCACTGGAAGAAAACTTTAATAATTATTGCCCTAATGTCAGTAATTCATTGTATCACTGTGGTAATATTGTATTCAAGAAAATCTATCTCACTGAAGGAAACAATGTTCCCCTTAATTTACCATAAGATGCATGAGAATCCTCAAAGCAAACTCCCTGCACGTTTCTTGCATCCCTCATGTGAATGAAAAGTTTTTAACCTTAAACGGAAGCTCAAAACCCCATAGCACCTCATATTTAGAGCTGTCTTATATTCAGACTAATAATAAGATTTACTGGGACTAAGAAAGCTAGGTTGGTTATCAAATTAGGAGGGCACAAACTGGAGCAAGTAGAGAAATTTTATTACTTGGGTAGTACTTACATTAGAAGAAAATGAGAATTGGAGCCAAGATATTTGGAGGAGAATTGCATGAGCCATAGAGGCATTCAGCAGTGGGAGGGAGCTGATGTCACAGACCTTTGGTAAGAATTAAAAAAGAGGCTGAAAAAGAGCTTAATATGGATTGTGGCATTATATGGTACAGTGATGTGGACTCTGGGAATGGTAGACAGGAATAGGCACCAAGCATTTGAGATGTGGGTTTGGATGAAAATGAAGAAAGGGTATTGGACGTAAAGAAAGACATATGAGGAAGTACTTGGCATGGTGGTTGAGGATAGGGCACTTCTGGATGAGATTAGGAAGAGGCAAAGTAGGCAGTTTGAAGAAGTAACAAGGGGTGAAGGTATACTGAAGGCTGTGATAGAGGGGAGGATGTTGGATAAGCGGGGAAGGGGAAGAAAGTGAATAATAGGCTTCATGGATGGGATGAAGAAAGGTATGTAGGATGTATCCTGATATGAGGAAAGAGTTTTTGTGTATGGGGCTTTAAAAATCTTGAGGACTTTTATTCTGTTCCATCTAAACCTACCTTAATCAGTAGATTACCATAATGATTAATGAATCCTATGATTGCATCATACTTTACTTTTAAGTAGAGAATCAGGACAAACTTACCAGCCAGGCGGCTCCTTCTCATCCGATCAACTAGACAAGCGGAAGCCACCGCACCAGGCAGGAGGGCAAGGAGGCCAACAATCACAGCTCCAAACCCACCGCCCAACAGGGCGGAAGCGCTGAAGTCCACGTCAACTCGTGGGCAGCTCGAGACGAGGGAGAGCACTGAATTGTTGGCCAAGTGACAACCCTCAATGAAGCGTCTCGGCGAGGAAAGATCGGTGTCGACGAAATGGCTGCCTATCACGGAGGATCCAAGGAAGAAAGTGCGCGAGGCACGGACGGCCGCAAATGTGCATCCCTCGAGGGTACAGTTGGAGAATGCCACATGGGAGAGTGTGACGTGCTCAAAACGACAGCCAGAGAAGTGAGAATCAGACCACCTGCATGGAAAGCATTTAACGTCACATGATATTAGGACATGCATGTGAATAAACTTTAACCTAACTTAATAAAATTCAACATTTTTTGCTCATATGAAAATGTTCATGTCTGCCGCAAACATGGTGATGAAATACATAGGAATTGCCTTGGGAAAAAATTGGTCTTGACTGGGAATCGAACCAATGACCTTTGGCTTGCCAGGCCAATACACAGAATCTGATTTGTCTCAAGGCAATTTCTAGATATTTCATCGCCGTATTTTTGGTAGGTTTGAATACATTCATATGTAGCTAAGCATGGTATAAGTGCTGGTATAGGACGCAACCCCATGGGTTGATGCTTCTTTGAAGTCCCCTTTTCCCTTGTGTGGCCATCTTTGATGGATCACCAGGGGTGTACATCAACTTCCCTTGTATCCTCCTAAATTGCCTTGGGAATTAGGAAGCCTAGGTAGCATGGTGGTCAGCGCATTAGCCCGGAAAGCCAAAGGTCTGTGGTTTGATTCCCGATTCAGGTCGATTTTTCTTCAGGGCAATTTTTACTTTTTTTGCTCAATTTCCCCTTTCCACCATTGCTCAGAAAATCATTTCGTCTTCCCAATATAAATTATTAAGTAATACTTGAATTCCACAAATGAAATTTGATGCCCATGTTTAAGAATGAATTAATTGGTTGCTTTCAATAAACTTTATTGAATGCCAAATAATAAATTGAAACAAATTACAAAATTAGAGATTTTTCATATTAGAGAGAACAACACATTTTTCTGAAAAATGGTCATAATTCCTTCCCTACAACCCCCTAAATACTCCTTAGGGGGAGAATTACCCACTGATAATCACCTCCATTGATGTGATCTGTGTTCACTCTACTTTTGTGGCCAATTTAAGCAAAAATTACTTTTTTTAATGATTAGAAGGGCTCTTTAAAAAATTATATTCATGAATGAGTGAAATTCTCAGTGAAAAACAAACATTAGCCAGGACTGAGATTTGAACCCAAGTCCTGAATATTTGTGCTGCATTCTTTAATCAATTGAAATACTCAGGCATCCTCTCCCTCTAAAATGTCATAGAGACTGCATGGTGAATAAGGCATTTTTACAAGGTACCCCATGTTTTCATGTCTCTCCAAGCACGTGACTCCCAATCAAATGTTTCTACATGCTTGGGAAAAAATTATTTCAATTTTTATGATGCTTATTACTTGATTTTGGTGATGCCTGGAGTGCATCCATACCTCCTCCATGTTGAAATGCTCTCACTTCATACATATTTGAATACAATGACAACTTATAGGATGCATCTTGTGTGCTAGCCAAGGTATGACAGTTAGGTATCTATTCAAATAAAAGGTATATTATGAGCAAACAGCAGCAACCCATCACGCAAAATTTGACTAATCCTTTCCTTTTTAAGCTAGAAAGAGTCTTTTTGATATGCATGAGTCAATAAATAAGCTGATCCAAAAGTAGAAAATGGAATAGTATTAGTTGAGAAAAACCACCTCATAAGGCCCCTTTTTTTAACATTTTACACAATCAAAAAGTTGTAATATATAGTTGACACTAATTATTATAATTTAAGTACATACCTATTAGGCATTAAATGTAAGTAGCTTTTCATACATGTACTTAGCATTGCATAACATTAGCAGTATAATTTACAACTTTCCTTAAAACTTAACATCCCAGCTCAAAACACAGAATATTATGTTATTTTCATTAATATACATAGGCGTGTCCAAGGCAGGTGCCACTGGTGTCGTGGCACCACCACTAGATCGAGATTTTTTTCTAAGTTATATCCTTTTTCCCGACTCTTGGCGGCTGGACGGTAGAGAGCTAGAGACTCTGTTCACTTTATGTTTCTACTCCTGGTACCACCACTATTCCTGGCACCACCACTTATGTAGTCCTGGACACGCCTATGTTAATATACCTAGGTATTTCAAGGGTAGATAGGTACTTTTGTCATAAAACTGTTACAGCTCATTAAAACAATGTCTTTGAGTTAAATATTGAATATTTTAATCATTCTTAAGCCTGTTTCAGATGATACAGGATACAGCACATGACCTAGCATATTAGATATTGAGGACAGAATCCAGAACGATTGGTGCTGTCATAAAAGGTTTCCCAGATTCATTGAACTTGTACTGGTGGGGAAGTGGTATTTTCATTCATATCTTGATACATATGTCTACTAAAACTTCAAATTAACCAATCAACTACAGCAGGGGACAGGAACAGCAGGTGCGACATTTTTATTTTTTGCTGATTTTGTAGCCTGAAAATTACTCATTGCCAGAGCCAAAAGGAGGTATAGGAAGTGCCGATTTCAGGAGGTGAATATCGCACATTGTGTGTATCTGCAAAGGTGATTGGTCGAAGGCTTCTAGGTCCCACTGGGAGCTATCAGCAAGCTAGTACCGCATAAATTGTGAATTCAAGTACCTCAGCCAGTATTACAGCGATTATGCTGCTTCTATATCACTCGATATAGGAAAGCTATCACACATTCGAGTACCCTCCAACTGGTGCTGGATCAAGTATCATGTGCAACTGTCTGTAAACTATTTCATGAGCTCAATTCAGGATGCTAAAATAACTTTAAGGTACCACAAGAAAAATATCAACTGATATTTGGGTAAAACTCAAATTTTTATGCAGAGTGTAACGAAAGCAGAAATATGAAATTTTAGGTGCATACATGAATGAAAATATCCAACGCTTTCAAGTTTGAGTTTAACTCTTTCACCAACAGCAAATTCCAGGCTACCCTGCTTAGACTGTCAAGATGATTTTCATGTGGCTTTTAGCGTAGTAGTTTTTTAAAACACATTTATTCATTCTACTAACGTTAATTTTTAAAATCATTTGGGAATTGATGAAAAATAAGACATTTATATTGCGTTTTGAATGATTTTAAAACTACAAAATTAATATTTACACATACAAATAAAGAAGCAAGTTGATACCTATATCATCCAGTGCAGTGGCAGTTATATCATATTCACTGAAGGCCGATAGATATCACCCCTCTGTCAACAAAACAATTAAGGTACTACCACTTGAAAAACAAGCAACAGAGATTTGGGTAACACTTAAATGTCTCTATGCAAAGAGTATAATGCGAGAAGAAATTTGAAAATTTTGTGTACATGAGTGAAAATATCTTTAACATTTAGTTTCAAGCATGAGAGTAAGCAAATGAAGATTTTTAGGTAAAATGAAAAACATGTTAGCCAAGGTTAACATGAAATCTCACCGAACATTCTCGACGGAACGGTTGAATAAAACGCCTTCATAAGAGAGCCCCGAGAGGACTCGTGCCCTCGATGCAAAAGCACGAGCCTCCATTGCCCTTGTCCTTTCAGGAATAAAGGCACCAAGGCCAAGGTGAGCCATGCAAGCAGTGGACCATGCCAGGACAAGAAGCAAGGTTCTTCCACCATTGGGGGCCACAAACAGTTGAAGGAATGAGTTTCGAAACTGTAGGTCAGTGAAGAAGAGAAAAGAACGATGGCTATAAGCTACTTACACTTGAGTGAACACTTTTTTACAGAGGAAAAGCTACATAAAAAATGCAAATTAAAGTTTTTTTTAATGGATTACCATATTTTCTGGGCTTATAAGATGCACCTTTATAGCATGAGCTACATATTTTGGGGAAAAAAAGAAAAAAGTAAAGTTTCCATAACCCTACAATGCTCATGTTGAAATTGAGAAGTAAACTCTTGTGTTTGGCATGAACAAATAAGGCAACATGGCATGATCCGTGATGTTACCATGCTTAGTTTTGTTTACTTCTAATTATGACATTTGATTCACGAAGACTTCAACTTATTTTCTAAAAAAAATAGTTGCAGGTATTCTTTGTTGTCTTAAATTGTGACCACTCCTAATTGTTACAGTGATATTTCAACAGATAGTTATAAATTAAAATTGGTTCGATTATCAAGATTAATCTTTGAAATTCAGTTAAATGGCACCATATGACTGTAAGCTCATTGCTGGTATAGCCTTCATGTCAAATCTGACATTGATAGTGACCAAAAAGATGCAAGATGGTTTTCTGTGGATTTATTTAGTGAAAAAAACACCTCTTATAAGCCGGAAAATATGGTACTCGCTTACACATTGATTATTTAACAACCAGAAAGTTTTTTTTTTAACAGGTCAAGTTTTTAGTAGATTGCTCTAATGCAGAATATAATGCTGCTATGATAAGCTAGTGGAAACATTGAACATATAGGTACTTACACAACAGAGAAGATCTGAGTGATTAAAGCAAACTAATATCAACAATTTTTAATGAGTGATACAAGGTTAACTAGTTATAAATTTAAACACATAACTTTCATTGTAAAACTAAAACATGATTAGTTAAAAAGAAAAGGAACTTTTGTTTAATGGTGACATTATTGCCAATGTATAAGCATTATTTCTGGTTAAGTAAAGCTTGATTTGCAAATGGACACTGGACATTGTTAAAAGTGTAAACCATTTATGAAGCATAATATACAGTCACACACACTACTTTGTTTGATCACAGCTATATATGTTACTAAAAGTCAATGAAGGGACATCAAAGGGATATACATATGTACATTCAAGTATAAGCAGTTTACGTTTCTATTAATAAACCTAATAATATATGGTTTAAAGAAATGGGAATAATAAAAAAATTATGTGGTCATGGAAATAAATATAGATAGGCACAGGAAAAAATATGACAAAATCAGTAAAAATAAGTAATCTCTTTGACAACATCACTTACAAATGGAAAATGGTTCATAAGAAAGTAATGTATAAAACCAAAGAATTCAATTCTGCATTAATTTTAGGCTCAAAATTCAAATTTTATTGCAGAAAATAAAGACAACATTATCAAAGGCGTGTTATAAAACTAAAACAAATATGATCGGAATCCTGTTTAAAAATATTTGTGGACAAAACTTTAGTACGTAATAACTTTCTCAAGAACTCAATCAATTATTAAGAAAATGTAGAAGTAAATACAGTGGAACATGGTTAGGACGTTCCTCCTTAGCATGTTCTCCTCTTTATCATGTCAATCTATCATGGTCCCATATCATAGGGACAAAATACAGGTAAAATTATTTGGTTACTGCGTTCTAAATACTGGCACTTCCCTGGTTAGTACGTTCAATAACTTACCATTAAGCAACCCGATCACCATTTTTCTAGTATTATTTAGTCATGTAAACAACCAAAACTCCCGAGTTAATATACTAAATATTAACCCTTACCATTTGCATGTTTATCCATATGCATTCCTATTTTCGCGGCATGATGTAAAACAATACGCGGCCGATTAGTGGGAGAGTAATTTTTGAGCAGGCAGTCGTTCATATTGCACATTTTGTGATCATAAGAACAGTTAAAATGGAAAGCAAACTAGTTGTGAAGCAGATTAGAACTGCAGAAAAAAATTAAAATTCTGGAAGAAGATAGACAGAAATTTACCCGTCAAGCGAGTAGAACTGGCGCAAAGGTTGAACATTCCTGCATCCACTTTAAGCACAATTGTCAGTAATCACGATAAAATCCGAATTGGTTATTGTGACAATAAACGAAAGCGTATTCATGAAGGGAAATATCCAGAATCAGAATCCATTCTCCTTAAATGGTTCAAACAAGCACGAAGTTCAAACATGCCATTTGACGACTCCATCATCAATGAAAAGGTGTTGCATTTGGCTGTAAAAATGGGCATTGAAAATTTCCATGCCACCATTGGTTGGATCGATGGATTCAAAAACAGACATGGATTAGTTTATAGGTATGTGCCTGGTGAGGCAGCCAGTGTTAACCTTGATGTGGTTGAAACTTGGAAGAAAACGACCCTGTCCAAGCCGCTTGAAGGGTACAGCCCCGATGATATTTACAATGCCAATGAGACTGGTTTATTTTTTTACTTATTACCAGATAGAACATATGTATTTAAAGGGGGAAAATGTCATTGAGGAAAATTAAGCTAGGAGAGACTAACAGTTCTGTTGTGCTGCAACGAGAGTGGAACTGACAAGCTAATGCCGCTTGTGATAGGGAAATCAAAACACCCGAGGTGTTTCAAGAACATTAAAACCTTTCCCTGCCAATACACAGCCAACCCTGCACCATGGATGAACCTTTCTGTGTGGGTTAGATGCCAAACTGGGAGGCAATAACAGAAAAATTTTACTTTATATGGACCACTGTGCTGCTCATCCCGTCGAAACAATTGCTACCTTAGAAAGATCCGGGTTAAATTCTTCCCAGCAAACACAACTTCAGCCCCTTGACCAAGGTATCATCTGATGTTTCAAGCACAAATATAGAAGACTGCTGGTACAAAAGAAGCTGGCGACCTTACAAACAGCTGAGTGGAAGATAGACATTATGCATGCGATGCACTTCGTCAAATATGCATGGGATTCCGTGAACAGAAAAAACATCATCAGTTGGTTTAAGGCAACAGGATTTAGTCATATGGAGTCTGGCATTATGGTTGACACGACACAAGAGGCAGAACTGACTCATTTTCCTCTAGAGGAGTGGGGTCACATTGCTGAAGAGGTGTATTTCAACGAGTACTGCAAGTGCAACAATGATCTTGATGTTTGACTGTCCATGTCGATTGATAAGATTCACAAGCATGAGTTGGTGGAAATAGATGATGAAGATGATGCCAAGCAAGGAACTGAGTCTGAATCATCTCCTATGTCTCCAACTCTAATCAAAACACTCGAGATGCTCGAGGCTATGGAGTACGTGCACCGTCATTTGACAAGTGTTGTGGGAGCAGACGAGGCTTTAACTCTCCATGCGAAGCTTGATGGGAGAATATTAGAACTCGGTACAAAAAATAAAAAGCAGAGTACATTGGACAATGTTTTCAAAGTTAATATAAAGCATTGCATTTTAAAAATATATATGCAATAAAACATGTCAATTTAACTGTTATAAATCGATATATTGATCGATCTTACAATCGATCTAATGGTACTATGCGAAGAATGGATGTTGCAAAAATGTAGGTAAATACAATCATGATACAATGTTTTAGAATTTTTTGATCAGTTTTAAAACAACTAATTTACATTATATTTAGGGCTATTTGACCTTATAAAGGCTCTATGACTTGGCAAAACATCTCTTTTTGTCAATGAATCAAGGCCAAGCGATGTCGTTTTCATGTATTTATATTTCTGGGAAAGCTATGAAATGTATTTATCATTCGGTTTGCATTCACTTGGCAAATTAGCACATATTTTGTTAATTTTAAGCTTGAAAATAGTTAAGGAAGGCGTGAATATTAGAACTTACGCAAGTAATATTAATTATTTTGATTTCTCCTCTGATTGGAATTTCCTGAATTACAATATTTACTTTCCTGGTTAGCACGTTTTCCTGGTTTGCACGTTCATTTTTTGTGTCCCCTTCAAATACGTCCTAACCAGGTTCCACTATAATACAGTTTTAGAGCAAACAAAATATTTTAAATATCTAGGCAGCACCCTTATGTATGACTATAGTAAAGATAGAGAAACTATTGGCTCATAATTAGTCAATTATGGCACCTCTCCTGTTTCAGTCTGTAGATTCCCAGAAAGTTATATGTATGACTTGATTTCAGGGTGTTTACACAAAACCATATCCTAGACTTGAACACAAGATCTCTCAATCAGAAACCAAAGGTCTAAGGGTTTCCCGGCATATAGCAATGTCGGTGGTTGTTCGGGTTTCTGACCGGGTCAAACTCTCCATTTCTACCAACATTTCGATGAATGAGTCGTTCATCATCCTGCATCATCTGATGCCGATGAACGACTCGTTCATGGAAATTTCAGCAGAAATGAAGAGCTTGACCCGGTCGGAAACCCAAACAACCACTAACAGAAACCAAAGGCCTTGTGTCTATGCTACCAAATGATCCTGAGATGATAATGCAGTGAAACTCAGATTTTTTCATCAATTTTCAGAGTTCTAAAAACAAACCAAGGTCAAACATCACTGAGAAGAAATTTGTCAGGAAAAATCCTCTGACTTGCACAAGATTCATGCCTGGACATCTCAAATGCAGGTTAAGTGTGTTCGCCTGTTACATTAAGTTTGCCACCCTAATTAAAGATAATTTTTGTAGGTAGTTTTTGCAAACAAGATGTGATTAGACCCAATTTTCACTGTATCATAATAGGCAGTGAAACACAGATTATTCTATGATGAACTTCCATTTTACCCAGGGAATAAACTATTTTGAGGGCGTTGAAATCTAAAAGTGATAGACTTTTTAACACTTTGAGTGCTGGGGTTTTAATTTGAGGCACTCCCAGAAAAAAATGATGATTTTTGAGCATTTAAGGAATTTTTTTTAAGATGACTCTCTTCAATCTAGGTTTAAGAAGTCTCTCTTCAATTTTGGAATTTCTGTGCTATCTAGCAAATTATTTAGGCACTGCGTGGCAACAAGTACTTCTACCAGAAAGACTGCAGCCGTATTTTTAGGTCCAGCTGCTGTTCAATTGATGAAAATCCATGGACGTCTGAGTTTGTCCATTGTCCTTCTCGGAAAAAATTAGAGGACGTACCATTATGTCCATAGCACTCGAAGTGTTCAAAAATGCACAGTGTTGTGACATAATGTTGCAAGGACATTATTTCTGATAGAGATCCAAATAAATAATGCACTGAAGGAGGGATGGTTGAAACAAGTAGTTGAAATAGATGACTGTAAACAAATGCTCTTGCTGTTGATATCAATTAAAAACTGGAGTAATTGAAATTATTGATTGATTGAAGGGGCGATTAAAAATCATCCTGAGAGCAATGATTACACAAATGTAGTGATTTTACTTTGGGGGTAGATTACAAGTAAAATTACAATTGGAAAAAAGCAACATGTACTAGTAAAAGTAAGTGAAATGTAATTGTTACCAATAATTGGATTACTTGTAATCAATTACTGCCCATCACTGTCCATGCACCCATTGCAAGTAATTGTCTTAGTACGGAATATCCTAATTTTTAATGCAATGGATGAAAGTTTCAGAAAAATATCATAGAAAGGTGATGGATAATGAGCTATTTACTAGTTGAGTGCAAAAGAACAGCCAGGAAAAACATCCGACCATAGGGGAAAGTAAGGAAAAAAGTCTGTTTTTCAATGCGTTAACAGGTAGATCACAGAAATAATTAAAATACAGATTACAAGTAAGTACCTACAGATATTTCAAAATTCCATTTGGCGAATGCCTTGATTTCTTACCATTTCCAGCCCATGAGTCATGTCCCCTAAAACTGACTTCCCTGGTGATGGTGGTGAGAGTAGACCAGGAGGCAAAGGAGGTCGCTTTCCCCCTGGGACTTCTAATTCAGAAAGCTGATATTGAGGTGAGGCATTTCCAGCATTGTTTCCTTCATATATTCTCTGCACGACACCATGATGGAAAAGATAAGAGTGGGCATTATAACACAGGCATGTTATGAAACAAATCTTAAGTGGTATATAATTTATGCTTAAGGTTAACCAAGCTGTTTCAAAGTTTTTTTGTAATCTATGGATGATTATATATTATCCTAGTCATACAGGGTTACCATATTTTGAAACCCCAAAATAAGGATACTCTCAACAGGATTGATCAACACACTCTGGTAGCTTAACTATGAACTATTTACAACCCATGGTAGCAAGTAGTGCTATCTATCAACAGTTTGTTTAAGTTTTTGTACCAACACAAAGCGCCATAAATGATGCCAGCCCCTGGATTCAGCTAAATCAAAAGCACTGCGGCGTGGCGATCACCGTCTATCGCCGGCTATAGCCCTAAATCGAAAGCACGCTAACAGATCGCTAACGGTGTCATTCAATAATCGATATAAAATATATATATAACTAGTTGGTGATACGAGATGAAAACAAAAATCAAAAGATCTTACTTCCCAAAAATGAAAAATGCAGACATTAGCAGAAATCGTAAAAATGTACGTGGACACTTCATTGAAAGTCGAAAATACGGACATGTCCGCATAAATGAGGACCTATGGTAACGCTATAGTCATATATCTATAGTCTATACTAGACATTAGAAATAATTTCAAATCTTTAATTTTGTCTAATGCTAAGTGATTTTTCATTGGATGGAAAGGAAGACAAATGAGGAAGTAACATGTTGGGTGAGGAGAGGAAACTTGTGGATGAGATTATAGGGGAAGGCAGGCTAGGTGGCTGGAAGGTAATTAGGGGTAATAGTTTGCGGAAGGTCGTGATAGAGGGAAGGATGTTGGGCAAGTAGGGAAGGGGAAGAAAGAGAATAGGCTTTGTGGACGGGATGAAGAAAGGTAGGACTTATGCTGAGATGAAGAAAGAAATACTAGAGGTAGATAGGACACAGCACGTGTAAGAGTTTGTTGGATATTCTCTGAATTTCATCATAACCTACCTCTAACCAGTAGATTACTCTAATGAATGAAACGATTTTTTCAAATTAGAACAATTATTTTAAATGATTCCAAACATACATATTATGAGAATTTAATCACCAACCTTTTTTTATATCGAGAAGATATAATTAATTCAAATTTTGTAATGAGATAAACATATATTGTAATATATATATACTCGCTCGAAACGTTCTTACCCAGTAAGTCGTCTCTTTTTACTTTTCTTTCCCCACCCCCTGTCCAGTGAATATATTTTTTTATCATATATATATATATATATATATATATATATATATATATATATATATATATATATATATATATATATATATATATATATATATATACACATATATATTCACGAATAGGGTACTGCTGGTATTAATGCTTCCTACTTAATCAAATTCTCTAAGCTCCCCTAACCACTCCTGCAGTACCTACCCTCCCTCTCTCTTCGTGAATATATATTTATATGGGCTTGCCAATGTGAGAATGCCAGAGTACCCCTGAGAATGACACAAGAGTGTCAAAACCAGTAGAGTTTAGTATTTTGATAAATTTTGTGAAAAAATATATCGTTTAAGTTTTCTTTCAATAATTTTATGTGTTTGACTAGCTGAGTAACAGCAAAGTGTCCCATTTGTCTTTTTCAATAAAATTGATACCTACTTGTGCAATGACATGCAATTTAACTTTACCCTATCTCAATTTTTAAAATATTATTGAGAGCAAAATTGTTTTTTTTACATGTTCAATAATATATCTATACTATTTTAATTAAAAAAATCGTACATGCAGAATATATAGCAAATTCAATCACCCTGTTGAAGGGATAAAAGTTTTATGCTGGTTTTAAAATACATGCATTTATGTTTCATAGGTTTTCAAAAGCCCATTTTCAGGCTCATAGGCAAAGAGACAGCATTGCTTTCAAATTAATACCATAAATATAAAGCATAATGGATTGAGCATCAATGGATTTTATGAGGCTTACTTTCTTCATGAATGATCACTTCCTGACTGTTCACATCTCTTCTAAGATCCTTATTTTTGGTCGAATTTGTGAATATGGTGTTTGTCGTGAAGCTGTGATTTTGCCATTCTACTATATTTATTTATATATTAACCCACTGCATCAGTTTATATATTAATTAATTCCTAAAAAACTTTTGTTTATAGCAACATCCCTATTCTCTCATCAGAATATAATATAGGTAATGTTAGTTTCCACATAGGATACCCCAGTTTCATTAATCAAGTTACGAAACTTTTCATTCACCATATCATTCTCTTCTGAGAATAATATTGAATCATTTTCCTCCCTTTTTCCCATACAGCACACACGGAGCATATTTAGTTGCAATCACGAGTAGAACACGTGATTTATCTGGTCGAAAAACCGCTTTTCAACGACTAAGAACGGTTGAAAAATGGTCAATATTCGGTTTACTGGCCGCTATTTCTGGTGTAAACACGTGTATCGACCACAAACTGCCTAATAAGCAAATTCCCATGCAAATGTATGTTTACCAACGGAAATTAACTGTTATTAGTATTATGACCGCTAGACAGCATTGCCAGCAAAATTCGCGGCTGATTTAGATTCATATTTGACCGAGAAAAAAAATTGCCGCTGAAGAGCCGCGAACCCTAGAACCTGACCCTCCCAATCTCACTAACGCCTTAACCCACTCGGCCACCAAGGTACTTGATCGTGGACGGTAATGCCAAGAAGTTATTTCCTCCGCATTCACGGCCAGACCAATATAAATTATTCCGTATTTGTACTTGGCCTGGAGAGAAATACATATTTACAAATATTTGGCACCAAGAAATTAACGCAGATATTCACGTGTGCTTGAAAATGGCTGTCAGAATCATACGAAAGCAGATAATATTATCGTAGAACATGATTTTATTTCTGATGGGTTACAATTGTACCAAAATGCAACGTATGATCAAAAAAGGAAGTATTTATCGCATGGAAAAGTCATCGTTTTTTGTAAAAAAAAATATATCCACCCATTGTGTACAAATATAAGTTTTTCACGATTATCAGGATTACCGTATAGACTAAGTTCTTTGGTAGATGCATATTGAATTAACATATGTTACATACATACCTATATAACATATGTTATAACAGAGATATCTCTTCGTAGCGGAATAATAGCGTATAGCTCATCTTTAATATGCAGTTATTCCCATGGAAATGTGAAAAAAGGCAAAGTAGCATGTTGTACATTAATTAAATTCTATAAAATACAGAAGTCCACTCAGATAATTTGGACCAAAATATACACTGAAAGAACACGTGTAAAAAAGGGCTAATTTTGGAATTATCCCTTATCCCATATATCGACCGAGAGTACACGAGTATATTTCTCCCCGTGCTGTATGGGTTCTAGCTCTGCAGGTGTACATTCAAATAAGGAAAGAGAGAAAAAAATATTACTTGGGTTAAAAATGACCCATCTGTGGTTCTAGTGATAAATATGTACAAACTGTGTATCATTTAGAGGGCTAAGCTAAAACACACATGTGGTCCATATGCATATTTTTCCACTAGGACTTGTAGCACTTTTTTAATGCATGAATCATTTTTGCATCCATCTGTATGGCCGTTCCTCTAAAAGAAGCTTTTTTTCCTGAAATGAAGGTGATTACTTAAGACAAAATCAACAAAAGCAGTAAATTCACCTGGTAAACAAGCATGGCCTCCACATCTCTGCCGGCCTCCATGAGGTATCTGGGTGATTCTGGGAGGAAGACGACTAGGCTTACGATTGCTGCCAGCGTAGGCAATGAGCAAACAAGCAGGAAGCGGTGCCATGCACTAAAGTGCTCCGAGTTTTCTTCAACCACTTCCAAACCTTCATGTTGGTGAAAACATGTTACAAAAATACAATGCTCAGATAACTATGTGATAGTATTACTATTTTAAAAGATTTTTTAGTTCAAAAAATGTCATGAAATAAAATTCTTAAACTAATACCAACATAGTATCATTAAAACTCAAGAAAAACATGAGCAAAAATCATCAAAATATCTAATTTTCTACTATTTTAAAATGTATGCATTGGCAAATATTCCATCCCACTGGAACTTTTTAGAATTTAATTCAATCCAGTGTTCAAAGTATGATCAATTTAATTCATGATAGGCAAAACAAGTAGTTTTGAAGGATCTCTTGATTTTTTCAAACCATTTCATTGGTCACTAATGCCACCAATGACTTCTTCTGTATCTTGTTGCTTCTTTTACCATAAAAATATTTAGAATTTCAGTGATTTTTCAATAGTAATGTAATCTGTGTTCACAAATAAATTATGACAATTAGCACTTTACGGTTTGGTTCTCTTAGCTTCAGTTAGCTTACTTTTGGTTTTAAATTAAACACATACTTAGTTATAACTTGTTATTAAATTGTATTTGGAGAGTTGGATAGTCAAAATCAACTTAGAAAGTAAGCTTTTTAGCGTGATAAAAATAGCTTCTATAACCTTACTATAGAGACATGCATTTTCACTCTGTAGCACTAACTGTGCTGGTTAAAATTATAAAAAGTATTCTTAAAAGCATAAAGCTATGAATATACTGAATTTTTAACATTAACAAGACAGGTATGCAACTAATTCATTTGAGTGACGGATCTTAAAATCCTTCTATATCTCCATTGAAGGGTGGATGGAGAGAGGCCTTCAATGTTTAGAGTGAATGATATTCTTTTTTATTTCAGCAGAAGGTAAGATCCAACTTTATGAGTACATACATAATTGAATTGAACATAAGCAATAGAAATGATTAAAAAATTAGTTTAGCTAATGTTCAGGAATTAAGTGGTGTCACTTGAGTTGCATAAAAATAAAAATAAAACATATTAGAATGGGTTTATGTAGAAACTTAAGATATCCCTGATGAAAATTTCAAGTTAAAACAAGTTGAATCAAGTTGGACTTTAACTCAAATCAATTCATAAATTTGCGCTGCCAACTCATGTTCAACTTGGAAGCCCCTTATCTGGTACTCGTTTCGCTGATAACTCCTACGTAGAGTAACTCAAATCATCTTGAATTGACTTGTTCCATGTGGCACTCATTTCAACTGTAATCAGCCGATCCGTGCTAGAACTGGAATCTCTTCGAATTTATTCATGCAATCTAGAACTCATTCCACATATATTTAACTCTTACATACAGTAATTCGTTTTTCTTGAATTAATTAGTTTGTTGTGGTAGTCGTTTCAATTGTATTTAGTTCATCCGAAGAATAACACGAATCATCTTGCATTAACTCGTTTGATGTGGCAAACATTATATCAAGTTGATGTAACATAAAATGAGTTCCCAAATGTCCAGATGCATCAAGCTAATATGAGATGAGTGGCCAACTGCCCAGAAACCTCTAGTTAATATGATACAAAACAAGTTTCCAATCGTCCATATGAATCGAGTTCATACTACAGTAGACCCCCGCTTTACAATGGTAATCCGATCACTAGGACTGATCGTAATGTGAATTCCATCGTAAAGTAAATCAGTATATTACCAGATGACAGATCAGATAAACTACATCATCGCATCATATCATTAAATATGTAAATGTTGCTATGATAAAAAAGCAGTCCGCTAACAAATAAAGCTTAGAATACTGGACGAATAACAAATTATGGGCACAAAAAAATCGCTGAAATGCGAAATTTTAAAGAGCGAGCACAAAATCAACGGCTTTAAAATTCCCAGCATGTAGATTGTAAAGTGAATCCATGGTAAAGTGAACACATCATAAATCGGGGGTCCACTGTACATAAAATCTGCTTCCCAGGGACCTGCTTCCCAAGGCTAAGGACAAGCTACTACACGACCTCTACGAAGGAGTCTACCTCATCCAATGCACTTGTGGAAAATGTTACATTGGCCAAACTGGGAGATCTCTTAGATGCAGGCTGAAGGAGCATGAAAGGGCACCAGAGAAGGAGTAATTCCACCTGTCAGCAGTGGCTGAACATGCGTGGACTGAACCCGGCCATGACATCAACTTTCAAGAAACTAAGACTAACGCTAGGGAAAACCGGTACTTCCCTAGACTAATACAGGAAGCCATAGAAATTACAAAGAACCCGGACAACTTCAACATAGAAGATGGCTATACCCTCTCCAGAACTTGGAAGAGATGACTCCAGCACACCATAGGCCAAATCAATGGTCCTGAAAAGGACCTTGGAGACTTAGACCAATCAAAATGTGCCGGTACAATAGCCAATCACAGCACACGTGACCCACCAAACCTGCCTATAAAGACTTGGCCAAATTTGACGACGGTTTTCGCGGGTTTCCCGTCGTCCTTGGGCAAATGCCGGGTCATGCCTTCCCCGCTATAATCCAGTGAAGGTGTTACCGACCCTGAAGAGGCGAAAGCCTACACCAGGGTCCACATTTGCGTTGTTATTTCTGTATTGTTACTTTGTTATCTTCTTCTATTCTCTGTACCTTGTTTTGCAAATGTGGAAATAAACACCTTGAATTGAATTGAATTCACGGAATCTCCTTTGGAACGAGGACGAAACTGTTGCCATTTCAAGACAAACAACATGGTGGAACACCAGAAGCCTTTCAGCATTACTTCATCATGAAACACTGCGGAAGCCTACATCAGAATAGCAAAGAATGAGTTGCCTATTGTCAAGGTGTATCAAGTTGATGCGAGAAGAGACAAATTATAAACAGACAATGTAGAAACAGGTGAAACAAAAAGGTAGGTACCATATAAGAACCACAAGTTATAACAAAATTGTTCTAGTTATGACAGGTTGATTTAACAAGGTAACACCGGATTGAAGTGGGCATAACTGAGTAGAAATGAGTTTGCCTGACAAGATAAAATGAGTTGAGAGCAGATAAAAGCATGCAAGTTGGTTCCAACTCCTTTCAACTGGAATTTTCACCTGGAATTCTTCATCAGCTCCAAAGCAATTGTAGCATGAGTAAATCATCTCTATGTCTTGGAAGCATAGCTTAATTAAATGTTTACAAAAATCACGATGCAGATAAAGTAAATTCGCAGAAAAAAATTATTTCTACAAGCAGATTATTTTATGTCAGTACAAGGAATTACAACACTTTCAAAATAGTATGTTGTGAATGGTAAATTATCATTACATATATATAGGATGAACCCTAGGAGGTAATTGTGAATTATGTTTGAGGTAAAAGTTGATCTTGAAACTTGATCTCAAAACCTTCCAACGAAAATCGTGCCAGGAAGGGTCAGGTTTGTCTTAACAGGCATTTTCTTCATAATGTAGGAACAGAAAGGAAGCATAAGTTCCACAGCATGTTTTACTTTCAAAAAGTTAACAATCATTTATGTTTCCTTTTTTTTCAGTTTATAAGAGAGTAATAGCCTAAAAGTCAAGTAACATGGTAGGGAAGCAATGACAACCAGACAAAACTGGGTATTTAAAGTGATTGAGTCATTTCTTATGCTTAATTGTAGCTTCCTCATTGTTTCATCAGATGAAGGTTAAACTAATGTCCCACAGATAAATTTGTGTTCGAATACATACTACCATATCATTGTGCCAAATTTTCCAAAATATTTTGAGCTCATGTTTCATGGACCGGCAACAAAAGCACATAATGGTCCCACTGAAGTTCCAATATAACCATTAGCTTCCAAGTTAGCAGTGTTTTTGCACTTTTCACAACAACTTGTGCAATTTTTGTAGTAAAAAAAGTAGGTTTTTAAGCAAACTTTCAAGAATAAACCTGGTTTTCTCACTTCAAAATCACAAGTTAATAGAGTGTAAAAGTAACAAAATAACAAGAACTCAATTATGGGCAATCAGTTAACTTTATATGTTAAATTTTTATGTGCCAAAAATAGTGACTTCCATAAATGTATAAATAAACAAGCTTTCAGGTGCATTTTACTGCATTAAATTCCATTTCCTCATTTACAAGAGAGAGCATCTTAACTCAGGTATCTTGACTTTTTTTTTACAGACAGTAAGCACTCAACTACAGGGACTGGTCTACCACTGAAGTTTACTCCTCCACCAGAAATCAAATGCAGGCCCCCCAAACAGCGGCTTTGATCTAAATGTTCATAAAAGCTGTTGACTGAGGGACATCAGCCTTAGATATATGTTATGGATTGAAAATACGTTCAGAAATATTTTACATTTCTCTATCCAAAGTACTATGGTACTAACCTGTCCGAGGAATTATAGCCCATGCCATCAGGGCTACAAATATGCCTCCTAAAGCCCAGAAGACAAGCATCCAACACATCCAGCGACCTCGATCAGATTTTGGCACAAATTCACTGACGTAAGTCAAGGTAACTGGTAAGGATCCCCCCATCCTGGATAAAATAATTCATTCAAATCAGAAACAATGCATAAGCAATGGCAACAGAATAGTGCATCTCAATCAATTTTACGATAAAGTTTTGAGGTTGAACTTTCAATAGTAAAAATATAAAAAGATATAGTATACAACCCTATACATCATTCAGTGAATCTTGATAAGTTTATTCATTTTTCAGTTTCATTAATGTTTATATATAAAGATATATTTTTGAGAAATCAATCTTTTGATTCATGAATACAATCAGTCTTGATGAACCTAGGTCATCCAAACCTAATATTTAGAGGTTTTTACAGCAGATTAGCTATTAGTCCTAACATAAGCATCATAAGATCTTTAGTCAACATTTTTCTTGGCATGAAAACCAAAATGTATGTTTCTTCCATTGATAACTCTCATGTCAACAAACCAAAAGTATCTCTGTGGTATTAACACTAGGAGGATGGGAGAAACTTTTGTCAAGGTGTATCAAGTTGATGCGAGAAGAGACAAGTTATAAACAGACAATGTAGAAACAGGTGAAACAAAAAGGTTGGCACAAACTTTTTGTTTCACCGGTTGAATGAGTATGCCACCACACTGTGGCATACTCATTCAACATGAGTATGCCACAGTGTGGTGAAACGCGCATCGTGCCAGCGTAAGAAAGTTTGTGGAATTAACAAAGGTGGTTTTCTCATCATGGATATCCATAATTTCCACGAAGTCAGGCCTGAGATCATCAGTTTTAAAAATTTTCTGTAACTTTGGTAAGCCGCAACCAGGAGAGCTCCGCTATCGACGAATGACATTCAAATGAAATATAAAGGCTTCAAGTACTGATCAAAATGTGTGCTGATGCATTTTAGTTAATGTAAATAAATATCAGTGATCTATAGGAGAAGAAAATGGTGAGAAAACTTGACTCTAATACAGAAAGAAGTAATGGGTCAAAATGACCCATAGCCATCCTTCTAGGTATAACATCAATTAATTAAAAAATTAAGTAACAACAATTACGAAATTTTCTTTCCATATTCATAAAATATAAGCTAAAATGCACAAAGTCACAAAATTAAAAAAGAATCTAATCACAAACAAGTTGTAAATTTAATTTTGAACATGATTTATGGGTCAAAATTACCCATACCGTCCTTCTAGTGTTAATATTGTATTGCTCGTAATAATTATATCTCTTCTTTGTATTCACATGTATACGTCTTTGACAAACTTATGCAACTTTGTATTGCTCACGACAAATAAGTTATTATTATTCTGAATGAAAATATTTCCTCACCCAAAGCCTGAGAAGAAGCGTGCAGTCATAAACGTGCCATAGGTTGGCATGAATGCTGCTATGACACTGAACATTGCTCCCACGCTTAGCGCTGACAGTAGTGTACGCCGCCGGCCCATTCTGTCTGCTAAGTTCCCCCACACCATTCCACCCACAACCATTCCCAGTAACGTAATTGCACCTGTTTAAAAAAATTATGGACAAAAAATTGCAAAATTAGTCCTCAATTATAACATGCCTTTAGAAAGCAATTAAATAAGCTACTGCCAAGTTTATTACAGTTCCATATGAATGTATGAAATCATTGGTACTTTAGTTGCAATACATTGGCACACCAACTGGAGCTTAACTTTATCAAAAATTGGCAGAGAAAATTGCAAGACTTGTCCTCAAAACTTGCTGTATAAAAGCAATGAAATAGAAATAAATATCAATAAATTAATAGAAAATGTATGATTGATAATTTAAAATTATAATAATATTATAATAATAATTGCTTTCTTTATTACAGTTTCATAGAAATGTATTATCTTATCATAGTTTAGCTCTGATGCTTTCCTGGCATATGTGCTGTTGATGAAGTCTGTTCGGGTTCTCTACCAGGTCAAAAACTTCATTTCTGGTAATATTTTAACGTCGGAGTTTTCCATCAAAACATTGACAGGAATGCAGAGTTTGACCGTTTGAAAAATACTACAGACTTCACAGTGTAGTTGCTATAAATTGGCACACAAATTGGTACTAAAATTGGAATTCAAAAATATATCAAATTAGTACACAGAGAATTTAAAAATCTCCTAGGACTTCGGGAATTTACTGAAATTCATTCATTCATTAGAGTACTCTACCAGTAGGTTATGATGAAAGTCAGAGAATATTGAACAGCCTCTTACATGTGCCATGCTCTCTCTACCTCTAGTATTTTTTTCTTCATCTCAGCATAAGTCCTACCTTTCTTCATCCCGTCCATAAAACCTATTCTCTTTCTTCCCCTTCCCCACTGACCCAACATCCTTCCCTCTATCACGGCCTTCAGAAAACCATCATCCTCGCTTCCAGCCACCTATCCTGCCTTCCCCTAATCTCATCACCAAGTTTTCTCTCCTCACCCGCCATGCCAAGAACTTCCTCATATGTCTTCCTTTCCTTCTCCATCCTCCCCCACACCCACATTTTGAATGCCTTCAGCCTATTTTTGTCCTCCTTTCTCAAGGCCTACGTTTCTGCCCCATACAATGTCACACTCCAAATCAAGCTCTTCACCAGCCACTTTTTACATCCTTACTTAAAATTCACATCATCAGCTCCATTCTATTAATGAACGCTTCCTTCGCTAGTGCTATTCTCCTCCTAATGTCTTTGCTACTATGTCCTGTTTCTTCTAGCGTACTACCCAAGTAATTAAATTGTTCTACTTGCTAGAGTTTGTGACTTCCTACTCTTATGACCAGCCTTGCTTTCTTTATCCTAGAGAATCTCATTACTTTTGTTTTCTTATGATTAATCTTCATCCTGTATTTCTCGCACTGCTTTTCCAATGCATCTACTAAAGTTTGCAATCCTTTCAATGACCGACTGACCAATGTCTGCTCGTCTGCGAATCTAACCAACTTTATCCGCTGGCCTCTTACTTTGATTCCAATACCTAGCTCATCCCATGCCTCTCTTACCATTTCCTCAGCATAGATGTAAAAAAGTAAAGGCAACAATGGGCACCTTTACCACACCCCGCGACCTATAGCTGCCCACCCTGATTCACCGTCAGCTACCCTCACCTGAACACTCTGTCCCATATATAAGTGTCAGATGTGTCTTCCATCATGCCCAGGGGCAGCGTGGCCAGGGCGGAAGGTGGGGATTTCCGCCTTCCCGCCCTAGGTTCCGGGCTTGAAGGGCCCAGCTTCATCACTGAGTGAAAGTATAATTTTGTCATACTGTACATAAATACCTATAAAATTGTAGTTTAACGCATTTTTAACGCACAAATGTTTTCAGAAGTGGGGTGGGTAGGTCACAAAAACCTGGCCTCTCTGGATGTGCAGCGGCCCGGGCCCCTGAGCACCCACGCCGCCCCTGACCATGCCAATCTATTCCTATTTTCCCCAGAATCTGCATTAGTTCCTCCCAGTTTACTCTTTCAAATGCTTTTACGAAATCCACATTAAATTTACAATCATGAGGGTAGCTATTTGTATGCATTGCTCTCACATTAGGACACTAGAGGTGGACATGATTTTTTTGTGGGATATCTTTTGGTGTGAAATAATCTGGATACCAGCATACATTTAAATGTATATAAGCAGTAAATAGAGGCGTCCACTACCCAAGCATACAGAAAAATGTATGATGGATTTGGCATTAAAAAACCCATACACTTTCGAGAAATTGCTGAAATCTAATCCAGCCACCAGTGCCCTCAATGGGAAAATAAATCTAAATGGTAAAGGTTAAATAAAAATGCTCTTATTGTATCAAATCCAAGATAGAAAAAAATTCTAAAATTTCTATCCTAGATAGAAGATTGGTTACTTACCAAGCCATCCTTTTCGAGGCTCCTCAATGCAAAATTCCACCTCAGCTGAGGGGACAGCCAATGGCACTACATGTATCTCCACAGCATCAGCAGCCAAGCCAAGGCCCACTAACGCCATCACTCGACACTGAAACCATCCTGAGCCCGACTGAAAAAAGCCATGAAGATAAAGTAAAAATTCAGTTATTTGCTCAAAACACTGGATATTGAAATTCAATGTTTTTTTATGTTGTTCAACCTGGGTAAATTTCAAAGGAATTATTAGAGTAATTATAGTTAATAACAAATATATATCTCCCAACTATTTCAATATTCTCTGCCACAAGGGGGAATGTGCATTACTTCTAAAACTGTTTGTATTTAAAGTATGTATTATTAAACATACAGGACATGAATTTTATTAGAATAAAATGTTGTATTGAGACAAAATTTCTTCTTTTTAAAAATTACACATGCTTTGCAGCTTGGAAATGCTAAGTCATCGGGTGCATGGGGGATGACATCACAGAACAGTAGGGCTTATAGCAATATGATGTATACCCTAATGAAGTTCGGGATGTTTTTCATAATTTGACGAAATTATCATTTTAGTTTTCTTAGTGGAAGACAATGAACTGGCATGATTTGACATACATGTAGGATGGAGAATATATACTGTGCGGTGACATCAAGCCATCAAGATGCCATTTTGGATCATGTGACTTTTTCAAATCTGTATGCACCTCTGAAAGCAATTGCTTATGTCCTAGTTTGACTCAGATTCATGTGGATAATATATTCAAGTTCTTGAGGAAATTTTTTATCATGCACAGTACTTACATAAGAGAAATAAATTATATGCTTATTCCCCATTGTTTCTTAACCCTTATGACACACAGGGATACCTGCCAAAAAAGTAAAGTATTAAGTGGGATGTTCAGCGGTATTCCACAGCCATTCAATTATTCCATTCAACCAATCATATTCGTTTATTAAAATCAATTCTCTTGTTCATGAACGAATGCTATTTGAGATTTTCTTTGGTGGTAGGTATTACAATAAGTCCAAAAGACAAAAAAATTAAGCATTCATGAAAAATAAATAATTAATTTCATTTTTTTTTCTGGATAATCAGGGTCCCTACAGATTGAAGAAAATGAAATTCGATGACTCTTCTTGGTTTCCCATATCAAAAGTTTCCCTTTTCCGGGTGAAAATATCTATCCCTTAGTTAAGTGGGTATTATTAATAGAAGCACAATGCATTAACACACATACTTTGGGGGAAAAGTGTTCCAATGAATGGAGTTCCACCACTATACCTCTGGCAAAAATTGGCTTCCTTTCTGATGGCATGTTATTCTGAGGTTTATCCATGACCAGCGATATTCAAACGCAGTAAGGTGGTGGATTTGTTGTTCAAGTCTGTGATGCTAATCATAGAATTTCTCAAACTACTACATATGAAGAATTCACTAGGAGTCATTTTAATTATATTGGGCATCTTTCACAGAGAGCCTGAGTGAGTTTGTAGACTGTATTTTTGAGCATATGCAGTAGAAGATTGCTAATCTCAAATTCTGAATAAAAAGGTATAATTCCCCAAAAAACAGAACTATTATCGAGGGTTTTTCAAAATTGTGCCAGTAAGATATAAGAATAATGAGTTTTTGCTGGTTTGTTACACATGTTATTCTAACTGTTATCAGGGTAAATCAGCTAGATTTGCCAGTTCTACTGCATAATAGTCATTAATTATTTTAACTGGGCATCATGGATTTTTTATATGCTAAAATATTTTATTGGGATTTAAAATAGCATGCATACTTAACTCCCTATTCATTTAGCATTTAGTGGATGGGGATATTTTTGCCAGTCATAGTGCTCTATTGAAGATGTGCTATCTATAAACAATAATCATCTTTATTCTGGAAGAGGGAAGGCTACGGACATTCCAAATTATAGACTTCCAACTGTACTTGAAAGCTCTTGGTGAGCCCTGCCTAATTTTTTCCAGAGTAATAGCTGTGATCATGCAATTTTCTGAAAAATTGAGTTTTAATTAATTTACTATATATTAAAACATTAGGATATCTTAAGATTCATAAAACCCTATTGCATAAAATCCCATTCGTGGATACAGTAGAAGAGCATGAATGGATGAAGTGTGTTGGAGGAGACCTTAGAAAAATGGATGTGGGAGAAGGTATGGAGAGATAGTGAAGGACAAGAAATGTTCAAGGGAATTGGTGCTGGAGGCTTACACTTTACATCTAAATACTAAGGGAAAAGGAAAAGGGAGAGGACAGAGGTGAATTGTTTGTCAACATTGTGTCTTAAGATAGAGTCTATCTCTGTTCTTGTTTCAATCACTGACAGGGCATTGAAAGAGAGAATTTTCATACCTATCTGTTCGGCTGTGTATCTCTCATATTTTGTCACTCCTATCAGTTCTAGTTATAGGTAGAGGGTGGGACAAAGTAATAATCTGCGAGTTTTATTGAAACTTGCCTGATTATAATTTTTTAAGTAACCTAGGCCTAGCCTGTAGCCTCTGAGTCTCTAATGATTTCCAGCCTAATCCTTCCATCAGCTGTATCACCTTCTCTAATTCTCATAGCGGTTTTTAAAAAAGTGTGCGGCTTTCCTTTGAATTTTTAATTTACTTCATGAATTAAATCTTTCTATGCAGGGTCCAAAATTTGCATTGGCATGGAATAATTTCGAAGATGTTGAAAATTTTCCTGCCAGATATACTCTGATCAATTAAATAAATTTTAAAAACTTTTTGGAAGATACTTTTCAACCTTAACTACCACTCTCACACACCTTATTGGGTATGCAATATTTATCGGATTATTGGAGCAAAATATTGAGAATCAGTTAAGTATATCAGCTAGGTAACCCCTAACAAGAGCATACCTGTCGAATAGCATCTTCATGAAATTGAGACAGGAGGGATCCCTCTGAGTCGATGCAGTCAGCAAGGTCGTCATCTGGTGACCCACCACCGGCGACAGCAGCTCCCGTTGACCCACTGCGACCCACATCCTCGGTGCCCGCAAAAGCCACCCTGACCGTCCTTGCGGGTGGCCCCCCAGAGGTCGGGTGCTGGGTAGGCACCTCCTCCGTGTACAGCAAAGAGGACATTGTGGTGGTCGCTGATGAATCCGTTTGATTCCTCGGAGGAACGAGGGCCGATTCCTCACCCTCCGATGTTTGCGACTTCCACAGAGTGGGCCCAGGTAGGCCGAGAGGCATTGTGATGGTGTTTGTGGGAAAGAAGTGGTTCAAGGAGGCACTCACCCCACGGGGAGTGCTGAGGAAGCTGCAAAGAAAGAAAAAAAAAGGCGGTGTTAGTGATCACCATTTTGAAATATTATGCCATGCACATTGCTTGCGGTGAATTTCCACATTATACAATTTTCAGAATCAACTACTGCATTTCCCAACTTGCAAGATGCATGGGCATATGAGATACTCCTTAGTTTTGTCAACATACTTTGAAAAAAAAATAGTAAATAACCCTTCTTTTAATCTTCAGTATTGTTTAAGGTGAAACTGAGGAGTGATCATTTACCAAATGGTTAAGGTGTCCATGTGTACCAATTTAATCTGTACAGGTTTTGTTCTGGTGTCCAAAAATCTAAACATATACATTAAATTGTACTGCCCTTCAAATTTTTTCTTTCCATTGCATGGAAACCTCCTTCATAAGCAGAACTATAAATATATATCCTTTACGTTAAAATCAAATAATCTTTTCCCTTAATTCATATTTGATTTATTTCATTCTTCTGTTGACTTATTAAATGCTTGATATATATTCCTTCCTATTTTATAATCTCTAAAGTTCCTAAGGAAGCTGCAGAAATTGAGGTTTAGAAAAATGTGTGTTTTGTATGACACCTAGAGAGTGCCACTTCACGTTTTTTTTTTCCAACACTTTACTTGATCAGATAAAAATGCATGAAAAGTTGGCTGTGCTCCAGGGGAACCAAAAGTGTGTCCCTGTTTAGTGGATTATAATTCTGGTAAACTTACAGATGATATGCACAAGTGTGGAAAAAAAGGCATGATCTCAGTCATTATGTTACATGCTCATGATTTAGCAGAGGAAATGTAGTTCATTAAGGAAGGAAGTCACTCTTAAGATTCAAATGCTTGATCAAGTGAATGGAGATGAAAATTATCAATCTCACCAAGTATTTGAATTTTTTTGTACGATTCTTTCCAAGCTACCGTTAGCATCCCCTCTGCATAAACTAGCATTCAGGTTTTCTACAATTCAATTAATTTTTAAGATGAGCTTTTAAAGGGAATTCAAAACAGGTGTCCTCATGAATAATCTAGATGGTATGACAACTAAAAGCTTGAAATGTTTAATAAAACTCACTAAATACGGATAAAGAAAAAGCAATAATTCACGGTGAATCTCCTAATATTTCTGTTACCACCCCTTTAAGCATGTTATTTACTCACTGGAAGCCATTGGCCAAGAGACCTTGAATCGTCACAATTATACGTCTCTTCAACTGTCCAATGTGAAGGCACATAACTCCACCTTTGTATAAGTTCCATTTAGGCCACTGAGCAACTAATTTACATCATTCAGAATTGTTCACAGAACTGAGGTTTCAAGTAGTGTCAGCGTGCAGAATCATGCATGGCCTAAAAGTGAAATGTAAGACTCGTTACTACTTTGATTTCAAATGAGGAATTAGGTCGCATCTAATCCACTTTAGAAGGACTCACAAATATGCCGGCTATTCTACTTGGCTAACTCCCAAACAAAAATTCTCTACCACAGTTCGCTGTCAGCAGGGTTCTCAAATCTTGGCCTTGGACTCTTCCTTAATTGACCTTGGATTCATCGCCAGATGATAGTGTTTTTATCCGTATTAATACCAAACACAGTAACCATGATGGCGGTCGCTTATATGAAAATGGTTTGATCCGGCGTCAATTTACACAAGGCATAGAGGAATCTGCGAAGTATAACAAGCCTTCTGTCAACATTCTAGCCCTGATTCACCAATTATTTACAACGCCGGTGGCACCACTGCACTGTCTCCCTACAACACACTACGAAACGCGAGTCAACTGGCAGACTATCTGTCATCGACCGCAGGGAATTATGAATTAATCCGAAGACACTGAACGGGCTTCAGGACAGTACGAGCTTCGAAGAAAAATATTTCGCACTTACAGTGTCGATCGGAAGAACGAACTTCATTTTTCATTTTCCACGTATCATTCGGCGAAAACACGATTTCAAGGAATTAAAGTCAGCACAGAATCGCCTTTCGAGTCGTCTTTTCACGAAAGCGAAGTATTTTTTTGCTAGGCATTTACGTTATTTCTCTGCAGGTGTCAGTCCTTTAGCTTCTCATCGTTTTTTGAAATCGTTTTTCCGTCGCTCTGCTTTCCCGCCTTTCCGTGTCGTAATTTTTACTTATTTTTTTCCGGCGAATGAAAGTCAATAATGCATCGGACGCGCATGGACATGGAACGTAACACGCGGGGAGTCCATGTTTCTCTTTCCCGCCGGCACGGGGCTTCCCGTGTGCTGAGGCAGAGGGCCGTGCCCGACAAACGTCCGGCATTCACCGCGCTGGCTGGCATTCGGAATAAAAGACAAATCGACAAGGGGGATTCAGGATCAAGGCCGGCAGTGCCGAAGGAAGTAGGGCAGGATCTCTGCGGAATACTGAGAAATACATCTATATAATCCAACCCTGCGAGCCACCGTAGGGGCGTGGGGCAGTGGATGTTGGGAAATCCGTATTCATAAGCTATAATGAAGGTGGTGATTAGGGAAAAGGGATTGGGAAAGGGATGGGACAAACGCTAAAATATGTTTGGACGGAAAATTACCACGCACTTTTCTTTCTGCAATCATTATTAGTCCGTGAGAATAAGAAATAATAAGATCGGGTTGGTGTGGTGGCTCGATGGCTTTCAATCCTGAAGGCCTGGGTTCGAATCCGGATGGAGTGGTGGAAATGTTTTCAGTTACATTCCTATTATCACTGAAGTTCCGTAGTTAGTAGTATAGTATTCCTCAATAAAACTTGGAATCTGTTAGATTCGCGGACGACCATGTGTTACGTGTCAGCAAGTTGATCGTCCAAGGGATTGCAATCATTTGTAGATTCATTAGAAAATCAGTGTACGAATTAAGATTAATCATGAGAAAACAACAAAATTAACGAGATTTTACGAGACTATGAAAGCGAGGATGATCATTAAAGTATTAATGCACAAACAGGAGAAAACGGAAAAATTGAATTAAATTTTAATAACAATTTAATTGGATACCACGTTGGAGGAAAATGGTAATAGAAGTGAAGACATTTAAACGAGAATTGAGAGAGCGATAGAAACGTTTAGTGATACGAGGGAGCTGATGACGGATCCTTGCGTTAAAGTGCAAAGAAAAGATGGACGAAGAGTTTTTTAAAATGGAGTTTAGCAATGTATGGGGCAGAAGCACGGGCTCTGATAAAAGAGGAAGAGTATAGGCTGAGGCGTTTGAAATGTGGGTGTGGAAGAGAATGGAGAAGGTGAAATGGACGGTAGGGGAGACGAACGAGGAAGTGCTTGGTATTGGAAAAGGTAATTAGGGGCGAAGGAATGATTAATACCATAACAGAGGGGAGGATTCTGGGTAAGCGGGGGAGGGGAATAAAAAGAGTAGGCATTATGGACGGGATGAAGAGAGGTGGAAGAAAGAATGGCTGGTGAAGAAAGATATCGTGCAAGAAAATATGGACCTGCGCCAAATTCTAAAAGATTTTAACTCCCTTCTATTTCAACCTACTTAACCGGTAGAGTACCCTGATAAGAGCAACCCCAACCTATCCACCTGTTCTCAGTGGCGTAGATGATTTGTCGGTCGCTTCCTTGATCAGAAAAGGAGGAAATTTCGTACCCATCTGTTCAACCGCGTATTTCTCACATTTTGCTACTTCAATTAGCAGAAGGGCGGGTTCGATGTTATATCTTCCGCATCAATCTGTAACTAACGCGATCCATGTTTTCAAGGAATCTTATCCTAGCGTATATCCTCCGAATGTCTTACGGCTCAGTAAATTGGTAGTCATTGTAAAACGCAAAGTTATACAAGCTAAAGTTTGCTGATACTCGATTTCATTTAGGTTTACTATTTAATTTTTCATCGGAAAACAAATTCGAGTCTATTTGGTTTTCGCGCCGACACTGGTTCCTTCATCTGCTGTGTTATAGGCACCGTATTCTCCCGGAGTAGATTTTAACAAAGCCATGACTTTCCGATCGTATTCGAATGAGCCGGCGTATGAAATCTTTAAGCGCTGGTTCCCAAATGCTCTCGGTCCACTCGATATGTGGCCTAACTGATGCGAAGTAACATGTCTTCCATGCGACCACCTTGTACAAACCACTTGGTTTTGTACAAGTTATCCTAAAGAAAAAAATTCGAGACGATTTCGTTTATCAGTAACAAAGGGAATCCGTTCAGTGCCCTGGGCAACAGTCTCATATGAGCAGCGAAGATCGAAGAGATATGTCAAAGTTGGTCACGATGATTTCATTGGTGTTACAAGGCTACTGCAACAACAAGGAAGGGAATCACTATCAGACCCTCGGTTAACATTTAATTTACCATTTAGTTAAACATTTAGTAAATTAACAACGTAACCAGTTAAAGAAGTTTCACGTAAATCTATTTTCTGACGACGCAACAACATTTTACGAAACCTGACATACTACGGTAGATTAGATCATAAGAATAAAATTAGGCACACGCACTGCAGAACGGATATGTTTAAGAAATCATTTTTCCCGCGAACGATAAGAGACCATTATAGCTGCCAGTGAGACTTTAAACTAGGTTTTCGATAGGGAGTTTTGCTAATTATTTAGCAATCAGCCATGAAAAATGCCGCTGTAAAAATCAGATAGTCACGTTCATTGGATTATAATGAATGGCTGAAACAAAGAAGAAAGAAGCTTGAGAATATATCATACTATGTTTGTGATTAATATTATTCCAATAATACTCCAAATATAAAAGAAAAAAAGGCCAATGGGCACCGTAGATTATATTTCTCATTATGAAGTGATATCATAAACGGATCATCCTTATAGAGGTATGTACCCTCTTCCCATAGGTGTCGTATTACTGCATAGCATAGTGATTCAAGTCTGCGAAGAGTTCAGCTGGAGGAAAGGCCAAAATAATATCTAGTTGGAAGAGGTTTAATACTTTTATAAGTATCGCAATACGCCTCACGCTTGGGCGGGGATAGTGATTAAAATGGGGAAAAATAAACTAAACCCTGTAAAATTGGCACTTTGGAGCGTAAATTTATGGGATCAATCCATATTGAAATGATAAACAGTAAATTAGTGATTCCACTTAAAAAGAAACTTTTTATTGCAACGTTTTACATCGAAAACCGGGTCGTGTTTGACGTGAAAAACCTGAAGCGTGACGAGAAAAATCTGAAGCGTAACGTGAAAAACCAGAAGATCTGGGTCGTGTAGCAATAAAATTGTTTTTAGTGTAATCACAAAGGTTCTGCTTTTGACTTACAAAAACCATCAATTTAAATAGTTTTTACCTTTCGAAAAGTGGCGAAAAAAACCGTGCCTAATCCTGCTTATTTCCATTTCAAAATTCGCTGAATATATTTAGCCTAGAATTTAGGTAACCAGCGCAACAGTGAATATTTCAATTGGATAGTTCAAATATGTGAACTATAGTTTAGTTAATTACTCTCTAAAGTGAACAATGATTCCTATCACTAGTAAAGAATAGAATTCTTTGGGAAAAATGAGGAAGGGTGGGTAAAACCCCGGCGTACATGAGAAAAATTATTAACATTGTTATTCAAACCGAGAAAATGTTTAACCAGAGAAAAAAACTTTACGCCATGAGGTCAATATTCCAGATGATCAATGAAAATGAAAAAAAGAAGGATTTCGGGAGTTCTCGAGTAATGGGGGAAACACGATTCTCCAATCTCGAATTCCGAAGGTTCCACAATGTCGGGAATTAGATAAACCAACTTGAGTTTAACGAAATGAAGATAAACGGTTAATGTTTGGTTATTTCTGAGGATGACCGAAAACAAAGGTCATTTTTACCATTAAAGATAGTTGGGTAGGATGTTAAAGAATAGTATTGATTATTGGGCAAACGAGAAATGGCGCAGAAAAACGCGGTGTTCGCAATAGCAATGAACGAAGAGGTCCAAATATAGGGTTTTCACCGCGTTGGTTGTTGTTATAGGTAACTGTTTCGTCCGTATTCCAATGGTAATTTTCAGGCCGAAGTGCCGGAATTGCATGTTGACCGCTTTCAGGTGGTTCCACCTTAAAATGAAATAAATATCGTTTAATTCATATTCTGGGTACATGAAAAAAATGTCCTCTATGGGATATGAACAAAAAAATGATAACTTTCCGCGCTATCTTTCTCGCTATTTGAACTTGAAATGACATGGTGTTGATTGGGAGAATGGGAATAAACACGCGAAAAAATAGTGTATTGCTATCTAATATAACAGTTTTCACTGAACAGTTGTTGTAAACAGTTTTCCGTGAAAACTGTTTAAAACAAACTCCTGAGAAATTGATTTAAAATAAAATTGAGGTATCCTACCACTTTATTTTTTGTGTTACAAGCTAATTACTGTGATAATTGAAGTCAAAATGTGGTAATTTCATACAAATGGCGTTGCAATTGGTTTCTATGGCTATAAAACACTGTACATATTAATATATTCCTGATAATATGAATACATTGTACCTAATATTTTGTTTAAAATTGATAGCTAATGTAATCGGCGAAAGCAGGATATTTTGAACCAATTAAACAAAAAGTTCGAATTTACTATTTGTCATGACTCACGCAGTCGCGGTGACTTCAACATGGGCCTTCAACTCCCCTCCGTGTTTTCGGATTGGCCCTAGTCTTCTCGCAAAATATTTTTGTTTTGGCAACAACCAAGTTGGTTTTTGGTTTGGTTACAAGTCTAAAGGTATGTAGTTTGAGCGAGATAGTTCCCTAGTCATAATGGAGGCCATATTCGAATTTTATTTTTTTATTTCAGCGTCTGTAAGAAGTATGAAATAAACATTGTAGTATTAATGGCGCTAACATATAGTTGTGTATGAAAAAAAGTCCAGTAATTAAATAAATAAAGCTACATAAGTACACTACAACACAAATAACTTGACTCATTTTTTCGCCCCGTACGCACGGCTAAAAAGCCTTCCAGACAGCAGGTTTTTTCGCGATTCTGTAAAAGTTACTTCGGTGAGTAATAGATTCATTTTTATAAATAGTTGAGAAAACATACAAACTAAACACGGTTAGTTTTCTGACGAAATATAAGTGTTTTAAATTCCTCTTTTTTTCTCAGTATTCTCCCTCTGGAGCGCACAGCCGTAATCTACTACATGCAAAACATCTTACGTTTTTAGGCAAATTGGTCGAGCGCAAAAAGGCAAAAAGTAGTTTGGCAATGGGTTAGTATTTTGATATCATTGGAAAGATGAGCGTTTTCTTTAAAATGAGGCCAAAATCATCAAAGTCTAGGTGAAGTGATTTATCGCTCAAACTACCTCAATCGGAAATCTCTGATCAGTCTTGGGAAGAAGCGTTCTTCATTGGCGAACAATTTGGCTTCGTCCAAAATAATTCGACGTCCGGGCTCGCTCCAGAGCGACCTGAAGACGACCGTTGGAATGCGGGCGAAAGCGTTGTCTAGGAAAAAAAACCGACGTGCCGAAAATCCAAAAATGGAGAGGAGTATTTGCTTCGACCCTGAGGGAAACAACGAAGGAACACGTTCACAATTTAACGCCCCATTCGACCGACGCGCGACGTGACAGTGCGTGGCGGTACACAGTTCTCCACGCGTGAACCTCAGGTAGGGATATCGGGATTCCTCTTGGCAAATCTTCGCCGCTGAAAAGATTCGAACACGGAATGGATGTTTTTTTTGCGGAGGCGACCGACAAATGAGGTCACTTATGCCATTAAGGACAGTTGGGCAGGCTGGTAAGGAAATGATTATTTGGGGATTGGAGGAAGGGTGGTGAGATGTCCGGCATCAACATAGGCCCACTCTCAATGGATCCACAAATTAGTATCAATTCAAAATTTCTACATCTACATACTACAGACCCTGTGATCCACCGCAGAAGCGTGTGGCAGAGGTTGTTAGGACACCGGCCATGTCAAAGGGAGGGGAAATAGGGAAGAGGAGGGGGGAGATGATAGAGGTGAATTACGTGTTAATGATGTGTTTGTTGTTAGTGTCAAGTTTTATTTGTTATTACCGCTGATGGTGCGTGGATATGAAGATTATTTAATGTTTTCAGGTCGGCAGTAGGTATATGCCTCTTACTTTATCGCTTCTATCTGTTCTATGAGTTGAGATAACTCGGGGAGCCGAATAAACAAGAACCCCTAATACGCATATTCTCGAGACTTCAGTTAATTTAGTTAAAATATCCTTTGATACCTGATTTTCTAGAGATTATCTAGGAATACATTAAGTGCCAACCTGGACCAAAATTTATTTTAAGGATTTTATCATTGAACATTTAATTTTTGGGTCATCGGAGACCCAAAGTATGTACTCCCAAGTGCTAATGCTCCAGACGATCAATTGGGTACTGCACTTATTACTCCATATACTGAAAGTATTGCAGATCTTACAGGGTTAAAATGCCATTTTTTCCACGTAAGTACTGTTAGGGAGCGCAATGGCTATGATCGATGCCGGCAAATAGTTAATGGTAACGATAGGTAGCGTTGTTTTCACCTATTTTTAATTATATTTTTCTTAAATTTTCAATTTCTGCGCGGGGTGATAATTAATTACGTTTCATACACCTGTAATTGTTTGAAATACCTTCGGTACGTAAGCGTGGCTGTCATTAACAGCCCAGTCTTTTCGTAATGTTTTTGCATTTTTTTGCACGTTAGCTTGACTGAACTCGAATCGTCCCCGTGATCTATAAGTACAGTGTCTATCACGCATTAGTAAAAAGGTAGTTAATACACCGTACTGAATGTGAAATATTCTAACAATAAGGTTGCTTAAACGTATATTTAAGCCCGGTTTTATAGTTTCTGGTAACCAGTAGCGCACGATGACGTACCTAGCCTTAAACTTTATGCTAACTGATAGTTTAAGTTTTGCATATAATACCAGACTTTCGGGTAGTTGTCTTTAATATTATGAAAGGGAGAGCTTAACTTCGGTTTTGTACCGGGAAAATATGTAAACAGAGGTTATAAAATCGGGCCTTAGTAAAACATGATATAGTGTCTGACAGTTTATTGATTGATTAGGGTAATATACCGGTTATGGTGTGTTTAAATGGAATAGAGTAGACATCTCTTATACATTTCCGGGTTAAATTCTGCGTGGAGAAATATTTTTCTCAACGTATCATTCCTCATACTGGGAACGTCGTCAGGAGACTGAAGAAGTTAGATCTGTGGCTCCGTTTCGGCCGTTGGATAGCAAAAAAACATTCTCCACGCAGCAGTTAACCCTGACATGTATAAGAGTAGTATATATTATCGATGCAAAAAACTTAAAACAAAAGTTAGTAACCTCTACGGGGAGGATATTTACAAGAAAATAAGGAAGCTGGAAAGCCTTAGAAAGAAGAAAGTCAATCATCTGTGTTCCCTCGCTTTTCTACAAAGATGCCGAGACTCGGATATTCTTCCCGGTTGTGTGAAGATAAAACACCACATTAAAACTCCAAAAGGCAAGAATATTTTGAAACATGCTAGCCGAACTCTGCCGAGAGAAAGGGTTTGTTTTTACACCAATCTCTCTCCTGAATTACTTTAAGGAATTATACGAACTACATTTAGAATTATAGAGTGTTCTCTCGTTAGATGACTGGAATCTCATAGATCGCATCACAACTGTGTCGGCATCAAATACCTTCTATAACACGCAACTCAGACAGAAGAAGAAATTCGAAGCTCTTCAGAATAAGAAGCCTCTACACGAGTCTTCCCTTCCTACAGCAGTACACAACCTTACCAATGAAGTTTTGAGCAAAGGAACCATCACAGTGTGATCTATTAGTAATAGTATTTTTGCTAAACGTGCTTCGACGGCTAAGGTCATTTTGCACATACTGTCTGCCACGTGCAGACAGGGGCAACAGCACTCGGACGAATCACCCCTCCAAACTCGAGCCGAGCCCAACGATGCTTAATTTCGTTGACTGATCGGGAACCAGTGTTTCCATCGTGACAAGCAGTTGTCCCTCAGTGTTATCCAGAGGACTTTACCTTGCAGTTACACCTAAAACGATGCCAGTAGAAGAGATACTAACAGGTGTGGAATCAGCAATACGCGTACTTTCCTTTGGACAAGGTGAGGATATTTGCCATGAAGTTGCGCAAACCCTTCGGAGAAGCAAGCCACCTTCACCAAACTTACCTACGTCTGAAAGACAAGCTATCAAAGAACTCAAGGTACAAAAAAAACTGTTTCATATTACCAGCCGATAAAGGAAATGCAACAGTAGTAATGTACAAGCATGACTATGGTTATAAAATCCGTTCCCCCTTGGACGGAAAGACATATGTTAAATTAAAGAAGGATCCAACAGCTATATTGGAAAATCGAGTGAAAAAAGAATCAAGCTCTCCTGCATTCCAAAAGAAGATCATTGGAAAGTTATTCCTTGTGCTTAAAAAAACTACAAGAATGTATGGTCTTCCGAAAATCCATTAAGAAGGAATACCTTTGCGACCGATAGTGAACACCATCGACTCACAAACGTGTAATTTGGCATGCTATATATCTAGGGACATTCTGTCCTTCATTGGCAACACCGAATCCTACGTGAAAATCTCAAGTCATTTCATCGACCTACTAAAGGATTTAAAAACATTATAAAATGATATTATTGTCAGTTTTGACGTCGTGAGCCTTTTTACAGAGGTTCCTGTAAATGATTCAATGCTGATTCTGAGGGAACTCATCCAAAAAGTGCTACCAAAATACGTACCCAAACTAGCAGAATTGTGCCTCAAGAAAAGCTTTCTCAGCCACAACGGGGAAATATATTCTCAAATCGAGGGAGCGGCAATGGGATCTCCTCTATCTCCGGTCATAGCAAATCTTTGCATGGAGAAATTTGAAACAGATGCTCTGATGTACAGCGAATTGAAACCTTAATGTTGGCTCAGGCACGTTGACGACATATTTGTCATTTAGCCACACGGAAAAGATCCCCTTGAAAAGTTCCATGATAACCTGAACAACATTCATGAAAACATCAAGTTCACCAAAGAAATCGGAGAAGACGGTTCCTTACCATTCCTGGACGTTTTGGTAAGGAGAAGGCAAGACGGTAGCTTGGGGCACTCAGGCTTCAGGAAAAAGACCCACACAGACCGGTATTTGAATGCGGCTTCACATCATCACCCGCGTCAGAAGTCCTGCGTAATCAAGACTTTGAAACGTAGAGCCCTAGCCATTTCTGATGAAGTTAACATAAAAAATGAAACGGAACATCTCTTTTCAGTAATAAAAGGAAATGGATACGCTACTTCTTTCATAAGGAGATATTTAAAAGAAAGAAGAGAAGTCAAGGCCCCAAAAGATAAGACCAAGCCATGCGCTTTTGCAATTCTTCCTTACATGTCTGGAGCAACTGACCGTATTGCTCGCATCTTGAGAAAAGCCAACATTGTGACCAGGTTTGGCACAATGAAGAAAATTAAAGGCTTCCTTCCATCCGCCATAGATGTTTCTCCTTTCCAAGCGGAAGGGTTATATGAAATTCCATGCTCGTGTGGTTCTATGTTGGGCAAACAAAACGGAAAATTGAAACAAGGCATAAAAGAGCATAAAAGGGCGCTTAAAGCATGACAGTGGCAGACCTCGGCTGTCGCTAATCATTTTATGTCGGGATCAGGGCACAAAATCCTCCTGAATTAAGCCAAAGTAAGAGCTAAAACAGCTTCTTATTATCCACGACAGATTCGAGAGGCAGTGGAAATAGCTAAACGTCATTTAAATTTTAAACGGGACGATGGTTATCACTTAAGTCGTGTGTGGAAAAGATATCTTTCCAAAAATATAGGTGTGATAACTAACCGTAAAAGATTTTTCGTATTTTAATTTTTTATTTATTTTTGTTTTTAAATATTTTGTTTTTATTTATTTTTAAATCCGGACAACAATGGTCAGTCATCCAAAGGCTGAAACGAAGCCACAGATCTAACTTATTCAGTCTCCTGACGACGCGACGTTCCCAGCATGAGGTATGAAACGCTGAGCAAATAATTTCTCCACGCAGCAGTTAACCTGGAAATGTATAAGGGTATCTTATCTCTGCGAAAACCTTGAAATCAAAAAGGAATAGAATAGAATTCACACTGTTTTTACAGGTGCACGCCCATGTCACCTTCCACCATTTCTCTTCTTCATCTCAGTATTCGTCCTACCGTTCGTCGTCATCATTCCGTCCATAAATCCTCTTCTCTTTTCTCCCCTTACAGCTAACCCAACATCCTCCCCTCTACTGCATCCTTAAGCAACCCTTCGCCTTTTATTATCTCCTCCAACAACCTACTTTGCTTCCTCCTCTCCTTCAGAAGTTTCCTCTCTTCACCCACCATACCAAAAACTTCCTCTTTTGTCTTCATTTCTGTCCACATTTCTCCATCCTCATCCATACCGACATTTCGAACTCCTGCAGCCTATTCTCGTCTTCCATTCTCATAGCCCACGTTTCTACCCAATGCAACGTGACACACAATATCTAGATCTTTATCAGTCTCTTCTTTGCACCTTACCCAAGGTCCCCGTCATCATCTCCCTTCTATTACTGAACGCTTCCCTTGCTAGCGCAATTCTCCTCCTAATGTCTCTGCTACCATTACCCCCAACTCCTTACGCAATTATTTTCTTCTTCTCAGCATACGCCCAACATCTCTTCATTTCGTCCATAAAGACTATTCTCTTTCTTCCCCTTCCCTGCTTGCCCAACATACTCCCCTCTATCATGGCCTTCAGTATCTCATTGCTCCTCGTGACTTTCTCCGACCGCTTACTCTACCTTCTCCCAATTCCCTCCAGAATCCTTACCACAACGACAATACCAAGCACGTTTCACAGTCAGTGCATGCCTGGTGAAGAATCGCCGCCTGTTATAAACCCTAGTGATGGCTTGCAGGGCATCAATTGGAAAAAAGACTTCTCGTAATTCTAGGTTTATTTGGAAAAATTACTCGAGGACCATAATGGTGAATACAGGAATACTAAAGTGATAAAAGAAATTCCTATAGTGATTATGAAACTATGACGGTAATTATAGGACCATGGATAAAATTATTATAGACATTCTTGTAGTGATTATGGACATTTCTGATCACTATAGGAATTGGTTCAATCACCACATTTATAGTCCTATAGTTGCATAATCACTAAGGCTATTGTCTCACAATCACTCGACTAGAACTAAAAGTCACCTACACTGCGGATGTATTCGAACTAAGACATTGAAATTAGGTCTCCAGGAAATGGGCATCAGGCGTTACAATAAGCTGCCTGAATTCATGAAATGTAAAAACAATATGCAAAGTTTATAGGAAAAAGTAAAAATACTCTTATTTGAAAAAATGTACAATTCTGTCAGTGAATTTCTCAATGACAATGCATAGTATAATGCTATTTTATTTTTATCTTTTTATTACAGTATTTTTTCTTTTTATCTATTCCTTTATCTTTTTATTAATTACCTATATAATCAATGTATCATTATTTTATAGCCAACTGCTACATATTGCTTTGTTATCTAATGTTGTATATTAATGCTCATGTCTTATTGTGTACAATATGTGTGGCTTATTTAAACTGGCATACTTTATACTATGTATTCCGTATAAACCATGACCCTATGCCAAATACATTTATTACTGTTATACTTGTTACTAAAGAAATTAGCGTAATCTCTATATTTTAAAGTTATGAATTCATCTCTAATACTTTTGTATTATATAGTTGTTTCAAAGAGCTGTAGAACTATAAAAGTGGTTATGAAAATTTTATATAATCAGTATATGCATTTATATAATTTTTTTTCAAATAGGATCACGTAGATGAAGATGTTCGGGATTCCGATGACATAAATATTGTCGCCACTGCCGGGATTCGAACTCAGGACCTCGGGATGGGAAGCCAGAAGTGTACTAGAAGCCGATACACACCAACCCGTTCCCCCTACAACGTAACGGATACAGAAAGAGAAATTGGATCGATCGCCTTAAAGGCTGGGGGAGTGCGAGGGGAACTGACTACGTCGCGAATCGCAGCGCCTCTACCGCGTGGCCAGATAAACAAACTCCCCTCCCCTCCACAAGCAGACACTTCCCCTACTCTCCCGACATTCCTCTCACCCCCCTTTCTCTTTCTATATCCCACATTCCCCGTCCTACTCCTCCTCCTCTACCAACCCCTCTCCCACCCCTCCAATGGGAGCAGGGATTTAGAATGATGACGTGTAAGTCAATGGAAACGCAGAAAAAAAATAAGTCTCCAAACTTCCATTCTCGGTTTTGCCCTTGGAAAAAATCGATGGTGACCAAGTCGGGGAAGTTTTGGCAATTGCATTTTTTTGGCAATTCTGAATACGGTGGCACATGCTCTTGAATAAAGTAAGCACGATACTTGTGCCCCAGATAATGCCGTTGAATCACCGAGAGATGTCAGGTTAAGAAACGTGGAAGCATACCAATTGTTTTTCCAATTGAAAAACGTTACGGCCACGGAAATTGATACTCTGAACCCTAACATTTAAATGGGGGAGTTACTACAAAAATTACGAAGGACGACAATAGATGAAAAACATCAGGTGAATTAAGAAATGAAAAGCCATTGAAAAAAAACATTACAAGTCTCCAGATTGCTCCTTTCTCGGTTTTGCCCTAGAAAAAAATCGATGGTGACCAAGTCGGGGAAGTTTTGAAATTGGTATTTTTTTCACAATTCTGAATTAGGAAGCACATGGTCTTGAATAATGTAAGCATAATAAATATGCCCAAGATAATGGTGTTGGACTCCCGAAAGAGGTCAGGTTAAGAAGAATAATGAGTGGAAAATTAACAATTTGTTTTTCGAATTGCAAAAATGTACGGCGCTTATCATTGATTTTAAGGACCCTAGGATTTAAATGAAAGAATTACCATAGATAATTGCTTAGGAAGGCAATAGATTAAACTCAACAGGCAAATTAAAAAAAATAAAGAGTCAATGAAGACGCAAAAAAAATCCTTCAAATGTCTCCAAATTGCCCCTATCTCGGATTTGCCTAAGAACAATAGATGGTGCCCAAGTACCAAAGACTCATTGCCCTGATGGAAGAAATAACAAGAATTTACCCCTAACAATGGTGTAAAAAGACTTGACACAGGTCAGGTAATGTAGGTTAAAGAATGGAAAATTACCAATTTGTTTTTCGTGTTCATAAACATGGGTAGATCCACAAAGTTAAGGCGGTTATAATTGATTCTGAGGGCCCTAACACTTAAATGGAAGAATTGCTAGGTAGAATTACATAGGATGACGAAAACGTTTGGAAGTCACCAAATTACTCTATTCACGGCTTTGTACTAAAAATATCGATGGTACACAATTCGCGAAGTTTAGGCAATGATATTTTTTTCTCAATTCGGAAGCACATGTCCCTGAAGGAAGTAAACACAATAACTGTACCCTTGATAACAGCGTTTATAATCACCAAAACTGGTCAGTTTAAGAACAGTTATTGGTAGAAAGTTACCAATTGTTTTTCAAACCCACAATAGGAAAATTGCAAAAAGTTACGACCAAAAGCTATTGAGACGGCTCGCAAGGTAGTAAGTAATTGATGTAAACGTATTTTTGTTATCACTCCCTAACACCCCAAAGGTATGGATTTTTGATTTGAGACGAATACGTAAATGGAAACACAAAGAACATAAGTCTCCGAAATAATTTTCTTCTTGGATATGCTCTAGAAAACATCGATGGTGCTCAAATCGGGGAAGTTTTGGAAATGAGTTTTTTTGTCTTAATTCGGAAGCAAACAAGCCCTGAATATTAAATACATAGTAAGCACAATAATTGTACCCTTTATAACGGTGTGGAATCGCCGAAGCAGGTCAGGTTTAGAACAGTGTGTGGAATATTACCAATTGCTTTTCGTACCAATCACGGATGAATCCAACAAAGTTACGGCACCTACTACTGCTTCTTAGGACCATTGCATTTTGATTGAAGAATTGATGGAAATAAACCCATGACGATGGATGTAACACGTCAGGAAAAAAAATGAAAAGCCAAAGAAAAAAATTACACTTTTAAAAGTCTCTAAATTCCTCGTATCGGCTTTGACCAAGAAAATGTCGATGTAGCCAGAACAGGAAGTTTTTTTTGGTATACCCTGACCCTGAAGAGACGGATTTGACGAAGATTTTTTCAGTTCAGAATCCCGACCCCTTGCACTGAGACGCAACGTGAGTTTCACAAAGTGACCCCCAGGTGCCTTTTAGTTAAGAGTGAGTTAACCACGAATAATACACTACAGGATTATTGAGTCGGCTGCTAGACGCGCTGTCACCCACCGAGCATCTTATTGAGTTTACGAAAGTCGCCACTCACGGCGCTGACTGCAAACCGATCCGCATTTCACGGGGAAAAACATGACAATAGTGGGAAAAAGAACTGATGTATTGCCGAAATCAGACATATACTGCATGTGCTACTATTGTCAACAATGCAGGAACACTTTAAGCTTTACTGCCATCAACCGGAATGCAATTTCACAGCTGAATCTCAAAGAGGAATCATTAATCAGCGATATATTGGGACGTATACACTGCTAATGCATTCGCAAGCAATACACACGTAATACGCAAGTAACTGACGTCTTCACCACGTCCAAAGAACTGTTTTGTCGTCCTAACTAAGGGCGATTTAAAGCGTTTGATCTTAAAGTACGGTAAACCTTGCGCATATAGCCATGGTAGGCCTTTTTTACATGGGAGAGATAGGGACTAAACATGTTTTCACGAGATAAAAATTAATCAACTATATTTCATCGAATTTGAGCCATGATAACTTGTGAATGATAAAATTTCCTATAATACTACATCATTTTCAAATCAAGTTTATCCTCCAAAATGCGGAAGTCGGCCTGTATAATACGAGCCCAGCAGACACCTCAAACGGCAGCAGACGACGCCGTCTGCAATATGAGTGGAACGTCGCGATATTTTCCCCGCTCGTAAAGTGACTTATAGTTGATAACAGGCGGAATGGCATTTTAAAATGTTATAATACTACATAAATATTAGCTTACTTGTCAATTAGGTATCAAAATCGACTAGGTATAGAATATTTCTCTGCAATAAGAGTAAAATGTCAAGTCAATTCCTCGACCATGAAGTGAATCCACATAGAGAACAGAAGGTGACCAACCTTGTATTGTCACTGGAATCTTAATCATTCTCAATTAAGGTTAATTTCACGTCCAAAACTCCCTTAGATTCCCTGGCACTTCATCTACAGCGAGCGGACATACTTATCACACGGGTGACAATAATTGTGAGAGAAATAAATTTTGAGATACCTCGGCTTAGTTACGGATCGTACTCCGTACCGGAACGAGACTGTTAACGGCGGCTAAATTCAACACGCTACTATCTAATTTACGTTCTTCATTGTCAAGTCAAGTGAGCACTTTGACAGGATTTACACGATCAGCACTCCATGTTTAACTGAGGCACTGACCATGAGGCACATCAGGTCAGGGCAGTACAAATAATATCAGATATATGTAATACAATTATCTAATATAAAATAATACGATAACGTACTGTGAGATATATATGGCAGCCATTAATTATTTCCACTTTATCTCCAGAGACACAAGTACAGCGGCACTAAATATAAAGGAACAATACTTGGTAATGACATCAAGTCGAGTAAATGAAAAGATAACTTTTTAGATGGTAAAATTTAATGAATGAAGCATAATGAAACAATTTACATTGCATAAGTAGAAAAAAATCATCACCCTTTCACTTTGACTATACACACTCACAATTTATGATACTATAAAATAACACAATAATCTCCGCCAAGGACAAATTCAATTGCCTATTGCTAATTAGTCATTACCTGCCTTAAACGCAAACGGATTAATTATTTCAACAAAATCACATTGGATACAACAATTCAATGAAATAAAAATACACTTGGGGTGGCAACATTCACTGAATGAGGATTAATAAAACACTAACCTGTTTATCCCTTCACTGGGACATAAACAACCACACTTTCAAGACAAGAGCAATACACTAGTCACTAACTTAACTTCAATTCACATAGATTCCACATTTCAATTTTGTCAATAGTAGAAACAATGAACTGATTGCTGTTATGTCTTCTCCAACACATACTACGCATTTTTCACACTTTTAATACCAGTCCATAATTTAATACCACACTAATCAGTAAACACAACAAAAATAAATGTAGGTGAAGAAGGGTTAATGCTCGGTTAATAGTTTGCACACTTACTAGTTATCGGATGGTCTTTCTTTGAAGATGGTCATTAGCTAGCTCTAATTGCCTTGGTATTAATTTGAGAACCTGAATGGTATCGATGAACATTATCACAGCATCTGGACGAATCAGTCAACATTGCCATAATTTCATTATGTTTGAGCTTGTTTTCAATAGCACTTGACATGTGACGCAATTTAGTGTGGGACTAACAATATCATCAGCACAGCAAACATGGCACGCAATCCTTTATAGTGAAGCACACAAACACAACACAACTAGCACACAAATTTACGGATCTCCCTCTTCAATGACATAAGTTCCCTCCTTAGTTCCTCAATTTCCTCTGTGACATTCTCCTTAGCAGGGGTGGAGTGCATCACCTAGTCACTGCATCCACACGCATTACATCAACAGTTCAATCTATCAGGGGCAAATAGTTGCATTGTGAAGTACTTGAATCAACACTGAAAATCCACGGATCTGAAACCAGAGAACAAGAATCATGATAGGTGAATTACATCCAACAGTATTCCATCAGGAAAAATAAATCTAAATAAACATACGTCTAAATCAAATGCACACAATGAATCAAGGAGCCTAATGTAATATTCGTGCAATGAATAATCCCCACGCCCCATGAATTACTCAAAAAGACATGGCGGACACAAACGGACACGTGGGTCGTAACTGGAGAACACATTTTAATAGACTTGATTACACCGAAATACAATTTTATGAGGAAAATCATTTGATTTACTACCATTTGAAATTGATATTTTAATATTAATACCACGAGGATCATCGCAACCATCTCACTGTTTACACACACAATACCTTTACAACCCACACAACGCGTTACTTTCACTGGCGATAGCTAACCAGTACAATCATCTAATGACCTCATACTATTCACCTTGCGTAGAGTAATTAATATATGATACAATTTAAGCAAATTCACCTTATCATACTTCACATGAAGGGACTTACTTACCTTCGCCTTGAACAGGCTTCCGTTCCGTAAGCCCAACTCCTTATTCCGCTTTTTGGCACTTTCGTACCCAGTGTCGCTCCCAGGAACACAACAACGGCGGTTAGTCCTCATCTTAAAATTCTTGCAAGAAGACTTAAACAGTTTTCACCGGCAAAAACACTTCGTAAACACGATTTCGGCCGAGCAAAACATAAACACTTGCACTACCGCTAATGGAGGAAGTCGGAAAGGACCGGATCGGTCGATACAATCAGCGCCGCTATGCGGCCGATTTTGGCGAACGAGAAAAACGCGCGGTAAGTGACAGCAGAAATACGCTTTCTCGTTCCCGTTCTGCAGCCTCCTTATGTAGGCTCCTTGGAGTTAACGCTGAGGACGGGTCTCCCTCTCCACGCGTCAACCATTAAGGCCGCCACACCCCGAATGCTATGCTAAGCGTGAGAACTGTTCTCGCAACGGACGTCCGCTATGTGCGCGCACACACCAGAAACTAACCATGCCGTGCTATGTAGCAAGATGGCGGACAGCGTAAAACGAACTTCTCAGGTTTGACACTTGACTATTCCGTTAATATTGACATCATTGCAATGATGAATGATTTTATACAATGCGCATAGTGTGCAGAACTAATGTACGTAATTTAGTTGAAATTGCTCTGTTGTAAGTAGGTTGAAAATTTATTTGAGCTGGCGGGACGAAAGCGCTCATTAACCGAAATAGATACTGCGCATGCGCCATGAAAGCTATGCGAAGAGGAAATTGCCGGCCGAGCGATCCCTTGCGGTATAGCGCTAGGGAAGTTCGCATCGGTTCGCATGGCTCTCATTTGGTGTGAACGGACAGCGGGAAATCGCTTCACGGGATCTTAAGACATTTGGCGAAAGCTGATAGCGCGCTTAGCATAGCATTCGGTGTGTGTCGGCCTTTACCCACGTCATCTACCTGTGTAGTGGTTGCGGAACATGGTGGCAGTCGCATCCACATGGCGTGGCGTCAAGGAGGGGTCGGCTAAGGAGCGGAGGGGGAGAGGACAGTACATGGTAGGCATCGCTGCCAAATTTACTGCATTGAACTGGAGAGGGCGGGAAAGTGTCAACAGCGCGTTTCACGACAACGCGCTGTTCACGAGCCGATAGTAATAGGTAAAAGCATGAAACATTTTCAGAATTACTATCAATATTCTCTCATTGTTTTATAGTGTATGCTGTATTAATTTAATTCGAAATTTATCCATTAAAACTCGCGCTACTTAGCGTAGAACACTTCAACATAATCAAACTATATTATTACCTAGATATGTCTGTCACAGTCTGTAACGCTTATGGGGACGCTGCGATCGAAATTTCAATTTAATTGAAAGTGAATTTAATTTTTATTACACCAATATAATTCGAATCATAGATTTAACCCCAAAAAAGTACGCATAAGACTCTTTCTATAATTTATATCCAAATGGTTTGTGCCTATGATTTTTAAATATACAGGCAAATAAATATTCTCCGATGAACGCGATGGATCTTGGTTACCATGATGCTATAATCATCATATTGATGAGTCTGATGAATAAATGGTCTATCCATTTATATTGTGAATGCTAATTAAAAGTACATCGAGGAGATCTTAGCCTTGACAATAAAATGATGATAACATTTTCATGACTGCGTATTTAATAGGGATTAGCAAATGCGTGCACTGCAGTAAACGTGTACACGCTTGTTAGTTAGGCGCGTACACGTCTTACCTGTCCCGACGCATGCAATAGTTAATCTCTGGCCCCACATTCCGTTCTGCGGTGGGCCTACGTGTATTATGTACGCCTAGAGTGTTGGAGTCCCGTACCGATGTTAGCAGAAAGGCAGCCTGTTAAGGTCAAACTGTGTCACAGGGAGTAAGATGTGAGACCAGGCGGTGACAGTAGTCACCTACTGCAATCCAGATTCGAGGAAGTACTGTACACACTGATTCATAACGATTCACCTTGGCTCAAGTCTTATTAAGTGACTGGGGGATAGGGGGGTGGATGTGGCGGCAATTCGTGATCATAGGCGGACGACGCTAACGTGTATTATTGTGCAAGAAAAAGTAAACGTGTACATTGTACATGCCTCCAGACGTGTACACGTTTACACGTCCCATCCCTAGTATTTAACCCGTCATTTTTGACGGGTTATCAGCTAGTAAATACATATAAAAAACAATACAAAATAACACTATCCTTGATATCAGCATGTATATTTAGAGTGCAATAAAATATTTGAAAAAATTGATATGCTCAACTTAAAATAAGTTCATCTCAGAAATAACGCAATTTCCAGGTGAATGACGGTCAGAATCGCGAACAGCATATCAAATTCATCGAGTTAAGATAGCTTATCTTTAATTTGATATCTTTCTTTCATTGTGAGTCAAGATCGTGGTCGTTATCCTGGGCTATAGCTTCTTAGTTGGTAAGCCTTTACAGATGTAACATCTAAAAAAAAATATCTTCATATTTCCAGAGTTATTGGCATTCCATATTCATTTACTTTACCCCAGCACAATACCTGCAAGACTGACAGTTGTAACAAAATAAGAGAGGTATGCACATTGTCTAGATACAAGGATTTATTATTCCCACACACTTTTAATGACATAAAATACAGATCGAGGAAAGCAGTTCATCAAAACACATCTCGCTTATCCTCCCTGATAAGATTTCGGATCTAAATGTCACCAAGCAGCCTTGATAACTAAACTCCCAATTATTGGCAGCCCAGCCTGAGTTGTCCCCTAAGGTCGAATCTTTAAATTTTGAACGATCAAGACCAAATTACTACGTGAGAATAAAAAATTGGGCACTACATTTTGTTTACACCATAATTTTGTTGCAAAATTTTGTCCTGTACTATAGGTAATTAGGTGAATTTTTGTCGACAACAATACACATAAGGGACTGCAGGAGCTTTTTCTAACTATAATACATCACTTTTTGACATATTACGAAATAATGTAGTAACAGAGAATGACTATTTTTTAGTAATTATAAAATGCCTTTAATTTCTATGCATGGCGTATGTATGGATATTCATGTTAATTTTCGGTTTCTAAGTACAATAAAAATAGTGGCAAAAGAAAACTGGACATGTACTATGGCTATTTATTATATTATTCCATGATTTATGCACTACATACGTCATAAAACAAGTAAAAACAAGGATGAAACTTGGTTGATAATAAGAGGTAATCGTGTAGAATATGTGATCGGTTTCTTTATTTCTGATTCTAAAAACGTACATGCCAGTGGGTGAAATTTTATATCTTTACGATAATACCTATTTTTTGCAATGCATAGTAACAATACAGACATCTCTGTAGAAAAAACATCTTCCAGCTCATCATTGATCATCATAATTAAACGTTCCATTTCGGTTCGTTTACGTCGAAAGTCTAACAAACCTTCCGAGAATCGCTTTTTAAAGTTTTATTTAATTCCCGTTCGCATCCTTGTCTGAAATCAAATGCATTGGTATTAGGAAACATTTAACTGAACCGAAACTGAATGGGACCCAAAAGATTGATAGTGAGAGAAGTTGAACTATAGACCCAACTAGTACTTCTGCCTTCTCCGAATCTCTGCCACAAGCTCCCTCTTCTCTCCGACCATATCTAATACCTCCTCGTTCGTCTTTCTCGCCATCCAGCTAACCTTCTCCATCCTTTTCCAAACCTACATCACAAACGCCTTAAGTCTATGCACATCCTCCCTTCGCAATAACCAAGTTTCCGACCCATATAGTGCCACGCTCCATATTAAAGTTTTCACCAGCCTCTTCTTTACGTCTCTTCTCAGACCCCCCTCATCAATTCCCTTCTCTTCGACAATACTTCTTTAGCTAGCGTAATTCTGCATCCGATGTCCTTACCATTAAACCCATTCTCCTCCAAAATACTACCCAGATACGTAAACTGCTCGGCCTGCTCTATCTTCTGCCCTCCCACCCTGATATTCAGCCCCACCTTCTTACTTCTAGAAGATCTCATTACTTTCGTTTTCTTGTTATTGATATTCATCCCGTACTTTTCTTACTGCACCTCTAATGCATTCACCATTGACTGTAACCCCTTGGCAGACTGACTAACCAATGCTTGATCATCTGCAAATATCACCGATTTTATCAGATCCCCTCTTCCTACCCCCATGCCTCCCTTACCATTTCTTCTGAATTCATGTTAAAAAATCAACGGTGATAGTGCGCACCCCTGCCGCACTCCCTGTCCTATCGTGACCCATTCCGATTCTCCGTTGGCTACCCTAACCTGCGCTGGTTCTTACACAATTTCCGAATCAGACGCCTCCCAATCGGTCCCTCCAATCGATCCCTAATTTCTTCAACACTCCAATTAATTTCGTCCACACCACGCGATCAAATGCCTTCTCGAAATCTACGAAACATGCGAAAACATCCTGCCCATACTCTAGGTTTCTTTCTATTAGAGTCCTCATCACCGCTATAGCGTCTCGCGTTCCCGTTCCTCTCCTAAACCCGAACTGGTTGTCACCCAGGTATTCATTTGCTTTCTTCTCTAGCCTTCTGTATATAATTATCATAACTACTTTGGCCGCGTGGGATATTATGCGTATTGTCCTATAGTCTTCGCACGTTTTTGCCTTACTCTTCTTTGGTATAGGAATTAGTACAGTCTTCGCGAAGTATTCCGGCCACACTCCATCCTCATAAATCCTACGAATAAGCGCAAAACGTTTTCCTCTTCCGTTCTTCCCCATACTATTTAAAAACTCTGCAGGTATGTCATCTATTCCCACCGCCTTATTCCTTTTCATGTCTCGTAGAGCTCTTTTGATTTCGCTAATTAGGATATTTGGTCCGATGCCATATCTGTCGATATCGTCTTCCCTTTCTATATCTAACCTATTGGGCCTTATTTCTTTACAATACAGCTCTTCAACATACTCCTTCCACCTCTCCTGGATCTCTTTCGGTTCTACGATCACTTTTCTTGTCTTGTCTGTTATCGTTGTAATTCCCCTTCTCTTATTACCACCCATCAGATCCTTTACTTGCCTATATAATGCATCTACTCTTCCCTCTTTTTGGTATATCTCTAACGAGTCGATCTGTTCTCTCCACCATACCTCTCTTACATTCTTTGTTTCTCTTCTAAGCCTGTTATTTAATTCTCGGTATTTTCATTTACCTAGCTCTGAGTTTACGCTCTTCCATTTCCTTCTCTCCTCCATCTCCCTGATCATCTCCTTCGTGATCCACGGTTTTCTAATTTTAGTTGCACTCACTACGCCTACCGTTGCTTTCGTCGCTTCCACAATTCAATTTTTCAAACTTCCCCATTCATCTTCCACTGATCTAACTCCATGTTCCTCACCCATTATCTCATCCACCTTCTCTCGATAATTCTTCTTCATTGCCCCAGTTAATGCCTCCGTAATCCACTTTCGTACCCTCCTTCCTATTCTTACCTTTTTAGTTTTACCCGACATTTCATGACTAATAAGTTGTGGTCTGTGTCTGCATCAGCTCCTGGGTAAGTATGCGAGTTTTTAACACTATTCCTGTATCTGTGACGAACCATTATATAATATATCTGGTTTCAAGGATTTTGTTTTAATTGAGATAGTATTCCGTGGCCTTACTCAATAGTGTTTTTTACGTGACACCATCACTTCAGAGGCCGCCCCTATTGGGTCAGACGCCTTTTACAGCCGCCTCACTGAGGTACAGACGCTGCGCGGACTACCATTCGTCTGCCTCCTAACCTTCGACCAATCTAAAGGTGGAAAAAATGCATTGTAACAATGTGTTTTTTTGCAATTCAATACTATTTTAGCACGTAGCTACTTGGCACATGACATATATTTCGTAATAATTCGTATACATATCTACAGATATTATTCTTAACGCGAAATAATATATTTGATATTATTATAATGATCGTAAACAAATATCAAGGCGTCAATCCGAGTCAAAGAAACGATTAAAACATCTTTTTCGTCTAAATTTTAAATACCGCGCCGAAAATACAAGTAATGGCATGCGTAAATTAAGTAAAAAATTTAATATATAATCCTTGCGTCATTTCCTATGCTGTACGTATGGTGAGTTCCACGACATAAAGAAAAGTACTTATATGAGGTGTTGTCCTGTAAAATGTTTTTCACTTGCTTGAAAAATTAGGTATTAAAATGTGCACTCAATGACCCACGGTTACCTCTCCAACCACCTTAAAGGTACTAATGACTATCAGTTTCTTCCTTAAAAACAATCACCCAACTCGTGTTCTTAATGGAAGCACGTATCCTCTTTCTAATGATTAATATCTGAGGTGATCTTACGGTAAAGGTATCTTTTCATGGAAGCAATAACACAAATAATAATTTAAAGCTGAGTGTACTTTACTCTATGCACCATTTCATTCATCATTCCATAATCAGCATACATCCTACTTATCTTCATGCCGTTGACAAAGCCTATTCCCTTTTTTACCCTGATAACCCAAAATATTCCCCTCTGTCACGGCCTTCGGCATCCCTGCACGCCTCATTACGTGTGACAGCCATCCTACCTGCTTTCTCCTAATTTACTTTAGCTCTTTCTTCGCCTCACTCATGATTCCAAGCACTTCCTCGTTCTCCTTTGTTACCGTCCACCTTCGCCTTCTCCGTCCGCCTAAACATCCACATCTCGAACATCTGCAGCCTGCTCTCGTTTTACTTTCTCATAGTCAACGTCTCTGAACCACACAGTGCTACACATATTAACTCTTCTCCAACATTTTTTTTTACTTTCTTCCACAAGGTCCCCATAATTAATTCTCTCCTAATTGAGAACGCTTCCTTTGCTAAAGCTACTCCCATTCTAATATCTTAAGTACTGTCCCCATTTCCTTCCAACGTATGTAACTATTTAATAAATTGCAACCATGAATAAATTCGCTAAATAAAGAAAATACAAAGGAAAATATCATGCTTCATTAAATATTGCCACGAACGAGCAGGAATTGTCACACTGCTGATGGAAGGGCTATGTTGGGTATCGCTAGAGACGCGGGGACTACACACTAAGCTTAGATCACTTGAAACATTCAGATCAGGCAAGTTTCAATACGAAAAGGAGGATATTATTCTATAAAATATCTTAGGCTTTCCCGGCAAATAATATTTGTGAAATCTTCTCAGGTTTGGCACCGGGTAAGGCTTTTAAAGGCCAACGTTTCGACGAGTGACTCCCTCATCGTCATCAGGGCTGAGACTGATTGCCGAGTTTGGTCCATGCCGGGTTTTTATAGCTGGCCAACGGCGGTTGAAAACCCATTGTTGATCGGCGAATTCTAATTCGTTCAAGGAGGTTTGAAATGGAATTGTCTCCGCGACCGTTTAATTTTACTTAGTAGCGGTCTCCATAGTTGGCTGATGTACTGCCCAGGCCAGAGGATATTATTCTGACCACGATCTCTATCTTTTGAACTGATAGAAGCAAAAAATAGAGATATCCTACTAAAATATTCTTGAGGTTTGTGGTAAATTAAATTTCAATTTAACTCTTTGCCGACGTTTTGGTTTATTTTAAAAACCATCGTCAGGACATTTGAATGTTATAAAATGAATGTCCGCAGATTTGAAGGGTTCGCCCGTCTCTTTGCGCGCCTTTTGGGGAAAAATAACGACCACTCAGCTTGATCGCCAAAGAAGAACTGAAATTTATTTGAAAAAAAAAAAAAACTCTCTCAAATAGATGGCGACACGTCACGTACAAAACCGGCAACTTAGAAGTGGTGGTACCAGGGTTACCACACATATAATAAAACTAAATAAAATTTAGGATATCGCTCCAAAACATACTTAAACGATTAATTTGCATTTCAAATTCAAAATCCTGGTTATTATAGAAGTTTGAAAATATGAATTTCAAACTTCTGCAACATGAGATGTGTCTTGATTTGACTGTTTTCTGAATTCATTGAGTATAAAAGACTTTCTCTTCTTTTTTTAAATTCATTGAGAATTATACTGTGGCTTCAGTATTGTTATATGTTAACCTGCATTTTGCATGTGAAGTAAAAATTAATTTTCTATAATACGAATGCCCTGAAGATGGTTTAAAAATAAACCGAAACATCGGGAAAGAGTTAAATTGAAAATGAATCGACCAAAACCTCGAGAATAGTTTAGTAAAATTATTAATAATTAATGTAGAAAAAGGTAATTAAGGGAGACGGATGTAAGTCCACCCGCCATGATGTATGTTCCTTGTCTATTGCGCAGTTTCTGTTGCGATTTTCAGGTAAATTTATCATTGAGAAAGGAGCAGGAGGTTCAAAAGTCAAGACTATGCCTAAAAGTCATCAAAATATCTTTTGTACTTATTATAATGTATCCTTGTAACACATTATAACATTGAATTTATGGTATACATTAAAAAGCTTCTAAACAATACTGGACTTGCATCCTTTTGTTAAAACTAACCCTTCACTTACATCATTTTTAAAAATAAAGCAAGGCACTTACATCCTTTTCCACAAAAAAAACAGATGGCACTTATATATTTATCCATCTTTTTTTTGTTTCCACTTACATATTTTTTTTGAAATTGTACTATATGTTATTCCTATTGCTTTTCTATTTTTATTCATATATAACAAATTTTTTTAGTAAATATTCAAGGTTTTAGACTGAATTTAAATAGAATACTGAAAATGTTAGTTTCTGGCACTTACAACCTTTTCCATTTTTACTACACAATTGTGGTCAACAAAACTAATTAGGAGAAAAATATGATATACTCCGCCAAACTGATAGGTACAAAATTTCCTTCTTTACACGCACTGTTAGTGATTTTAACAACATCAGCGTGAAACTAACAATAGAGACATCGTTACAATAAAATTCACCTCCACCCCATTCTTATTCCACATCTCTTCCCCTTTACTTGGGTGGTGTCCTAACAGCCTCTGCCACACGCCTCTGTGAGCCTCAAAGGGTAGTATGTATAGGTAGATTTTGATGTGCGTATATATGTTTTTTATTTCGTTTAAAAATACTTTTTCAAGTGATTGCTCGCATTAGCCAACGAGAAGCAAAATGAGGCTATTATGTAAGCAGACTAATCACTATGATAGTGGAGTTTCTCAGTGTTCAAAGGACATGGGAGTCTGACCTCCCTGGTATACACGCTTCCTCCCACTGATAATTAAAAATGTTTTTTAATAAAAAAGTTTCAAGCTATCCTGTGAATTTTAGATGATGAAACTTTCAGAAAGATGCCAATTCTACTCCCTTTCTAAAAATCTAGAATTGATCCAAAATATATTTAAGCTTTAAGCTATAATTCTTTCCCTAAGTGTTACCTCTAAGGTTACTTCAATGATCACTACTCTCGTGACTTATAGCCATATAAGCCATGGGATAAAATTGCTTTGTCAACATTGTAGTCCAACAATACAACTTTGTCTTCTTATTTTCCTGATCAGAAAATCCCTCGAACGGCATTATGTTAAGTACAGTTTATAGTGTATGGATTAAACTCAAATTAGCAAGCGATTTTAGCACATATATACAATTTTATAATATAAACCTTGTACAATAATACACTCCAATACTATTCTTACACAACAGACCTTACAGTTAACTTTCATCCCCTCATTTGCCTATTCCCAATTCTCTTCCCTTGCCATGGCTGGTGTTCTAACACCCGCTGCCACACGCGTCTGTGGTAACTCATAGGGTATTATGTAGATGCTGAGACATTGTAATACTTTTGGTTTGTCCAGTTCGGTTACATCGAAAGTGTTCCCCGTCACGAAATCCTCCCAGAATAGTTATCGTATTAGTTTCGTTTCAAACGTTTCCCTTTCGATTTTCCAACTCATAATGAGATTCAATTACTACTTTCAAGTAAGTAGTCACTAGTTAGCTGCCAGATGAAAAACAAAACAAAGTCAATGCTTTTTTTACAAGATGGGAATTCACTAATTATATATTTTACACGTAAATAATTCATTTTATCTTCAACTCAACAGTGCAGCGATTCTTAAAACAGTTTAGGTGCAATGGTTTTTTACAGCGATGTTTACCATTACGCCTTTGATATTACAGCATCTAATTTGTTATATTATCTTCAAAACTTATTGATTTTAAAACGATTTTGTGCCTTTTTTGTTTATATTTCCAATCAACACTAATAAATGTATAATAATGGTCGAGAAAACGGCTGAACCGATTCAGCTGGATTTTGGAGTCATTATTTTCGAGTAGAATCATATATATCTCGAAAAATCACCAAATTTCCATTTGGATCAAGATAAATTTCAAAATTGAAACAAAAAAAAACACTCTTTAACTCAAACTCATAATCCCCATGTCAAATTTGCCTAGCAACCATGTAGCAACCGCCAACAACGTAGCACTTTATCACAGTTTATATTTGTAAAAGTTAATATCGGCCTTCAGATAATGACTTCAGACTGCCAACAATGAAGTAACCCACGATAAACGTTTATAAATAAAATATGTACCTACTTAAACGATTTGCATATCTGCGTATTTTTCTAGTATCTGCGTAGCTTCTATAATATAATAACACACTTTTATTGGCATTTTTACGAATCCTTAAAAAAACATTTTAGGATCCTGGAATTGTATAAAATTAAATTAAATCAGCTTAAATTATTAAAACACATGCGATTCCCACTATCGCTATGTCGCTTGTGCGGAGAGAAATGGGGGACTATTTCGTTTTGTAATTGTAGACATGCCTTAACAGACGAAAAAAATCAGCCTTAATGAAACAGTGTTGCTGTGCAATCAGTTTTTCAAAAATTCTTTAGACTAAAGGAAAGAGACACCGAAAGATTTGTCGTGAAGATTTTTTTGTGAAAATTAGTTAGGTACATACATATTTTACTAGACTCAAAAATTTATATTTTTCAGCCAAAGCCTTTTAATACGTAGCAACTGGCCTAGCAACGCCGATTCTGGTACGTTAGTAAATCACTTAAAGATGATGCTTTGAGGCGATTTTTGTCTAGGCACAGATTTGCATGAAAGTTTGCGAAATTGTTCCTATTACTGATATCTATACCAATCAGGATACCGATTACTGAAAATATTTCAACACACTATTTGTTTTTTGGTAGTTCAATGTTATTTTAATACGTAGCCCTAGTAGAGATATATTTCGCAAAAAATTATAATTGAATACATTTTCTTTTAAACACGAAATAGTGTACCTATATTTCATATTACTGTAATGGTGGATAACAAATGATGGGTCATTAAGTGCACATTTAAATATTTAAGGCTACTCGTTAAAATATCATTGAATTGCCAAAAACCAAATCGGTATGATACAATTTTTTTGTCACAAGCATGCAATGTTTCACGCAAATCTATACATAAACAAAAGTCGCTTAAACCACCTAATTGTACTTTTGAAAGGCAATTATTTTTGTCAACGGTTTTGTCTACATGAGGAATTGTATTTCCGTGAACTCTGCATAAATATAAATAAATAATTAAATATTTTTTTTAATATACCACGTTTTTAAAACGGACTAAAAAGTATAAAATAATTTTCCCTGGGCCCTAAATTTTCCCTAAATTTTTTAGGGTAAATTTTTAGTGTATATGGAGATATTTTTAAGACTTAAAGAGAAAAACGTGGGGCGCAGGCAACCCATGATAATTAAGGAGGAGTAAAGGGACCAGATGTCGTTGAGCAAACTCCCACAATTAATACCATTTGCAATGCACTGAAATTGGTCGTGAATTCATCCGGATTATCTACTTCCATTATCTACTGCCTGCGCCCCACGTTTTTCTCTTCAAGTCTTACAAATATCTCCATAGCCACTAAAAATTCACCCTCAAAAATTTAGAAGGGCCCAGGGAAAATTATATTATACTTTTTAGTCCGTTTAAAAAACGTGGTATATTAATTTTTTTAAATTAATTATTTTCTGCTTTGTAGTCTTATGCCCGGGTGAAAGTTTCCAATCGATTTTATACACCTTGATGAGACTCTGACGGGGGCACATAAAAAATTCCCGATGTATATCAGATTCTGTTCAGCTGACAGTGTGTGGAATTGAAATAATTAATTAATCGTTAAGTAATTAATTAATTGTTATAACATGTAGCTAACATTGCATTGTCATCCACTTCTGAGCTATAGTTAAAATTAAAAGCCTCTACTAGCACATCAGGAAATTTGTTAATTAATCAATAAATTGTTATAAGAGATCGGTAATATTACATTGTCATCCACTTCTGAGCTATGGTCAAAATTTCAAGTGTCTAGCTGATCGGGAAATTAGTTTAAACACGGTTGTAATATTCCGCCCGGACAGACAGACAGACATGACGGAAACCGAACTAATAAAAAAAAACGTGGTAAAAATAAATTATAAGCATTTATTCCCCGTTATAATAGTCTTACTAGCTGAATTACCCGGCGTTGCTCGGCATCACACTTCTTTCATAACTCATTATATAATAGGAGAATCGACTGAAAAAATTCGTTATTTCGGGTAGGTATCTGAAAAAATAAATTTTAACTCTATATCTTGAATGAAAGTAGTTTAATAAAGCAAAAAAATAAATAACTGCATAAAACCCACTGCTTAGAATTCATAATCAGCATAACTAGGCAAAATGAATTTTAAATGCGTTTAAGACCAAAATATGTTGGTCAAGGAAATGCGCTATTTTTGATTTCAGAGAAAAATGTGCGTTTTTGCAGTTAAAGACACAATTTTCAGACAAATAAGAATAGAAAAAGATAATTGATTGAAATAATTATAAAATTCATTTTTTCAGCCATTTGATAAAAAAATCCCAACCCTCTATCTTGAGCGGAGGTAATTTTAAAAAGAAATAAAAACCACTGCAAATAACCCAATACGTATCGTAGACCACCGAAGGGCCCCTTTTTGGGGCCTCTTGAGGCCCTGAGATCTTTTTGGATAGTATTAAAACTTTCTCCTATAAAGCATACATATATGTGCCAACTTTCATGGTGATCGATGAAACGGTGTTGAAGTCTTTTAAATCTCGGACAGACAGATATCCCTACATCCATTTTTATATAAATAGATTTGAAGCCTTCTCATGTTCCCTAGTTTTCCTAAGCGTGTAAAAACCAATTAGTGGACATTCGCCGCAAATAAATAACTTTTTACCTAGTTTCGACCTTGAATCTCCCAGTTGCCGGCTGGAGGTGTCTTTCGTAAAGCCTTGATGGTGAAATCAAGCCTCACCGGCTCGGAGATTGGCAGATAGCTTCGAATCCCGGAAAAATCAAATGCTTTTCATTTTGAAAAATTAAGGCCTGGTTTTATAACATCTAGTTAAGGAGGCTGGATCGGTAATTGTGAGTCAACGAATATAAATTTTAATATTTTTTTAAGTCGAAAAAATTCATGGAGCACATTACATCTAAGTTCGTCTGTTTATACGTTAGGGATATAATAGAAGAGTTTTTTTTTATTTTTTCCTCAATGAAAGCATGTTAAGACAAGAGTTTTCGGAGCAGTATTCCAAATTTGGACAAAAATATATGGAAATGTGTTTTTTCGAATATTGGAATATAATACGCCAAGTGACACCTTAATATTTGTTAGCAACAGTTATAATAATAATAGATGAATTAATTCGCGTTTATAATAAAATTTTTGCATATGTAATCTAATTATTACTAAACATATATCATGAGACATAAGGCTAAGAGTTAAAACAGCATTGAATTTCCAAAAACTAAATCGGTATGTTTCAATTTATCTCACTTTTAATTGAGTCGTGAAATTCGAAATGAGCTCATATCGGGGATATTTGGGCATTATCGCTCTTTTTTTATGTTTTCGTATAGATAGATGTTGTATGATCTCCTATCTGCTTTTCCCAAAGATTTCAGTAGGAGTTTTAGAAAAAAAACTGAGCTTTTACTTCAAATGGTTTGACAGAAATTCAGTTGTATTTTTTTGCCTCCTGAAGATTTTCATAAATTCGGATATGGGCCATTTTCGAAATTCATGATTCAATTATAAGAAATGCTCGCTCAAACTACCTTAAAAGACTTGGGAACGTCGCTACATATATCGGCAAAGTCGAATACTTGGCAACACTGTTCGCTGGATTCAAAAGAGGGGGTTCCTACGCTTCCCGTCACAAGCCATCGCGGAAAGTGAGAACTGCACGTCGCATCCTGTAGACGGGGCGACGCCACTCCGGCTGGGGTACCCTTTGCAACGCGTGTGGAGCCGCCGATAAGGGTTTTCCAGGAATGCCAGGCTGCGAGAGGGAAACAGAAGGGGAAAGTATGGGCGAGATCAACAAACAGAACACTGAGGGGTGGTCCGAAAGGAGTGTATGCCGTGGAACGGGACGCGAACCGTGGCATAGCGTTGATCTTTTTTAAAAGGAGGAACGGGTAATTCACTCAATCCCTGATTTTTGCACATAACATTCTCAACCTTTATATTATTGAACGGTGCGAATATATTCCGAGACCCAGGCCAGTTGAAAATGAAAAAGGCTTAATAGTGACATTATACGTCGAATCCATGGTCTGTAACAATAAAAAAGTGTGGAATATACGTAGCGAGAAATTATTTCATGTGACGCGTTTCCACATAGTAAAGGTAGAAAGGAAAACAATCTTTAACTTGTACCCAGGCTGGTTATTTGGGAAGCTAACTAACAACTGAAGGTCGTTTGGGTCATTTAGTATATTCCTTACTCATGCGTTCCTTGAAATCCTGTCGCTTTAGTGTCATTTGACTAAAGATTAGACACCGATCGATTTTTCCTCTCAAATAAACTATTTGAACGGCAGAAAGATGGAATCTGTTGGATAAAACATTTATTACTTGAAATTCGGCCCGAGCAATGTCGTTTAAACGATCTAGTATTGCGTGCAATAGATACTGCAGAACATTCATTTTTTTTAGTTTATACATGCAGTTTACAACCTTTTTTAGTATACCCCTTAGTCACCTATTTCCAATAATTATATCTTTATGAAATAAAAATGTTTATTACTTACTCTTACTGCTATTTCAAACTTCAAATTCCGCGTTTATTCAAGTCCGTTTTGCCTACTCCTAAACCGTCAACCAAGTATCCCTTGTAATTTTGTAATAGTTTTTGCATGTTAACATGGCTCTAATTCAGATCACTGTAATGTTGTGGTCGTTTGACTGATTTGCTTGCTAACATTGTAACCTCAACGACACCTAACAAAGGCATGTAAAATGTCCTGCTATGCACCGTGAAATGTCTTCACACTCTTCTTCTCCTTGAGAAACCCGTCACCTAGGTGTCATTCGACTAACAGTTAAACACTGGTGGCACAAATAAGATCGATTTTACCTTTAAAATTATTCACTATTTGAACGACGGATTGGTGGAATCTTATCAATGAAGTTTTTATTTCTTCTGTAACTCGGCCAGAGCGCTTCCGTAAAAATATTTATGCATGTACTAGATATTGGAGTTCGTTCAATATCTTTTATCGGCCTACATCCACAGTTTCCAATCTTCTCTGATTTTCGTAGTCTTTCGTCGCTAATTTCTAAAAATAGTTCCTTTTATGAAAGAAATATGTGTATTATTTACAGTTTTAATGTTAATTCAAACTTACTCTGCGATTATTCTAATTTCTTATCCCTTCCCCTAAACCATCAAGCAAGTATCCCTCAGTAATTTTGGATTATTAATTGCGTGTTATCATAACTGCAATCACAAAATTTTAATTTTTTAATTTATTTCATCACAAATTTTTTTAAGTTTTATTTTTTAAAAATTATTTTGTAATTAAACGTTTTTGCATCTCTGAATGGCTGAACTTTAAGTAATGCTACTCATGATGTATGAGTACAGCGTCCATCCGCATGAGTGAAATAATAGCAAGAAGCCGTAATGCATATGAAATACCCCACACAGACGTTACTTAACAGTATAATTAGTATGATAGTGAATAACATTATTATATTGTGTTTCACGGTTAGTGCATGCCTGGTGAGGAATCACCCCTAGCCACGCATTCTTGGGTTGGCTATCAGGGTATAACATGGATACAGATTTGTGGACGTGTATTAAAGGCTGGGAAAATCTGGTCAACGCCTTTGAGATATATCGTGAGCTATCCCTATGTGTAAATTACCTCACATCAGCAAACTGTTTTCGAGATAATAAGAATTCAATATTTTTAAGCCCAGCTATCTCCTGCAACCACGGCAGTCACACGGTGTCACATACACGCGATCGTGGTGTTGCCTACAGGGAGTCGGTCATCATAACCTTCCCTCTCCTGCACCAATCACACTCTTCAGCCCTTTCCTAGCTCAGCTCATCTGGTGTGGATCGGCCCGACCTGGTAGTAACCCCCACACGCTGTGTGACGTAAAAAATATTCAGGGTCAAGGGTACCAGTTCCTTCCTTTGTGACACCGACAATTCTTGGAAAAAATCACGTAATTTTGGATATAATTGGAGGCGTTCCATATGTGTCAACAGGGTTACTGTCAGTGCAGAATTGATTCCGACTCTAGTTCGGGTACCGATTAAAACATTGACTAGTACAACTATATGAATGCAGGTTAGCCTATTTTAAGCCTATTTTATTTTGGATTTAACAATGCTTATCAACTATTTTTACAGCACACCTTCGACATTTTTTATCTAAAGTCTACATTTTTTTCGAACCTAACGAGGAAATAGGTGCCCTCAGAGGATGGAATACTACAGGAAAAGAATGTATAAATATACCTACCGGGATTGAAGAAATTAGCATGGAACACATCAGGCAAACTACAGAGGACGTCAACGTTGAGAGCAACCCTAGAACGCCTAGTGATGCCATATGACATCAGCAAGCACTTACGCACTACCTTACCTTGGGTGTAATTTATGCTATTCATTTTAAGCTTCCAATTTCGCTACTAGAGCTTCCTTCACGTGCTTCGTATGCTGGAAGAAAAATATAGCCAGTCTCTGAATGCGGTTTACACCAGCCTAATACACAAAAACTGAAAAAATAACCAAATTGATTCCATCTTTCGTGGGCGAATGTAGGAACGATGAAGTTGGTTAATTGGAGAGTGAAGTGGAGAGCTGCAGGAAACTTATCTTCGGATTTATGACTACAGATGATGAAGCCCTTAGGGCTAAAACACAAATCTATCCCTACTACAGTAGCCAGCTGGGATTTGAACCCGCTACTCTAAGAACACAGGAACGTATTTTCTACCGACTAATGCCAGGGGGACAGCGGCAGCGTGGATATTCTGTCTAGGCAGACTATGCAGCTGCCTACAGCCCCAGCTTTGGAGGTGGCCCCAGCTAGAGGACGAAATTTTTTAGTTAAAGGACAAATAATGTGAATGGAAAATACAGCTATTCTAGTAATGGATATTAAATATATTAAAAATAATGTTTGTGTTTTTTTAAGTTGCCAAAATGGTGCCCTGAATCTGGTCAATTTCCTAGGAACTCCGGGTCTCCCTAACATGGCAGGAGCGGTTATCGTGGGTCATTGAGTTCACAGTTTTGTAATTTTTCAAGTAAGTCCAAAAAAATTCTTGGACCACATTTCATTTTAGTGCATCTCATTATGCGTTTGAACTCACCATACAGGCAGTAATGGAAATCATACAATAACTATACATTTTCTTTTTTTAAAGCATGTTATGACACGAGTTTTCTGCATGGTATTCGAAATTAAGACGAAATTATACTGAAAAATTTTTTTTTTCGAATAATGGAATCGGCGTGACACCCTGCAATTCATTTGAAACAATTCTAATAATACGAAATGCATTATTTCGGGTTCAGAAGAAAATCTGTGCATATCTAATCGAATTATTACGAAATAGATGTTATGTTCCGTAGGAATAAGTGCAGCATAGTAGTATAATAACATTAAATTGCCAAAAAACTTAATTGTATGATGTAATATACTTTTCACTTTTATCTGTAGATATCACTAATGTGAAAACGCATGCTAAGTTTTTCGGGAATCTATGCATAAACAAAAATCGCTTCAACCACCATAAGTCAGGGCCTGAATAGGAATCATTTATATTCCCAGTAGCACCTGCGGCTTGAGGAAAATAACTTAGGTTTTTGCTTTATAGCGGAGTGCCAGGAATTTCATACCCTCTGTGGATAAACCGAATGAACAAGCCACAAGCTTTCCCACATCCTAAAATCCGGAATATATTTCGCATCATGGGATGAAAAAAAATAACATGGTCCTACGTAAGACTCTTGTGGGCCAGTCCATTTCCCTATATCACCAGCGGTTTAAAAAAAATCTCGTAGCATATAGCGTAACGGGTTATCGTGATTTGAACACAAAGGCCTTAGCGAAAATTCCGGATGCTGTAGCCACAAGAGCTCCCCCTATCCTCCGAATTCAAGTATCTCTCCCAGGTAGATAAATGAGCGATTGGTCCCCTTTATTTTACAGGATAATGGAGGCTGGTACCTTTACCTATCTCACCTGTGGCTTCTGGGAAAAGAAACTAGCGTTTTCGAGATTTCCGGATTTTTGACGATGTTTTAACCCGGAACTATCCAAGAACAAGCCAAATTCTTCAGTCACAAGGGTATTCCTTGGTCTACCGACCCTGATGTATCTCTTCGAAAGATGAAGACCTTTCGGTCAATGATTCAAGGTAATTTGGGGATAAATATGCCCATGTAACGCTCAGAGAGCATCATAGATTACTGTGTTCCATAAGTTTTCTTTGAGTTAACCTGTGAAACATACGGTAGAAAGCTGAAACCTGTAACCGAAAGCGTAATCCCTACCCTCAAATCTCTCGTGAATTTCGCCACGGAAAATAATACCCAATGCAACGAGGTCACTACTCCAGAATTATCGTCAATCGTTTTTCCACATTATTTTCCGATTTATAATAAATAGAATTCAATTGTTTCGCTGTTCCATAAGTTTTTAAAAGGGATTTTCAGACGGGAAAACGGGTGAAAACTTAATGCAAAGGCACCATCTTGCTCCCTTGTCCCGATTCCGACACGACATTAAACATTCCGACATTAAAATATCTCTATGGAAAATTTTGCGCCAGATTTAGGAAAATCACATAGATTGGAGTGTTCCTGAGGTTCACCGGAGCTTAAGCCCGGAACCATTCGCTGTTTGATCTAATTATCTAGCCGCAAGCGTGCTCCCTACCATCCTATTCCCATTTTTATAAGACGAAAGCCAGTAAAATGAAGATACTGCTCCTGGTTGATTGGGGACCGGTTAAAGAATCACGCAGTGTGTTCCTCGGGTTTGCCGGGTTTTCAATCCGGAATCCTCAGGGAGGTAGCCAAATACTTTGGGGTCACAACCGCGTCCCCTGCCCTCAAATCCCTAACATTTCTCCTGGGGAGATGAAAAGCCGGCATATAACGAGGGAGGGAGGGGTTTCGGATGCTGCGCCAGTTAGATCCCGAATGGAGGGTCACACAGCCCTGAAACACGTCTTGGCCGAGTCATTATTTCCATTCCTTCCATTGAGATTTCTTCGCCAAATTCGACCTGATCATTTTTTCCACCCTAGGGGACGGTTGGTTACCTTTATGAGAGGGGGAAACGCGTCCGACATAATCTTGAAGTATCTTGTGCCATTAAGGAGACATGCAGGTGGGTTGGTTTAGGTCATTAGGATTATAACGGGAATGGAAAAAAGATGGAAGAGAAACCCGGCGTCGACATTGAACTTTTTAAGCTATCCCTTAACCCAAAGGCTCCAAAAAGAAAGGGGTCCGACAAACGGTTATTTTTATGAAGCCCCATCAGACTGACGAGAGTAGGAAAATGCACAAGAAAGTGTCCTCCAAACCATGCACTCAAGTATGGATCGTGGATTCCGTAGAAGGGAAAACAACTCCGCGACTCCGCCGGGAATCGACCCTGGGTACGTTTAAATGGGAAGCCAGGCACCGGTAATTTGAGGGAGGGTGGGGGGGGGGTAAGGGTGTTGGGTGGGGGGAGAAAGCGTCCGACAACTGAGGTCATTTGCGCCATTAAGCATAGGTGCGGGCAGGTGGGTCAGTGATGGGTAATTTTTTTGGGAATTGCGAAAAAAGTTTAAGAGAGCCACCATTAAATTGTCTTCTCTCCCTCTCTCTACCTCTCTCACCACGAAAGGTGCCAAAATTGGTCCACCGTTTAATTACACAAAAAACGACGCATGGAGGGCTGCACACTTACATAAGTATTCTCCGTAATTGCGCGCTCATGCATGAACCGGTGATCCAACACTGAGAAATATCTCGACGCCGCCCTCCCGGATATCGAACCCGGTCCCCCCTAAAAGGAGGAAAGCTTGTAACCCCAGCCGCCGACACCAACCTAATACACCGCCATAAGGGAACGGGGGAAGTGACAGGGAACGAGGTGACACACAATATTCCATCCTTTCAAAAAAGACACGAGCACAAACTATCAGAGCACACACTCATTTACACATGATCACACAAAATCACTGGTTATAAACACTCGAGAGGGAGAAAAAAACGCGCCAGACTCCTACTTCACACAAAATTATATTCACAGATAATCTCTCTTATTCATTTACCTTCATCTTGGACCCTAAAAATGGGACGGTTCCGGTTCAAACAGCGTAAAGTAAGGGTAGCCTGGAGACTGAGATGATGGAAGATTGGTTTATCCTCCTCCTTGGGATAACCAGGATTAAAGAAGGACACGTAACTTTTCTTCTCCTCCGATTATTTCCCCAGCATTCACACTCTTATATCTCCGCCCACTTCGAGTTATTTCCCAACAGATCTCACTCTCCCTTTTCTTCTATCTTTCGAGTTTCTCCCTCCCCCCCGTTTGGAACCGTAGAAGGGAGCCTGCGTGTGTTTTCGGGGGGGTTTGTTGCGGCCGAAAAGCAAGCCGGGAAGGACGTCACAAAACGTTCGCGAAGAGGTACGCACGCAGCGCCGCCCAGGCAGTAGCTGTCCTCTTCCGTAATGTCGATTGATCCGGGTGAGTCGGCGACGCTCCGCGAGGGCGCAGCACCGACAAGTATGGGCAGAGGGGTGGGTGGGCTTATGATACCGGGGAAGGGGGGGTGGGGTTGTGAGGGGGGGGGGGATGAGTGAAAGAGGGGAAGAGGGGGGTGGCTCGTGTCTGGTGGTGCGTTTCGCTTATGTTTCACTTCTGCATGTGCCAGGGTCGAGGTTACAGTTTGTCGGAGCTGCTCTGGAAGGGGGACATACATTAATTATGTCAAAAATTATTGTCAACAATTCAAACTTTGTCAACCCCCTTGTCAACAATTGTCAAACTTTCAGTGACCCACCCCTAATAAAATTATGTGAAACAATTTTTACCCCCCTCCCCCCACAGACTAATAATATTTTATGCGGCTGTCTTTAGATGCTATGAAATAGAAGTCCATGGATATAGCTATGCTCTTAGATGACAATGGCTTAGTGCAGTCTTGGAATTTACTAACAGCTTTCCTTCAAAATCTACCAAATTTGCGATATTAATCCTCAGATTAATGCCATATGTGTCTACAGTCTACCATCTAGTACAAGGGCGTATCCAGGGGGGAGGGGAAGGAGGGGCAGCCCCCCCTACCAACGTGGAAAATTTTTAATATAAAATAGCAACAAATGAGGACAAAAATTTCTGCAAAATTGATTGACAGGTTGGTTGCTGGTTTTTAAACATTTTGAAATAAACTAATTACGAATTTGAATGGCGATATAACCGCCAGTTGCGTTGCTGGATGACAAAAGCACAGAAGCCACCCTCCAGCTGGAAATCCATCAGAATATTGGGGAAGGTCACCAATAACTCCTTACTTGGATTCCACCATATCATCTTCAGAAGTCACATTTTCAGCAGATAAATCGCCTGCATTTTTATCGACATTTTTTTTATCCAAGCAACATGAGAGATGTTTCATGGGGAATTGGAATGTAGTCATTTCATCTTGTACAATTTTTTTCATTTTGGAAGGCATCGAAGGAGAAAGGGAATTGTGGTTTAAAATGTGGAATGAGGTACAGGAAGCGCCAGGCATCATTGAAGTTTTAAAAAAGAGCGAATTGTTTTTCTCGACCATTAGAAAGGCAATACTGATATTGCTTTCACTGCCCTGCATAGCAAGTAATATTGAGAGCTCATTCAGCTCCCTTCGCCGAATTCAAACATGGCTAAGATCAACTATTGGCGAATAAAGGTTAAATGGGTTAATAATGCTAAGCATTCACCATCAATGGGCTTTCGCAAACAAGGAGCAATTAGTGGAAGCTGTAATTAAAAAATTCGCAGTTGATCCTCGCAAACTATTATTCAAGAATTATTTTTTTCAATAAATGGTGTTCTTCCTTATATTACTGTGGGTTATTGTAATGGTGGTCCTCCTCAGATGTTCAAAACTATTGTTCAAGAATTAATAAATATAAAAAAATAAATATGGCTCACTGTCCTCCCTTTTGTTATTGTATGTCATACCCTCCCCCCTGAGGTTGAATTCGGAAAGCTGTCCCCCCCTCTTCAGTTTTGAACTGTATACGCCTTTGGTTCTGGTAGATGAACTCCCCCTCGAAGCCATTTTTTACATGCAAACATACCCGTCACGTCATTCCCTTTCGGTACAAGAAAAAACAAAGAGCTTAGTTATAGCTGTTAGGCCTAGAAAACGGGCTCTCTTGCAATAATTTTCCTCCACAGTTCCCTATCCTTGCAAGGGTACCTACTTAATTCCCTTCTCCTAAACACATGTATTGCTTCATTCACGCTGCTCTTTTCTTAAGACTCCTGTCCCTCCTCTTATGAGCCTCTTCAACCAGATTCACCAATGACTTTCGCGGTCTAACCCTTCCTCACACGCAATTCACACCACTATCATAGTTAGCCGAAGTTAGGAGTTGTTTTGGAAGATATACACTACCCCTCCAAGCCTTTTTTTTACATACGTACACAAAAACATATCAATTACAACATTCCCTATCGGGGTGAGAACAGTCAAAGTACTTAATTATTGCTGCTTGTCCTAGAGAACTGGCTCTCTTTTAATAATTTCCTTCATGATGTCCTGTCCTGGTATAGGTACCTCTGTCGCTTCTCCTACACTCAAACATTGCTTCATACAAGCTCTCCTATTCATAATAATCCTAATATTCCTCCTCTTCAAAGTCTCTTCTACGACATTAAACCATGACATTCGCGGTCTACCTCTTCCCTCTCACATCACTCACTATACACTATCATATACATGTATCATTATTTAACTTTCTCCCGTTCTCTTGACATGGCCAAAACAAGTACATCCCTTTCAAATACATGTATCCATTGCTGGAGTATTCAAACCACATTCATTCATCACCCATTCGTATTCCCTATCCCTCTTACGCTTGCCGAAAACAATTCTCAGATATATCGTACACACTGCATTTATGAACTCGATATTCTCAGGCGTAAATTTGTAAAAGTCCTTAAAAAGTTGGAAGCAATGGTTGTTGAATGATGGAGAAAGTAAGGTCTCTAATGGTTCCCAACCTAATCCTTAAATCGACTGTTCGACACTTTCGGTACATTGCTTTTTAACCTTGTTTCTGTACGAGCAGTTTTTTTAAAAAGCGTGTGGCTTTCCTTTGCGTTATAATTTACTTCGCAAATCAAATCTTTCTTCGCAGGATCCCAAATACTCGTGGCGTATTAGAAAGGCATAACCAAGGCTTATCCTGTCATCCCCCAGTTTCACTGAAATACAACGAAGTGAGGAGGTGTACTAATTTGTAAACGGTGATTTTCTCTTCCTTAGACAAACACTTTTTCCTGAATATTCTCCGCATACTGAAGATAAATAATTACTCATTTTCGCATTCGACAAATTAACATCGTACACAATCACGCACAGGGGTGTTAGATATATTCCACCAATGCGCGGAAATTCGCGATGAAGATTTGAGTTGAGTCTTCACGGGAATTCCAACAGGTCAGGTAAAGAGCTTCCAACGTTTCGCTAGCTGACTCTGCCATCATCATCAGGTTCACATCCCATGGCAGAGTCATCCATTCCATCGGTGGAATACCCGTGAGGAATTCACTCAATCATACACCAGGAAAAAAACTATGGCCCAATTTCATGAAAGAATTTAAATGGAAATCGATCTCGAAGCGAAGATTAAAGATTAGGCTTAACCTACTACATGAATTTGAGGCCTTTTACTTGTGCGAAGATATAAAGAACATATTTAAACAATACGTGCTACTATGGTGGGCTCTGTCACTTGCATAAATTAGAGAGATAGATTGCTGGACCGAAAGTTTTAGAACATCATGTTTTCCGCTCACGAGGGCTGGGTTCGAATCTAGGCCGTTGCGCAGATTTTTCAGTGAGTTCCAAACCCTACTTGCATGCTATGTAGACAGAACTGCAAGTGCATTACTCCGTCCATCCGATGGGACGATAAACTGTGGATCCCATAGGCGCCATTCATTGACAGCAGACCAATGAAGTTGCCGTGTTCCTCTTCACCCTCACTCCACGCCTCATATTGCTCTTACTTTTCTAAACTCAGCTTTATTCTTGTTGGCGTAAATGACCTCATATATAGAGCGTTGTCCGTAATGACCCTCCAACCGATCAATTACAGATAAGCCATGCATAACTCCAATCAAACGATGAGAGTGGAACAGCTCAAAATGGTGATAAACATTTTGATACATTCAGCAATAGGAGGGAGCTGATAGCGGGGACCATGGTAAGGATATAAAGAAGAGGATGGTGAAGAGCTTGATATGGAGTGAAGCGTTATATGGGGCAGAAACGTGGACTCTGAGAAAGGAGGACGAAAATATGGCAGCAGGCTTTGGAGATTTGGGTGTGGAGGAAGATGGAGAAAGTGAGGTTGACGGAAAGGAAGACAAGCGAGGAAGTGCTTGGTATGGTAGGTGGGGGGAGGGGACTTCTGGAGGAGATTAGGAAGAGGCAAAGCTGGTAAGCGGGGAAAGGGAAAGAAGATAATAGGTTTTTAGGGATTGGATGAAAAAGGGTAAGACGTACGCTGAGATGAAGAAATAAAATAGTGAAGGTAGATAGGGCCCAACCACGACCCCCTAGATACAGATGTATCTAGGGGGTCGTGGCACGAGTAGAAGTCGGGAGGATTTTTACTCACATCCATTTATGGGATTTATTTACCCACACACATAGGGACTTTACCGTTAGATTACCATTACAATAATTAAGTATGAGAAAAAGGACTGATGAATTCAGATTTGCGGACGGTCAAGAATTAATTATACCTACAATAAGCGCAAAGCAGCTGCTACCTGCTGCTATGAACTAGCGCAATAGAGGTACGCTTTGAAAGGATTGGTTAGAAAAAAGCAATAAAAATCCTTACGACATTTTCCCAGCATAGGAAGAGTAAAGTAAATATTAAGATTTGGTGGGCATTAACCACAGTTCCATTAACCGGGTTCATGTCCTGATGGAGCCGAATTATTTTTCCTCTGTGCAATTTTGCACTAATGTGCACTTGCGGGTGACACTTTAAAGGTAATACCGTGAACAATCCCGGTATCCTTAAACATTTTCACCTACTTAGCTTCTTGCATATCTCATCCAGAAGTTTCCTTTCCTCCTCCACCATAACAACCACTTCCACGTTGTCTTTCTTTCCGTCCACCGCACCTTCTGCATCCTCCTCCACACCCACATCTTGAACGCGTGAAGCCTATTCTCGTCTTCCTCTCTCAGAGTCCACATTTCTGCCCCATACAAAGGTACACTCATATCAAACTCTACACCAGCCTCTAATTTATGTCCTAAGGCAAGGTCCCCGTCATCAACTTCCTTCTTTTGCTGAACGCTTCCTCTGCTAGCGCTATTCTCCTCCTAAAATCTTTGCCACTATGCTCAGTTTCTTCTAGCGTAATACCCATGTAATTAAAATGCTCTCCTTGCTCTAGTTTGTGCCCCCTTACTCTTAGGCCCAGCCTCGCTTTCTTTGTCCTGAAGAATTGTATTGCTTTTTCTTTTTATGATTTTTCTTCCATATTTCCCGAACTTCTTGTCTCATCCATCTACTCAAGCTTGCAATACCTTCAATGGCTGGCTAACCAACGCCTGGTCTTCCGCGAATATTACCGACTTTATGAGCTGGCATCCTACTTTAATTCCCACATCTACCTCTTCTCATGCCTCTCTTACCATTTCCTCGGCATAAATGGTAAAAAGCAAAGGCGACAGCGGACATTCTTACCTTTCCCCGCGCCCATGATTCCCCCCTCCCCCCCTATTCACCGTCAGTCTAGCCTGTGCCCTCTGGGCCATGAATAAGTTTCGGATGAGTCTCCTATCTCGCCAATCTACTCCCATTTTCCCCAGTATCTTTACCTTATCCTTACCCAAGGTCCCCGTCATCGGCTCCGAAGGAGAGCGTTGAGACGAAACGCGAGCGCCTGTCGTCAAACTAAAACAAACCGCTCGGAGAGCAGGAAAACAAAACACAGTCGAAAAGCGAGTAGGGGACGCGGTATTCGTGATAGGGAAGGGGAGGGTCGGACATAATTGGGATTGTTGGCTCTGGGCTGCACGCGGAAGCTGTGTGATTCTATTGGGTCGTTTTGTGGGGCGGCGGGGGAAATGACAGGCATGGAGGGGCGTCGAAGGAAAAGGGGTCTCTTTTAAGCGGCCAGCCGTCGGCGGGGCGCCCCCTCCACCAGAATTGGAGCAGTGAACATACCCTTTTGCCCGCTATACTGTCAATTTTACGCTCTCGGAATTTATGTCCAAAGGCAAGGTCCCCGTCATCAACTTATCCCCGTCATCAACATTTGCCGCGGAACTATTGAGCAAACGCGTACGATCACTGTAATGAAATATAATCCTTCAAGAAATTAAAAAATCTAGAATACTAAAAGCCTATGCCAGATGTGGGGGGGGGGCGAGGCGATGCTAATGATCACTGAGGTATATAGAAAAGGCATGACGTCATTAAATTGTAACCTGGCAACTGAAATACCCACTATATTGCTCCCCTATGTTATATCCTGGCTCATATGTGGATAGAACTGACGATTGGACGCAATAGTGGATATGAAACCCAGACGAAAATAAATTGAAGGACACTCACAAAAAATGTAAGGGTAAAGTAATTAAGACTGATTGTGAGTCTATTGTTGCCGAAGATGGCGGCATGACCGCCGAAACGTCCATGTATTTTTTGTGAGTACCCTTTATTTTATTTTCGTGTGCCTGTATCTTTAAAACTATAGTTATTTTTGTGTATATATTCGCCGAGTGCGTTTTCTCAGAATATAATATTTTCCATTAATAATTTTAATTTTTGATCAGATATACAGGGTGTGTCCCAAAAGTAGTAGGACTGAGTCGATTAAAAAAAATGTATTGCCATAATTGATACATTCACTCAAAAATCTTCGAAGTATCACCCTAGTGCGTCCACACACCGCTGCCAACGGGTTGTCCACGCCTAGTACGCATTCTAGAAGGTGGCGCCCGGAATGCTGCTAAGCTACCTCCTCACGGCCTGTTGTAACGCTTCCACCGAGCCGTGGTGACGTCCTTTCAGCACGGATTTGTGGCGGGGGAAGAGGAAGAAGTCTGGTGGGGCAACGTCAGGGTTGTAGGATATGGCTCATTGAATTTTTTTGGATCCTCACTCACATGGTGGAGAAGCTCTTGGCAGATCTGCGTGCGAATTACCTTTTGACGTCTGAGAGCACTCGCGGCTCCAACTTCGCACACACCTTTCTCATGCCAATGTTTTCGCTCACAAGTCGATGCGCATCACAATTAGGGATGCCAAGTTTATCAGAAACCATGCGACCACTTAAACTTTGATCCCTGTCATACAAAGCGTTCACTCGTGCATGATTTTCGTTACTTCTTGAGTTCAAAGGGCGTCCTGGTCGTTCGTCGTCTTCAACATCTTCTGCACCCTCCCGAGACAACTTGTGCCACTCAAAAAAACCCGATCTACCCTAGGCGCTATCACCATTAAGCTGCCTTGAGCATGTCATGAGTCTCTTTCCCGGTTTTTCCCAGTTTCACGCAAAATTTGATGGCGTAGCGCTGTTCCAATAACCGGCGGCCATGGTACTAGTAGTACCATGCCGGCGGCATGACGGAGCGTGACGAGGTCACATTACAGAGGTTTCGCAAACGCACGATCTTCACTTCGAAAAGACTGGGAGCCAACAGCCACCGACGTCCAGCCTTTCCTGATACTCCCCTCCCTTGAACCCAGCCAGAGAAACCGCCACCCGTCCGTCCATCTGCCAGGGAAAAAAGCAGTCCTACAACTTTTGGGACAGACCGTGTATTGTAAGTTGAAGAAAATATACACACCTAAACTCAAACTCGTAAGCCCCATGTTAAACCTCCATAGAAACCACGTTGTAAGTTATTGTCAACAACGTCACACTTCGGCATAGATGTCAAATAAACAGTTACAAAATGAGGAACGTTTCAATATTTTTGGAAAACATTGAAGTGATAGATGTTAAGTATAGCTCAATGTTGAAAACCCGAGGTTAAATTGCAGCCTATTTTGAGATAAAAATGCTCAAAATAGCAAAAGTTTGAACGCCACGTAAAACGGTATGTAAGGGGGCGTGTCCCCGCTGTCGTCACAACTGCCGTCGTGATAAGCAGACTGCTCCGTCCCATGACATATTTGTGCAATCATGGTGGCGTGCATGGAGAACGGCGAAATGGAGGCATACAATTGATTCAAGGATGTTTATAGAGAGAGAAATATCAAAAAATAAATATTTATTTGTTGCATGGTTAAGAAAAAGTACCGATTTTCTTATTCAAAATATATTGGTGGATAAACTAGAAATTAAATGAAATGCACCCCAATGGTTGGGGAACATTTGAAATATTCCCGCAAAGCCCCGTTTTTCCTGAATATTATTAAAATATCAAAACAAAACGTAGTACATTCCAAGTATTAATCAATATTCTTAAAACTTTCCGAGCTGATAACAGCGAAGATGGATTTCCTGTGGTAAATTTGGTCACCACAACAATTTTGTCAAAAATTGATCTTTAGCGACTTTTAATTTTCATTGTTGAGATCTAGTTTTTTTCAGCTCGAGCATTATTCGGTATAAATAGTGCTTGATAACGGATTTCCGAAGTACGACGGTTACAGTTCCAAAAAGAATTATATTCTTCACCAAATGAGAGGAAAATATGTAGCTTGTGGTTGAGAGCTATAGGAAGAAACCCCGGGAAATTTTGTGTGAAATTCACAATGAAATTCACATTCACCTCGATTGAGATTCGAACCCAGACCTCTCGATTTCACTCAAACCAGTTAAACTATCCAGGACACCTTTTTCCTGTGAATTTCAATATGGGCTTTAGGGAGCGAGTAGTCCTCACATATATCGTGCACACAATACCATGGAGTACCCGTGAGCGTGCGGTAAGCGCTACTGTCCACGAGGTAAAGCCCAATTTTAAACATAAAGATGTTTACATAGACAAATTCAAGGAACTGCGGGACTGGCCGCGTGGTAACTATAGCAGTGTCAACCGCTGGTCGTCACACAAATGAGTGAAACAATGAAATTGAGGGGAGGGGTCTGAGTTCGAATCCCAGTCCAGGAGAATAATTATTTCACGGATAGATGCTTATAAGAAGCAAAAACATCCAGGAAGTTGGTTAAAAATCTCACCACCTTATTTATTTTTGGAGATTGGGAAAGATTCTTCTTTTTTCTTCTTTCCTCACCATAAATAAAAGATTTTTCTTTAAGATGAGGCCAAATTCATTGAATTCTCAGTGAAATGATGTCTCGCTCAAAATACCTTAATTGGATCAGGGGTTCTGGGTTCCAATCCTAAAAAGTGAATACGTAATTTCATTGCGAATTTCACACATTCGTGCATCTCCTCAGCGAATCACTCCCGTTAAAGGTTCTAGGGAGAATTTTCCCTGACTTGATAGAGACAGTATTCGAAATTTATTTTAAAATTTAAAACAGCAACAATAAGCGTGAAGAAGAGAGGGTGAAAAAGTGATAATAGCGCGTTTCACGAAAATGATCATGATGAAAAACGAAGCTGTATTTTGCTGATACGAGCAATATACGCTGATACTGTTCGGAACCCATCGGAGAAGTCCATTTATACGTCTGGATTCAGAGCCATAGAGAGCTAAAAAGCTTTCGTTTATTACAGGGATGAAAATGCAGATCTACGACCTTGGGAACCCTGGTAGTCAAACACGGAACCCACCAGGATAACAAGCAAGCTGAATTCCAGTCTGAATTTTGGATAGAATAGTTCAACGGGATGTGGCAGGTTGAATATAGCCGGATTCCAGCTTGAAATCCAGCTGTCCATGCAAGACTGGAATATTTCTTTTACATCCAGCTCGATTCAAGCTGGATTCCAGTCTGAAAGCCAACTTATAAAGAGTTGGAATTCTGTAAACGCACAGCTGGAATCTGGCTTGAATCCAGCTGGCACACTTTATAGGTTCAAGTGGATTTTCACTGGCACAATAGAGGATGCAAGTTTGGATCCTGTGAGAATTCAGCTTGCTTTGCTATCTGGATACCTTACTCTATTCTTTATCTGGAGCTAGTTTGTAGAGAAGAGACTTTTTCGATGAAAAGTACCGTCTTCGCTACTGCCACCATGTTTTGCTAACACTTTACTGGCGGCGATACCGTTCCGTGCCATCATCAACTGTGCTCCTGATGTGTATTGACACCGTCAAGCACGAAGCGAGGAATTTTTTCATAAAACGACGTTGTTTTTCAACGAAATTAATGTCCCCCATAATATAGAAGATGAATTTCAACATTAATATGTTCACAACTGCCACCATGCAGTATATTGCAGTGTTTGTCATATTGACTGTATTCATGTACTGACGAGGGGTTTGATGGAAGATGGGACTTTTAAAGTCTCAATCTCGCCCCAATAAAGACGTTTATCTATCTATCTATCTATCATGCTCCACTGCCACTATACTCTGACCCCATGGGAAAAAAATTAAGTGGAAAATGGCGAGGAATGAGTAAGGGGAGAGACAATATAGGCGGGGGGATTCCGCGGGGAAGGGTTTAATTTTTTTCCACACGGATCCCCTCTCTTTAAGTATACTCTGTCTCCCCTCTCATCCCATCACGATGTGAGTCAAGTGCGGATGCCGGCGATTCAGCCATTCCCGCTCCTATCCCCACCCACCACCCTGCCTCGCCAATGTTACGAATGAATGAATTTTGCCACGGGGGCGCACCAGACGGGAGACGGGGATGAGAAGGCAGCACACATATAAGGACGCTGAGAGACAACAAGTCGACTCAGAGCGATAATCGTCAAGCTCAGCTCAACGCGTCGAATATGATTTAAGGCGAGCACATGTAATGATGCCGCACCGGTTTTAGACAGGGCACTTGCTATTGCTAATCGCACAATTGTTCAGCCGCAAAAATTAAACTCGGTTCTCATTAGGGTAATCTACCGGCTGAGGTAGGATTAAATGGAAGCGAGTAAAAATCTTGGAGGAGAGCAAAAATGAAATCAAAATTGCGACCATAATGGATAATATATAATTTTAAAAGTACGTAGATGGTGATATCTTGGGGCAAGCTTACCGCTACCGAGTGCGTCCAACGGGTTGCGCATGGCAGGCCGACCTTTAGATATAGAGCAGGGTTGTCCAACTTGCAAGGCCTCAAGAGCCACAACTTAACCTTTAATATGGTTGCGGGACATATGGTAATATATTATTATTACTTTTTAAGTAACAATAAGAAACAATGTATGGTATAAAAATATAAGTAAATTTCTGAATTTTTGTCTAATAACTTTTGCGGGCCACAATAAGTGGCACTGCGGGACGCATGCGACCCGCGGGCTGCCAGCTGGACAACCCTGATATAGAGGGTAGCTGACAATAAGCGAGTTTACTCGACGAATGAACGCAGTAATTGACAAAAAGTGGCGGTATCTAGAGGGTGCAGGGGACCATCCATAGGTGACTGTATTCTAAAATGCCACGAAAACCCGTGGAGATGCCGTGACTTGGCGAATGAATGATACCAAATAATATGCAGCCTATAATTCGGAGGAGGGACCAGCAGCCCTTATATATATCTTATACCAGCAGCCGTTATCCTTTATATGGGTGAAGGTGAAGACCACGTGGGTTGGTACAGCGACACTCATTAACTTTAATAGCGGTAAGGTATTTGCCTAAACGGCTGTAGTACTGCGAGGTGGGAGGAGACGGGAAACCACCAATTATCTCGAGAAACAGCAAAAAGTGGCTGTATGCTACATTTGTTTACACTCACTTTTATTCCAAGTCAGTTCAAATGTTGGCGTAATTCTTTAACTACTGGCAATGTAGCTGTAGTTGAAAACTGTGCAAGTTTAAAATATTCAACGTAATTCTAAGTTGCATATTCCATGCATGCATTAATATCCAATACGATTATGGCAGACTAGTTGAAAAGCATACTGAAGCAAGCCTAAATATTGGCAAAATAGCCAAAAAGTAATGAATAAAATAAATAATTATATACAAAGTATTGTTTTTTATTTTTAATAAACACAATATATGTAACTATACAATATAAATATCTATGTGACAGAGAGTTCTTCGTATGCAAAAGTTTTGGTGAAGCAGGCGGAGCTGTTACTAAGCAGTTTCCCTTGTGAGTATTTTGAAAAATGCATGCCCCCCTTGCCATGTGTCAGTTAGTGGAGAACGTATATGGGAGCTCGCCATCTATCGGCGCACATCTGAACCACTATGCCTAGCAACTGAATCACACGTACGTACGCGTAGCCTTTTATATAGAACTCTTTCTGGCTATATGGCATACGATCAACAATATTTACAGTAGGTACATAGCTATGAGAACTAAAATCAATAGAATTAATATTAATTATTTTTTCGTAGATTTTCGCAGTTCATTTTAATTTTGGCAAGTTTATTTTGGTTTTATGCGATTAAACTAAACTTTTTTAGCAACAGTTTCGCCATGCTATTCTGCCGGCTTCGTCAGGCGAAACTGTTGCTAAAAAGTTTACTTTAATCGCAGAAAACCAAAATAAACTTACCAAAATTAATATTAATTCTGTTTGCTTAATCAATGTAAGTTTATCGACAACTTTAAAGCCAAGATTTGAAAAAAATATTTAGGGAAAAGATACTTTGATGACGGTCAATGGTCATAAATACTGATTCTGTTGTCTACCAAGTGATTTGGAAAAGAAACTGAAAAGTTGCTGAAAAGTAGTTATTGGAAACAGCTACTAACTACAGAAATTTTTGTGGCAGCTACTTTGACTGCTACTTCTAAAGAATTGTAGCGCGCAACAGCTACTAAAATACGTAGCTGCTACAATAACGCACTTCTACCCAACCTTGCGTATAATCTTCAGTCATTCATGGAATCGAGAAAGACTTCAAGAAGCACCGAATGGGGAAAGTAAACTATTTATAAAATATATTTGTATTTTAAAAACCTATTCTTAAATACACAGAAATGAATTTTATCGGAATACAATTTTTTATGTTATGACAATACTTCTTAAAAATTATGTGGAAGATGTGTGGAAAAACACTATGTAATCGGGAATACACGACCATCATCACATGACATCACGGAACGAAATCGCGAACAGCAATATGACGTATTTCCTTGTGAAGTTCGGCTTGTTTTTCGTAATTGGTTGAAATTTGTATCTTAATATCCTCTACGGAAGACATTGAACTGGTGTAATTTGATCAACTTTCCTGTTGAAATACATTACAAGCAGAGTAGCAATACCGTGCGGTGACGTCAAGTCACCGAGATGCTTTTTTGAAGCACGTGAATTTTCCAAATGTTTTTGCACTTCTGAAAGGCTATTAATGTCATTTAAACACATTTGAGGATTATAATTTGAGTTCTTGATGATATTTTATGTCGTGAACACTACTTTAGTATGAGAAATAAATTTTATATAAGCTCCCTTCTGCAGAATTAACGTAGAGAGTAACCGAAAGTACTTTTTTTGTAGAAATATCAGGAAATTAGGGGAAAGAGAAGAGATAAAAATAGTTTGTCGATGCAGATGATTCGTTGAGGTACTTTGAAGGACGCGCAAATGCACTATTGAAAGAGCATTTTAGCATTTGAGAGAATTAGCATAGAAAGTCGAGACAAGCATGTCGTGACGCAATCATTTAGTTGCGCCTGAGTCGGGGAATTCTCGACAGAGTTTTGACCTCAAAAAATATGCCAATGTCACCGGCTGTAGAGGCGACGTTGAAAAAAATACGAGGAGAGATGAAGATTCCGTTGTTGGGATGCGTTGACTAAAATTATTTGGATCTGTTTCAAGAACATAATTAAAGGATCCAATTATTGGTTCAAGGATGCTTTCTTTAAATTAAAATTAATGCTTAATGTTTTGCTCGATCACGTGATTTGAGGGTCTCAACATAACTAGTCCCTTTTCTTCTATCCAGTCATGTGTAAATTGCGTATTTTGGGCTTCGGCATTACTTGCCTATGTTTAACGTAAAATGATCCATTCTTTTTGTGGTAATTAATGCGTATAGCTTCGGATATCCAAGATGAATATTGAAAATGAAGTAAGCAAAAATTATTTGTTCAAACATATTTCATAAAAAACTTTTCTACTCCAGAGAACTGGGCACAATTTTAATGTAAATTATTTATCAAATTTAATTTCCCTTTTAGTTTCTTAAAATATTTTTTTCTTGAATTCAATTTGTATTGATACAATTTCCGATATGATAGCATATGTCAAAAAATTACTGGTTCAAATATTATTTATTTTTAATATTTTCAATTAAGAGAAACGAATCCAGTTTGAGGAAAATTAAATAGCAAATTAATTTGCTATTTAATTCCATTCCCAGGGTAGGGTAAGAGGGGAAGGGGGAAGATGAGAATAGGTTTCATGGTTGGGATGAAGAAGGATAGGCCGTATGCTAAGATGAAGAAAGAAATATTATTGGTAGATAGGATTTCTCTTTCAGTCACAAGGTGACTTTGTCTTTTTAATTTCCCAGAAGCTTTTATTTTGATTTTATATGCATTAATCTTCAAGTTGTTATTAGTCATAGTGTTTACCATGCAGTTCAGAAATCACATCACGTCTACCTAATTTTTTCTCCACTAGAATTGCTAGATTTTTAGCGAAAAGTTGCATTATTTATCTCCAAGGCTGATTATTAAAGGGCAACGGCCTGTCACGATGGAAACACCGATTCCTGATCAGTCACCGAAGTTAAGCATCGTTGGGCTCGGCTCGAGTTTGGAAGGGTGATCCTCCGATTCGTCCGAGTGCTGTTGCCTCTGTCTGCGCGTGGCAGACAGTATGTGCGAAATGACCTTAGCCGTCGAAGCACGTTAAACAAAAATACTACTACTACTGATTATTAAAGGAGAATTATTATTACAAGAAGAGTTATATCTCCAAGCATGTTTTTTCTTCATGCCAATCTTTCTTTTATATCAATTATTGACTTTACTTTCGGGATATTAACTCAAATTATGACGTAAATTGTAATTGAAGACAATTATTTCAACGCAATATCAGTTGACTTTGTCAACAACACAAAGACGAGAGATGATTCGATATAAACGTGACATCTCGTAACCACGACATCTCGTAAGCAGACATTTCATTACCTGCTATTTAGTAAACGTACAATTTGGTAAAGGACTAACCCGTAACCGGAAGTACGGTCGAAAGCTAGCAATCGATTGAAGAAACCTATGAGAATTTTGCATATTGAAATGTACCATAATTCCCAATGTATGAGGAAATCCAAAAATATTTTATATGTGATATCTCAAGAAGAAACAGTACTTGAAGCAACGGTAAACGGCATTGGACGCGTAATAGGCAGACCTTTGGGATGGCCTTGCGAAATTAATTAAAGCGGGACGCTCTAAAGCTCCAGGCCAGCGGGCCGCCTAGAAATCGGTTTAATTTTTAAACAGCTTATATCTCAGAAACTATTAATGATAGAGGAATGGAGTGAACGGCATACGGAAAGGAGCATCCATATTCTAAACATGCTGCATGGTGTGGGCCGCTCTGAAGCTCCAGGCCCGCGAGCCACCCGGAAAACGGTTAAGTAGATTTTTAACGGCTCATATCTCATCAACTAATAAGAATATAAATATGAAGTAAACGGCAAATGGTGCGCAAAATCAAGGCTGGTGGAACCGGATGAAATAGGCACCTGCTTGCAAGTCTCCGAACTATCGGGACTTGAGTGCATTTAATATATTTAGCATTTATATAATTCTAGTTTATATTTGTAAATATAACTATTAAAATACTTCTGATTCTCACGTAATATGCATAAATAAAAATAAATAAGTAAATAAAGAAAGACAAAATGGATAAATACATAAATAAATGAATGAAAGAATGAATTAATAAAACATAGGAAAGTTAAATATCGGTATCGAATAGTATAGGAATATCGGATGGAATCGGGTCAGCATTACTTTCAAAGTTCACTTTTCTCTCCACTAAAGAATTCCGGAGGATCTAGATAAGCCTTTTTTGGTAAAAAGTAAAACAAAAAAGAGTAGGGAGATGACCTCGTAGAACTTATGTGTGTGCCCTCGTGGCCTTTCATAAAACTTCGGAAGTGCTGAACCGATTATCAGAAACTTGGCTTGAGGCTGCACCACCTCGGAGTGACTTCGCCGGCCTGGTTTTTTACGAGTTACGCGTCTTCTCGCCGCGGTGGTAATGAAGAAGCTTCAACAGCTGATAAGCAATCCGTTTCTCAAGTTTATCACGTGGAACTTAATTGACCCCGTTGCATCTACGAGCGGAGGTCTTTTAAACCTGCGATGCTCGAATTAAGGGGCGACACCTTATGAGACTCCAGGGGTGGGATTACGGTTCCTTCGTCCGCTCTGTCGTTACCAGTCAACGTGAATATCATCGGTAATTCTTGTGCAGTGGGCATGTATTTGAGAATTGAGAATTGGTTCACTATTTGAATGTATTAGTTCATATTTTAATTAAAAGATATGGGTTACTGAGGAATGTTAAACAATTGATTGTAATGTTAAAACCTCAGTCATTCGATGGAGATCGATACTAGGTATAAGGACGTCCATTATAAATAAGATTTTCAGGGCTCTTCTTTGTAATACAGTTAAAACATTGAATATCTCCTTTCTAAACCAGCCCCAAATGTTTATCACGTAACATAAGTGGCTATCAACCAGTGCAGAGTAAATACTTTTGGCTAATTTTCTTGTAACTATGTGTCGTAGTCGATATAGTACTGCAATAGCAGGCATAACTTTGTTCTTAATATTACAAATATGATTTTCCCAGGACAAGGTTTAGTCAATAAACAGACCAAGGAATTTTACAGTCACAGTTAACTGTAGTAATTGCAGATCCTCTAAGTGTCCGAGGTCTCATCATATATCATTTATGACCTGGTTTGTGGAAAAACATGCAATTAATTTTGCTAATACTAATTGTTAATTTATTAATTAAGAACCAGTCATCTAAGATATTTAAATCATTCTGCATTTTTGCGTATAACTCTTTTTCTGTTTGACCAAAATAAAAAATGTTTGTATCATCAGCAATGAGAGACATTTTACCAGATATCTAGTGATTCTAGACGTTGTTGTTAGAGACAATGTACCAGAACATAAACTAGTGATTCAAAGCACCTGCAAATTTTTGAAGGATATTGACCGCGTTTTTGCAGACAGATGAGCGCAATTGAAAAATAACGATAAAGCGAGCGCACGCATTAAGGCTCGTTTACAGAAACTAAACTCGGCGTAATTTGGCTTAATCTAGCTTCGAAATCGAACTTGTGCGTGAGATTTCCAACCTATCGCAGCGCACTACTGTCAAAATCGATCTAATGTAATGTAAACACGTTTAATGTAATATTTCCGGTCCTAATGGAGATTTTTGGATAATTTATTTTCCATTTTCACAGAATTTTATGCACTACATAACACTTTTCAATTCGTTTTTATCGGAATGTTAATTGATGAGGTCTGCCAATAGCGTGAGTTTGGAGAGTTCCCCGAAACAGCTCAGTTGAGGTGTGGCATCAATAGTAAATAGTGCAAAGGAAAATTTTGTAGGGTCGATTTTGTTGAAGTTATCCATTGACGCATGTCAAGTGTATACATATTTAATTAATTCATAATCAGAATCACTTTACTGTATTTATTATTATAATATTGAATTAAATTTTGTATTTTTTGTGAACATGTTTAAACATTATTTTCTAGTTATTGCTATAGTGATAGAAAAATAAATAAGTGATTGTTGGGACTGGGAACGAGAGGACATCTTAGAAGAAGATGGAGAAGTTAAAATGAAACTGCATTTGAAACTGTATCAGCACTAGTGAATAAAAATTGATTGCAGAAGAAGAGAATAAGTGCAGAGGTATATACAAGGGAATCGCTCTGGCACGACACCATTCATTACAGTAATCTACCGGTTAGAGGTAGGTTGTGATGAAAGTCAGAGAATATCCAACTAACCCCTACACGTGCCGTGCCCTATCTACCTCTTGTATTTCTTTCTTCATCTCAGCATAAGTCCTACCTTTCTTCATCACGTCCATGAAACCTATTCTTTTCCTTCCCCTTCTCCGCTTACCCAACATCCTACCCTCTATAAATGGCAATTTTATTATTTTAATTGTTATTCAAGAAAAACTAATGGATGGATTTTCACCAAAGGGACGTCATTATGTATGTTTTTTTTATTTCGTACAACTTCAGAAATATCAGACTTAAAATTTCCACTCTTATTTTAAGCGTTTTATCACATCTACATCTACCAAATAACCTGCAAGCCACATCAAGGGTGTGTGGCAGGGGGTGATTAGTCACCAAAATGCATTACACTATACCCTCAAGCAACTGTAACTTCGACTAATTATGCGTTAGCATAAATCGCTAATGCTTGTCACGAGGCGAAGCCTCACAAGAATGCACTACACTACAGATATGCTACCAATGGTAGATGGACCGTTAGTACTTCTGTATTTTGCAACTACATAAATGGACAGAGATTCAAGAGTTTTCCTTAAAACATGCACGGCGTTCTGTAGTCACAAATTCAGTAGGAATAATCTTGCCAAGGGTCATCATGTCCTTCCCGTTTTCTCAATTTGTACAAAATTTGCCGAAAGGAATCAATATATTGTCAGTAAACATTTTGTACAGTAACATTTTGAGATCAATGTTTGAAACATTATGTCTAAAAGTACACAAAATATAATTTCTAGTCGCGTGTTATATCTGATGGTTTCAACGTACATTCGTGAACATCCGTCAAAATCAGAACCCGTAATCAACAACAAGACAGCATCTCCTCCGCTCTGGCTTGGTTACAGGGTTATGATTGGCATTGAAACATTGATAGACCGAGCAAATACGTGCATATGGGTCGCGTCTTGAAGCCCTTTGTGTGAGAACGCTTTTATTTTCATGGCTTTCTGAGCGTTAAGGATCCCCCAACATCTGTGTGGCTGGCCCTGGCCCAATATCACCTCACAAATCCCAGCGTCTATACATGCCAAGTTAGAATTCGATCCAACGACATTTGGCGTAACTTGAAAGAATACTTGCTCTTAAAGCTATCTTTGAGCTCACAACAAGGCCTCCTATAAGCAGTTTTCCACGCAAGACTTTTGCTGGTTGAAGGCGCTCCGTCCAATCAATATGACACAACTGAGAGGCATGCTAAATGACTGATGAAAGAAGACCTAAAGTAGCTCCCCTATTCTTCTTTAGCTCGGATGGGATGGCGAGTTCACTACGCAGACGAGTTTAAACGGTGCAGAATATAAGTGCAAGTCGAAAAGGCCTCTTTTAGTAAACTACAAGAAATTACTAGCCGACATACTTCCATTCTGTAATTTGCGACAGATAATATTTTGACACATGATGATTTGATAATATGGTGAAGCCGGAACAGGCAAATTGCCTAAACCTGGAAAGGGGGAAGAAGAAGAATATTTTGACTCATTGAAACTCTGCCATACATAGGATATATACCTAGCATTTTTGACTCGTGAATTATTATTTTTCAATACCGTATTTAAACTATGAGGCGAAAACTTACAAATCATTACCAAAAATGTAGCAATTTAAGCGTATTCTTCATTAACGTGAAAATTTGTTTCAAAATGTTATTTATTTATATATTTTATACGCATAACACGGAGGCAAGCAATAAGAGCTTTTTAAAATGATCCAGGAAATAAATTATAAAAAATCCTCTTTAGGAATTGCCTGTAGATGGGATACATAAAAAATCACAGTCACAGTTTGCATTGGATAAAAAAAACGCAGCCCCATTAAATAACAGATAATGAATTACACGTGGAATAAATAATATTGTTTTAAGCTAATCATGTTCATATGTCCTAAAGTTTACCTCTAAAATTAACAAAAACATCCATTTGAGTCTTAAAAAGCAGAGTAATAAGCTGATCATTTACCCATTTCCAATTGTGTTATATCATTAGTATTTTTGATACAGTCAGACGAACACAAGAATATCTTGGGCTCTAAACATATTATTGAATGTTTGAAGAGAGTCATAGTAAGATAAGGAGAGATAGACAAATTTTAGCATCGTCGTTTACACACTTAAATTTATGCACATCTACATAGGTACCTACTACCCTGCGAGCCGCCACAGAGACGTGTGGCAGGGGGTGTTAGGACACCAGCCATGAAAGTGGGGGAGAATAGGCAAAAGGAGTGGGGGAGAATAGGCAAAAGGAGAGGGGAAGAGGAAAAAAACTTATACATATGTAAATGAAGTGCCCAATGTTAGGGCCACGCTGTTTTTGTTATAATCACAAATGTTGCTTGGCAAGAAGGAATTTTCGTACACATCAGTTTGGCTGTTTGGCATCTCCCTTATTTTGACGCATATATCAGTTCCAGAGATGTGGTGTGGGGCTAAAAAAATATTCTCCGTGTCACATATGTCCTTCCCTTACCCACTTGACACTTTCCGTTCACTCGTAGCAGTTTTCAATGAAGCGCGCTGCTTTCCTTTTTATTTTATTTTCTTCGCGAATTTAATCTTTCTTGCTCGCAACATATTCAAGATGTGGTCTACCCAAAGCAAAGTGGCATCACTATTTCAATTTTTCCACGGAGAACCTCTTTCTTTGATAAATCCTCTTTCCTTTAATGCCTTTTCTATTTCCCCAGTCACCACACCACATCCTTTCAGAACTCATTCCAAATAACATCAACAGCATTTTGGAACTTCCTCCCTAAATCCTTGAAACAAAGGTCATCAGTGATCTCTTTTAAAACCAAACTATACGAATATCTAATGCAACAACAGAACACTTGAAGCTGGGTATCTAGATTTTACACCTAAATATTAGTTGTTAATGTAAAAAAATATTTAAAAATGCGCATTAAAGACAATCAAAATTATGTATGTAATCTTCTTCTTTCTTGAATCCCCTTCTGCTGTTAGGTGTCGGGGTCCCTCAGCCACTTTCCAAATTCTTTCCTGTTTTGAGCGAGACGTTTCACCTCATTCAGGCCCTTTCCGCGCCTGACTGCTGATCTCCCAACATAATCGTGTCCGTTCGTTCGCTCTGTCGATTCATATTACTCCATCCGACTCTCTCTGGTATACTCTGAATAATTAACTTCACTCAGGTGGGTTATTGGCCCTACCGAGCAAGCCGGTTGGAGGGGCTGTCTCCTAAGCCTACCGGCTGGCTGTTTTCTGTCAGGCTTGTCTCCCTTAGCCTTCAAAGATCCCTCTTCTAACCACAAGGCAATGTTTTCTGTCCTGATATACCCCGGTCAGACAGGTTGCCTCTTCCGCCAGTTCAGCCGTACCGAAGTCCATCTTCTCCGCATTCGCTGACGTTGAGGGCTTCACCGTGACCCTGGCTAGGGACCCTTACAGGGTGCTACCATCCGGGTCAGATGGACCCTGGTTTTTTTACGAGGTTGTTACTCCTCCGACTCCTCCTTCCTGTCACTTAGAGACAGATAAATCAAATTAATGTATGCTAAATGGCATTGGTCAACACTGACTTGTGAGTTTGTTGTATTTTACTTAAACTATGTAACAAATTTTGTAAAAAATCGAGCATAGATTTGCCCTAACTGTACTTGGACTTACAGGGCATGCCCAAGATCAATACAATTTGTATCTATCCATCTATGTTTATCTCACGCTAGGTCCGAAGTCAAGGTTTTATTTACCAACTTATGCTTATAGCCACTTGTGAGTTGAAGCAATTTTAAAACTTATGCATATAAAAATGAGGTAATGGAAGTATCTGTGAAATGTGAATGTTTGTTGCACATAGTTTATTTAGTATCGATTTTCAAAAGTTATTCTAATGTTTTTAATCGTGACTAGATAGCCCTTGTATGTTCTTACTTTTCACGAGTGGAAAGAAAGAAAAAATAACATCACTGATTTCAGAATAGCGACACTTCTAAACAACCTAACAATGGGGTTTTGAACTAAAATTTATACATAACGTCATACAAATGTTCAGGTTTGGGAATACTTGACGCTTAGATTACATTTTTTACTCTAGAAATCGTCATGTACTCTAAGAAGAAATATTTTGAGGCTAGCAAGTGGCAAAAAATTTCCTATTCATGGCGAACCTAATAAATTAACTCTTTCTTTGGAAAACGGTTATAATTCATTCATCAAAAAGTTACGATGGTATTCACCACTAGGTCCAGGAGTTTATTCCATCAGTTCAGAGTTAAATTCATGAATACTCGCACTCAGATACTATGCAATTTTCTTCCCGATTTATTTTATTGCAATGCTCAATTGTGTTCCTCAAATAAAATCAATTGCTCCAGAATTTCCATAGTCCGGAAAAACGTTTTCCCTTTATTTTAGGCAGTGAGCAAAGGCACAGTGAAGAATAGAAGGGGGTTTTGCGTCTTGCTATTATTATTATGAGTGCAAACTTATTCTGCAAGCGACTGGGTCTGGTGGACCTGACGTCAAATCGTAAGAACATCAGAATTTCTTCAAAGCGGTCCCGGGTCATCGCTTTCTGAATGATAGGAATTCCATATTTTGAAGACCAGAAAGATCTTTGCGGCAAAGAACAGACACTAGTCGCAGGGAAAAAATTGGTGGAAACAGCCAAGTTGACAAAGGGGTCAAAAATGACCCCTCCGGCATCGAAGGCTAAAGTAAAAATTTCTTCGAAGTGGTGGGGGCTATATAAAATATTTTTTGGGGGAATACTCATTGACTGAAAGTAATAAAAGTCACAAATCAAAAATACGTTTGAAAAAAAATTGGGGGAAGCAGCCACGTTGTAAAAGCAAATGGGGTCAAAAATGACCCCTCCGGCATTCTAGTGTTAATGCCAACCCCTACATAAGTTACTTCAGGGGTGCCTAATTTCACTGGTAAGTAGTTTAATTCAATGAGTGTGACATTTTATAAGTGAATAAAAATATTATTATTATTTATCCGTTGTGACAGGAGGATGTACATAGACTTGAGGCGTCGGGATGTGGGTTTGGAGAAGGATGGAGAGGGTGAGCTGGGTGGCGAGGAAGACGAATGAGGAGGTATTGGATATGGTTGGAGAGGAGAGGAAGCTTGTGGCGGAAGTTTGGAGAAGGCAGAAGAGATGAATAGAGGAGATTTTGAGAGGAGAGGGCATGTTGAAGAGAGTGATAGAGGGGAGAACACTGGGGAAGCGTGGAAGAGGAAGGAGGAGGATAGGAATTCTGGATGAAATAGGATGAGTTAGACGACAGGAGGAATTTAAGAGGGATCTGACGGCTAGACGTTTGTAGGAGAGAAAGAAAGATGATGATACCAGAATTTGGGATGTTAGAGTAAGGACTGTCCAAAAACCTACTAATCAGCTAGTAGAATACTCAAGTGTGTAAAAAAAGAACAAAACTATGTTCAAATTACCATCTTGTCTCATCATCAGATAGCTTACCATCGTAAATTTCAGTATGAAACGATAAACTCGTGGGTTACTATCATGTAAGTGCTCCCGGAGGCCATTCGCTTGACCCTAAAAACTGGTGATGACAAAAAGCGTTTACCAAAATGAAAGTATAGTGTCTCGGAGATAGGAAAAATCAACAGTTCAACTTACTCTGATAAATGAATGTGAGAGTCCATTGATCTTACAATGGAAACTGTTTGTGCTTGAAGTACACTAGAGTCCCGCTAGCCGAAAACTGATAATCATTAAGTTCGATTGATATAAACAGAATTTTCGTAATTGTAAACTGTACGAATGGTATGTACAAGCATGCGATATTTTACTATAGAAATTGCAAAACACAGGTTTCAATGTACTGTAATTATTGACGATTGCGATATACAATACTGTATACAGTACATATATTTGCACAATGTTGCATCATTACATGAAATACAGGGATTTTAATAAATTTTACTGTAATACTGAAAACTTTTCGGATAAACCGATTATTTCGCAATCCGAACAGTGTCCGGTCCCTATCAATTCGGATTAGCCAAACTCTAGAGAAGCGAATGAAAGAAAAAGGTGCCTCATCTAAAAAAATCGATATGATGATTACGAATGTGATCGTCAATCGTCTACAAATTTCTTTATGTTTGTGGTACACGTAGTTGATGTTGCAAATATCAAATTCTTAAAATTTCGTGGCACTATGATTTTACATTCCGATGAAAGTGGTTATGCTATTCTTGATTTTGAACATGGATCATGCTTTGTGAGTTCTGATGAACGATGTACCTAAGGTTAAGGCCACGCTGTTTTTGTTATAATCACAAATAGTGCGTGGTAAGGGGGAATTTTCGTACACATCAGTTCGGCCGTGTATCTCTCTTATTTTGTCGCATCTATCAGTTCTAGAGATGTGGTGTGGGGTCAAAATAACACCCTCCGTGTCCAACTAGTCCTTACATCGCCCGTCTGACACTTTCCGTTCACTCGTAGCAGTTTTCAACGAAGCGTGCTGCTTAATTTTGTGTTTTATTACTTTGCAAATTTAATCTTCCCGTCCAAGGTCCCAAATGCTCGCGGCGTATTCAAGATGTGGTCTACCCATAGCAAAGTAGCATCTCTCTTTCAATTTTTCAACGAGGAACCACTTTGCTTGATAAATCCTCTTTTATTTAACCCTTTATAGAGCGAAACTATTTCTATAAATTCTAAGATTTTTACCTTTAAAGGACTAGCGTGCATTTAAATGTACGCTGGGATGTGGGGTCCTACGGTCGTGTGTACAATATAATGTACGCTGGTTGTGGAATTTAAATCCAGTTTCTACTGAGTGTTCATAATTAAATCCGGCCGGCAGCGTCCGAAGCGGGAAGTATGAATCCGTGCGATAAAGGATAATTATGAATAGCGTGTTAAGATAGCCAGTGATCAGCAAAACGATGGAATCGCTCATAAACCTGTAAAGAGCTATTTAAAGATAAAGATAGTACTTTTCCAGTAAAGTAAGACACCAGTGTGTCCTCGTTGGACAAATAGCTTCACACTTGAGCAAACAAATTTATGTGGCTTCTAAATCAACCAGACCACGGGCACCCATACACTGGGGAGAGGGGGGGCACGCCCCCCCCCCCCACTCCTTAGCCTCCTGGGAAAAATAAAAAAGGGAAGGGAAAATTTAATTCATTTATTGTTTTTGCAGGATAAAATTCATATTTTAGTAACAAATTTCGAAAATTTTCATTCACCTAAGATGTTCCAAAAATGTACTGCTTAGACCCCAAATTTATTAAACTTTCCGGGTGAGGGCTCCTCGGATCACCCCTTCTTAAATCTATGTCTTGCTCTCACCCCCTGGAAAAAATTGTACGGGCGCCCATGAATCAGCCCGTAGAAAAGTTAATGCAGCGACGCAAGTGTTTCGTATGCTTCTCTTACGCTAGGTCCGACTAGTCTAGGTTTTTATTACCATCTTAAGTTTATTGCCACTTCTGATCTGAAGCAATTTTAAACCTTGTGCGTATAAAAAATGACGTAATGGGAGTATCTGTAAATTTTTTAATACTTGTTACACATTTTTATCCCGCAAGGGAAAGTTTTTCAAAAGTTATTCTGTGTCAGGTTTTGTGAGTTCCGATGAACGAACTCAAAACGTGATCAGCCGGGTCTAATTTAAGTGAGCATTAGAATAGAATATAATGGAATATTTATTGATTGTTTTTGGATCATGATCCTTAAGAAAAAAATAATAGAAAATTAATATTGCGATTTTGTTAACAAAAATTAAAAGTATAAATGGCAAATACGAATGGCGTAAGGTAATATGAAACATTACATTTTTACTTAGAAATTGTACCATGCAAATAATGAACAGTTCACATGTGTGCAAGGTAAAGTGAAAAGTATTACATATAATGAAGTTAGAAATTCAGCAAACAAGCTCATGATATAAAGATACAACTACAACATTAAGAATCAGAAAGTAAAACGTTATAATATTTCATTTTGAATGTTGAGAGAAGGGGACTCTTTATTTTTGGTAGATTATTCCACAGATGAAACGCAAGTACGATAAATGAATTTTGGAACTTAGTTGACTTGTGACTAGGAAAATATAAAAATTATAAATCACATCTTGTACACATTTTACTTGTGGATGGCTTGGTAACAAATAAGTCAAACAGATATTCTGGAGGTTTTTCGTTGAACAAAGAATACAAAAAACAACCAAAGAAGTATTTTCTTCGAGTGTTAACACTGAGCCATCGAAGTTTTTTATAGTAGGGGGGTCAAATGGACAACCCTACGAAGGTAAAAAATTAACCTTATGTATGTTTATGCAAGTTTACAATTAGTGTTTTCTACTTTGTTTCAGTCATTGTACACCAGGCATAAGTAATAAATTATTGCATATAATTGTGGGAAGATTCTCAGATGAAAAAGTAAAAGAGAGGTGCTATTTCGCACTCGTCCGGCCACACCTTGAATATGCAGCGAGCATATGGGATCCGGTGCAGAAAGACTTAGTACGGAACTTAATAAAATACAAAGGAAAGCTGGGCGATTCGTAAAAAACTGCTACGGGCGTAGAGACAGCGTTACGCAGATGTTAAACGAATTAGGCTGGGAGCAGCTAGAGACTCGGAGGCAGCGCGCTAGGCTTAGATTACTTGAGCAATTGAGAATAGATATCTTTCAGAGCGACAAGGAGAACATCATATTAGAACCCCACTATATTTCCAGGTTCGACAGAAACGATAAATTAAGAGAGATATTTTGCCGAACGGATAGGTATGGGAATTTGTTTTTTCCCCGAACAATAAGGGACTTCAATAAATGCTAGGCGTAATTTCATTAGAGCGTTTCCTTTTTATATGTAAACGGCTGGTGTCCTAACACCCCCCGCCACACGCCTATTGAGGCGGCATGCGAAGTAGTATGTAGATGTAGATGAATCAAACATAGGAATAACATAGGAAACATAACGGCTCACGCTGGGTCTCAAGATGCTTGATTGTGGCCTCACACGAGAGTAAATTCGTCAGGCGATGTTCTGAGAAAAAGAATAAAATGAACCCCGCGACGCTCGTCGAGTAGAAAAAAATATACATCGTCCTCGACGTTAACCTTCCCTTCCCACGGTTTCAGAATGAAAAAGAAACGCACGGAAATCCTTTGGTCTGCGTCCTGCACTCTTGCGAAATGTCCCCACACTGAGGTCACGCCGCAAATCACCCTATACCCGAGTGACGCAGAGCACGCCGTATAACCCGTTTGTCCTCCCTTGCTGACCGCGTGGTAGAAGCGTGGGGAATTAATGAGATGGAGACACATGTGGGGGCATTAAGTTCTCCTCCGCTGGACTCATCACATCCAGCGTATCTTCAAGTAAATTATGGGAGCTTTTCATTCAATCTTCTGAGGCTATTGAGCTAAGAGGTTGGAGCGATTTTTGTTTATGCACGGATTTGCGTGAAACATTGCATACGTATTATCATTAGCGATATCTATAGATAAAAATTGACAAAAAAAATCAACATACCGATTTGTTTTTTTGATAAATCAATGCTATTTTAACGCGTGGTCTTATGGCATGTATCTCGTAATAACTTAATTACATATGTACAGATTTTCTTCTAAACGCGAAATAGTACATTTCTCATTGTTGTAATGGTTGTTAAAAATATAAAGTTGCCAGACCGAGTTCAATATTAGAAAAAATACATACATCATTATAATTTCGTCTAAATTTCGAATGCCAAATATTCTAGTCGTAACATGCTTTGATTTAGGCAAAAAATGTAACTTATAATTCTTGTATCATTTCCATTACTGACTGCATAGTGCATATCAACGCATAAACATATATACTTAAATCAAATCTGATCAAAGAAATTTTTCCAAATTTTTGAAAAATTATTAAAATAATCCATGATTACCGCTCTTGCAACCTTAACACAGATCGGAAATCATCAGCACACTTTAGACTAGGGATGGGCAATTACGATACCGATTAATCGAATAATCGATTATTTTTGTAAATTAATCGAAATTTTGGAATCGATTAATGCAACAGCCGATATCGATGATATCGATTATGTATACCCGATTTAATTGACCGATTACCGATTATTACGCAATCTTGTGTCTTGTGAACTGTGATGGATAGAGCGATTCACATTCGTCTTCAGTTCGAAAATTAGACTGTGGCTGAACTCTGCGCAATGACGCCGTAGAGGTATTTAAATAGTTGAGTTGGCACACCATATTAGAAATAAAATTAAATTGGTGCATTAAAACGGCACACAATTTGAGTTACGGCAATTCCTCAACCAACCCGTCGTTGACCGCCATTTGAATCCTTTTTCAGTGTGGGAATCAATGAAAACTGAATACCCTCACTTATATCAGGTAGCCAGGAGTAGCAACATCAGTTCTGTCAGAGAGACTCTTTTCCAAGATGAGTCTAACACAATCTGTTCTGAGAAGCCGCCTTACCAGTACCTACTTATCAAAATTGCAATTTTTAGCTTCAGCTCCCATAAACATTTGGCAATCGTCCAAAATTTAAATTGAATTAAGAAATGTTTCACAACTCTGTTCCCTGACACGCCTCCTGGAAGTTTACCTAGATTTTAGAATTTGTACTTATGATAACATTAACCTTATAAAATGTAAATGAAACTATTTTACTTTATTTATGGAGGGACCATAACCTTGCAAGGTATGTTTTGGATGTTGTCATAATCGAATCGATTAATCGATGTATCGATTAGTTAAAGCAATTAATCGGGCGCGATTAATCGGCTACTTGCGATTAATCGATTTACAAAGTATCGATTATTTTTTAATAATCGCCCATCCCTACTTTAGACTACACGAATGACGATGAATAGACCGAATGTGCACTGGCGAAACGTTCGGCAATCTGCCGGCAGGTAGCATTCTATAGATGCACAATTGTTTCGACTGAATGTCTCGTGGTATCGAATCTAAGGTATCGAATTCGTTCAAAATACATAGTTACAAATGTAATCTTTTCACCACGAAGTAATAAAAAACATTATAGGTATAACCCATTTTGACTCATTTACGGAAATTGACGCAAATATAACAATGTCGGATGCGATTTTATCGAAGTTCATTTGTTTTTTTAGCGCATACCAACTGTTTCCCATCTATTTTTTAAAACATATTGCCGAGTTGACTCCTTCTATCCCATCTCCTTGTCCATAAATCCCAATACCAATCTTTCTTTCCAATGTATTTCTCTGTTATCTTGTACATTTTAAGGGTATATTTTGTTAAAATTTCTATTTATTTGTTTGTTGTCGACCAATGTAATAAGCATTTGTGCCGTTTTTGGGGACTTTTTAAATAAATAAATAAATAAAGTGTGCTTCCTAGTTCACAGGGTCTGAAACTAAAGAGAAGCAAGTGACCTGTTGTAAGGTGCGAAGTAAGCAGCGTACTAGAGAAAATGGAAAGCTTCCTTGATCTCAATTACCGCTATGCCCAATTAATTTCGCTTTGGTAAACGTTGAAGCTAAGGGTAAATGTGTGAATAAGTAGGTAAACATAATCTCTTGATAATTTAAAGGATGTAAAAATATAATGTTTTGGTGTAGGAAAGTGACGAAATATATTAATCACCACTTTTAGAGGAGAAAAAGTTCTGAGTCAGCAGCTTGCCAGAGCGAATGGAAACTCCGGAAATTCTACACTCGACTCCGGTGTTACTTTACCATCCAAAATCCGTCTGCGTAAATCCTAATGGAAACATCCAGAATTTTAAAAACATTTTTTTTCAACGTTTTGGATTTTCATAATATTTTTCCATTTAGTTTGCCAACGTTTAGGGAGCTTAAAACGAGATATGAAAAATTTTCAAATCCTCAGATTTTTTTTGGGCAATTTTAAATAGCACCGTGGGTGTTTTTTTATCATAACCATGATTTGGGGAAACCTCATAACTGTTTTATACACGTAAACAACAATGTAATTCAATACCATAGTAAGTATTTAAAAGAATGATCTGTAATTTTTGCAAAAGGTTTGTTTCATCCAATTATTGAAAAAATCACCTAAAGTTAATACCGAAAACCGCGCTTCAATTGGTCAAAAACAATATTAATATCATAAAAATGTCTATTGAAAGAATTAATTCTTGCTTTTAAATTATTTTCCGAGACAGTAACCTTGCAGCTCTATCCTTTAAAAAAGTAAAAAACCTGAAAACCGTGTTTTATATTTTGTATGGTTCGTCAAATATGGCACCTCGGACTAAAAAAGTAATTTAATATCTTAAAAGGGACTGACAATGAGTGAAAAATTCTGAAATTTCCGCTGAATGATTCACTTATGACCTGACTCACAGACCTGCCTCCCATCAGAGGCTTTTTGGTAGTCGTAAGGGGGCCTTCATAGCTCAGCGGCGGAGACAGGCGGAAATGCCGATCACAGCCGACGGAACATGATATCCCTTCATAGATCGGCGGTCAGAAAACAAATGAAAGGTGGTAGGCGCCGCAATAACATGGAAATGGCAGTACTCTCATATCATCGGAAAAAGCAACTTTATACGATTGTTCAGTTTAACTGCCATGGCACGATCAAATTAATGGATTGGTTATAAAATTAGTTGGTAATTGTGTAGTAAAAATGGAAGAGGATGTAAGTGCCAAAAAATAAAAAAATAACTTTTTCGGTGAAAAGCGAAGTACAAGCCAGGCGTAATAAGATAGACAAAGTAATAAGTGTCAGAAAATTTTTCCCTAGTTTGTAGAGCAGTCGGAAGATGTCAGCACCGTGCAAGAGCCGTGCGGGGTTAAAGCGGAGAAGGATGTAAGTCCACCCGCCATGATGTATGTTCCTTGTCTATTGCGCAGTCTAATCTATTAAAATCTAAATCTATTAAAAAGATACAATATGCGTGGGAATTTTGGCTAATGTTAAAACTCGATTTTCAGGTAGATTTATCATTGAGAAAGGAGCAGGAAGTTCAGAAAGTCAAGACTATGCCTAAAAGTCATCAAAATATCTTTTGTACTTATTATAATGTATCCTTGTAACACATTATAACATTGAATTTATGGCATACATTAAAAAGCTTCTAAACAATACTGGACTTGCATCCTTTTGTTAAAACTAACCCTTCACTTACATCATTTTTAAAAATAAAGCAAGGCACTTACATCCTTTTCCACAAAAAAACAGATGGCACTTATATCTTTATCCATCTTTTTTTGGTTTCCACTTATATATTTAAAAAAAATTGTACTATATAATATTCCTATTGCTTTTCTATTTTTATAAATATATAACAAATGTTTTTAGTAAACATTCAACGTTTTAGACTTATTTTATTGAATATTGAAAATTTTAGTTTCTGGCACTTACAACCTTTTCCATTTTTACTACACAATTATTTATTAATGCTAAGTTGATTGAAGTTATTTCGCTTTAACCATGTTAAAACTATGTTAAGAAACGTACAACGTCTCCATCGTTATCATAAGTTAATTGAAATAAGCTGAAATGAAAGTCTCACGACTGGATTCTAGCATTATATGGTGCTTTATGAGTAATATTTGTGCAAATGAAATATTTCGGATTTTATTAAACTCGCCGTACAAGCCCCTATCTGCATTAACTCATGAGAATCTCCATTTGATGAACATGCAATAAACAATAACCGCGACATGAAAATTTCCCCATCGTAGTGGTGATATCAAGATTGGATAACTAATGGTTAAAGTAAATATTTGTCCTATGGCCGATTTAGGCCATTATCTGGTAAATGCTAGTACAATAGTTTTGCAATAACCTTAAGGAGGGCTATTTTCTTGAAATGAAATTCCGGTTATTTGGGACATATCGGGACCAGTACCTACAATTGGCCCCAATCAATGGACTGCCCCATTTAAGCGTAGAATCATGTAGCTATCCATTCTTATTTCAGGTTATCCTACTGTTGTATATTAATATTTGATATCTGATATGACTTGAAATAAGATTACGTAGACTTTGGTTCTCCTGATATTTATGCAAAACAGCAATGATTGATTAGGAATGGATACTCTCTAATTTGGACCAATACGGCAATTTTTCAGCCAGTAAATGATTTTTATCCTGCATGTCATTCAAGAGCAATTTATAATAATGGATCCGGAAAACGGGGAAAATTTCTTCGAAAAAACTTCGCGTTTAGGAGAAAATCTGTTCATATGTATTCGAATTCTTTATAAATATAAGTCATGTGATATGGTGGCATGAGGCTACGTGCTTCAAGTAGCATTGAATTGCCAGTAAACCAAACCGGTATAATGCATTTTTTTTACTTTTACTTTTAAAAACTTTTATCCATAGATTTCACGAACAAAAAATGTATGAAAAGTTTCACACAAATCTTTACCTACATTTAAAAAATCGTTCCCACCACTTTAAGCCATTATAAATGTGGTTTTTATTCATGATAAAATGTATAAAAGGGTTGAAAAAATTGTATTAGATAGCAAAAATTTCCTTTTTATTAAAAAAATAATTATTATATTTAATCCACCGAGCAAAGCTAGGTCCCTTGGTGATGCTATATGGAAGAAATGAAACCTAAACAAATGAAAGATGTTTGGCCGTTTTCTCCATCTTTATCATCGCCTCTATCCCCCCTGTCGGATATTGGCATTCATTAGAATTAATTCTTACTTCAAGAAATATTGAACTTCTAGTGCCGTGCTTCACAATTCAAAATAGCCTGGTTGCGAGAGAATTGGGACAAACTCAAGTGGAAAATTGAGGGGTAAGGCTTTCCAAGGCTCCCCATCAAACCGGGTAGACCAAGGGAAGACGACGGCATTTAATTTTATCCGAAGACGACACAAGACTTCGTTTTCCCTGGTGGGTGGCGCGGCGTCCTTGATCTTGGTTGGCTCTCGCTCAAGACTCGGTTCCAGCAAGTCGACTTCCCTCAACCTTTAACTCAAACGCGAAAGTAGAGCATTCTCTAGGGAGAGAAGAATGGGAAAAGTCGTAGCGATGGGAGAGTCTCGATAAAACCGAGTCACTATACAAGATGGCCCACAACCCCTCCTCTTGAAACGCTTAAAAATGGGAAAAACCGATAGGAAATGCTATCTCCTCGAAAAAATTCGGTGATTCACCATGATTTTGACATGTTTCAGGGGGTTCTAGAAATTTTTGTACATGCTCAGATTTGCGTGACACTTAAACTTCGTGTTCTCATCGGTGATAACTATTGATATAAGTGAAAAAATTTCATCATACCGATTTAGTTTTTAGCCAATTCACTGCTATTTTAACACTTAGTTTTACACTACGTATGACATGTATTCCGTAATAATTCGATATCATGTACATATATATCGCTTAATGAGAAAGAAAAAAAGTCATATATTTAAAATTGTTGGTAACATCAAGGTTCAACGACGAGTTCAATATTCGAAAACGACATGTTTCAATATAATATTGTCTAAATTTCGAGTACAGCACCAAAAATCAAGTCATAAAATGCTTTAAATAAGGAAAAAATTTCAAATATAAATCTTGCACCAATTCCAATACTGCCTGTATGGTGACTTCCAACGAATAAACTGATGCCCTTAAGTAAGATGTAGTCCAAGAGTTTTTAACGGTTGACTTAAAAAGTTATTAAAATGTGCACTCAATAACTCATGATTACCGCTCCACCCACCTTAACTCAAACGCGAAAGTAGAGCATCCTCCAGGGAGAGAAGAATGGGAAAAGTTGTACGGATGGGAGAGTCTCGATAAAGCTGTGCTACTACTCAGGATGGCCACCCCCTTCTCTTTAAATGCTTGAAAACGGGGAAAAACCAGTAGAAACTGCTACCTCCTAGAAAAAATCCGGTGAATTCACCATTATTTGGACATGTTTGAGAACTTTCCTGGATTTTCATCTTCCTCAGCGTCAGCAGTCACGTATCCGAAGATTAGTTTTGCTGCAGCTTTTCTCTCCACTCTCCTCTCAGCTAAAAGTTTTATTCCTATGCACGATTCTTCACTCTTACATCTACTACTATATATGTAAGGCTACGCGTACGTATGTAAGTATGATTCAGTTGCTAGGCATAGTGATTCAGATGTGCGTCAATAGATGGCAAGCTAGCTCCCATATATGCGTTCTACACCAACTGATACATAGCCCGGGCGAATTCATTTTTCAAAATACACCCAAGGTTTAACTGATTAGTAACACCTCCGCCTGCTTCACGAAAAATGTTGCATACAAATAAATATCTTACATTTGGATATTATATATTGCTGACCATAGTAACATATATTTTTTCATTAAAAATAAAAAACCACACATTAATTTCTATTTAACTATTTTCTGTAATCATTGTTTTTAGGCTATTCCTTTACAACTAGTTCTTCATAACTTTCCCAACGCATTACATCCTAGTTGAAATGTACATATGAAACAAGCTCTCATACGGTAGTTAAATATGGACAGCAGCAGAACGGAGAAGAATGAAAACAATGAAACGTGAAGCTGATGAAGGATGATGGAGATCAAATGGACGGTTATAATCACTAATGACTAAGTCCTACGAAGAGTTTGTGATACATGAATTATGATGAAAAGTCTGAGAAGAAAAGGAGGCAAAACGATAGGGCATAATTTGACCCTTGAAATCAATATTGGAAGGAAATATTGATGGGAAGATTTACCGAGGAAGGCCTATGACGTAAATATATTCAACGATATCTGGCGAGCTCTGGTGGAACTGCGGAATTGTGGACTTAATTAAAATAAAGAAACTTGGTTTCGTCCAATGAATAATCTATTGTACAACGCGTTTCATCGTCAATGGGTCATCTTCACGTACAAATATGAAGTTGTGCCCGCAAATGACGAATTGATGTCGAAACACGCTGCACAGTATGTAATTCAGTGAACAGAACCAAGTATTATTATTATTTAAGTTCATGGCCATGGATGGAATATATATTTTTTTTGCTCTTCGGACGATTCGGACTGGTGGTCCATATACATTAAATAAGTTGTGAAGGATGTCCAAATGAAGACTGGTTAAGGAAATAAGGGGTTGCCTGATAGGGGAGTGCTGTGGAGAGCTGCATCTACATCTACATCTGCATACTACCCCGCAAGCCGCCTCAATAGGCGTGTGGCAGGGGATGTTAGGACACCAGCCGTTTAAATATAAAAAGGAAACGCTCTAATGAAATTACGCCTAGCATTTATCATAGTCCCTTATTGTTCGCGGGAAAAACGAATTCCCATACCTATCCGCTCGGCAAAATATCTCTCTTAATTTATCGTTTCTGTCGGACCTGGAAATATAGTGGTGTTCTAATATGATGTTCTCCGTGTCACTATGAAAGATATCTATTCTCAATTGTTCAAGCAATCTAAGCCTAGAGCGCAGCCTCCGAGTCTCTAGCGGCTCCCAGCCTAATTCATTTAACATCTGTTTAACGCTATCTGTACGCCCGTAGCAGTTTTTGACGAATCGCGGAGCTTTCCTTTGTATTTTATTAAGTTCCCGGACTAAGTCTTTCTGCACCGGATCCCATATGCTCGCTGCATATTCAAGGTGTGGCCGGACGAGTGCGAAATAGCACCTCTCTTTTACTTTTTCATCCGAAAATCTTCCCACAATACGCTTGACGAATCCTAGCTTCTTCAGAGCTCTGCCACAAATATTTCTTATGTGTGTTCCCCTTATATGTGTTGCTGCAGCAAACCAATCTTCTGATTGATGACTGCTAATGTGTCCATCTCTTTTTTCAATACTTCCAACACAATTTTCTTTCCATCATTGTTTTCAGGAGGCAGTGGTCTCGTAAAATTCGTCCAATGATCTTCTGCTTCTCCCGATTTGATTAAGATACACAAATCCCTCGGCATAAAACAGAAAAATGCTATATGAATTTATTTATATTTATATTATGAATGAAATTATTTATAGTCACAGTATCCCGAATTTGAAATTTACTCCCTGATAATGACGTAAAAACCTGCAAATCTGTTACCAATTTTATAACAGAGCTATTTAAATCAATATTTTTCAAAGACTCTGACTTATAGTTTGATGAGAGGAAATCTTTGTTTAACGAATATTGTTATAAAGATGTCCGTAAAGATAAATTCATAAAATTATTGTAATATCATGTACACTCTCTGTCTAGAAATTTTATCCTTTTTATTGGTGTTTATCGATTCCATGCATATGCATTTTCTACATTTTGTTGCAGTGGATGGAAAGTTTGTAGAATGGAAAGGAAAAAGAATTGCCAGTCATATCAAACAGAGGCCAGGTTTTTCTGTAAGTACTATATTTTTCTATATACAATGCTTTTCTACATTTCTACACTTAATAAAACATGAGAAATGGGAGTAAATTACAAAAAGTTGAATACGTCCTTCTACTTCGGAAGAAAAAAACATGGCTTAAAAGAACGTGTATGAAACTGTATTATAACATTCTAATGTACTACTTCTCGAATTAAAGAATGGAATGAGTTACCCAAGGGTATTTTTTAGATCTTATCCGAGAATTTGGAAATGTTTTTAAATAAATGAAAAATAATTTTTAACGACTTTTATATTCATTTTTTTATTTTCAAGCTAACGTTGCCACCAGGATAGTTGTAAAATTGTAATGAAATATTATTAATATAAAATAAAAGTATCCAGAGTAGTAATTACATGAAATTTTAGTAATTTTACGTCGGACTCACTTAATGAGAAGCAATTCTGGAAATAGCAACAAAAATACGATTCGGTTATTGTGTAAATACGGTATTCTATCTAGATTAATTAAGCTCTAATTCTTAAGCTTTCAGTTTGATTATGTTGGTCGATGCTGATTGTTGAATGTATCTATTTTGCTCGTGCAAACATTTTTCAGCGGCGGAATTTCGAGTATCATTAAATCAACGTTGTTATTTGCTCGGCCTTCGACAGGTGGCGTTAACGCTTGCATGTTTACATGCAATAAACTAAAGGGATTAAGGTCAAAAATCGATGAATAAATGTAAAGCGATGAATAATTAAATGTCGGTGTTTGTTTAAACGGTCACCTTACAAAAAGAGTAATCCTGTAATTAATGGGAGACGGTAGGAATTTATCAAAATACCAGAGGTAAAAGAGGACACTAAAGAGCATTAAACAAGCTGGAAAAGCATAGTATGATTAAGGTACACGAAACATCATATTAAGATTCAATCAGGAAATATTTACCGCGATGCTTTCCAAACATGATAACTTTCATCAGCTTGTGAAGGCCACTGCAAACTAATTACGAATGGGAATACATGGAACTTTTAATTTCCAACTTATAACAGTTTTGACCATTTAGACTTAAGTTACGACGCCTATTATTGTCCAAGCTGACAGTAAATATGTGAAACGAGTCTTAGTTGCCCAATTCCTAGTTGCTGCAATCATTTGAAGAAGATTGTACACTGTATATGACCTGAAATAAAATACTGTAAGAAAGAGAATTGAATAAAAACTTCTCTAATATTTGTCATTGAATTTTATTTTCGATTCGGAATTGCGAGAACTTTGACAAAATATTTCAAAACTTTTCTATCAGTGGCGAGTTACTTCCTCAAATTTCTTCTGGAAGAGGTAGTGGGAAATTTTACTCATTGTCAGACATAAATTTTTTCTCAAGCTAGTGCAGAGCCAGGAAAGCGACTTTCCGAGCCGTTTATTTGTGTAATTCGCGTCGAACGTCGCTTGCCGCTATTAACTTGCACAATAAATTTGCCAGTGTAAACCCACATGTATATTTATCATCGAATTTTATTTTCGATTCGGAATTGTGAGAAATTTGACAAAATATTTCAAACTTTTATTATATTCAGCGCTTTTTCCCTGAAAAGCGTCCCCTTAGCAACCCAGACCATTGTTCAAGAATGCATTGGGGGAAAACGGCAATATAGAATCAATGGAGAAATCAGCTTTATCACCTGCAGAGTTGATTTATTTATAAAAAATATATTAGAAAACATGTCCCTATGGAAATCGCAGTTCTTTACATTAAGTACGTTTGTGTTTCATAAAAGTATTAATTTTTTATTCCTTAGCATGAGTGAAGACAGTGCGAGCTAAGTGAGATGAGTCAGGGTACATGATAATCGCTCAAAAATTCCAGTTAAAAGTGCCCTGACCGAAAATTCCAATTACATAAGTCCATTATAAAGAAAGTCCAACAATAAAAGTCCACGATAAATAAATGCCTAAAGGATTTTTAAAAAATTTAATTCAGTAATTTTACAATTAAAGACTGATATTATGTTTTCTAATTGGTTATCTTCGTCTACGTAATCTTGGTAACTCCCGACAATGCTGTTAATACTTTTTCAACACGCTGCAATTAACATTTTGGCCTACTTTTAAATTTTATTGCTTTCAGTACTTTTATATGTTTGCACGAGTGATCCCACTGTAGTAAAAAGCTGCAAAAATGAAGATGCAGAATGAATTCAATTTTTTTTGGACTTCAATGAATGTGGACTTTTTAGTCTGGACTTCTTGGTTTTGGCGGTTTTTTAATTTGTGCCCGGATATGAGGGGCATAGCCCACTAGTTGGAGTTTCTGATTGTAAATATAAATAATAGCAGAACTATATATACTTAGTATCAATTTAATACAAATATCTGATGACGACGTAGATTTGTTGAAATTCACCGCCGTAATGAAAGAATTGTACTTTAAATACACTATAAATCACCCAATTAATGTACTACATTTTACAACACTTTAATGTATTTTCAAGGCACCCGACGCTAGTCACAGAATCGCTTAGTTTTGTAGGGAAACACAACACAGCCCTGGTAGAAGCCTAGTTAGATAAACAATTTCGTTGCGAAGGAGACACGTGCAGCGGCACGAGATAAATATTACGTTACCCACGCTTGGGAATTAATAAGGTGGTTCCATCGCGACTGTAAGAGTCAAAACAAATACTAAATTACAACTTTTGTTTATTTGGTTTAAAACCCTGCTTTGGCTCATATCCTGCGTTTTATAACGAAAACCAAAATTAAGCTACATAATAGGCAGATTATTCCGCGAATACTTTTAAATAAGCACTTTTTCCAGCCATAGGAGCCGGCGACGGCAGCGCAATTTTTATGAAATTACCCCATTTTGACTTATAATTTCGCAGTATTTGGCTCAACTCACTCTAACTCGCTAAATAAAGTGGTAAGATTCATGTAGGTATATTATTTTTGTCCAATTGTTCGATCTTCTTGTAATCAGTTTCTCGCGAAAATTGAATTTATTTTATATGAAAAAAATACTATTTTCCTCGTATTATCCCATTGAAGACCATGCAATTTCAAGTACAATAACAGAATAAAACAGCGTAGAAAGGTTGAATTTTGTTGTTCATATCAGATAAAGGACAAGTTTTACAACAAGTAGATAGAATATGAATAAAATTACATTTGAGTCATCTTATATTGGAACCACTATAAGGTACATACATAGTTTGATCGAAAAATCACTTCACCTAGAATTTGATGAATTAGACCTCATTTTAAATTTTAAAAATTTTATTTTCCAATGGTACCATAGTTCAAACCCATTCCCGAGCTACTTTTCAAGCAATTTGCCAAAAAATCAGCTGTTTTACATGGGATAGATAACGGCGATGCGCTCCATAGGGGGAATATAGAATAAAATAGGAATTTATAACACTTAGATTTCACCAAAAAACTAACGGTGTGTAGTTTGTATGTTTTCTCAAATATTTATAACAATTAAACAACTACTCACCACTGTAATTTTTACGGAATTGCAAAAATAAACAACCTGCTGTTTTAAAGGCTTTTAAGCCGTACTGCGTGAAAAAATGAGTCAAGTTAAAAAATTATGTAGGTACATTTATTTCATTACTGAGAATTTTTGTCATTTATAGCTATATTTTTGTACCAATAATATTAAAACTCTTTACGTCATACTTCTTACAGATGCTGGAATTAAAATATATAATTTGAATATGGTCTCCATTATGACTAGGGAAATATTTTGCTTCAACTACCCTAATGGAGACAAGGACTTATCTCGTCCGTCACCCACTGACCACAGAGAGAGGTCAGTAAGTCACTCACACACACACGCGCAAGATTTGATATATAATGTGAGAAGTTACACAGAGATGGGAGCTTTATCGGGCGTATACACAGCGTGGCTTCGCGATATATGGTGGAGCTGGTAGGAACGGACTACAGCGGCGGCGGCTTGTAGAGAGCATCCTAGCGACTGAGTGAATAATGAAGTCTAGCTCATGCCCGTCCCTCCGTTCATTGCTCATTGTCCTTCTGTTGATGACTGGTTGTGGGGGGGAGGGGGATTATTAATCAGCGTTGAGTGGGCGACGGTGTGCCGACGTCACCGGCCCATTACATGGGAGACCATTCAATCGATATGAATCAAACGGAGGGCGGAGTCGAGAGACAAGGGGATAAGGCTCCACTTTAGGTTTTTTAATGTCAAATACGCGGCGATTCGGAGCGGAAACATGGTGGAGGAGGGGGGATTTGAAGAAATATTTCGTGGAAAGTTGTAGGGAATATTGAAAACTGTGACGGAAAATTTGAAGGAAAGTTAGACGAAAAGTTAAGGGGTTAGAGGAATATCAAAGTGACAAGAAAACGGGCACGAAACAGGTGGAGTTGTGAGTGAAATCTTAAAAGTTGACATTATTATCTAATACCTTTCAAGATACCTGTAGTAGGTTTATTCTATTTGTGGCATGAATATCAGAAGAAAACTCAACAAATTGTTTCCAATACAAGCTTCGAAGCACTTCACACGAGCAAACCAGTCCTCGTATTGGTGCCTGTACATTGTCATACCATGATTTGAAACGGATAACATGGAAATTAATGGGAAAATGTGAAGGAAATTTTGGAAAAAATTGGAAAGAACGTAGAGGTTGCAAGGAAAAATAGTGTGTTGAATATGGTGCCACAACGAGGGTTATTCCCCAATGCGGTTACATGGTCGTAGTTATTGTGTTTGTATATTTTTTTATCGTGGTCATGCCTGCAAGCATCAATCATCATTGATTGTGTTCCTACTTCTTACTTCACCCCGGATGGAATCACACAGTGTTCATACCCAAGATAGAGTTTCTACTACATTCGATTTTTATGTCGAGCACGTGACGATTCGGAGCGGAAAAAAAGTAAAAACTTTGTAATATTCCAAAGGAAAACCTAATGAATATATGATGATTAAACGCAAATATTTCACACACTTGGGCACACTTTATTTTATTTCAACCTTTGATTTCACTCTATCTCTGTATGCTATTCCCCATATAACGAAGGCATCTTTTCTGATAAACAGACCATATGTGTAAATACCTATTCCTAAAGTAATAACAAACCTATGTTAATAATGACCTGTTCTGTTAATATTTAATCTAAATCTTTAGATATGTAAACTATATCACATCTCCTAACAGAACAAAACAGCAGTACAACGCAGCAAAACCACTTGGACATCAACTACCGGCCATCAACCAACCAGAGAAGCCAATAGCCAGACACCACAATCTTCAATGACGACTATAATACTACAGCACCAGAACTACACAGGAGATGAAGGTTACCATTCATCGATATAATTCTATGTACACGGCGCGGCGGTCTGCGTGAGGTTTTGCCAGTTTCCCTCACACCAAGGGTAAATGCCGGCTCAAAAGCCATTCCGTAGGAACTGCTGTATACTGTACATTAATTAAACAATCACATTGTATATTGATTTACCCCGGAGAGGAATTTTTCCGATAATGAGGGCTTCAATATTCTAAATACGAATACTTAAATGAATACATGTATAAGTGTATATACAGAGTGTCCCATTGATCGTGAGTCATTTTATACCTATAATTTCAGACACTTTCTTTCATGTCACATGGATTAATTTTTGGTATCTGAGTAGAAAAAGGTCGCAGGTTTTTTTAGTGTAAGCAATATTTTATAAATATGGCCTTTTGAGCCCAGAAATAGGGTCCAACGAAAAATCCAAATTTTCCTCATCTGCCTTTCAATGTTAAATTATTCGAAATATATAAAAGACAGATTTTTTGGCGAAACTTTTAATTATAGGTTTTTGGGCACAAAAAATTCGATGGAAGAACTTTAGAGTTTGAAAAATGCAACCATGACCCCTGAAAGAGCACAGTTAAGGACACAGGGGTGACAAAAAGCGAATCGCCGCTACAAACCTGTCGAATGATAGGTTTAAAAAGGTGCCAAGATCGGTGGTAAGGTTTTCAGATTCCTCTTGTCATACCATCCTTTGTATAACTCAAATGGGGCAATAAACCATTTTGACATGACTGATTTCTGTTTTCAGTTCTGATAATCGAATTTCTCATTCTTTCATTATATGCGATAACATCCTGAACACGTTAAGATGTTAACACATTCAATGCGGAGCACGTCAATAGACGTGCTCCTGGCTACATCGACTGACGGAGCACGTCAATTGACGTGGTCGTTCCATTCCGAATCTTTTTAAATTATTTAAAGCCGATTTTGACGACTTTCATGATAATCGGGCCCGCATTGAATTATATTGAAGCATTATATTGTATTCAATTCGATTTTCAGCACTGAAGTAAGCATCGATTGAAAAGGTCTTTCGGAAGAGCTCGTACATTCTATGGAAATGTTTTATGTCATATGCTCTATTACCATATTTTGACTGCGGAAAAATAGACACCCATTTTATTTATATGCAATGTTGGTTACATATCCAGAGACAGCTTCATCATGTGACACATGATTAATGCGTTGGATGTGGGGAGATAATATGGATCATATCGCAAACGATCTTCCGTCACGGAATCTCCCCTTCCTTTTCCCGACGGTGGATTGCAAAATTCAATCTCCGTTACGAATTGGTTCTGAGAGGATGTTTTGAAGGACGAGCTGCAGAAATCGGAGATATTATAAAAAGAAAAAAATATTTCCTGATATACATAAGTGCAAACATAACATTGTGGGAGTGAAATATTTTGGCAGTTACGCAGAATGCCCTTTTCAATGGAAGAGTCCATTCCCTAAAAAACTAAGGTAGTCTCTACCTTTAGTAGGGAGTTAGGTAGTCTCTAGGGCAAGGGCCCCGCCACATTGACACACCGGTTCCTGTAAGATCAACGAAGTTAAGCAATGTTGGGCCCGGATCCCCATGGGATGATGGGATGGGATGATGGGGTGGGATGGTTGACCATACATACATTTACCTTGGCGCTCTTATCCCCTGTCTGCGTATATTTCGTAATAAATTATTCGATTACTCATGCTCAGATTATCTTCTAAATGCGAAATAGTACATTTCATATTATTATGATGGTTGATAACAAATACCAAGGTGTAATGTTGAGTCAAATATTCGAAAAAATTTATTTGAGTATAATTTTCGTCTAAATTTTGAATAGGTACCGCACCGGAAACTCTAGTCATAACATGCTGTAAATAAAGAAAAATCATATAGTTCTTGTACAAAATCCATTACTGCATATATAGTGATTTCCACCGCATATAAAGATGTACATAAATGAAATGTGGTCCAAGAATGTTTTTTTACTTGAAAAATTATTAAAATGTGCTCAATGATCCACGATTATCGTCCCACCCACCTTGAAATGCGAGCAGCGAAGTTCACCACGATATGTGAAATAATAGGTTGCCAAGCTACTAACTTTGTCACTAGATCCAACGACTTTTACAAAGATGTAGAGACTAAATATAAATTTTAGTGCCACAATGACAAATCTAACTACGTTTCAGGAAAAGAATTTTATAATTCGACGAAATAAATAGTGACCTCAAGCCGTTTTTTAAAACTGATTGCACAAAACTTTCCTTACTTTGAACAAATTACAGTTTTTATATCGTCTGTAGAGGCGTTGTAACTATTTGGAACAACGAAGGTATGTCCGCGCTCGTGATACCCGCGCTAGGAAAGGGGATTGGAAATATTCACTGAGATTTGAATGAGTATAAAATGTAAGCTCCTGAAAATATTATTTTTTAAAGTTATTTATAAAGTAATGCAATAGTTGATGTCAAAATAAGGTTCGTTCAATTGAAATGGCGCTACAGATAGTTGTAAAAATTGAGATAAACTATATTTTTCGAATAATATGCATGTGTATGAAGCGTATTTGTTTATTTTAATAGTTTAGGCATGCCATCAGATGGAGCAGAATTAATTTAACAAAAAAAACGAAAAGGAGAAATTAAGTAAATGTTTAGAGATGATGGTTTCAGACCTCACTTGGTGGAATTTCTTGATATCAGGGATATAAGAAGTAACTCTGCAATTCCACATGGCACTTGATTGATTGAATTGAAATTTTTTTTTAAATTCAATAAATCAAGTGCCATGTGGAATTGCAGAGTTACTTCTTCTATCCCTGATACATGTTTTGATCTACAGAGTCGCAATGGAGCCTCCTAACACGTCTAAGTGATAACGCCATGTCATTAGCTCACATCGAGTCCTCCTTTTGGGGCGTCCCGATTGTCGCGCTGCGTAGCGGGAGACAAAAAATAAACAAATATCTTTCAGCAGAGTTGCACAAGAGGGTGCCTGAGTTTGGACGTCGCGTCGTTTCCATTGCGCGTGAATTCCTCTTCAAGTTCCTCCCCTCGTTTTGACGCCCACGAAGCACTTGCTTGAATCTTTTTCAATGCCGTCGTAATGATCCTGAACCTGTGGGCGTGTGTCGCGTGGACGATTAGGGGACCCCGCCGCCATGTTGCGTACTCGTACTGGAGGAAAACTCCCATTACCTTGAGATATTTTTTTCTCCAGATTTTGGCCCTTTCGTGAGGAAGTTCATTCTCGGCTGCGTGAGACAAAATAAATGAGTGGTCATATTTTTCGGTTGGTCATAGATATTCTTCCAAATAACTTTCCTTTGTCCTTTGACGGTTAATAATTAAGTCCTTTGACGGTTCTGGTTGACACCTGAGGGGTTATTTTGTAATCTCACTTTAGTGAGAATACGTCATAAAATGTCACTTTTTCGTAGTTCAACTCCGCCACCCAGGCCGCGTGACCATCTTCGGATCTCAAGCGGTGAACTGCCGGTCATGTGCTGGTCTTTTAGACGATTCATCCGCTCTGATTCGTATCTTTCAACTCTTGATCCGTTTCATTATCACCGCCTGCCATTAGTTCCATCTCAGCTGCCATAAAGAACGTGACATCCGAGCCACCATCGTTTCCACTTGAAGCTTGAGTTGGATAATAAACAAGGTCGCGAAAGATACAAACGATTTTAAATCGTATTGTTGTAATTTGCTAAACGTAAAGAACTTCAGCATTTTAAACTCCAATATATTGGGCACTTGAATGTATGCTTTGTTTAAAATGCTTATGTTATTATTAGCTTGAATTATCTGTGTATATATTTCGTATCAATATTTCCCAAAAAATGTTGCTGATACCTTTGTTTTCGTGTGCCTATCCGCCAGTGTATGGAGAATGGAATTCAGTTATTTATACCATAGTTTCATATTTTTAACAAATATTGCCTTGATATCTACGTTCTTGGTAGATATTTCCCGTGCTTGTGAATCGAACACTAACTAGATGCACTTAAATTTTTTTGTCACTTGTAGTTTTGACTGTATTTAGATTTTCATAGTATGTACAGTGTAAGATATCTTCCGTAAGATGTTGAGCAATCTGGGTATTCGCTAGTTTCGGCATCTTTTATTTGATATAAGGTAATTGAAGCTTCGACAATTCACGAACCGTTCGTGAGCCGATCATTAAGAGAGGGAAACGGATCTCCCGCCTTTCCACTAAGAGTCACTAAAAAGGTGAGGTTACAAAATAACCCCCCAGGCCCTTGCACCGAAAAAAATACTATAAAACTATCAAGGGCATTGATTATTGCATTTTTGCTATTCGCAATTGTTGTTTCATACTTATTTGGAACAATTAACATATAACTGCAAAATTCAGTGGGATGTTTGGGAATGGCATTAATGAAAGGTGGAGTTTTGGTGGCACGGCGGTAATTATTCATACGAATATTGAGAGGGGGGTTGCAATTTCCTATTGTCTCCTTTCACTGTTCCCATCCCGAAACATAACGCCTTTCCGCAAATGAACGCCAGTTTCATCCATGGGAGAGAGACTTAGATCAATGCGCCCATGTAACGGTATGACCTACTAACTACTATGACCTAGTAAGATGACGTATTTCCAATAAAAATTAACACAGGAAATTAATATTACCGGGAATAAAAATAAAATAATGCATACTATTTTTTTACTCTATTTTTATTTTCGTATGCCTAAAAAATAAACCCAAAAATTAACCTTTTAAGGGAGAATATCTTTTCCAATTTCAGTTATCATCTCGAGTACCTATTGCAAGCAGCAAGCATACCTAAAGTACTTATATCAAATATTGAAACATAAAAATCTTACAACCATACATACCGACGACTTTAACCAGCGTTTATTCATTGTGTCTTTCTTTACTATTGATGTACGTCACTACCTTTGGTGTTTTCACGTTTATTGCAAAACGCTTCCGGAAAAATGTTTGCGTTGTCATAGCTCGGGAACCAATAAGGTAGTAACTAAGTAACGTGGTAATAAGACCCTAAAGTATTGGTGGTATGTGGCGGAAAACACTGTTCCCAAATCGGTACAGATTAAATGAGCTCATTTTCTCCCTCAGACGTTACTTGAAGGAAAAGTTACGAGGCCGGGAGCAAATTAACTGAAACGAGTTATAATCAAGACGCTAACTGTCACAACGAAAGACATCCCGTTTCGTAATGACCAAGGCTAGCTCGTAAAGTGGAAAATTTCGAGAGGATTATGGGATGAATGCAGAGAATGACGCACGAGAGCATTAATTCCACAAAAAAGAGAGCAAAGAGATGCGGGGAGCATAGGGGTGCTAAAGGAAGCCGACGGAAAACAGAACAAGACATGACACCACTTCATATTTAAAAAAAAAATTGAAAATTAGCTCTGTCATTTTAGATCCGATTATTTTCCTCATAATTATGCTGACACTTAAATACTGAGTGAATATTTAGCTCCAAATCAATAACAAAATAACTTTTTTAGTTAGCTAATTTTATTATGAACCTTACTTCACTTACGGACCAATATTGGTATATATACCCATCCAATTATTCCCTCTCGGCGTAGGAAAATTGAAAGAATTGAGTTATTGCTGCTTGAAGACTGGCTCTCTATTGATAATTTCCCCCATCACGCCCTATCCTTCCATACCTCTCTTGCTTCTCTTACACTCATGCATTGCTTCATAGAGTTTATTGCTTCATAGCTTGTGAATAGATTGCTTGTAGCAATTTCAATAGCAATTGTGTAGTAAAAATGGAAAAGGTTGTAAGTGCCAGAAACTAAAATTTTCAGTATTCAATAAAATAAGTCTAAAACGTTGAATATTTACTAAAAAAATTTGTTATATATTTATAAAAATAGAAAAGCAATAGGAAAAACGTGTAGTACAATCTTTTTTAAATATATAAGTGGAAACCCAAAAAAGATGGATAAAGATATAAGTGCCATCTGTTTTTTTGTGGAAAAGAATGTAAGCGCCTTGCTTTATTTTAAAAAATGATGTAAGTGAAGGGTTAGTTTTAACAAAAGGATGCATGCCCAGTATTGTTGAGAAGCTCTTTAATGCATGCCATAAATTCAATGTTATAATGTGTTACAAGGATACATTATAATAAGTACAAAAGATATTTTGATGACTTTTAGGCATAGTCTTGACTTTCTGAACCTCCTGCTCCTTTCTCAATGATAAATCTACCTGAAAATCGAGTTTTAACATTAGTCAAAATTCCCACGCATATTAATTGTATCTTTTTAGTAGATTTAGATTTAGATTTTAATAGATTAGACTGCGCAATAGACAAGGAACATACATCATGGCGGGTGGACTTACATCCATCTCCGCTTCAACCCCGCACGGCTCTTGCACGGTGCTGACATCTTCCGACAGCTCTACAAACTAGGGAAAAATTTTCTGACACTTACTACCTTGTCTATCTTATTACGCCTGGCTTGTACTTCGCTTTTCACCGAAAAAGTCATTTTTTAATTTTTGGCACTTACATCCTTTTCCATTTTTTCTACACAATTATGGAATTTTCTAAGCGTAATGGAATTGTTATAATTACTATATGTGTGGTATCATACCTGAAGAATCACTATGACAATAGTCTCATAATATATATACACATACATACCCATCATTCAATTCCCTTTCGGGGCTGTCAAAGTCAAAGAATTTAGTTGGCCCTATGGCATACAAAACTGGCTCCCTTTTAATAATTTACTCCTTAATGCTATATCCTTTCGAACTAATTTCGCTATTCTTACACTCATGTAATACCCACTCTCATATTCTTAAGACTCCTAATTTTCCTTCTCTTTAGAATCACTTTCACATTATTCACCCATGACTTTATTGGTCTACCTCTTCCTCTCACGCCATTCACTCTACCATCATATATCTGTTTCGTTGATCGACTCTCTTCCCTTCTCTCGACATGTTCCAACCAACCCTTCTCAAACCAACAAAAAATGACAAAATGGAGTGGGGAGTTGTGTTGTCTTTTGCGCCTTAATCATGACGCATTTAAGGAGGTTCCGCCGCGACTGTGTGAGTCAAAACAAATACTAAATTCCACATTTTTGATATTTTGTCCAAAAATATCCTGCTTTCGCTGATGAAATGCGTTACCTATAGAAACATAAAAGTAAGGTAGAAAAAATTTGGATTATTCCACGAATGTATTTTCAATGAGCACTTTTTTCCAGCCATAGGAGCCGACTGCAGCGCCATTGCCTGCGAATTACCGCATTTTTACTTAAATTACGGCAGTAATTCCTTAATAACTAAAAGAATAAGGAGTTAAGATGCCTATATTTTATTTTGATTCAATTTATCTGGTTTATTTCCTTCTTATAAATAGTTTACCGCAAAAATGGCATTTATATTTTATGGAAAAATACTATTTTTCTCCGTGCTTCTCTCAATCGCCCATTGAACACCATGTAATTTCAAGTTTAATTATTTAATAAAATAGCGTGGAAAGGTATTATTTAGTTGCTCATATCAGATAGAGAACAACATTTTCTACTAGTAGGTACACAGAATATGAAGAAAATGACATTTAAGTCATTTTACGGTGGAACCACCTTAATCAGAATCTCACTATAGGACGAAAAATTAATACGCGTAAAAATAAAATTTGATGTAAAGAATTAAGTTAGATTCGGTGAAAGGATACCAGATGATGTACAAACGCAATCACTCGATACGCGAGTATTGCACAAATTTAAAGGAATTATAGAGCTTTTCACATGTAGTTGACAGTACGGATTTTTATCAAGAATCGTTTCCTATAGGGAAATCTCTGTAAGGCCGGAGGTGCGATGTTGCCTGAAGCAGCAGGAAAAATAACATAGCGCCACGAATTATACTGACTCCACATCTAGGACCATTCCAATAAGCGAATATCAATCAGTAAAATTACTTACTTAAATTAAAGAAGGATGGAGTGGTAATCGTGGTTCATTGAGTGCACATTTTAATAACTATTTTAAATAAGTCGAAAAAAGTTTTTGGACCACATTTTATTTAAACGCATCTGTTTATGCGTTGGAACTTGCCAAAGCAGAAATTAATTGAAATGATACAAAAATTATATTGAAATCTTTTTCCTTAGTTAAATAATGTTATAACTTGAGTTTTGGCGAAATTTAGACGAACTTATTTTTAAATACGATGTTTTCTAATAATAGATATTTTTTTGCAACATCTAAAACTATATGAAATGAAATATTTCGCGTTCAGAAGATAATATGTACATATGTTATCGAATTATTAAGAAATATATGGCATGTGTCCTAAGGCTACGTGTTAAAATAGTATTTAAGTGCCAAAAAACAAAATCGGTATGATAAAATTTTTTTTCACTTTTATATATTAGATATCGCAAATGAGAACACGTATGCAAAGTTTCACGCAAATCTTTACATGAACTAAAATTGCTCCAACCGCCTTTACACATTGTTGGAAATGGTTCCCTGCGTGGCCTGGAGGTGAGCTCTTTGGGCGTAAGTTAGGCAACAGCGCTCTCAATACGGCCCGTACCGTTAACTAAATGTGGAACGTAACATAGAATAAATACCAACATAATCATGGGGTGAGGAGGTATTGAAATCCAGTTGGCGACAGACAGAGTTTGTTATATTCTAAGTGAACGAAACATGATCTTCACCAGGTCGGGGAACAAATTGCATTACATCGACTCCTAAACAGGCAGCATGAACATCTTATTTGCTCATGCAGGTGGTATCCATTCCGCCATGTAACATAGTTTCATAAGACCACTAGCTGTATCCCTCCACCGACATCCCATTGTGCGGAAAAACGCAATTATGCTCAGAAGGGTGGGTTTACACCAGCAAGTTACTTCCGCATGTTTCTTCTGCATGAGCTCACAGAGGATTTTACTCCAACGAAATATTTTTCACGAGTTAGTTCACAGGTTAGTAATTGGTTTGCGTTTAGACTGGCAACGATGCGCTTCGGCAAGTGACTTTCCGAAACTTTTAAGTTCTGCATGCGGACTTTCAGAGCCATTTACACGTGCAATTTACGTCAAAAGTCGCTTGCTGCAAGTAACTTAACTAACTCAGTCGAAAGACACCACAATACACAAATTAAAAACGTCATAAAAATAAATGCAAGGAATGAAAAAAATTTGTTGGAAAAATACAATGAAAATTGATATAAATTATATTGTCAATTACTTCAGTTGTATTTTCCCAAAATGTATTTACAGTGTAGCAAACAACCTCTCCATCTACCTTAATGAATACTTCCGACGAGCCCGTTACCTAAAATATTGGAGCACAACTATAGAGTGGCATGTGGCATAATGCGCATAAAATAACAGCTAAAATGCAGGCGTGCTATCCCAACATGGATTTTATTTTTCAGTGCGATTTTATAGCAAGGTAATGGCATTTATTAGTAAAAGATCTTTTCTGAATTTTTGCCAATGCGACAGAATTCCTGCTTTAAATCTCATTCCATTTGAATCAAACAAGAAAAGTAAGCATTTTAAAAGCTTTGGCCGTCACCCTGAGTGTAAAAGCAGCGGGCATTTTTGTTTACGCGTCGCAACGGCAGTTCGCCATAATTACTTAAGTGGTTTCGGCCTGGAATCCTTCAAAAGCCGTTTTTCCCATTGCATTTCTTTGAACAGTTTCATTCATGATGGAACTGCTTAAATATTACGTCGTTTTCAGCAAGGTTCTGCTTGGAAGACTTAACGGAAATGAAAACCCTCCTATAATTCGGAGCTTCCATCTTCGCAGTAATAATTTCACATTATTTCTCCCGTCCACTTTCCACCATAGCACCTTCATCGACAGTTAATATACAAAGAGCCAATATCGGTCGCACTCGATTGTTGCGCGCATCCGCCATATTGTTTGCCCGTTTTTTTACCTCGTTCGAAATACTAGCGCTCTATGAGCATTTCACTCAACTCCTATGTACGGAACTCTCTCAAGGTAAGGAATCGCACAGGCATTTTTTTCGATTTTTTTTGGGACCCAAGTTCTCAGAACACCGAATCCTTTCCTAGGTTTCACCCCGTTTCCATAACTACAGTTACATCTGACGCTGGTTACGTTTGGTAGTGGCAAGGTCGCTATATATCTAGGTCGTGACACGATACCATGATGCATGATAATTTCGGCATTGTGGATCTATCTCGACGTACCGTAGCATTGTCGCTCTACAGTGAGGAATCAATGACTTGTGAAAATGGTTTGTTGCAGTGCTTCATTTTGCTCGAACACAACGAAAAACTTTAGACTGTTTCGTTTTCCTACTGATCCAGCAAGAAGAAAGGTGTGGGTTTTGAACTGCCGGTGGGATAAGTGGAAACCTACAGTTGGAGTACGCTTGTACCAGGTAAGGTGTTATACGATATTTTAACCATTTAAGGCTACATTTGCTCTAAATAACCATTCATACTCATTGTTAAATGTTTCGGCGATGGAAGTAAGTGACTGCAGTTGAAGGCAAATGAGGAAGTCCAGTTTTGACGTAAATTGGAAAAACGTGCTCGCGGCTCCTTCATGATATTCTATATGTTGCTCGGATTTAATTGCTTATGTTAGATTGGCTAGAACGGGGTATAGCGACCTTGGGTAATGGAAATGCCAGTTAGCGCCAACTGTGGTTGAATTTATAACCACGGATGGCTGACCCTTTTTTCGATTTGGGACCACTGTACGTCGCTTGTGTAGCAGTAATCGTACGTTCCTTTGCGACTGTGGAAGTCAAAATAAATATTGAATGCCATATTTCCTTGTTTGGATTAAAAACTTCCGCTTTCACTGATGACACGACTTACAATTCCCTTGGGTTTTATTAAAAAGAAAGAAATACAAGAGGTAGAAAGGGCACAGCACGTGTAAGAGTTCGTTGGATATTCTCTGACTTTCATCACAACCTACCTCTAACCGGTAGATTACTGTAATGAATGAATATGCAGATTTTTCAAGAAATATATTTTTAAAAGTAGGTGTGCACTGGCAAATTTATCGTGCAAATTACTTGCAGCAAACGACTTTTCACGAAGATTGCTAGTCTAAACGGCTCTGCAAGTCCACTTGCGGAACTTCTAAAAGTTTCGACGAGTCACTTGCAGAAGCGTAATTATTTCCAGTGTAGACGGCAACCAATCTGGCTCTGCACTAACTCGTGACAAGTTTTTCGTCGGAGTAAAATCTTCCACATGCTCTTGTAGAATAAACTTGCGGAAGTAGCCTGCCTGAATAAAGTCACCCTATTGAACATTTCTTTCCAAACATAGTAGACGACTGCAGAGCCATTTATATTTTGTTATCGCATTTTGACTTTAACTATTACAGTAACTGCATAGTAGCTAAAAACAGAAGATCGTAACGTGCTTAATTTTCATTTTTTATCCACTCTTCAGGAGTTTTCACGTCTTCATAAGAGTTTTTCGCAAAAAATAACATTTAAATTGAAAAGAAAAATACTACCTAACCTCATTTTTATCCATTACCACATTTCAATCCACGTCATTTCAACTTCAATTTGAGAATAAAATAGCACAAAAGTTTTCAATTTTGTTTTATTACATCAAATACAGTACACGTTTTTCTATGAAATCAGTCAGTCAGAATATATTTAAAATGATATTATAGTCCTTTTAAGTTGGAATCACCCTAACCACCGCCACCAGAGATTACTAAATTTATCAAGAAGAAGTATAATTACTTCTGAAAGACTTAATGGCCACTTAACGAATTGACACCGACAAGAATCAAGAATATTGAACTACAATGTCATCTACTAAGAAACACTCGGGATTGGAGGGTATTGGACACACACTGTTGTAGAACTATTTTATTTCTTTCGGTGTCGAAAAACCTAGATATAGGTTTACCTCGAAGATGAGTCACACCTTATAATCATAATCAACTCAGAACTCCTGTGATCAAGGTTAAAGTTATCGATTGTAATACGATCGGTCAAACCCACGAACTTCGGATAGGTATATCAGGACTGGATGCTTGACCCCTTGCCTCCGCTAATGTCATCAATATGAAGCTACCTGTATAGGTAGCAGCACCATCGTCTGCCTAATTGTAAGACAATGTCGTTATACCTTGCCCCTAGGAAATCTTTGTCACATTGTATGGTGCTTCCGGAAACTAGTTTCTTTAGAGATGCTATTCATTGCATTTATTATTGATTATGAGTTTATTATTTTATACCATTTACTAAGCATGAACAAAGCGTTTGGTAGCACCTTATTGTTAGCTTTCCATACATTTTTTCATCAATGATATCCATAGATAAAATTGAAAAAATTAAATCATACCGATTTTTTGGCAATTCAATACTATTTTAACACGTAGCCTTGTGGCACATATGATATATTTTAATATAATTGGATTACATATGAATATGTTTTCCTCTAAACGCGAAATAATACATTTATTATTATTTTTGGTGCTAACTAATATCAAGTTGTCACGTCGAGTCCAATATTTGAAAACAACAACTTATAGTATAATTGCGTCTAAATTTCGAATACCACGCCGAAAGCTCTAGTCATAACATGCTTCATACGAGGGAAAATATATTTGATATAATTCTTACATAATTTACAATATCGCATTTATGGTGAGTTCCTCTGCATGAATACATGTACTGAATTAATGTGTAGTCCTAGATTTTTTTCAACTTACTTGAAAAATAAATATATCTAACACTCAATAATCCACAATTACCGCTCATACATCCAACTAAACCAATAATGGAGAAAGTCAATGGTAGGTCAGTCGAGGGCCAACCGTGGTTCAGTGGGAATACAAATTAACGCGAATTCGTCGTAAAAACGTCCTGGGGAAGTCGGAGGTGGGCTAGTAATCACGCTAGAGGTCCCCTTCGGAAAACGTGCTCGGAATGCAGTCACGGGCACGTGTATTCACATACTCGAACGCATGCTGGGACTGGCATCATTCGAAACGTGGGCAGCAATCGTGCATTTGTCCGTAGAGTTCCATTTCTTCAGGTTTTCCCTCTTTAAAGGATCCCCATACCCTATTAACTCCTATGGCGGGACATCCTTAGGATGGAAAGCGAGACAATGGTTATGAAATTGGGATGCAGAATGGGGACTGTCTAAGAGACTACCAATCAGCTGGTAGAATACTTAAATGAAAAATGAATTAACTCCTTCGTTCGTATTTTTCAACCATTTTGATTAGCGATGAGCACTTAAAAAAAAGAAACGCGAATAAGTTTTAAGTAAATTTTTTTTCAGCCCAGTGAAGAGCAATATGGGAATGATATTGTCTGTTTGGAATGGTTACTTTGCGTTGTTACATAGCAAAAATATTACTAAGACAGCTATTAGCACAATGCTAGTCAAATATTGCTATATATACCAGCTTCAAACAATAAATAAATAAAAAGGGAACTGGAATTGATTTATGTGGATGGATGCCAAGATTGAATTAACAGTACATGATTGCGCATAAAATAAATAGTGTTTACCATTGATAACTTGAAATCAAGGTTAACTATTGTAGATAATCATTTTAAAAGAAAATACCAAATTCACAACCTCATCATACATTGTATGAGATAAAGAAATACGCCATTATTGCGCACTTATGATTATTTCCACCTATATGGAAAAATGTTATCAAAATATACATATTTGCTTCAATTGTATGCATAAGGCAGAAGTCAAAAGAAATGTGAATGACTGGTTTGTTAATGAAAATAAAAACGATTAATGTCTTTTGTGACTCAAATATATTTTTCTGTCCTATTGTATACACATATTTACTATTTGTTATAAAAATTATAATTTATTGATGTTGTGATGAACTCCAGATTTATGAATGTTTTTCGTATTTGGCCGTTTTGTTAGGTAATGTAGGAATCTTTTGAACATCCATGTGTATTAGAAGGTCCTCATGAGTGTTTGGAGCTAAGGAATATCATATTTAAAATAAAAAATTTCTTTGTATAGCTCATAAAGCTTTACATAGTTCACATAGAATTTTAAAATGTACGAGGAGGAAATGGTAAGAGAGGAAGAAAGGGAAGAGCTAGATGTGGGAATAAAAGTAGGAAGACATCTGATAAAGTCGAGTAGATTCGCGGACGACCAGACGTTGGTTAGTCAATCATTCAAGGGATTGCAAGATTTATATGATGCATTAGAAAATAAGTGCGTAGAAAATAACATGGGATATAATACGGTAAGACGAATCATAAAAAAAAAACATAAGTAAATAGATTTTCTAAGATAAATAGGCTGGTGATAGAAGTAAGATTGCACGAACTGGTGTAAGTAGAACAGTAAACTGTTGAATTACTTGGTAGTTCTTCACAGGATAATGAGCATTTCGTCAAAGATATTAGAAGGAAAATTGCATTTGTGATGGAGGAGTTTAGCAATATAAGGAAGCTGATGACAGGGGCATTGAGTAAGAATGTAAACAAAAGTTTGGCGAAGAGTTTAGTACGGAGTCTCACATGTAAAAGTCTTTATTAGTCTTATTTCTAATTAAGAGTGTCTCCCATCAATTCCTTCCTCTTATTCTAATCTCCTTTATCCAGAGCTATTCTTTTCCTTGTGTATTTGCTCCTAAATCTGCCCTCTTTGGAAATGATATATAAATACGACATTTAAAAAAATAAAATGTATAAACAAAGTTTTATATTAAGGCTCTACATGGTTCACATGAAAAATACGTTTCCATCGCCGGCACTAACTTCGACTGCAAAAGGGAAAATAAACTTTCATGGGGATAAACTTCTTGGCGCATTTAAATTCACGCGATGCAACCTCTTAAAATGTTTATGTCCCAAGCCAACCAATTTATGAGCTCAGCGTTACTTTGCCCTTCCATGGAGTGCCGTATTCTTCACCTGCATGTAATACATTCTTTTTGTCCTGCACTTCCCTCTTTGAGAAGCCACTCCAATTATCGGCAAATGTGACGTTGAAAATTCCATCACAAGTTCAAATGCATTTTTTTTCTTGGCCTATCTTCAAAGCCGCGAGCCCAAAGTCAAAGACCACTCCAGAAAACTAACGAAAGCATCAAAGAATTTATACTACAAGTTCTGGGAAAATACAACGTTTTGGCATACATCTACATAATATCCTGCAAGCTTTTTTACTCATTTACCCTGAGGTTTCACCCCCTGCCACAAAAGTTTAAGATATATTATTGACTGAGAAAAAAGAACACTCTTCGAATGTGGGTTTGGCCCATTTTATGTAGCACGATTCTCCTTTTCATTCAAAAATATTTCTAATTGCTGTTGTTTTTCTAATTTTTTATGAAGAAATTGATATTATTTTACCAGTAATAATAACTATAGAATCATCATTACCAGAAATATGAATAATTAAATTTACCATCTTTTTAATAATTTTATAAGTAGGATTAAATTATGAGTTATCTCAATGAGCCTTTGAATGGTTAAACTAAGGATAGTAGTTAAATATAACATTTGATTTGCAATCAAAAAGTATTATAATTAATAAATCTATCTTAAATAAAAACTGAATAATACAGTCAGTTCAAGCCTAGCCTTTGGTATAAACTTACATTCATTCAATAATTTGAAGCCAAATAGAGGTATATCACTGTTAATTGTAACATTGAACAAAATTACAATTAAGAGGATACAATTGAATTGAGATTAAACTAATAACTTATATCTCTAGCAGTTTAATTCCGTTTTTACCCTTGTTTATGTGGATTATAAAAAAAATATTACCTTTTCAATGTGAAGAAAAAGTTAATTTTTCATACATATTTGAGGGTAAATATACCACTAGTACAGCTTCAATATAAAGCTTTTAAATTCACTTGCAAATTTTATAGTACAAAGTCATTAAAGCGCCCCAACACGTTCTACTAAAGTTAATAAAACTACGACTATCAATTTATAAGCGAAAATCTGCAAGTACATGTCAGGAGGTGACATTTCACTTCAGTGTTCTCCACCATATCCTACCAATGTCGTTGAAACTAATAGTATTAACGTATTTTGCAAGTGCGTGAATGCACAGAGATATACGAGTCCAAACAGGCAGTAAGAGAGACGTGCAGATGAAGGAAAAAGCATTAGACAGCATATCAAATCATTAGTTACACTATATATCGACAAAACCTATCGGAATAGTGGGCGGAGCGCTTAGCTATGAACTAGGTTCTAGGTTCGAATCCTTAGGGGTAAGTAAGTAACTCACGTCACCAGTAAAAAAAACATAAATCGTCTCTCGACCTTTGTCTCGCAGTCTTTGTCGACAATGATGAGTCTATAAACCACACTAACCTCAACTTTCTCGACGGCCGACAGTTTTGGTGATATTGACTACTGACAAGGAGACATCGTAAAAATGTCGTCACGAACCACATTGAAACCCATTTTTTATAAATATAGGCTTGAATAGCAATATAGAGTAACGGGTTTTGGCTCTATGAGCCCCGATTTCGAGAAAAATAAAAAAATACTAGAGATATAGCCAGGTCTAATATTATCTGTAATGTTTCCCTACCGAAATAAATATATTGCGGTCAAGAGTTGACGGGACCACGGTCGTAGAATAGAGACGGGACAAGATCCTAGCCTGAGAGGTCCCAGATACGAGTCTTACGGCTAACTGTTTATTTCTTATCTTCAATTTTTTTCAAATGGAGTAATCCGTAAAATAATTGACGCTATTGAAGTAATTTAACGTTTTCTTTGATTTCCCTTCTTTTAACTTTGGGGTTATTAGGAAATTTCTTCTTGAAAAACAATATTTGCTCTAGCAACGGTATTATCCCGTAACCAGGTATAGGATGTCGACGATAGTTGTCAGTTAGGAAGTCCTAGAATCATGATTTACAAATCAACTAAATCTGGTTTCACTTATGACATGCCTGAGCTATTAAAAAAAAACATTATTCAAGTAGGGAAGTTAGATGAATTTTCAACACAGCTTTTTCCACATGTAGTTTTATTTTTATTGACCGTGGTTTCGTTACAGAGTAACATCTTTCGTTACAGAGTAAGTATTTAACATATTCTACTCTGTAACAAAACCATGGTCGTGAAAAATAAAACTACATGTGGAAAAAGCTGTGTTGATAACTCAACTAACATTTCAACTATTTCATTCATTTCGACTTCCACAAAGTTACGTCCGAAACCGTTTCTTATATTATTCAAGTAAAAAATATGCAGATTATTAGGAAAACAAATTGTTAATTACGTTTTTCTTTAACTGATAATTTACTGTCAGGAATTTCCAGTGTGTTTATGGCTTAAGCGTGTCAGCTCATGATCTACCAATACGAGATTATCGATGGGAAAAGCCGAAAGATGGGACGGTTCAGAGATTTCTTATGTATGTACACTGTACAGTCAGGCGCGTTCCAGAAATACGGCTTTGTGAGATCGATTAGCCGGGCAGGGCAAGAGTGGCTAGGTGGAACGTAAAACTGCCGTTAGGGGCGAGTGGCCATTGCACACAGTCCCCACTGAATGGGCGCCATAAATTACCCTTCCCCTACATCCCCACGGGGGAGAGAAATGGATGAGGAGGGGAATGGGGTGGAGTAAATAAAGGGTTACAGGGGCTTTTATTTAAGAAAAAGGGAGGCGCATCGTTCTAATCCTTGAAAGGAAATGATTCTCGGATTGTGCGCACTCAATATTACCAGAATTGTTCTCGCATGAAATCGATCATTCGCTTGTATCCATAGTGGCAGCGAAACATGGTGGCAGTCACCTGAGCTAAGCGTGGTGACTCGTGTGGAAGGGGTCAGCTAAGGCGCCAAGGGGAGGGGACAGCTTGGTAGGCAAGGCTACCGACAATAGGGCGGGAAAGATAGTTCCACAAGGTAAGAAGATAGCCCACATCAGGCCAATATATAAAGATGGCTCATATACTGATTTGAATAATTATAGACCCATATCACTTTTACCAGCTCTTAGTAAAGTACTTAAAAATATGTAGTCTCTCACTTAAACAATTTTATTTCCAAATATAGACTTATAAATAAGGATCAATTTGGCTTCCAAAAACAAAGGAATAAGGGATGCATTATAAAAGTTTGCGGACATAGTGAACTCCACTCTTGACAAAAACAACTATGTAATTGTTGCTTTTATAGATTATAAAAAAGCATTTGATCCGGTTAATCATGAGATATTATTAGATTATCTGCAGAATATTGGAATTAGATGAACTTAATTGGAGTGGTTTAAAGTTATTTGTCTGATAGAAAAATTGTAGTTAAGTTAAATAATGTGCTTAGTAACTTCAAGATCACTCAATATGGTGTACCTCAGGGTTCTCAGGAAATCAGCCCCCTCGCTAACAGTTAATTCATGAGGTGTTTGCGTCATTTTTACAGGAGGAGGCAAGAAGCGCCCTGGAAGTACTCTGAATAAACCACTTCTTGGTGGAGAACAACATTTTGAATCTTTGCATTTGACTACTTGTAGCAAGTATTGACTCTCGTAGACATGTTCTGAATACCATTTTGTTTCTGGATTATCTGAGAGTTCTAGATCACCAGGTGCAATGTATTTAGCATGTACGGGATATCCATCAATTTACATGAAGTTTCATACCTCTGCCAGAACCTTCCCAGCATACTCGAAGTTGGATTCTTCCAGATCTTCATTGACAATGCGACCACGGTCATCCAAGTAGGAGCCAAAGTGGTCATGTGGTAAAATCAATCTAGCTAGCTCCCTACTTAGTGGTACCATTCTACGCTCAACTCGGTTGAAAGCACTCCGACCTGGAGCATTTGTTGCAATGAATAGTGCATATAAGCCGTACTTCTTAAAGTGATGTACAGCAAAAGATACAACCTTCTGGTATCGTGGATTTTCATCCGGTCCTCCGTCAACTGTGACAATTACAATAGGCTTCATCAAACCTTGTGCTGTTTTCACCAATGGCTGACACTCACTTCTAGCTCAAGTTCTAGCAACATTTCAAAGTCCTTAGCCTGCGTATTGGCGGTAGATGAACAGTTTTTTCCACTTCTGATAGCATAGAACGTTGGCCCAGAGTAGCTTACAGCATGAGGATTTCCAGCTTAGATCAATCACGATACCGGCGTACATTGATGGTATGAGCTTGTGACGCTGCGCTATCACCCAGTCGTGGTCAGGTAATGAAACACGATATTCCACGTGCATAAGCATGGGCGTTTGTTTCTTTGGTGCTACAAGGCCAATAGGAACACGTGTCTTGTCGTCTTGAGATAGAAGGACTACTTGCGCTGGCCCAAGAATTGAGGCTAGACTCTCCAGGTAACAGTTTGATGCCGTTACGAACTGGCTGTTTATATGACTGTGGTGGTGATTCTCCTGAGCCCGTGACAGTTTGACTGGAACATTTGACACGTGTCTTCGACCTTCCACAGTGGTAGAGCAGTTGGGTAATAATCGGAGTTAGGTAGCAGCATTTCACCGCATAGAGTCTGCAGCACTCCCAAAAATAGCGATATCAGCAATTGTTTTTAGTAAAAAGGGTTGGTCTTTTTCAATACTCGAATGTCCAACTGAGTCTCGCAAGGATAATTTCGTTTTTATTTCTGGGTTTTCACTGCAAACTTCATCAAGCTTCAATCTTTTTTGGTCTCTAGACTTTTTTTTTGGTATTCTGCGTTTTGTTTCTTCCTTTTCAAAGAAGACATTTCATGTTCTAGTTCTTTTTAAAGTTTTAAGATTTGTTTCTCCATTTCACTGCTTGGTATTGAGGTCCTTGTAATTTACAATGCATTGAGATTTTTCTCTAACGTCCCAATTTTTTTTTCAAAAGCTTCTTGTGAAGGTTTCATCCGAGGTCTCTCTGAAATTGCCAAAATGTTATTTTTCTCATTCTTTGTTCAAATTGGTTGTTTATTTTCCTGTTCAACGCTTCCAAGAATGGAGGTACCAGAACGTGATGCTTCCCCCTCTTTTTTGGACGCGGACGCTGCCTGAAATATACCATTATTTATTTAATTAGTCGTTTGTAAAACGATTTTATGTTTTATTTGCTTAAAAGGTAGTTTCCTTCCTGTCTTACGTATGCAATGCTATGATCCCCCCCTTCCACTTGCCAGAAGAAGTAAGCAAACTCGTAACCCCCCCTCCCCTAGGGGTGCTTACGTAATACTTGAACGTCCCCTATGTGCTATTATTGACCCTATATTATTAAATGTCAAAAATACTCTTTATTCTACTATTTCTTCCCTTTCAAATGTATCTTTTAAATGATACCTAAATATCTGCCACATATCACACAGCTTTCCGAAAGATTCCCCAAAAAATGGAAGCCATTTCCCGTGGGATATCGTACGGGTGTGCAGTCCAGAGAGACTTAATTTTGTGGTGGTCCCACCGTATAATGAAATAAATGTCGTTTTATTCATATTTTATCTACTTGTAGAAAAACGTGTCCTCTTTATGATATGAACAACAAAATGATACCTTTCTGCGCTATTTTTCTCAAAAACTGAACTTGAAATTACATGGTGTTCCATGGGAGAATGGAAGAAATACGGGAATGATAGTATTTTCCTATCTAAGATAAGGGCCATTTTCGCGAAAAACTGTTTATTAGAGCTAAAAGCTGCCGAAAAATTGAATAATAATAAAATAAACGCATCTTAACACCTTTTTTTTGTTATTAACTAAGAACTGTGAAAGTCAAAATGCTTCATCATATTGAGCAGGCACTTTATTCTCCCACTCTCTGTAGCAACACTTCATAATTTAAGCTTTCGACACGGTACCTCATAACAAACTTTTATACAAATTACAGTCATGCGGCCTAAACGAAACAGTAGTAAACTGGATACGCGACTTTCTGAGTGATCGTAAGCAAAAGGTAGTTCTTGACGGAATTAGCTCTGATGTCGTTAAAGTGACATCAGGTGTCCCGCAAGGAAGCGTGATCGGACCCCTTTTGTTCATTATATATATAAATGATCTATGCTCTCGAATTAGCAGTAAAATACGTCTATTCGCCGACGACGCTGTCATCTATCGTGAAATTAGTGATCACTCTGACTTTGAAACTCTATCATCGGATTTAAACAACGTTCATGTGTGGAGCCAAGAGTGGGGACTCGAACTTAATCTGAGCAAATGCACGGCGGTACATTTCTTGCGGAAGTCGTCCAACTATTCCCATGTATATGCTGTGGATGGTGTTAACATAAAGGCGACAGATGAAGTGAAGTATCTAGGAGTTACGATAACTTCGGACCTATCGTGGGGAGCACATATAAGAAATATTTGTGGCAGAGCTCTGAAGAAGCTAGGATTCGTCAAGCGTATTGTGGGAAGATTTTCGGATGAAAAAGTAAAAGAGAGGTGCTATTTCGCACTCGTCCGGCCACACCTTGAATATGCAGCGAGCATATGGGATCCGGTGCAGAAAGACTTAGTCCGGGAACTTAATAAAATACAAAGGAAAGCTGCGCGATTCGTCAAAAACAGCTACGGGCGTACTGACAGCGTTACACAGATGTTAAACGAATTAGGCTGGGAACCGCTAGAGACTCGGAGGCTGCGCGCTAGGCTTAGATTGCTTGAACAATTGAAAATAGATATCTTTCAGAGCGACACGGAGAACATCATATTAGAACCCCACTATATTTCCAGGTCCGATAGAAACGATAAATTAAGAGAGATATTTTGCCGAACGGATAGGTATGGGAATTCGTTTTTCCCCCGAACAATAAGGGACTTCAATAAATGCTAGGCGTAATTTCATTAGAGCGTTTCCTTTTTATCTTTAAGCGGCTGGTGTCCTAACACCCCCCGCCACACGCCTATTGAGGCGGCTTGCGGGGTAATATGTAGATGTAGATGTAGATGTAGATAATTTACTCAGTCCACCCAGGGTATTTTTAACTTCCTGAGGTAGCACCATAATCCAAACGCTCCAACTTTTCTCTTCTCATCTACCTCGTGTCCTGGTCTCACTTCCATACAGCATAATGCTCCATTAAAAGGTCCTTATACTAGTTGTTTTTCTAGTTCTATATTGATGCTGATGGAGGTGAAGGGTTTGGTTTTCTTGTAAATGGCTACCTTAATCTGGTTGATTCGGCTGTTTAGATATTTTTGGCTGCGACCATCTGATGTTATTTTAATTCCCGGATACTGAAACTCTTCCACACTGTCTAGTGCCTGACCTCCAAGGGTTAGGTCAGCTCTTTTGCCGTCTTTACTCACCACCATCACTTTGGTTTTACTCTTGTTTCATTTAGATTATATCGTTTGCCTATTATTTTGTTTATGTACGTATGTAACGTCTAAAAAATTAATTACTTAATGATAAGTACGCAGTCTTTTCGTGAGGAAAAAGTGGGAAAGACAATCACTTGCTGCAATTACAGCGTCACCACCAGAGGGCATTTATATGACTTCCCTTTCCCTCAACTTATCCTCTTCATTTCGGCACCGAGACCGGAAATCTTGTCTCCTTTCACCTATTTGGAAATCACAAGCTGGAATGGAAGTTGGGAGGGGGCTGAGATAAAAAGGAATCATTCGAAAGACCACGAAAGTTCGCGTGACTCAGACCCTTTCAATACCCCTCGACCCCACCCTAGGACGTGATCCACAGGGGTTCTTTTTTAGGGAGGATGTTTGGTGGCAGGGTCGGTTTTCGACGGTCGATAATAATGGAAACATCGATGTTACGAGTTCGATATTCCTCCACCTGTGATCGATAGAGTCTGCAGCCGTTTGCAAAAATTTCAATATTTGGAGAATATTAGGGACTCTATTGGTTGAAGAGGCATGGGATAGGCTAGATTAGGGAATTAAAGTAAGGTGAAAATCTGTTCAGGTCAGTTAGACATTCCGATTACTAGGCGTCTGATAGCCAGCATACAAATGTTTTCAATCACAGCTTGACGCATTATAATACTGACCCGAGAAATACGTATGGAAGGTTGATCATTAGAAAATTCATCATCAGCAGTCATTGACCCGAAGATTGGTAGCTACAGCTTTACAATCCACTCTCCTCTCCACCAACTGCTTCATTTCTTCATAATTATTTACGGTGACGTCCTTCATGACTTTTCTGATGCATTCAATCCTTGATCTTCCTCTGAAATTCTCCCCATTAAGTTCTCCTTCCAATATTGTCTTCAATAGGCTTTAGTGTCACAAAATGTGTCCAATAATTTTTATCTCTCCTCTTCGCAGAGAGTTCATTAAGCTTCTTTTTTTCTCCAGCTCTTCGTAGGAACTTATACGTTAGTAATTCTCACTGTCCATTTAATCTTCATAATTCTTCGGTGACATCACATCTCCAATGCTTCCAAACTCCTTTGCTCTGCTGCTGTCATTTTCCAGGCTTCACTCTCATACAAGAGCGTGCTCTAAATATATGTTTTAATAAAGTGCTTCGTAACTTCCAGGCTTGTGTTACCAGCTGTCATCAGATTCCACTTATGGTAGAATACCATCTTGGCTTGGGCTATTCTGCACACAATGCCTTTCTTTGCTTCTTCCATCGCTGGTGATCCCGCTTCCCAAATCACCAGTAGAAGTGAAAGTATCGTGCATTGCTGGTTAGGCCATATTGAGGGGAAGGATGAGGATCGAATGGAAGGGTGAGGGAAGAGCAAATATATGATATTAGAGTGAACACTGTGAGAGATAATAATAATAATCATTACTGCTCTTTGAGAAGGACTCATTTGGAACAAAAATCAAAGCACAGTGCACTTCAAACAAATTGAAAGAGAAAGCACTTCAAATAAATTAAAACAAAATTAATTGGTAAAACTTCGTACCAAAAATTAAAAAACCAGCAACAAATAAATTTGTTTTTATACATTCATAAATCAAACACAACGCTCAAAATATTCATTGAGTAAACACCCCCATTGTGGCTTGAGGGTCTCGACAGCCAACATGTGAACGCTCACAACAATTCAGTATCTCATTTATCATTCTGAGTCACACGAATATTGCAGTAATGAATTGGAATCACTAAGTAAATGGGTAGAAAACCACTTCCTGAATACTGATAAATAGAGATAGGGGTAGATTGCGAAAGTCATGGGTGAATGTGATGGAAAAGACTTTAAAAATGAGGAATATCAGGAGTTTTTGAGATAAGGAAAGCGTGTAAAAAGCAACTAATGCATGAATGTGGAAGAATCTATGAAGTTTCAACAAAGATAGGGCATCATGGAAGAAATTATTAAATTAGATCAAGTTTTCTAGGCCTAACGCCGTGAATAAAGCTTATATGGCTGTGCCTACCACAAAATGGAACGGCGTGATGGGTATAAAAGTATTTAATGTTGCAATTGATTTGATTCCTCAAACCAAATAGAAAGAGCCTAAACAACGTGAAAAATGTGAGATAAATATAATGCATGACGTTTATTGTTCAGAATAAAAATCACAAAGTTGTTTAGCTAAGTTTTTATTTTTTTAAATACCAACAAAACATCTCATGAAGCGTTGCAAACCTTTAGCATGAATATGCATATTCCGCACGAGTAGTGTTCATTTCCTCGCATCGCATGTTTAATTCACCTCGCGGTTTAACGCACCTAATAGCCGCGCCCCTAACGCACAATTACGTTCATGAGTAAGTGTCCTAGCTTGCATCACCCTCGGGAAAAACCCTCCACTTACCAGCACCACAATGCACCCACCGGTTCTCGTCTTGTTTTGCCGTAAACGAGTAGGCAGGTGGTACCCAAGTATTTGCTAGGAACGACCTCCTTTTTAAGGGGCGATATTTTACTGTATCATATTTAGTATTTTCCGCAATGAAATTCCAGCGCAAAGAGAACGTGGTACACATGTAATAACAATTTTACCTCTGCATCAAAATTTATGCTTTTTAGCCACACGTGGGAATATGGATGGATAAAATCGTGGAAGCTAGTGGGTTTTTACGGAGCTGGATGAGGAGTGAGTTCATATAACTCATAGCTATCTCTTACCTAACAGAAATATCCCACACTCTTGGTACGTGTGTCATGTATTGGGTTTCTATTTTCTAAAAAAGCGAAACATGATCCAAGGTTGTGAATATTTTAGTGTTATTACTTAATCCGAATAGTAATAAACCAATCCAATCACCATTTAGGAAAATGGAACTGTGAATATGTCGCGAAGGTTCTGTTAACTGTTTTAAGCCGATGCCGTGGGCGAAGAAAATTGTCGATTTCTGGATAATTTTAGCTCATTCGGAAACAAGCGAAATGAAGATTCCATGAATACGAATTGTAACACTGAAAAATCTTACAAAATGGTTTACCTGTCAATCAATGTACCTACGCTAACGTCTCCAGAAGGAGAATCTTCTGCGGTGTTTTTAGAGGACGATGAAAGGTAGCATGATCAATATATGGCACTCCACGGGAGAAATTCCTGAAACAATTCGATTAAAATTGATATAGGAAGGAAACGGGTGAGGTCATTTAATTTTATAAAATTCAATACTTTATATAGGTAAGTACGGTTAGAGTAAGGTATTATCATTTCACCAGTTTTTGTTCGATGGTCACCAAATTTAGGATTTATCACTTATTTTAAATTCTAAACAATACTAGATATGGACGAAAGCGCTGCGACGACAATTAAAATGAAATGAATACGGTACTTATCTTGATTACGGATGGGTACCTCGTTCGCTACGGCAGCCATAGCAGGCGACAAAAGAGGATCGAATCAACAAGCGACACTAGTGGCACCTATCAATGACTTACAGAACTTCTTGACGAGCGACGCGAGAAGATTGAATTTGAGTACAAAAGTCGCTTGCAAAGCAGAAGAAAATGCGTCTTTCACAGTGCTCTAACGTGAAGGATATATATTTATTCTTCGCGCAAAGCGCATACAAAATCTAAATGAGAAACCAAGGCCACGGCAAGAAAAATATATTTTGTTGTAAAAAGATGATTTTATAAAGGAATTTCCCCTTCCATTTTATATTATTTTGCTTAATTTAGAAGAGAAAAATTTCGTTTGTTTAATAACTAGTGTTGAATGGAAAATAAAGTCAATCAGTACTTAAAGATACAAATATCTACCCGACCTCATTCTGACGCTGCTAAAAACTAAATTAAGGAGGTTCCTCTGCGAATCGGTGCATCAAAAGCCCGTGAAAGATCCATCTTGTTAAGTGTATGAAAGCCGATTCAAAATTCACTACCTCACGTAGTCACCTATAGTATTTGAAAAAGTGCATAATAACTTTGTGAATATATAGTATCGAATCACTCAGAGGAGGAAAACAATTTTTTATACTCTTAAGTGACTTATTTTGATCTCGGTTTGTGGTTGGAAAATCGTTACCACGTTTAACTTCTCCGGCAATAAATTTGAGCTGATCGCCATTATTTCGTGACCTGAAACATGTTCCATATTTTTAAATTTAGATTTTTAGATATTTAACGGACCATTCATCCATTTTTCCTATGCTAATTGTCGAGTATTCTACTGTTCCTGTCATTCGGATGACGTCTTGTACATAACGGGCACATTTAAGTCACAGGAACGTCCTACACGAAGTAGTACCATGTTTCAGGGGGCTAGTCAATAACTCACATAGTATTGAGGCCACTATGGTGGACCGGTTCCATAGAAATTTGGAGAGTTGGCAGTTCTCCATTTTAGTAATTATTAAATTTCACGGCTTATTTCAACACCTTACACCTTTCACAAGGGCATCGGAAAGGATCGAAAATAATGTATAAAGCATCCAAAATAGTCGTAAAATGAAATATTAACTGAGTAATAAGTTAATCTTCACAAAATGCTTACAGCGAAGGAAATAGGCACTATATTTACTTTAACCTATAGTAAATTAAAATTTATTTAATCTTTTTTATATTTTTTATTCGGATTATAGTGACGAAAAAATTAGTTGAAGACGATGTGGACTTTAAATGTTGACGAAAGATATGCCTCCGACGCCTTTCATTTATGATACCAATTTTTTTCAAATATTTTCTGAAATTCTCGTGACTGGTCCCATTCCAGCGCCTTCTGCCAACCCCCTCCCCAACCATCGCGTCGCGTCGTTGCAATTTGATTATTGGTTGACCTTTAGGGGCGTGGCCGCCAGAAGAACACAAGCCTTCTTATCTTTTTTGTCACATTTTCCACGAATAAAACTGAGTTGCATCACTCAGCTTTTCAGATGGAAAATCGAGTCAAAAAAACAGATGTGGCTTTTTACCCAGATGCCATTGGTTTCCTCAATGTCATTGCAACACCAAACAAATTTACAGCAATGTGGCGACACCAAGCGAGAGAATTTAAAGAGAAGATTTCCTTTCCTATTGAAGAGGTGAAGAAATATTTGCAGGGACACCAGTGCTCTTAATAGAAGATACTTCGAACGCAATTTGATTAACATTTTGTGATGAGGATATCAATATTGTAATTGATAATATGTTCATTAATAAGGTTTTGGAAAAAATCGTCACATGGATTAATAAATCTTCCCATAATTTGTTAATTCTTAAGCCACAACTTGTTTTTATCGAATTGGCGTCATAATTTGGTCCATAAATGTTTTTGAATTATTTTTTATTCAATGGGAATGAGTTTTCACCGCATATCTTCGAGTTAAAGCCGATTCGAAAATAAGTCGTAGCCTTCGTTTCGGGCCAAAAATATCGACTGAAATCAATGACTCTAGTTATACTCGAGGTGAAAAAACTTGCTGAATCTCCTTGTGTCGTATTGGCTATGCGATATTTGTACAACAAACTGAGCTTGTGGAATGCATGCATCACGCACCTCAATTACCAAGTGCATAAGCAGTGATACAGGTATGTCCAAAACGAAACTTCGAACTCAAATCTAGCGATATTCTCGGAGAATATTCTCCGTGGCTTATGAGTGATAGAAGTTTATATGGTTTTATGTAGCCGATACGTAGAATTATTGGCCCCAAAAAAGTCACCTTAATTAGTGACTCGACTATAAATCAAGATTAGGTTTTCATTGGACGAAAGAACGAAAAAGTCTAGACTTGAAACCGTTATGTATAAAATACAGTAAAAAAATATATATACATATATATACTAACGGTCCCTCTCCATTGTGAGCGTATCTGTAGTGAAGTGTATGCTTGTGAGGCATCGCCTCGTGACAAGCATTAGCGATTTATGCAAATGCATAATTAGCCGTAGTTACACTAATTTTAGTGTATAGTGTAATGCATTTTCCTGACTACACATAACCTTGGGCTAGCTTGCAGGGTATTATGTAGATGTAGATTATCATTACTAACTCTTCACATCGCTTGAAAGGTCCGGTATTATTTGGTTCTCTGCATGAAGATGTATCTCGTAGCATTCGTCAATTAATATTTATAGTAATTTTAAACACTATATATCTCTGTAGCAGTGTATTAAATGTTTGCATGTTCATTTTCGTAAAGCTCCCCCAATTTCTAGTTTGCCTGCGCTATGTTTACCGCCTCACGACAAACCTTAGCAATGTTTTGCTAATGCATGGTTAGTCGTAGTTACACTAACTTTAAGGTATAATGCATTGCATGTTGGTGACTGCTCACCCCCTGCCACACACCCTTGAGGTGGCTTGCAGGATATTATGTAGATGTATATATGGTAGTTAAGCCTGTGATCATGGAACACGTGAGGATACACGCGTTCTTTCGAAAGCCTCGTAAAAGTTGACAGTTGACTGAATACACGATACGTGTCGGATTCAGTAATCTAACTAGTTAAAGTAGTTCGCATAACTAATTCTTACCCTTATAATGGATTACCATGATAAAAAGCTTTTAATGCGATGGGGGAATTAGAATTTTAATATATTCTTCTTTATACTGAAGCCAAATACATTGAATTTTAGGCGCAGCGATGCCTTTCTTATTACTCTATTATACCTCAATTTCTCCCTCTGGTGATTTACATGCGGTGAGCCGTCCTTTGAAGAAATATAGAATGCCATTCCACCACGCTTTTCCCCACAACATATCCACAACAGAAAAGTTCCTACAACGACAAGGGTGGATTCTGATGTTCTTTATAATTAATCAAGATTCCATATGGTCAATATATCTATCATCCATTATTATGCCCGTCTAACCATCGCATGGCAAGCTTCCTTCGAGAATACGATATTAGAGTTCCTCGGGATTGGAAAATAAATTGATCCCTTTCATTCATCCGTTTGAGCCGTAGATCGCGGGCTCTCGACATTCTTGAACGCGACGAGGTTTTCACGCGATCGAATAAAACTACAGACATTTTTCCTCAAAATGGAGGAGTCTAGACTGAGTGGCCCTTTCATTCGAATGGTATTACTTTGAAATGAACGCTATGGATTTCTCAAGAAGCTTATATCCGTGCAAAGTTTTATTCCTATATTTTCTCCACCAGCCAATTTTTCTGTGCCTGACAGCATAAACTTAGTTCTTGAGCATAGCACAAAATGGAACGACGTGATGGGTATGTATTTATTTATAGGCATGAATGTTTAGAATGCATGGCACTTAGTATCAGTAACTATAGGTCTTACGTCATTTGGTAAAAACGACTGGAAGACATAAGCTGATTATACATAAGCAATTAAATCCCACTAAATTGTTGCCAAATTGTGGAGTAATTAATATTAATTTTGTTGCTTCAGATTTATTTGCAATGAACTCAATGGCAATAAAGTTTTTCGGGCCAGAGAAGTCGTCCATGCTCAAGACTTTTTTAATTTTTCATCCGGGTTAGATTCGTCCCCATCTAACGACCTTGCAGTTAAAATTAGCAAGGCAACATTTGAAGGAGCCAACTTTCAGCAATTCCCCGGATACAAAGCGAAGTAAATTCTTTATCATCCCAATGGGGACGTAATGTGGCTGTCAGTGAACCGAGGCGGGGTGGTTTCGGAAAATTCATCTATATCTACAAAATACCCTGCAAGCCACCTCAGGGGTGTGTGGCAGTAGTCACTAACATGCATTATACAATACCCTAAAGTTAGTGTAACTACGACTAATTATGCATTAGCATAAATCGCTAATGCTTGTCACGAGGTGAAGCCTCACAACCATATACTACACTACAGAGAGGAGTATAAGCTCACAATGGAGAGGGACCGTTAATATATATGTATTTTGCAACTACACAAATGGAAAGAGACTAAAGACTTATGTAGAAAACATGCACGGCGTGCTGTTAGTACTTGGTAACAGATAAGAATTCATGTATTAGGGAGTAATACTACTACTAAGAGCTACACTACCTATCGACAAATCTAGATAAACGTCCCATTGGCAGCTGTTATGGTCCCTTATCGTTCGCGGGAAAAATTACATTTTAAATATGTCCGTTCTGCAGTCTAGTTTCCTAATTTTATTCTCATGATCTAATATACCGTAGTATGTCAGATATCGTAAAATATTATCAACTTTGTCAGAGAATAGACCGGTTTGGAACTTACATAATAGATTGACCCTAAATTTTAATCGTCGGTCTGAAAGCGTTTACCATCCCAAGCCATGTTTTATGTGGAATCGCAGTACCTTATTTCCCTATCTTCATGATGAATAAATTCCACCGGGTGACGCCTGAAACCGTTACCTCTATGAATGAATGGTTTTGAAATGAATAAGTTAAATCACACGGAAATGAGAGAATATCAAATTTTTTTCACCTTCTATAACCCGGGTAATTTTATAACCGAGAGAGAAGAGAAGAGAGAAATTAAGAGACTTGTTATCTGCTTATACGCTTTGTACAGAGAATTTCAGGGATTTAGTTTTTATCCTCTATGTCATATTGAATGCTTTCTTCCCCCAGAATTTCAATTCAACGGGTGCCTTCCGCTGGTAAAAAATATTTTGGTCGCCGTGCGGTCGACCGTTTTCTCAAGGAGACTATCTTTCGCTGAATTTTATCTCCTCGACTGAGCGCCTTCAGAATAAACAGCTGGATCGCGCCATCTTCTGGGTGGAAGGGCCGTCAAACCTCCCCACTTTCATATTTTATGCGTGCATTTAAACTCAAGAGGTGAACTTACTCGTATTGCCACTTCCCGCAACGGCAGCAGCGGCCCCGACTGCTGTGTCGAGGAGTACGGGCGCCGAACGGTATAGACTAGATCGGTGATGGATGAGTTGTGCGGAAGAAAATTCCGATGAGTATAGAGGAAGCGAAACATGGAGTCATTTCGCGGTAGAAAAATTAACAGGGTACAGGGGTGGTGAAACATGGTGACGGTTTCGTAGAAGGCGCTTTTCCTCTGATCGGTCCTCTTTCGTCGGCCCCGGTGTCGACTGGGTGTTCTCGCCTGCTATATCGGGGGTTGCTGGTTCGACTCCCGCCTGAGGGGATTTTTCACCACTCAGGGTCTTTGTGATCGTCCGTTGTAATTTGCCAAAACACCCGATCTAAAAAGCCAGTAAAGATTGTTTCCGGGAGTGTGGAAATGAATAAATTACCTACAAACTTGTTTAGCACGGGTAGTAAGGTAGTCTCCGGATTTGACTACCATGGTTCCCGCAAGGTCGCAAACCTTCGTTGCCAACTTAAAAAAAACACTCGACCAATCATTACTTATACTATTAAAAATACTTAACCTGCCATTCACATCGGCTTTATAGCTCTCCATGGCTCTTAATCCAATTGTTTAGATGGGCTTCTCCGATGGGTTGCGAGCAATATCAACGTATTTTGACTCGGATTTGCTTGGATCGTGAACATTGCCTCGAAACGCACTGCTGATACTTTCCCGCCCTCTCATGTTAATATTAAGTTATGTTGGCAGCGTTGCCTACCACGGGCTTTCCTCTTCCCTACTCTCTCTTGCCGACCCCTGCCACACGAGTATTCACCTCCTTGACGTCACGTTTCGTGCAGGCGACTGCCATCAAGTTTCGCAAACCCGAAATACATGCTGATTTCGTTTTATTTGCTCTTTCTAGCGCCAATACATCTCAGCCACTTATCAGACAATATTTTTTCGCCAAGTTATCCCTACCGAGGAATTCTCATACGTCACGAATCATATAACTTCTAATTCGAAGGTCGTTTATTACTCGGTTTTCAGCTTGTGCTGGTTGGGTGAGCTGGGTGGCGAGGAGGACGAACGAGGAGGTATTGGATATGGTTGGAGAGGAGGGGAAGCTAGTGGTGGAGGTTCGCAGAAGGCAGAAAAGATACTTGGAGGATGCTTTGAAAGGAGAGGGAATTTTGAAGAGGTTGATAGACGGGAGGACAGTGGGGAAGCGTGGAAGAGGAAGGAAGAGGATAGGAATTCTAAAAGAAATAAGAGGAGGAAGAAGATATGAGGGATTCAAAGAGGGGTCTAATGGCGGGCCATCCTTAGGAGGGAAAGCGAGACAATGTCTATGAAATTGGGATGCAGAATGGGGACTGTCAAAGAATCTACCAATCAGCTGGTAGGATACTCAAATGAAAATCTAAGCCTAACGTGTATCCTGCGAGTCTCTAGCGCAGGGGTTCTTAAAGGGTGTACCTCGGCACGCTAGTGTGCCGCAAATTTTTGGACTGTGGCAAGAAAAAAATTAATGGGAAAGTGCGAACACATAAAAACAGGCTTGTGTATTACATATCGTATTTCGGTGGTGTTATTTAATAATCTTAGAGAACTGAAAATATTTAAATGGAAACTCGAAAATTATGAACACTCTTCAATTATATTGCACTCTTTTTGCAGTTTAGTGTGAGTAGTGTGGTTGCTTCTACATTACGGATGTGCCAGTCGGTTACCATCTTGTCGTGGTGGCTAAGTAACTGTCGTGATTCTTAGATCGATGCTGATGGGAGCAACAGCTCCTGGCAGGGCCATCCGTGCCAGTAAGGTCGAGGGAGAGTAGTGAAGCCAAGAGTAACCCAGGGGCGGTTACCCCGAAAAAATGCCAAAATGGAAGGGGATGAAGGGACTTCAAATACGGTGCAGAGATTCAGAACCCCAGTACCGACAGGAAGACAAGAGTGGGAGGGTGCTAAAAGGAGAGGAGAGCTGGAACCTAGTGGAAAGATATGCCCAAAGCATATTGAAAGCAAACAGCTTGGCAGGCACACCTTGACCATCTCGACGAAATGGCCAGAAAAAAATATGGACACAGTATACCCAGCGGAATAGTGTAAAAAGGTCTAGCACGAAGTAATGTGACAAACTGTAACGAGCAAGTATCCAGGGAGAATGGGGAGGTGTTTCAGTTGGTAGTCCGGAAACGCGAGTCCGACAATCAGTCCGTAAATGCATTTCACCCCTCAAAAAAAGATTAAGGATGTGCTATTATATTCCGCACGGCGAAATAGAGTGCCGCACACCAAACGTTTGAGATCCCCTGCTCTATCGGCTCCGTACAATTGGCAAGAGAGGAAGGGTGGTGAAAGTCCATATTCTTATATCATGGACTCCACTATGGGTTGAGCCGGAAGGTGACTGGAATGCGATGACGCTGGGTGTCCAACGCGAAACAGAGGGCAGCCTGATGGTGGAGGGGGAGTGCGGGAGTTTGGCTGTAACCATGGTAACCACCGGTGGTTACGGTTTGGCAAGGGTATTGCCAGGAGGGTTCTCTGAAGTGCCCAAGTTGGCTGAAGAGGGGAGTTGAAGAGGTGTGTGTCCGTGAAGGGGAATACATTTATCAAATTCGTATGCCAAGCGTGTCCGTGGAGGAGACAGGTGCATAATCGATCTAATTAACCGAGCGACAGGGTACAAACATGGCGGCTTTGTCTTGGAACCAAGCTGGGAACGCCAAAAAAACGTGGATGCAGGCACTTCTCGAATGTACCTTCGAACTTGTTGTTTTTAAAGATCACCGCCATGAGTACCTACCCGCTTAAACTCCTGCGTGAGGATTCACAATTTAAATTATGCTGGCACATATTTTTTTTGTTTTGGTGCCAACTATGATAGTCTGCGGCTGTGGTTTTTTTGTAATGATTGGGATGTTTATAACTATTTAGTGAATCATTGCCTGCTGACAGCTATTGTTAATTACAAATTTTTATGTGACAAAAGTTGTATTGGTGCTTAGAAAAGTTATCAATATATTTGTGAATGTCAGTAACTTACCAAGGTATGTTCTATGCATATATTTTATTGTTTTTTGTTTTGATTGAGCAATTCTGAATGGCATGCTTGTTTCTCCATGTTAGCCCTGATGATGATTAGAAATAAATCGAAACTTCGGCAAAGGCACCATTCACTACTAGGACCAAAATCCTCAAAAAAGAATATATTCCCATTTTTGTTATAATTTTGTTGTTTTCCTTACAAAACCATTTATTGCAAATATCAAAGTATTGAGCACATTTTAATATATTTTTAGTAAGTCAAAAATAAACTCATGGGCCGTATTTCATTTAAATGCGTCTGTTTATGCCCTGGAAATCACTGTAAAGGCAGTAATGGAAATAATAATATAATTCTATTTTTAATTTTTTTTTAAATTAGAGCATGCTATGACCAGAGTTCTCGGATCAGTATTCAAAATTGAGACAAAACTGCACTGAAGCATGTTTTTTTAAAATAATGGACTCTGCGTGACACCTTGAAAATCCTAATCAAAATTTAAAATCATAATTAATTTATTGCATCGCGTTAGGAAGAAAAGATGTACATATGTAGTCGAATTAGTACGAAATATCTATCATGTTCCGCATGAATACATGTTAAAATAGCGTTGAATTGCCAAAAAATCATAATCGGTATGATGCAATTTTTTCACTTTTTCCATAGATATCAGCATAGAATAATAAGGGTAGGACTCTGTTATATCCCTTATGAGAATACGCATGCGAAATTTAACGCAAATCTGTACATAAGCAAAAGTTGCTTCAACCTCCTTAACTCAACCTTCAACCCTTCTTTGGCTCTTAAAATGACTCTCAATCCAATTGTTCAGATGGGCTTTTCCAATGGGTTGCAAACAATATCAGCGTTTTTTGATAGGTACCTAATGAATTATTTGGATCATATATAAAGATTACCACCCCAAGATCGTAAACATTTTCGTGATAAAACTTCATACACATTTCCGTTCACTCAAATTGAATGCAATTATGCTGGCAGTGTTTCCTATTCTAAGTTGTCCACTCCCCTCCGCTTTTCAGCAGACCACTTCAACACGAACTTTGCCCTCCTTAAAGTCACGCTGCGTGCTTGTGAATGCCACCAAGTTTCGTTACTGCTATAATAGGTAGGTTTGCCGACACCAATTTTTATCCACCATTCCATTTTTCCTGTAATTCCTCCATTAACAAACCTCCAAAAATAACCTCATTGTGAAAAATGACCTTAGATCACATTAATGTGCCGAAATAACCAAACCAAACTGCTTTTCACTCAACAATTTGAGCTTAGTACTTTTTTTAAGGTTACCACCATGAGTACCCATTTGGAAGTGTGGATAACTCATAAGATTACAAAAAAAATTATAGCTCCGTCACGCAATTATTGCGAAAATCCCGCATGACTAAAGTAATAGTTTGACACCGCATTGCATGTGAAGTCTCCATTATACACACGTTACTTAATAGTGTATTTAGTCAAAATAAAAATAATGCATTCTTGGTGAGGAGTCACATTATTCCACACTCTGTTGAGGTGGCTTTCAGTGTACATTTCTAGATATAGTACACGTGTGTATATTGATTTGTATCATGGAAACCATGTATATTCGAATAAGGCAACCGAAAAACGGTGAAATAGCATATTGAAACATTGAAATTACACTAACAACTCTTACTGCCCATTAATGTATTCATCACTAAACCGATACATTTTGATTAGTATGTGCTATCATAAGTCACAGAAATACTGGTATTTATAACATTTAAACTTATGGTAACGGTGAAAAACTTTAACGATAGAACTTCTCGTTCGTCCTTCTGGGCTTTGATGGTTTTTTTATGGCTGGTTCTACACACGCCTACACCGAAAGCGTGTGTTTTAGGTAGATTTCGAAGAAAAGCTACTAATACTAGTAGTTACCATTGTGTTACTTCCAAAATTGTCTTCATAGTTTTACGTTACATGGTCAGTAAACCCCAAAACCATCACTAACTCAACAGTTTGTATACAACCATATACAATCACCTTTTTTCAGCCACGATAACTGCTGTAATTTTGCAAAAATAACTTCCAGACAGATAAATAAAATATGAAGGTGAAAAATCTTCGTCAGATTCGTTGATAGGGAAAATCGGATCAAAGGGGTGGAAAATGGGAATGTTTTTTTTTAGGAACTGAAAAATTACTATAACTTCCTTAATATTAAATATATGTATAATATTCATTCAAAGTTATTGTAGATCTTCTTCATATTATCTTAAACTTTTGTCTGAAACAACTTTTGATACGACTAACCTGTGCCGATAGGCCGGGTCTAAAGAGATTTTTTTATTACAAACGGCTAACGCTTCTGCGATTCAATGGCGCAACACTACTCTTGTAAAATATACCTATCATAGAAAGGATAGCGTGGCTGAGGACAGATTTTATAATTCCTCATTAACCTTAACTAGAAGTTGACGAAAACCTTATATAACTCTGATGTCTACCAATGCCCCTCCACAATAAAAACCTTCCTACTCGTTTCACGGTATTTTGAAAGTTCAATAGCGCATGTCACAAAATCGTCCACTGTGCAGTGCCATGAACTTTTGCGAGAGCAATAGCTTGCGCCCTTTCTTTCGGGTAAGTTGTCTTTCAAAAAAGCACACTTCACTAAGTCACTGTTAACACGTTCCTTTTTCCTTTCCATTCCAGATGCCTGACGGTGACGTCACAATCAAGGAATCGGAAAGGCGCGTTTACACGGTATATTTTCCGTTCCATTCCAGGGCAAGAAAAAAGTGACAATCAGGCAGCGAAATTGCCTTTTCAAACATCAATGAATAAAAGACAAATTTATGCTAACAATGTATGACGAGGCATCATGGTTTTCTCATGAAAACAGCAGTGATACTATTCATAAATGCAAAAATGAAGTAGGCATATGAACAATATTTGTTTGAGTAGAGATTTCTTTTTATTTCATAGAGTTAAACTGTCATGCAAAAATGAAGTGTACATACGAGCAATATTTTTTTGAAAAGGGATTTCTTTATATTTATAAAGTTTAACTATCATCTTCCATCGCCAAGGATAATACTGCGCCCACTATGTCAGTGTAAGGTGGATGGTCAACCGACAAAACATTCACGTATATATTTCTATCCTTCGTCGACTCTGGATTAAATATACAATGGTGCGTAATATAAGAATCAATTGTTCAAACGAAATAAACTAAAAATGTCGATATTGAAATGGTGGACTGTAAATCTTACCGCCATCCAATTTATCCAGCTAATTGAGTCCCTTCAGTTACACGATCCTCACCGTTATCACGACATGATCACGATCATCACCATTAACAAACTGATTGTTTTCGAATTCTTGCGATAAGCTGCAGAATTATCTCAACTTTCAGCCAATCAGCGCTTTCCAGTCCGCAGCAGAATAGAACGCCCGGCTATTCCTTTCAAGTCGCTTTCAAGCATGCCCGCCGGCCAGCTTACACAATTGCGCATGAGCAGAACGCGTCACAGGACAGGACTTGAAAGGAACGCGTGAACAATGACTAAGCAAGCACTTGCCGTGACCAATATTTCCATCGTTCCGGCCTTGAAGCCCTCTCTCGTGTGTTGAAGATAAACAATAATCGCTTTCTCGGCTTTATCGAAAAGGTCGTTGAGGTCGGTGTATAAGGAGAAGACCTCGAAGAATGCGGGATTTTCTCGGCGATGCTTCGCGTTGCTGACCGCGATTTTGTGGTAGACTACAAAAACAGGTCGGAACAACTACTCAAAACCGGGAGCATACATTTTTTGGCATTTTAACGAGAGAGAGAGATATTTTGACAAGTTTATGCGAGCCACCTCTCTTGAAAACATATTACGGCCATCACAAATAATGCAACGTTCACAGGTTCATCTTTGTTTCAGCAGTGTTATGCATCCGAAACTTATTTTCCTTTTTCGCTATTAAACTGTTCATTTGAAATAGGAATATCAAATACGCGTGATAATCGTCAGAAATATAAATTTATTTTCAAAAAATACATAAAGTGCGTATGTTATCACAAATTAATGTTATATTAGCGTTTTAGCTAAAATTTTCAAATTCAATATCAGCAGCTACAAAATTCTCAAAATTTTCCCATCCAAAACCGTCCAGCAGTGGAGAGTTCCAAGGTCGAATCCTGGTCAAGTCAAATGGTTTTTTCGTGGCATATGTCTACCTATTTGGTCTATAACATCAAAAACGAATGTAGACCTCCTCTTAAATTATAGAGCTAATTATAAAAAGGTAATATTCTAATTCACTACAATCTTTCACATACATGAACATATTCATTTACAGATATACCAACCATGGTCTTTAAAATGTGTTAACAAAGGTTAATAGCTGAACTAACACTGGAATAAAGGTACAACAGTGATAAAAATTGATATTAACCTCCAACTGATTCTCCTCTGAACCAGTTTTCTTATTGTCACATTCCCATTCTCTTTTGCGTTTCATTTTTAAGTGCTACAGCATATTAGAAGTATTTCCTTTACATTTTAATAATTCCTTGCACAAGAGACACTGAACATCGCCACGAGTTTGTTTAAAAAAAACTCCATGCCTTACTCTTCGGTAGCGAACATGATGCAAATCACATGCTAATACAAATAGCGTGCTTCACAACGTTGCAATGGTTGCAATGCTTATTCAACTTATTCTATTATTATTCCTGTTAAAGCTGATCGTTTTTATTGGTTGTGATTCACTCCAAACAAATGAAGGACATAGGTAATATAACGCATTCATTTAAATAAAAAAGAAATGATTCTTAACTCTTCCATCTTACAAATACTTAATTCTTCGATTGATTATTGAAAACTCGATTGATCATTCAATTAATTGGTTACTTTTTATCATATGATTAATCCATTAACTGAAATAAATAATCGATCGTTTCCACGGAACGATTAATTGTTGCCATCTCTAGTCACATCCATTCTCAGCATTCCACTTCTGTCAACCGTCTTGTGACGGCCACAACTTTTTTAATTCGCCAATCATGCGTGTCAATGATGTCAATTTATACCGCTTCGAATGCTGTAATAGGGGTTGTAAGAAGGTGTACAAGATTTTTGTTCAGTCACTTCAATTTTTTTATCTTTCAATAGTGGACTTTACCTAAAAGCGCTAGAAACTACCTACTAATACTGTGAAAACACACTTAGTTCATTCATTTTTGTGACCGTGAATTTCCACGAAGTGCAGCCTTAAAACGGTAGGGTTGATTAAAATAAATTTGTCGGTTGCTCCGTCTTAACTATATTGAACTAACACACTTTGCCACAAAATGTATGAAAGAGAAAAAAGCTAATAAATCAAATACGACGATGGATTGGTGCATAAATTACCTGCCTAAATTTCTATTTAATCATTGAAAAATACTCCTCCTATTAGAACAGTTTATCGCAAAACTGGCACTTATATGGAACTGAATTAAAGCATAATTTCTAATGATTCACCCTTTTTTGCCTTTAAGATGGTTTAAGCGAGATAGTACCGTAGTCATAATGGAGACCATATCCAAATTTTATTTTTTTATTTTAGCGTCTGTAAGAAGCATGAAATAAATATGAAAGTATCAATAGCGCAATGATATAGTAAAAAAATGACCAAAATACTCAGTAACTAAATAAATAACGCTAAATAAGTTTCTAACATGACTAATTTTTTTCCCGCCGTACGGCTGAAAACCCTTCAAAACAGAAGTTTTTTTGCGATTCTGTAAAAATTACTGCAGTGAGTAATAGATTATTTTTTATAAATAGTAGAGAAAACATGCAATCTACACACCGTTAGTTTTATGACGAAATATAGGTGCTATAAGTTCCTAATTTTTTAATTATTCTCCCTTCTGGAGCGAATAGCCGTAATCTATCCCTTATAAAACAGCTTACTTTTTCAGGCAAATTGCTCGAAAAGTAGTTCGGCAAAAGGTTGATATTTTGATACCATTTGAGTTTTTTCTTTCAAATGAGGCCAAATTCATCAAATTCTAGGTGAAGTGATTTTTCGCTCAAACTACTTTCATGTCATTACACTCAAGGTTTAATTATTGACAAAATAGCGTTGCGAGAAGAGACAGGAATTAGTTGACAAAATATCAGTCTGAGACACGTTTTTTGCTATCGTGCCACGAACGTGTAGAGCTAAATGACAATAAATTTCCAATCATTGCGTTTACACAAATGATTGGCACGCAGTCACGCTCACGGGTGCGAAGTTATACACCAAAAACGGTGAAAACTAAATGACTTAAATTTGGCAACAGCCTGGCACGATGGAAACATAGGTTCCCGATCAATCAATCACCGAAGTCAAGCATAGTTGGGCTTGGATCGAATTAGTAGGGGTGATCCTCCGATTCGTCCGAGTGCCCCTGTCTGCGCGTGGCAGACAGTACATGCGAAATGACCTTAGCCGTCGAAGCACGTTAAACGAAAATACTACTGCTACTGACTTAAATTTCATTTTACGGAGGGACTTCCTTGAACGTCGTTCCACTTCGCGGCAGTGAAATGGGACCTCCAGTTGCCCCACGTGTCATTCACTCACGAAAGCAAAAACCAAAACAAATCTATTTGCTCGCCCGGAACGTGCGTGAGTCACTCCCGTCTGCAAACAGTGAGGTTCATTCGTCAAACTCTCAAAGTGAAATGAGTCCCTCACGTCCTTCTTTATCTTCTTTTTCATATCGCTGCGGCCTTATCCTCAACCGTGAACCGATAAGTACTATCACCATCTGTTGTCCTAAAAAACACTGTCCACATGAAAAGGTTCCCTACACTGCGGCTGTGTGAGTCAAAACAATTACTCCATTCCGCCTTTATGTTTCTATTGTTAGAAAACAACTGCTTCTACTTATAAAATTCATTAGCTAATAGAAAACAAAATTATAATATAGAATATGCAGATAAGTCGACAAATATATGTTTATGTACTTTTTTCCCTCCCTCAGGAGCCAACTACAGCGCCATTTCTACTAAACTAACGCATTTTTATTTCAATTATTCCAGTATTTTGCCAAACCTAGATGAATAGGTGTCTTAAATTTATCACCCTCCAATTTACTGGAATAATACGCTTCTTATAGTGCAACACATGTAATGCAATGCACTGCAACATGCAATTCAATGCACTGCAACATGCAATTTATAATTCATATAAAATCACTTTTTCTTCCTGGGATACGCCCATTCTTGCTTTGAACTCCGTATGAATTCAAGTAGAGTTTGCGAAAAAAAAATCTTGTTGAAAGGAATGATCTCGCTTCCACATGCGGGAATGAGTGTGAATTAATTGTCATTTAGAGATTTTGCGGTGGAACCAGTTGGAGCGAGATTTTTCCCAGTCATAATAAAGTCCATGATTGAATATTTTTCGTTAAAGAAGTATTTAATCAGAACATCTCATTAAGTAACTAAAGACGCATATTTGAGGATTTTTTCTAAACTTCTTTCTTTCATACCGTACACTGAAAACTTCATCACAACTGAAGGTTTTTTTTTAGATTTTATAAGGGACTCACGCCGGTAGAAAATAGGAAATGTGGTAAAATGCGGATATTTATAAAATTAATTAATATATAGACAAAATATAATAACAAAAGTCAATGCCTGGGGGGGTCAGTTGCTTCTGTTGCCATTTTCTTCGTATATCACACATATAACAGGAAAATCCACAAATTTTCAGTTTTGGTCCAGCTGAATTGTAAATTTTAAATTTACAGTTTTTCCTTTGAAACGCCAGCGCTAACCAACGTAAGATAGGTTGCGTTAGAAACTACTTGTTACGGCTGTACGGAAGTGCCTTTTCACGGCATTTTGGGCCTACAGACTTATACTGTGTACGTCGCGGTCGGTACGTCCGGGTGGTGTGTAAACGGAACATTAGAAACTCCCTAAGCAGAGACAAGGGAGTGTAGAAACAAATCAATTAGAGGATTGCAGATGGAAATATTCCCCTAAGTCTTTGCTCCCGCTTAGGTTATTCGGAGGAGGCGACAGATAGCCGCTAAGAATATAAAGGTCATGAGGTATGAACTATCAAAGGAATAAAAATATCCCTCTGAGATATCTCCCTCACATCTGGGATTCAAACCTGGGCCCCACGGGATGTGATGCCACCACTCTAGTCACCACTACCACTGGCGCGGTTATAATATCTAGAGTATTACGTTGGTAGGAGCGATCTTTGTTTATGTGCAGATTTGCGCAAAACTTTGCATACGCATTCTCCCTTGTGACATCTACATATAAAAGTGAAAAAATGGCATCGTATCGATTCTGTTTTTTGGCAATTCTATGGTACTTTAACACGTAGCTTCATGGCACATGACATATATTTCGTAATAGTTCTAAATATAAGTACAGATTTTATTCTACACGCGAAATAATACATTTATTATTATAATAAGTGCTACTGACAAATATAAATGTGTACACGCCGAGTCCGACGTACGAAAAAAATATATTTTAGTATAATTTAGTCTAAATTACGAATACCGCACCGAAAACTCTGATCATAACATGCTTTCAAGCAAGGAAAAAAAATGTAAAATATAGTTCTTAGATCATTTCCATTACTGTCTCCATGGTAGGTACTTCCCAGCGCATTAACAGACAAACTTTAATTAAATGCGGTCCAAGCATAATTTTTCGACTTACTGAAAAAATCATTAAAACGTGCACTCAATGACCCACGGGTACCACTCCAGCCAACTTTCACAGATTTGTCAGTAATTACAGCGTATCACTAAAAAATAAACTAATTTGAAATTTAGGTGATTCCACCATAAGATGATCGCATTTCATATTTTCAATTAATATCCTGGCTAAAAATAGATAAAAATGTCCTCTGTTTAGTAGGTATAAAAAACAATATTCTACCTACCCACATTATTTCTTTTGCAAAATGAGCTTGAAACAACATGTTTTTAAAAGTGAGAATGGTTAAAAATGTATTGATAAAAATAATACTTCTCGATTCCTAATACAAATGTCATTTCATTAAAAAAAACTGCAAAAGAATCGAATCCTCCCAAATAATAAATAGATTGATGATAAATCTTAGGTTCAAATCTATCTCAATTTTTGAGTTACTAGCAAATAACTACTAAAACAAAAGTCAAAATTCGTATATTCAATGGAAATGGAGTTACGGTCACTCTTATGCTTTATTACTTCTGTTCATTAAAAATATATCCGTTGAACAACCTGCAATTTACATGCATTAATTTTTTTTCTAACAGCTAAATAGTGTCGTTATTGAAAGCAACATTAAAAAAACAAAATAAAATAAAAAGGTGGAATTTAAAACTTGTTTTGACTCATACCGTCGCGGTGGTAGCACCTTAATGGATTGGCAAAGCATGACGTCACGAACAAATAGTCACCAAGGTATTCTTTTCCAAATATAAATATTGTTGGGAAAGTAATTTGGCATCAAAACTTTACCAGTCCATTAGAGCACTTAGTCCTAGCGCATGGTTCTTTTAGCTAGGTAAGAAAATTCCAACGCGATATGTATGTGTCAAAACAAATACTAAATTCCACCTTTTCGTATGCAATGCGTTAACAATACGAAAAAAAATTTGATGAAGGCTCTTCCCATACATTAGACCCAACTTCTGCGCCATTTTGAATCAACTAACTTATTTTCATTTCAGTTTATGTAGATATTCGAAAATATTTTTTTTAACTATGAAGGATTAGTTTCTTAAGTTTTTCAACATTCTATTACACGTGAGAAATTACTTCTTCTTTACATCTTTTCGCTAATACGGAATTTATATAGGCTATAAAAATATAATAATTTCACATGTTTCATCCATCGTCTCTATATTCACACCATTTTATTTTGAGTTCAACTCACCCAAAAAAATAGCGCGACAAGGTACGACGTTTTATTATAATTTCAAACAGAGAGTACGTTTTTTTGAGTGGCCACAATATATATAAAATTACATTTAAGTCACCTCACAGTGGAACCTTAATCGCTAAAAACGAGGCCGAACTCACATGTCAATCCGGCTAAATCAAAGTACTATCAAAAGATAGTTCGACTCACTTCACTCCATTTAGACGGCGCATAACCACCAAAAAGAATAGCAATTTCCATCCATTTCTGTGGTTCGTCACTTTCCTAATATAGTCCTTTTTCCTGTTTGACGCGCGTGTGTCATTCGAGTGGCAAGGTGCGAAAAATTGAATTCACTCGACGGAGCAGAAAATCCGGAAAGAAAGACCGGTTCAACAGGGTGGTCGTATTGGGGGGGGAGCCCCCAAACACGCGAATTTTGCTGTCAGATAATCCCAGTGTGACAAGGTTGCATTATAATTCGCCACAAAACTTTCCCTATTAATGTTGGTTCTCATAATATCGTTGGTTTTCCCAATGTTGTTAGTTTTCATAATATTGTTAGTTTTCCTAATATGTTTGGTTTTCTTAGTATTGCTGGTTTTTCCTGTCCGAAGACGTTTTCCGGCAAATTATATAATAAGGCTTAGCTGCATTCAAGATGAACAAAAGTAAAGAGATAAAAAAGCAAATGTGAAATAAAAATGGCAATATCAAGACGAAACTTTACTTACTTACTTACTCCTCGGCACTACAGCCCTTGTAGGGCCTTGGCCTCTCTGACAATGTTAACCCAGACGTCACGATATCCTGCATGAGTTCTCCATCTTCTTATTCTCATCTTTCTTAGATCATCTTCTACATCATCCAACCATCTTTTCCGAGGTCTTCCTCTCAATCTTCTGCCACCAGGATGTCCAAGGTATATCTTTTTCACCATCCTATCCTCAGGCATTCTCTCAACATGCCCTAATCACCTTATCCTGTTGCTCTTAATTTCTGCCACTATGTTAGGATGATTGTAGAGTTCCTCCAGTTCTCTATTCCTCCGTATTCTCCACTGTCCGTCTTCCTTCACTGCACCAAAAATCTTTCTTAGCACTTTCCTTTCCCATCTTTTTTTACGACTAAACTTTACGCGCCGAAAATAGAAAAAAAGATACTATAGGTAATTAAGTACGCTGGGTCTACACAAGCGCCTAAAGTCCACATTATGCAACAAGCCACTTTAAAGTAGAAATGTAGATGTGTGCAGCTCACTTTAAGTGCCTTCCGCTTAAGGTGACCATTACAGCACCTAATTAAAGTAAGTCAAATTTTGCCAAGAAATATGTCCTTCAGCGCAATGCCTTCTACTTTTCTACTCACTTTTTATTTGTTATAAAATGTAAATAAAGATTTTTCAACGTCACTGTTGCATTAATGGCAAGAATTGTATGTAACTAGCAACTCTCTGGACTTATTCACTAGTAGAAAAACAGTTCTCCGTTAACGATACTCGACATCGGTTGCGATCGAAAATAGGTTCTTAATTGACTCTTCCATATTCATAATAATGTTTTGAAACCCAGACGTGATTTTCATCTTCAATGGGGGTATAAAGAAGCAAAATATCTAGATAAATGTTACCCTTTGGACAAACAAATTTTTAAAAACCTCGAATCCCGCGACTGTAATAAATATTTCACATTTATGCCTTTTGAAAATTGTGTTGGCGGAATGCCTCTCTGACTTTAACCCACTGAACAATTGTCATGCGCTAATTAGGCTATTGGTGGTATACGCTATTAGGCTATTTTCCATTGTTACTTCAGGTATAAATCATTAATTATCAGCACTACTAGTCTAACACTGAATTTGCTTATTATAATCATTAGAAATGCACTTCACAATTTTCGTGAAAGTAATAATTGCATGGGCAACCAGTTTAATTCACACTTTAAAATTAAGACTTCATTTATATTGGATCGATTTACAGTGTACACAGAGCTTCAAAGAATGCTCCCAGCCTTAAAATAACATCTGACGAATTCCTAACAAAGTATTTCATCCGAAGGGAGGATAATCAACAACGTAACGTTTTTGACGTTTCATTTCGGCATGAATTCACATCAAAGCCCTGAAACTTATTAATTACGTGCTGCTAACCGTTCATCTACTCCTTCAATCATATTTTACATCAGATAATTCGATGAAGACAATAACATAAACCTCGGATAATGGAGAGTACATGCATTTTTATAATTTTCTTAGTTGCATGCAGATACGTGCCAAGGAGCTTAAAATACCTTTTTTAAGCTCCTAGATCAGATCCTTCAATGTTTTCTATCAAGTTTGTTATATTAATCCACAATTGTTTAGTTTCATTGTTATTAGTTCTTATTTCTGAGCAATCGTGCTGCTGCAGTCAATTTTAAGCTCCCTTAAAAGTGCATGAGTAGAGAGCATACTACATTTAAAGAGCATCTAAAGTGAAGTCACTTAAAGTGAGCCTGTAATGTAGACCCGGCAATAGCCCGAAATGTTTTATAAAAGCATAGGAATGTCATCAGTGAAAGCAGTAGTTTTTTAACACAGCGAACAAAAAGGTGACATTTAGTATTTATTTTGACTTATGCAGTCGCTTAGGAACCGCCGTAAGCATTAGATTTTTTCAGTAAATGAGATATTACGACAATGAAAATAACTAAGAAGACAATGGCGGGTGCAGGGACAAAAACTTCCCCGTTATTACCAACGAAAATCGTGGTTATAAATACGAAATAGACTCGGATACGAACACAATCAAATATTACAGATTGTGTAGCAATCATACTTAGAACTTATGACCTTTCAATTGCATACAACTCTCTGTTCTACCGGCTAACTCGTATTCCCGAAAAGCTCAATGGGAACCGTGACTGAGTACAGAAACTTCTCTCAACCCCATCTACTCAGGGGAAATGCCACCATTATTTTCAAGGGTACCTTCTTAAAGGTCTCCAAACAGAGTTGGGTGCCAAGAAAAAAAGACGCCGCGGTTTTTCCGAGTGAAAAATGTCTAAGCTGCCTCAAAAAATTACAAAAATGTTATCAGGGTTTATGAATTTTTAAGTCTCTGATTTTGTGCCGGGAAACAGGAAATGATTACCGAACTAGATACGTTTGAAATTTTAATTATCATCTGGAATAGATCCAGGTTATTTTATGGAGGAATTAGAATAACATAGCTTCTACTTTTCAGATTCCTGGAGAGCTTAATTCGTAGACGTGGTAGGGATCAATTTTTTTCATTTTGATATACTACAATGTAGAAATTATTTTTTTAAATACTTTTTTCTCTAATGTTCCTTCTTGGTCTATGGTCCTTTTTAAAAAATAATAATTGATATTTTTCTTTTTTATTTGTTCCTTTGATCATTTAAAGTTTAATATTTGTTACGCAGAATGCTACTTTTGTGAAAAGTTTAGCCATATTTTACTGACTTATTTCACTGACAGCCTTATTTGACTGACCTTTTCAATTTGCTGCCCATTAATTTTGGAGGACAGTAGTGTTTATTTGGCGAATTATAAAGTTCTCATTTTTCTTTCAAAAATGAATCGTTTTCACTCTTTTTGGATTTCTTATTTGAGCATATTATCTAATTTACATGAGTATATTTCGTTGAGGGTAAATTTGAGTTTAAGGTAATCCATCAAAACAATCGTTACCCCAGAGACAGTCTTGCCTGACAATTTCCCCAACCTCTAGAAGTAATCTCCAACCGATAAATCGCAGGTGAAAGATGCTGTCACTTCAATACGTACAACGGCAGCAAGAGGAGAGGAAATTTCTTTTGAAGGAGGTAGTTTGCAGGATTCTTTTCACTTTGAAAAATGGCCATTGCCATTGCCTACACCCCTTTATAACTTCAAATTAGTAAAAATAAGCTCGCCTAGACCGAAAAATAGTTTCTGCGCAGCTGCTGTGAACTTTCAACAAGCTACTTAATTTTCAGTACATTTTAAATCCCTTTAAAACTTTTTTTACTTCATATTTACCTTCCTGCCGTACAGACAGCGTTACACAGATGTTAAAGTAATTAGGCTGGGAGCCGCTAGAGACTCGGAGGATGCGCGCTAGGCTTAGATTGCTTGAACAATTGAGAATATGGAATCGGCCATAATTCCATCTTCACATCACCATTGTGTTGTACAATTTTATATGTTTCCTATCCTCTTTCTTTCACCACCTGTTTGAACGAAATATTTATGGTGACCTAACACCCCCCGCAACACGCCTATTGAGGCGGCTTGCGGGGTAGTATGTTGACGTAGAAGAGTACCCAGCAGATCTATCAGTGACTCATGTTTAATTAAAATTATACCGTAGTATTTTCCACACTGAATTATAGTCCCACGAAGAGTTCAGAAGTCATTGCCATTATCAACCTTGATAACAAAATACTAAGCTAAGGTTTTTATTAATCATGACTTGGTTCCACAAAGTTATACCTGAAAAAAGTGTTTAGCAGAGAAAGCTACCTTTTCTTCCGAACGCCTGAAGAAGATGTTTGAGATTTGTTCCGGAATGTTTAGTACCACAACAGAGTAAAATCTGTGCCATATCCATAATTAATGAACAAAATTGAATAATTTATATCTATCGATTTTTACAATGAATGTGGCATATTATGCAGTACTCCGCGAGCGGCCACAATGGCGTGTGGCGCGATTTTTCAAGTCCCCAGCAATTGAAGGTCATTTGAAAGGCAAATACGTAATATTTCATGCTTATTAATTATAGACGTTTTAACGGTTGCCATTATAGAGTAGAATACTTGCTAACACGAAATGTACTCGGGAATGAGGATTTTTTTTACAATGGCGTGCCCTGAAGTCTTATCTCTGTTATCATCTCATTGTGGTTGTATTTGTAGATGTAGGACCTACATTGAATTTTGTTTCCTCTGTCATTTTTACTACTTCGTAAGAACATTCTTTCAAATATGTTTTTTTGCAGAATTAATAAAGCCTGCCGGTGATAAAATTGACTTATCCATTCATTCATTTTGAGCGTTTTGCTCTTGTAAAAGCTCTTGCAATTTCTAATCGGAAACAAAATTTGATGATACAAATATTAAATTTTATTCATATTCCTATTAACACTTTTCCCTAGTTTGTGTGACCATTATTTATAATTTAGTTTTCCAAAAGAAATAAAACCAGCAAGTGATAAAAATGAACTTCACATGCATTTATTAAGGTGGGTTAAAACTGACAAGTTTATTACGCAAGTCACTTGCAGCAAACGACTTTTGACGTGAATTGCAGGTATAAAAAGGCCTTTCAATTCCACTTGCATAACTTTTAAAAGTTTCGGCAAGTCGCTTGCAGAAGTGTATTGTTGCCAGCGTGAACGACAACCAATCTAGCTCTGCACTGACTAGTGAAAATTTATTCATCAGAGTAAAATATCCTCCGCATGTTCTTGCGAAAAAAATTTGCGGAAGTGACTTCCCAGTGTAAACTCACCCTAATGGATGTTGATGTGAATGATCCTGAGTTAAACCGAAGATTTAACTCTAACTTTAATTTAAACCTAAGATTTATCTACTAAATTCCTCATTTTTGCTATAATTGCTTAAAAGATTCTGCTTTCGACATTACCTATTACAAACCAAAAATGAGGTACAAAATATCCACATTTTTTCACGAATATATTTTTTATTATCACATTTTTCCAGCCATAGGAGCCGACTGCAGCGCCATTTTTAAGGAACTACCGCCTTTTGAATTCAATGATCGCAGTCATTAGCAACAACTAAAAAAAATAAGGTGTTAATATGCCTATGTTTTCTTTTATTCAATTTCTCGGGAGTTTTCCCATCTTACCCACAGTTTTCCGCGAAAATGGCACTTACACTCAATGTAAAAATACTATTTTTCCCTATGTTGTCCCTCTGTTCCAATTTAACACCATGCAATTTCAAGATCAATTTGCGATGAAAATAGCGTGGAAAGATTTTGTTGTTCACATTCAATGGACAAAACGTTTTCCTACAAGTAGCCAGAATGCATATGAAATGGCTTTTAAGTTAGTTCACGGTGGAACCACCTTAATTCACAACACTATCACTTGAGGGATTCAGTGCAATTTCGTACAAATATATTAAGCCTATCAGTGTTTCATGTAATTATCATTAATGTATAAAGATAATTTTCATAATTATATTTTCAAAAATGTAAATTTTACTTTTTTGTTTATTTATACATACTAACGTGTACTGCCAGTCATATCCATACTCAGTGTTCAACATCTGTAAACAGTCCCGCGACGGCCACACCTTCTTTATGGAATGTAAAATGTGCGTATCCTCAAAGGGGCATTGCATCAATAAAGAATCAATCCGAGTTGATCCTGTGCGTTATTCGTGCATAGCAAGAGGGCAGTGCGTTTCATTTGTTCACAAAAAGTCGAAGGTTTAGAAGATTCTCACAGCGAAGAGTCGATTCATGACGTGGGTGATTCTTCCTACAAAGGCATGCACGATGGTCAGTTGCCTCGTAAGGATCCGAAATATTATGTCCTATCCCTCCAAAACTGATGTTTCAAACACAATTTATAATTACCCATTCGTCAATAAAAATAAGCGAAAGCTTAAATGGAGTGCAGTGGAAACATCGAACATAAATAGGTCACGGAAAATGCTGCGCGCATACAAAAAAGCATGAATGCAAACACCTAAAAGATTTACTATCTGTTTGGACTTTCTCACTGTAAGCTGGCTCACGCTATCACCCGCTGCCCCGATATATTTGAGAAAAACATATAAGTAATGTGTGTCAACAGACGCCACTTCTGTACAACACAAGGGAGTGAACTAAATGGAAAAATCCGGGGCATGCTGAGTAAATAATGAGTAAGTTCAAAGAAGATTTAGAGTAAACTATCCGTTGAGGAGACTGAACAAAAGAGAAGGGATGAACTCATGGAATATTGACTTGATGGAAGCAACTTTTTGAAGGAAATTAAGGGAGGGTGAAGTCGATTATACTAATTGCAGAAAGTGAATTGAGGTGACTCAGATGCCATTTTATTCATATTCTAGCCAACCGTTGAGAAACTTGTCCTCTGTTTGATTAGAGCAGCAACATCCTACTTTTCCATGCTATTTTATTCTCGAAATTTAACTTGAAACTATATGGTTTTAAATGCAATAATTGGTTAAACATGCTTTAAATTAGTATTTCTCTATCAAATATTTGTCATTTTCGCTATACACTGTTTAAAATAAGTAAAAACTCCCAAGGAATTAATTGTAAATAAAATGTAGGCACTTAACCATTTAATTACATCAGTTATTAGCAAATTTCTGCAATAATCGAAATTAAAATACGTTTTCATTCGATAAAAATGACGCTGTATTCGGTTCCTTAGGCTTAAAAATATAATCGTCAAACAATAAGCATATTTTGTATCTTAACATAGGTTCTTAATAGCTAAAGCTATGCTATCAGTGAAAGACGAATTTTTTAGACAATACAAACGAAATGTATGATTTCCAGTTATTTTTAACTCACACAGTCGCAGTTCAACCTCCTTAAGTATATCACTAATGAGAATTAAGGTTGACAAATTGTTAGTAGTGTCCGCGACACGAACGTTGGTTTTTCATTTCTTGACCAATTAAAAAGGCGATTCACGTCCAAGCAGATGGGAACACTAATCAAAATACATCTAATTACGCATCCAATCACTCTCCCAATTCATTTTCTCAATTCCCCCTCCCTTCTTTACGGCTAGTATCCTAACACCCCCTGCCACACGCCTTAACGGCTGCTCGCAGGCACATATTTCACATACGGAGGGACAGAAGGTGACAATAGCTTTAGTAGCTTCTTTGCGCAATCCACTGTTCTTAGCTATTTCCATCCCGACTAGTCGATATTTTAGAAATGTCGTACTGTGAAGGAAAACGGTTTTTTAAAGGAAATAATATTTGGATGAAATGTCCAACGCGAGCTCATTTTGCTCATTTTTATGTTTATGAAGTCTAATCCAAAATTTAAGGACTGAAACGCAAGTTTTGAAAAGGAAAAAAATATGCAATAACGACAATGCCTTTGATCATTGAATTACTGCTTCGGTGTGAAATAATGACATAGTTTTGCAATATTTTCATCATATGTTCTTCTACTACTTTTTTTTGGATTACTGGAGTGGCGACTATAGAGTAATTTATAGTGGAGGGAATGAAAGTCTGCGTGGGGTTGCATTCGTAATGAATAGGAAACTCGGTAGAAAAGTAGTGTATGCAGAACAGGTTAGTGATAGGATAATAGTCGTGGAACTAAAAGCAGAACCAACGAATTTAGTTATAATCCAGGTTTATATGCCTACCTCTAATCATAAAGAGGAGGAGGTAGATGGGGTGTACGATCAGCTAGAGGAAATAATTGGTAGGATACCAGGAAGTAAGCACCTGGTAGTAATGGGGGATTGGAACGCGGTGGTGGGTGAAGGAAGAGATGGGCGGGAGGTGGGCGATTACGGGCTAGGAAGAAGAAACGACCGGGGTGAGAAAGCTGTGGAGTTTTGCCGCAGAAATAACCTAGTAATTACAAATACATGGTTCAGACATCATCCTCGACGTAGGTACACTTGGAAGAAGCCGGGAGACACAGATAGGTTCCAGATAGATTATATAATGGTACGTCACAGATACAGGAATAGCGTTAAAAACTCGCATACTTATCCAGGAGCTGATGCAGACACAGACCACAACTTATTAGTCATGAAATGTCGGGTAAAACTGAAAAAGATAAGAATGGGAAGGAGGGTACGAAAGTGGAATACGGAGGCATTAACTGAGGCAATGAAGAAGAAGTATCGAGAGAAGGTGGATGAGATAATGGGTGAGGATCATGGAGTTAGATCAGTGGAAGATGAATGGGGAAGTTTGAAAAATGGATTTGTAGAAGCGGCGAAAGCAACGGTAGGCGTATAGGTGCAACTAAAATTAGAAAACCGTGGATCACGAAGGAGATGATCAGGGAGATGGAGGAGAGAAGGAAATGGAAGAGCGTAAACTCAGAACTAGGTAAGAGAAAATACCGAGAATTTAATAGCAGGCTTAGAAGAGAAACAAAGAAAGCAAGAGGGACGTGGTGGAGAGAACAGATCGACGCGTTAGAGAAATACCAAAAAGAGGGAAGAGCAGATGCATTATATAGGAAAGTAAAGGAACTGACGGGTGGTAATAAGGGAAGGTGAATTACAACGATAACAGACAAGACGGGAAAGGTGATCGTAGAACCGAGAGAGATCCGTGAGAGGTGGAAGGAGTATGTTGAAGAGCTGTATGGTAAAGAAATAAGGCCCAATAGGTTAGATATAGAAAGGGAAGACGATATCGACAGAGATGGCATAGGACCAAGTATCCTAGATATCGAAATCGAAACAGCTCTATGATACTTGAAAAGGAATAAGGCGGTGGGAATAGATGATATAGTTGCAGAGTTTTTAAAGAGAATGGGGAAGAACGGAAGAGGAAAACTTTTTGCGTTTATTCGTAGGATGTATGAGGAAAGAGTGTGGCCGGAAGACTTCGCGGAGACTGTACTAACTCCTTTACCGAAGGAGAACTAAGGAAAAAACGTGCGAAGACTATAGGACAATAAGCTTAATATCCTACGCGGCCAAAGTAGTTCTGAGGATTCTAAACAGAAGGCTAGAGAAGAAGGCAAATAAATACCTGGGTGACGACCAGTTCGGTTTTAGGAGAGGGACGGGAACGCGAGACGCTATAGCGGTGATGAGGACGCTAGTAGAAAGAAACCTAGAATATGGGCAGGATGTTTTTGCATGCTTCGTAGATTTCGAGAAGGCGTTTGATCGGGTGGAATGGACGAAATTAATGGGAGTGTTGAAGAAATTATGGGCCGATTGGAGGGACAGGCGTCTTATTCGAAATTTGTATATGAATCAGACTGCGCAGGTTAGGGTAGCTAATGGAGAATCGGGATGGGCCACGATAGGGGACTGCGGCAAGGGTGCCCACTATCGCTGTTGCTTTTTAACGTGTATTCAGAAGAAATGGTAATGGAGGCATGGGGGGAGGAGGAGGTAGGAATAAAGGTAGGAGGGGAGCTGATAAAATCAGTGAGATTTGCAGATGATCAGGCATTGGTTATTCAGTCGGCCAAGGGGTTGCAGTCAATGGTGAATGCATTAGAGGTGCAGTGCGAAAAGTATGGGATGAAGATCAATCACAAGAAAACGAAACAATGAGATTTTCTAGAAGTAAGAAGGGGGGCTGAATATAAGGGTGGGAGGGCAAAAGATAAGGCAGGTCGAGCAGTTTACGTATCTGGGTAGTATTTTGGAGGCGAATGGGTTTAGTGGTAAGGACATCAGATGCAGAATTGCGCTAGCTAAAGAAGCATTTTCGAAGAGAAGGGAATTGATGAGAGGGGGTCTAAGAAGAGACGTAAAGAAGACGCTGGTGAAAACTTTAATATGGAGCGTGGCGCTATATGGGTCGGAAACTTAGTCATTACGAAGAGAGGATGTGCGTAGACTTGAGGCGTTTGAGATGTGGGTTTGGAGAAGGATGGAGAAGGTTAGCTGGATGGCGAGAAAGACGAACGAGGAGGTATTGGTTATGGTCGGAGAGGAGAGGAAGCTTGTGGCAGAGGTTCGGAGAAGGCAGAATAGATGGATGGAGGAGGTTTTGAGAGGAGAGGGCATGTTGAAAAGAGTGATAGAGGAGAGAACACTGGGGAAGCGTGGAAGAGGAAGGAGGAGGATAGGAATTCTGGACGAAATAAGAGGAGGTAGAAGATATGAAGAATTGAAGAGGGATCTAATAACGGGCCATTCTTAGGAGGGAAAGCGAGACAATGTCTATGAGGTTGGGATGCAGAATGGGGACTGTCCAAGAACCTACCAATCAGCTGGTAGAATACTTGAATGAATGAATGTCCTTCTAATGAACAAGACATTAATTATAAATATTTTAGTCACCGTTAAAATTTTAGGGTTTTCTATCCACTTTGCACATTTTTGTAGTTTTCTTTTAATTAGAATGACCTCCTTTTCTTGCCCAAACATCACTGCTTTTAGCTAGGTCTTAATAAACAATTAATAATTTTTTCCCTATGAACCACTTCCAAACATACCAATCGTCAAAAGCCACAGAGCGAACGACAATGATTTCAATCTTTGCGCATTTGGTTCTCCCTAAGAATATGGCGAACGCGCGGAACAATCATTCTTATTGTGTAAGAATAACGGTAGGGCGAGTTTTGGCTGTTGCGCATGCAAGGTCCTTATAACCAGGTAGTGACACGATCCCATGATGCACCTTGATTTCACCATAATGGAGAAGGCTCGACGTTCTGCTATATTGTCGCTCTTTAGTGAGGAGGCAAAAGTGTACAAAAATGGTTTGTTGTAGTGTTCCGTTTTGTGCACACAAGTCGACAAGTTTTAGTTTATTCATCTTAAGGGTATAATGTTCATAATGTAATAATAACCTTGGCGCATACCCGTCAACATCGGGTCTAGTGGCCACGTGGGTACTGGCAGAAAGTAGTTTTTCCACCTTAAGAATACACGCGAGTTCTTTTGAGGTCGGATTATTTTTACTGTGATATTGGATGATAAGATGCCTCAAAGTCCACAAAACATTTGGTGAAGTGTGTGGGGTTTTGTTTGTGTCCATTGTGTTTGACTTTCGCTCACTCAAAAAGTGTGAAATACGTGAGTATATGTGACTTATTCTAACCCTATGATTATTATCTAGATAAAATAGCATGAGGGGAAATCAATTTGACCTCCCTGTGTACACTCCGTAACTTTACCCTGGATAATTGCCTTCGCATACATGACCTGGGGGTGACTTTCGAGTGATTACGTTTAGTGCAATCAATTGAGCAAAAATAGACATGCTATGGCTTCCACAGAGTGTGTAAAAAACTTAAAAATACCCCAATTTTTAAATGCCTGAAACTATAAGGCCATGAGAATACCTACTGGTAAAACCTTTCTATTTTCATTTTTAAGCCTAACGACTTCTTTTCAATGAACGGCCTACGACGTCTATTCTGATACGATTCTAGTTTTAGTATATATTTATAAAATGGGAGACATGTCATGTACTTTCCTCAAGAATAAAAAAGCCGAGGCTTAAGGTTTGGACGCGATAGCGCGTGTCAATGTATTTATGTGCTTTGCACCCAAGAAACTGACAAACAATACCGAATAGCGGATGCGCGCAACAATCTAATATATAAAAGACTACGCGTACATAGTACGCATGATTCGATTGCTAGGCGCAGTGATTCATGTATGCGCCAATAGATGGCAGGCAAGCTCCCATATATGTTTTCCACTAACTAACACATGGCTCTGGCGTATGCATCTTTCAATATACAAACTGCTTAGTAAAAGCTCCACCTCCTTCACCAAAAATGTTGCATGCAAAGAAATTTTTGCCATTTACATATTACCTATATGTTATTTAACATTGCAGCATATATTGTTTCATTAAAAATAAATAACACATTAATTTATATTTAATCATTAACTGTATTAATTACTTTTTGGCTATTTCGCCTATATTTAAACTTGTTTCATGCGGGTTTTTCAGCTTGTCATTTCATAAAAGAGCGCACGGAACGACCAATTTTATACCTCTCCGTACATACGTACTCTGTATCGCAGGATATTGAGTAGATATGATCACATCTCGCATATGTGTGCAAGCAGATTCGGCCGGTACCAAACTTCACGGTTGGCTGCCTCGCTTCCCTTCGTCCAAATTGTGCGGCAGCCCTCTCACGGGAAATTACGGTTCACCGAACGACGCTGCATCGAACGCCTGCCTCCCCGCCGAATAAAACCTCCGCTCCACGCACAACCCCAAATGTATACACTTAACATTCGATTTCTGCGTCTTAGCCCTCCGCCACTCCAACTCAATTGAATGCTGGAAATATGAAGGGGAATTCGATCGAGGTAACCGATGTTATTGTGCAAGATTGAGTATCTAGATAACTGCAGAACCATCATGCAGTGTAAAGTATTGCTTTAAAATGCTCACTGATGGTCCTCCCTTTTGTTCGTCTGCCGACAATAATGTGTTTAGTTTCGAATAATTAAGACTTCCTCCGTCATTTATCATTCAAAAGAAACTTTCGTCTTTTTTAAAACAAACTCCAAAAGCGCAGCCCCTTCGCCATTTTTCCACGAAAACATATATTTCTCTACAGCTACAACACAATAAAAAGTATTAATTCGCCAGAAATAACACGGCTCTATGGTTTTCTACTGTCTTTTTTCGTCCGTTGTCCCGTCCCGCTGACATAAAAACGGGGTTTGTGAGTGATTCACAATACTGCGTCAAAACGACACAAAAACGGATATGGTTCCCTTCAAAGGTAGCTTATTTTAAGAGTGGGCGAAACGCAGGAAACATTTGAGACGCAGTATTATTAAAAAGAATGGAATTTATCTAGCAAGTAGAAGAAAGGAGGTTCTTTGATGAAAAAGTGAAATAGAGATGCTACTATGCTCTGGTGAGGCCACATTTCGAGTGCGCTGCGGGCATTTCTAGGACCAGATAAATGAGCCGTTGATTTTGAAAGTGGGGCAAGTCCATTTTGTTAAATAAAAAAGAGTTAGAGCTAATTTTCATTCATAAATTAACTTAAAATGTCTGTTTTTAATCAGTTCGAAATCATATCTATATATATCAGTGTACATATTAAAACAAATTTGAAGATAATTTCTAATGAAAATTAGCTATAATTCTTTTTTATTTAACAAAATGGACTTGCCCCACTCTCAAAATCAACGGCTCAAACAAAACTTGTTCGGTAGTAACTTTGTGGTATTGCATGATACACAGTTTAATTTAAACTTTTACTTAACCACAGATTTTTTCTCACACTCGCACGACCCGGGTTTCAATGAATTGTCATCGTCATCATCATCATCAGGTGATTGGGTCTCTTGTTGGGTAAGGGCGGGACCTTACACGAAATGCATAAAGCTGTAGGAATGATATACAAATAACTAGTACACAAAGATGAAAAATAGATGCGCACAAGGTAAAAAAGCACAGCAATAAACGAACAACATCATAGAAATCAACTTATTTTACCAGAAAAACATCTCGACAATAAAAACAAATCATGAAGTGGTCAACTAAAAAGAGGGAATTTAACAACTGTTCAACATCACTCCGTGAAAATGACCATATATTTTTAAATTTCTTACAAATTTATTTCCACGTTCGAAGGAATAGGTTTTATTTGGTAGTTGGAAATAAACTTTAGTTGCCGGTTTACGCGTCGTTATCAAGAGGCTAGTAGAACTAGGAACAGTCAGAGAAAACAACGAGTAATCGGTTGGAATCGGTTAAGGCTAAAATAAATAGTGCGGATAATTGCAAAGTAAATGCTTCTTATTACAGTAAACTTAGTAGTTGGATCACTTAAAATCAATGCCCAGTATGCACTCGAGGAAGCGGCTGCTTTCCTCGTATCCACGTATACGAGTACATATCGTGTGTACCTATATGTATTACCTGCCTACCGCCGCAGTGCCGCAAGAAACATGGGCGCGTAAATTCTGCGACAGTTTCTTTTTATCGTTTCCTGACTCGTTCAGTCGCGTGGCCAGCGCATTTTTTATTCTGCCGATTAGTTAGGCCGACTTGACTCCTAACCTTCGCGTCACGCAAGGCGATAACGGCCGGGTTGCCGACCCCTTCTGTGCAGTCGTAAGCAGTGCAGTAGTCAAAAGCGGCCTCCCGCCCAACGACTTGAGACAGCGTTGTCTCGAATTCGCGTGCTGTGAATACTCTAGTGAGCGTTACTGTGCGCTCATTCGTCCACGCTTACGGGAAACCCTGCGAGCTACCTATAGGGTGCGTGGCAGGAGGTGATTCCACACTAGGCATGCCTCATCGTCAAACAAACTATTGTCCTCTTATTAGCAGGGTTGGGTAATCTATAAAACATTAGTAACTAGCTACGTTATCGCGATTTCCTTTGAAAAAAATTGCAGTAACTCTTGAAACATAAGGTAGCAGCTCAACTTCAGAAACTGACACAAAGAAGCCGTAAGCTCATTTCAGCTACTTTTGGCTTCTCACAATTATTCAAAAATATTTAAACATTTTATGCAGCATAGTTGAGATTTAAAGTAGCTACACAATTAACGAGATACTTTATTTACTGTGCATAAAATTCAATTAATCTGGCCACAAGAAAATGGTCTCATATTTCTAATGATAGCAAAATATCAGCCACTTACTATTATACTTCTCGAACTATTTTCCAAAACATACCTTCCATTTTACATGGGATAAGATATGGGTATGTATCCAGAGACACTTAATTTAAAAAATAAGAAACCTCTAACGGATAGATCTCGCCAGAAATACTGTAGTTTGTATGCTTTCTCAAATATTAAAAAAAAATAATTCAATTACTCACCGCAATAATTTCTACAGAATCGCAAATAAATCTTCGGCTGCGCAGGCGTTTTCAACGTACGGCGTGAATAAATGAGTCAAATTAAAAACTTATAAACATGTTTTTAGTTATTTATTGAGAATGTCAGTAATTTCAAACAGTTTTACATCATTACTGCTACAACATTTGCTACATTCTATGTTTCTTATAGAATATAGGAATGAAGTGAGAGTAGAAGAAAAAGTCCAAAAAGGAAGGCCAAGGGATAAATACACAAACCAAACAAAGAGGAAAGAGCATAAGAAGTACCACTAGGAAGTAAGGGATCTAGCATTAGATTGGGAAGGATCGAGGACTGTATAATTTTGTATAAATATCCCACATAACAATGCTTAAAAAATAGCATTCTTTCAGACCACAGATGGAATCTGATCAATAACATCTATGGAATATATCCGTAACCACTCACAGCAATAACATTTGTTTTCCGATATTTGCTTAAGGGTAGATTCACACTGGCACGTTACTTCCTCAAGTTACTTCTGCAAGATCTTCCGGGGGATTTTAATCTGACGAAATACTTTTCACAAGTTAGAGTAGAGGCAGATTGGTTGTCGTTTACACTGACAACAATAATCTTCAGCAAGTGATATGCCAAAACTTTTAAAAGCTCTGCAGGCGGATTTACATAGCCGTTAAAGTCCGTTTCACACGGTACTTGATTCAGCACAAGACCTAGTATGCTAGCAGGTACTTGATTTTGAGGACGGAACCCAGTATGATGGAAACCGTGATAAAAGCTTTCAAACGGTTATTGAACTTGTGCTTGCGATGATGTCAAGGATGTATCAAGTCTTGAACAAGCAGGAAACCATTTAAAAAATTCGATACTAGATGGCGCTATATCATCTCATTGAATATGAATGGAAGTAGAAAAAGCAAGCAGCAAATAAGATCTGATCGGTTGATTGGTTGGAAAACATAACGCACTACTGCGCACCTCTATTTTAATTCGGTAATAACATAACGTCCACGCCTGATCTTGGCAGGATACACGTACATTTCCATAATTTCATTACGTAGAAAAAAAGGTCTCATCGGGCCGGATGAGAGGGCCTCGCGGGCCGCATCCTGCCCGTAGGCCGTAGTTTGGAGACCCCTGTGCTAGAGGAACGTCTGGCTTTCACCCTAAAACCCTAAAATTCAGCAAAAGACCCTTTAATATTATAAAAAATTATTGTAGTTTTCTGAATAAATAATGCAAAATAGTGACTAAAAATTGTCGGAGCAGTATTGAGTTCCCTCTAAATGCCATCTTACGTTTAAAAAAAAAATCCGGGAGAAATCACTAACATTCAGCTCAGAATTCGCTGCGATTTTTGGTCATCTAAAACTTAAGGAGGATGAGGGTGAGACCCCTAAATCTTAATATTTTTCGAAAACAATTTTCTGGTGCATCTGTGGTTGATCGCACCTATCCCCAAAATATCAAATCGAAATTCAATAAAAAATGTTTTTTCAATGTACCCTACCACTTCATCCCTACGTAATTCTTCACCTTGACATCCTTCATAACTTTCCTGATGTATTTATTCCATCCTTTGGTCTACCTCGGTAATTATTTACATTCATTTCTCCTTTCATTACTGTTTAAAATGTGCTATTGTGTCGCAAAATGTGGCCAATAAGTTAAGTCTCTCCTTCTCGCAGTTTTTATCACCAAAGGGATGAAATTTGTCATGAAAAACATCAATCTTGGCCGGGATTCGAACTCGGGACCGAACTCCTATTTAGCCATCCAGGTGTGCTCAGTTACTCTGTTTATACGGAATTAGGGAAATCCGGGTTCGATTTAGCATCAAGTGAAATGGTCCTTTCATGGCAAATTTCATCCCCTAAGTGATGAAAACTATGAGAAAACGGAGAGACTTAACTGGACACATTTTGAGACACGATAGCGTATTGAAAAGTGTACTTGAAGGAGAAATGAATGGAAATAATTACTGAGGAAGACCAAAGGATGGAATAAGTACATCAGCTAAATTATGAAGGGCGTAATAGTGAAGAATTATACCTACCTGTATATAATCACAGAGAAACCAGACTATGATTCATTCAAGTATTCTACCAGCTGATTGGTAGGTTCTTGGACAGTCCCCATTCTGCATCCCAACCTCATAGACATTGTCTCGCTTTCCCTCCTAATGATGGCCCGTTATTAGATCCCTCTTCAATTCTTCATATCTTCTACCTCCTCTTATTTCGTCCAGAATTCCTATCCTCCTCCTTCCTCTTCCACGCTTCCCCAGTGTTCTCTCCTCTATCACTCTTTTCAACATGCCCTCTCCTCTCAAAACCTCTTCCATCCATCTCTTCTGCCTTCTCCGAACCTCTGCCACAAGCTTCCTCTCCTCTCCAACCATATCCAATACCTCCTCGTTCGTCTTTCTCGCCATCCAGCTAACCTTCTCCATCCTTCTCCAAACCCACATCTCAAACGCCTTAAGTCTACGCACATCCTCCCTTCGCAATGACCAAGTTTCCGACCCATATTGTGCCACGCTCCAATTAAAGTTTTCACCAGCGTCTTCTTTACGTCTCTTCTCAGACCCCCCCCCCCCCTCATCAATTCCCTTCTCTTCGAAAATGCTTCTTTAGCTAGCGCAATTCTGCATCTGATGTCCTTACCACTAAACCCATTTTCCTCCAAAATACTACCCAGATAATTAAACTGCTTGACCAGTTCCATCTTCTTCCCTCCCACCCTTATATTCAGCCCCGCCTTCGTATTTCTAGAAAAAGTCATTACTTACGTTTTCTTGTGATTGATCTTCATCCCATACTTTTCGCACTGCACCTCTAATGCATTCGCCATTGACTGCAACCCCTTGGCCGACTGAATAACCAATGCTTGATCATCTGCAAATCTCACTGATTTTATCAGCTCACCTCCTACCTTTATTCCTATCTCCTCCTCCCCACATGCCTCCCTTACCATTTCTTCTGAGTACACGTTAAAAAGCAACGGCGATAGTGGGCACCCTTGCCGCACTCCCCGTCCTATCGTGGCCCATCCCGATTCTCCATTGGCTACCCTAACCTGCGCCGTCTGGTTCATATACAAATTCCGAATCAGACGCCTGCCCCTCCACTCGACCCCTAATTTCTTCAACACTCCCATTAATTTCGTCCATTCCACCCGATCAATCGCCTTCTCGAAGTCTACGAAGCATGCAAAAACATCCTGCCCATACTCTAGGTTTCTTTCTACTAGCGTCCTCATCACCGCTATAGCGTCTCGCGTTCCCGTCCCTCTCCTAAACCCGAACTGGTCGTCATCCAGGTATTTATTTGCCTTCTTCTCTAGCCTTCTGTTCAGAATTCTCAGAACTACTTTGGCCGCGTGGGATATTAAGCTTATTGTCCTATAGTCTTCGCACGTTTTTGCCTTACTCTTCTTTGGTATAGGAATTAGTACAGTCGACTCTATGATATAATATTTAAAATTGTAATACCCGAATGGACGTGGTACTCTGCAGACCAAGCCAAACGACGATGACGCGAGTGTATTTCTCGGAATACTCGCACGAATGAAGCCTTTCACTTCCATGGGAAACTATTTCTCAGCCGCAATGGCCGGGGAGTTAGACGATTGGGGCGTTTCCCGTCTATATAGGTGGGGGGCACTGGGGTTAAGGGAGGGGGGAGGAGGGGACGGCGGTTCATTCGATCAAGTGCGATGGCGCAATAGATTAGGTGGTACGTCTAATCTTTCCAGCACGCATGCAAAGCCACGGGGCCGATCATCGCAACTCCCACCGCGGCGTTCGTTCCTCTGGGATCGCTGCACGCGAAAGCACTACGCAATGAATTTGCACGCAAGGAGTAAGTTGAGTGAATATCCAGCATATATTTTCCGTTGCCACGTAGACGCAAATTTCGTCCAATGTTCCGCGTGCCATCTTGAATTTAAAAAATGCTACCGTAATATCATACGTGACGAAATTTAATGGTCGATAAATATTTTATACACCGCTGGGAAAAGCTTCAGATTAATTCAATCGGTAGTAGTCACCGTTATCCGGCAGTTATATGGAAACTACTCCGTGAGCTGGAAAAAAGTTCTGCATCGCCATAAGTTTGGACCCCATGACGATCGCGCAAAAAAAAGTTCGAAAATGCATCACTTTGTGTAGGATATTTATCTTTTGAAGTTTTTGCTGAAAGTTTAAGGTGAAATAAATGCCAGCTTCAATGTATTCAAGTGATTTGCAAAACATTAGCCTTCAGGTAGTGTTATCGTTTCGGCTCGAATTTAAAATGCGATGGTTGCTTTTCTTTCGCTCTAATGCGCGAATAACTTCGCAAAACAACAGCGCCATTTTATTCTCATTCCTCCCAATAGTTACAGACCCTGCGTACCAGGCAGCGCACTTCAAATCAGATCGGGTGCAGTGTTGATATGCGCTTAACAACAAAATAACGTCGAAATTGGATCCACGATAATTGATTTGGGTCGATTTTCGGAAAAGGCATCAAGCATGCATAGTGTAAAGTTTTTAATTACTCTCAGAAGAAAAGCTCAAGTTTTTAAGTATTTATTTACAACGAATTCAACAACTTAAAACTAAATATTCGGCCATCACTGCTGTACACCCACTGAATGCTACCTGCCGACAGGTTAAAACACATTTCGACAGCGCATAACGTTCTATTCAACGTCGTTCGTGTGCGCTTAAGTGCGCTGATTAATTCCGATATGCGCATCTTGAATGGAAAGCTCATATTGCCAGCAACATTGAACCATCAACAATGGATTCAGAGCTGCTGCTCGTATACTCATGCTCTCTTCTTTTATCTATCGTCTTGAGTGACGAAACGCTGGAGTCGAAGAGGGAACATTCTCATGTGGCTAGCGAGGAAAATCGAACTTTTATCGACCTCCGTAAAGAAATTTGAAAACTCGGAAGCCTGAAACTGAATAAATTAAGCTAAGGCCTTGACCAAAGTTTTTAACGCTCACTCCTGTTTAATATGATAAAACGGTCCGGCAAAATGAAAATAAAGAACTGACGAAGACAAATGCAGGGAAGGATTTTTTAATCTGGAAAAAAGAAACTTGTCGTTTTAATCACGGAAACTTAATGCGGTGCTGGTGATCATGTCAGTCTTCAATCTCGGCAGTGAGTTTGATTGAGTGTTTCACTAAAAATGATCTTGCAGAGGCTCAGATTGATGCAAAGTGGCGTGCAACACTCACTTTCTTTTGTATTAAGCAGTGTTGGTTGAATTATAGCAGTAGCGATACATGGTGGCAGTTTCGCAGAGGGTACTATTCAGTGGAATAGTCTATTGTCTGCGAACTGGCCCTCCACGGGGGATTTAGGTAGCCTCCGCGGTTGATTACCAAGGTTTTCAAAGTCACAATTCTTCATTACCAATTTTAAAATGCTCAATATGCTACTCAATTTAATGACCATAGCAGTGGATTGATGTGTACTCGAGAAACTACAATAAAAAACAATGTATCCTTGATGTTTATGTAACAACTGTTTGTTTTTTTATTGACGGGTGCAGTTCGTGTCAGCTCTTAGTGTGAGTTTACACTGGCAATTTACTTCCGCTAGTTTCTTCTGGGAGAGCTCGCGGGGTATTTTACTCTGAAGAAAACGTTTTCACAAGTTAGTGCAGAGCCGGATTAGTTGCCGTTTATACTGGCTACAAAACGCTACTGCAAGCGACTTGCTGAGACTTTGAAAAGTTCTCGAGAATTAAAGTGTCGGATTCACCTGCAATTTACGCCGAAAGTTGTATTCTGCAAGTAACTTGCGCAATAAATTCAGTGTAAAACCACCTTTACTGAAGGTTGTGAGTTCATTTTCCATTGCATGAAGACAACCCTCAGATATATATCGGAAATCCAAGAGAGGAGTAATAGAAAGTAATATTTTAAGACATTAGACGTTAAAGAAAGGACTGGACGTAAGCATAGAATTTGATCGAACTTTATATACGCATAATACAGCGTAAATTTCATCGTTAACTCTAAAAACAATCAAGTTAGTCTCACAGATCTACTTATTAAATCATTCTTTCTTTCATTTTACGATTATTTCCTTTGTATAATGGTTCTGGATCACAACATGGAGACAAATGTAGAAGTAAAATCTAAATATAGTCCTTCTTTGTTCAATAAACCTATTTCTTCGAACCTCGCTCTTGGTTCGCTAAATTAAGTCAGGGCCCATCTGGAACTGCGAGTGGAATTCCCACGTTAAGGGTATTGGGGTATAAGCCCCCTTCCGTGCTTTCAATCATGCTTGCCATGACACCACAAAGCTTGCGCTTGACTAAGGTTTTGAAGAGTCATCATCCAGATACTATCACGCATATCCAGCACTCGGATCAGAAGCCAAACGGCTGTGTGTGTTAAAGTGTTCCCCAGGAGTTGACATTTCGCAGGATTATGGTTCGTGACCCTAAAAACTGACCGTAAAAATAGTATAAACTGCGAACAGGTATTTAAAAGCGATTGTTTGATTCTTCTATATTCTTCGTTTTTGTCTAAACATTTAGCTTTTTCTCCAAAAACCATATTTTATTTCATTATTTCAACAACTATACAAATATTAATTGTCTTGGCAATCACAGTATAGGCTTAAAGGATATTCCACCGTGACTGTGTTAGTCAAAACAAATATTAAATTCCAAATTTCGGTTTACATAGCTAAAACGCTGGGTTTGCTACCTAACACATGCCCTAGATAGGTATTACAAAACAGTAAAAAAGGTTCAAAAAATGCAGATTTTTTATAAATGTTTTTTTAACGAAGACTTTTTTATAGCCACAGTCGCATACTGCAGCGCAATATCTTTTGAATGGCCGCATTTTTACTTCAATTATCATAGTTATTACCTGAAAACACAAGCAATTAAGTGAATATATACTAGTTTTATTTATTTTTATTCAATTTTACGGAAGTTTTCTCTTCTTACGAAAAGTTCTTCACGAAAATGGAATTCATATTGAATATCAAAAATACTACTTTTCCCCGTTTCTCCCAGTCTCGCATTTAAGAAGGTTCCGCCATAAAAGTATATAAATGCCATTTCATTCATATTCTGAATACCTACTTTAAAAAAAGTTCTCTATCTGATATGAAAAACAAAATGTTACCTTTCCACGATATTTTTCTTGTAAATTGGACTTGAAATTACATGGTTTTAAATAGAATACTGGTATAAACACAGGGAAAAATTGTATTTTTATATCTAACATGAATGCCATTTTCACGGAAAACAGTTTTAAAAAAGCGAAAACTCCCTGGAATTTATTACAAATAAAATGGATGCATCTTACCACCTCATTGTTCGAGTTATTAGCTAATTTCTTTGATAATTAAAGTCAAAATGTGGTAATTCCATAGAAATGGCGCTGTAGTCTGCGTCTATGGCTACAATAAAGTGTTCCTAAAAATAAATTCGTTGAATAGTCTGCAAATATTTTACCTTAATTTCGGTTTTTAATAGCTAACGCACGTCATCAGCGAACGGCGCATTATTTTAAAGCAAATAATCCTAGATTTTGCATTTTGTATTTGTTTTGACTCATACAGTCGCGGTGGAACCACCTTAACGCAATGAGATTTCAAGTTCAATTTGCGAGAAAAAAGAGCGGAAAGCTAATATCTTGTTATTCAAATCACATCGAGATAACATGTTAATCTACGATTAACACGCTTGCAGATTCGCGAAGTTTACACGGCGTGATGGAAGGACTAGGAGCGACTGAATTTCCGAGATGCTTGGCTCCATCAACTGCATTCTAGCTGGTTTTTCGCAAAGTCACGTGCCGGGAGACTTTCTCTTCCCTCACCCCCAAAAAACTTTGGCCCACCTCTCAGTCGCGAAGATATTTGTAAAGAAATATAGTTGCCCGTTCCACTTCGCAAGTACCTTTGGCCCAGTCTCATACTGAATTTAGTACGTATATATACATGGAATATACCAAGCGGGTATCCCTTATTTGGAACCCGGCCTTTGCCACCGGGCACGATGATTAATAAGTAGAAGGAACGTTGATGAAGGACAGACGCCCCATGGCGACTCTTGATCATGACCGATAGGCTTTCCACGAAAGCCTGGCCCTCGCACATGCACCGGACACAATCCGACAGAGGATCTCACATCACGCCATTCAAATCCCCCTGGCCCCCGAAAATCAAGGAAGGGAAAATCCACGACCCGACACGAAATTAACATAAGTCCCACGCGAACCATTACATCTATCTATACTAATAGATGTGTGTGTGTGTGTGATGAATCCGTGAAGAGCACTTTCGATTAAATTTACTGATTAAATTTTGTTGACGATGAAATAATCAGTAGACGACTTTAAATACACTAAAAGGATTGATGTAAATGAGATAACCGAAAAAAGGGGTAATTGTGTTTACGTTACGTTTTGTATTTCAGTGAACGAACAGGAACGCGAGGTTATATGAGCAATCTTATGCTGAAATGTGAAATAATGTCGATGAGCAAACTGGATTGATCTTGTCATGCGTACAGGAGCTCGTGCTGGTTTTACTGTTTCACGTTAAGCAGGCTTCGCAGGACTTACAGCAGTACTTACAGCATGCCGTGTATGTTTTGTGTACTCGGCGATATCGAAGGATACGGATTCGAGTCCCGGTTAACGTTAATGATCTTTCCTCTGTGGAATTTTGCACTTATATTAGGATCATAAAATTATCTTAGAACATTAAAGTGACTTTTTCTCTTTGCGCAATCATGTCGTATTTCCCCGTAATTCCAACGTCTGATATATCTTCTGCCAAGCATAGCTCCCAGAGAAAATTATGTACAATCCTTACCTCCACGTACAATTTCAACATGATATAATGTTATAGATCAGGTGACCACTCACCATTTTAAAGAAAAGGGTAAAATCTATGTGATTAATAATGCCGACTAATTTTATTTTGAGTCCCTAGGCTTAAACGAATTGGTTATTATGAAGCTATTGAAGACCACTCAGATCACAGGAAATATGAATGGGCTTATATTGATATTTTTCTGCATCAACTATGATGACATAGTTCAACTAAGTTTCAAATTCTACCATTTCTTCTATCAAGAATAATTCTTGCATAAATATTCAGATATTATTTTGCTCTACAACTGGATATTCCAGAAAGCATGGATTTAGAACTTTAATAGAAGTAAGTTCAAATATTTTACACTCTTAAAGTTGTTATTTTCTACTAAGTATCACTCTCATAAAATATTAATGGCAGTATTAGGCTTGTTCTCCACTCAGCGTCCAATACCAACTTGATTTTTCTAGTGAAGATGAATCCCTTAAGATTTTTTCAGATTTTTTAACGATATTCCAAACCGTGGTTCCAGCAAGCAAACATTAACAAATAAACTTCGTAGACAAATCTATCCCATTCTCAAATCTTTATCATAACTTTCAAACCGCTATACAATTAAAGAAATGGAACTCAGCGTTCTCACACTGATGAACCTACTAGTCCCTTTAACTTCTTTCAAAAATATTCGACACGTGGATATATTGGCCAATATTGCCTAACTTATCGGATGTTCTGACATTTCCTAAAATATCTGATCGGCTGATACGTATTGATCCATTTTGAGGCACCGAGTTACGAAAATCGCATCCGTGATAGTTGTCTGCGCAGTGAATTTCATGAAAGACGCAAATCATGGATGATGTGAATTTATATTTTTAATCTCCGGCATGAAGCTTACGTTTTTTAATATGTAATGTAAGCTGTTTTACCTGAGTCCTCAGGATGGTACTCTCAAAACTACTCCATAAGCAGGTGTAGTTATTCAACTTCTGTTACTTTCTGTTTTTTTTCTGTTACTTTGTTGTTATTAAATGGCAATCCAAAGGCCTCTGTTATTGTAAACCTACCGAATGAACGTTAACGGCCATTATGATAATCTCGTTAGTGTTACTGACCTTTTGCAGCAACAGGGATGGGAATCGCTCTCAGCCCGACGATTAAAATTTAGTCTTAATCTATTATGTAGGTTCCAAACCAATTTATTCTCTGACGACGTTAATAATAATTTACGAAACCCGACATACTACGGTAGATCAGATAATGAGAATAAAAATAGGGAACTAGACTGCAGAAAGGACACATTTAAAATGTCATTTTTCCCGCGAACGATAAGAGACCATAACAGCTGCCAATGAGACTTTTATCTATGTTTGTCGATAGGTAGTGTATCTCTTAGTAGTAGTACTCCCTAATACCCGTATCCATATCTGCTACCTAGTATTTACAGTACGTCGAGCATGTTTTCAGCATAACTTATGAGTCTCTGTCCGTTTTATGTAGTTGAAAAATACATAACTTATGACGATGCCTCTAACATTGGTTAACATAGCTGTAGTGTAGTAGTGCATGCTGTGAGGCTTCGCCACGTGACAGGCATTAGCGATGTATGGTAGTACATCATTAGTCGTAGATACGCTAACTTTAGGGTATAGTGTAATGCAAGTGGGTATTACTCACCCCCTGCCACACACCCTTGAGGTGGCTTGCAGGGTATTTTGTAAATGTAGGTTAATGCTACCTGCCGATAGGTTACCGAACGTTTCCCCTGCGGAATTCGCTCTTTCATCGTCGTTTATGTGCGCTTAAGTGTGCTAATGTGTTCCGATCTGTTTCGAAGTTCAACATCCTGAATAAAAGTCGAGTGTCTTCATTTCTCGGATTTATTCCATGAGCGATGCAGAGGAAGAAATACTTCTAAAATCTATCCGCGAGATGGTTATATTATAGAAATTAATATTGAAACGAAAGTAGAAACAAATATGTCACCGAACAAAATGAATTCGTACTTTGTCTATTTCAAGCTCTTTTATTTTCTACCATGGTTTCGGCAGTCATTGTCAATATGAAGGTTAATGTCAATTAAGAAAGTTTGGCGAAGTTTCAACACAGCTTTTTACACATGTAATTTCCTTTTCCACAGCTATGCTTTCGTTACAGAGTAACAATATTAGGTGGCCAGACAAAATCATTCAGCACCAGATACATGCCGTATAACAATTTATTACAGCGAGGAAACTTTTACAAACCACATAACCCGAACTGAACCACGACCCGGGTTTCAACGGCTGAGCGTCATCATCAGGTCATCGTCATCATCATCACCTGATGATGACGCTTAGCCGTTGAAACCCGGGTCGTGGTTGAGTTTCTGGTTATGTGGTTTGTAAAAGTTTCCTCGCTGTAATAAATTGTTGTGATGGAATACCACAAAGTTTCTGAAGACTACGTTTTATTCTTACATGCCGTATACTTTATTTTTTTTAATTATTTGTATGGTTTAACGAATAATTGGCTCTGTAGGATTCTGTCTTGTCACCTGATGGTGTTATTCTAATGAAACTATGGCCGAGGAAAATAAAAAACATGAGGAAAAAGGTGTGTCGAAACTTCAACAAACTTTCTTAGTGTGAAGGATTTCTACAAAGTAACCCTGAAACGTTTCCTTATGTTCAACATGGCCGCCAGAGTGATTTTCTGGCTTGCCATGTTGTTATATTATTTGTCTTTATCTTCTTCGTGTTAATGTTTTTGCGTTTGTTGTTACTTATATCACTATAAAATGGCATCATGCTGTATGTGGTCTATTTTTAAATAAATAAATAAATAAAAATAAATAAATAAAAATAAATAAATGTCAATATCAAGGTCAATCAAACGACAATGATGGTCGAAAACATGGTCGGAAATAATTACCTTTTAACTGGAGTTTTGGTCAATTAATGCTCATTCACATGCTAATGCTCGCTGCCAACGTTTCACTATTTTTTATTACCATCATCCGGGATGATTAAGTAATTACAGCTAAACAACATCGGAGAACAGTATAAACAATAATTAAATAAATTGAAGCAATGTTTAGAAGTTATTTCATTTGATTTTGTATATAGCACCATTCATATGGTTATATAACTACATATTTCCACCATGATCATAATTCAAATGCTTATAAATCATCCACATTTCCCAATGGTAAATCATTTAATAATGATATGCATGTATGTTTTGTACGTGTTTTATGCATTTTTAAAATTTCATTACTGTTCTCCTTTGTTTTTTGCTGTGATTATTTAAATAACCCAGATGGTGCTAATAAAAATATCGAAACGTTTCCAGTGGAATAATGAGTATTAATTTACCAAAACTCCTAAAATAATAAAAAATAATAATTGAACGTGGTCAAGAGAAAAAACACTAAACATCGAAATAATAGTGCGTAGAAAATACAAGTACAAATTCGTTTAATGAAACTCACCAATTCTATAATGTTGTAATTAATGCACCGGAAACCTTAACTTATATGTCACTGCACATATTCGACTTTTTTATTAATCATCAGCCAACCGGTTACCCGTGGTTTGATAACGATGATTCCGCCTCACCCGTTGGGCTCAAAGTGAAATCCTTCAGCAGCGTCAATCAACAAAGAGTTTTCCCAGTCTCTGCATCCGAATGCTTTGCAAACTGGAATGAAGGCTCAGTGAACCGAACATGTCCCTCAGAGAAGCGTCATATATGTTCCTCCGTATCATCTGGACGCCTCCGAAAGACTTCCCTTCGCCCCACCGTATACACGGTTCAATACGTTGAAAAGCAAATTCGATTTCCCAGAACCCCCTCCGTTGTTTCCGTCTCCGTGAGCGTTGCTCACTTTAATGCATTGCATTCATTCACGGTTCACGATCACAATTCCCAATCGCCTAAGCACAAACATCCTTTTTTAAAGTCACATTCCGTGCGCTTGAGTGAATTTAGACTCATTTTTTTCCGTTGCGCACTTGTTCAGGCTATCATCGTACTAACTGATAAAATATTTTGTATCCGGTTTTACTATAAAAAACGAATAAAACATTTTTGTAAAAACTTTTTATTTCTGTATGACTGTCGAGGTACACAAACGAGACAGTGTTGGCTACATTTTGTACTCGTGTGTAATAACTTAAGTAAATTTAAATTTGTGGGATTTGATTATATGCACTTAAACTGAATTTCTGGTGTATATATATCAGTAATTGTGGGCCAAGTTGTGGAGGTTATGCCAGACAGCAACGCATACACTCCTCCGATACAATACCAGTTACCAGCTCAGAGGAATTGGAGTCGTGCAGATGTGCTTCGAAAAGTGCCAAATGCAGCACCCTTTTGTGACAGAAGTGAAAGAGATTCTCATTTGGTCAAATTGAAGTTGTTACACCTGCGACAAAGAATTCGTGACAGTGAATGAAATGTTTCTAACATCACAACAACGAACGGTAATGTCCAATAAGTCATTCACTGTCACTGGTTCACTGTCATGAGCATGAATATACATATGGATCCTAAACTTAGCCCCAGTGGGTGTTGCCAAACATTCCGCATGCACCGAAAAGTCAGGACCAAGCAGATTGTAGCCCCCTCCCCCCCCGCTCTAGATAAGGTGGTTCTAATAAGGAAAGGCCGTGATTCAAATGGAGATACTGGAAATAGAAATACCGGATTTGGCCTCCCAATTAAACCGGCCATTTTTGACACACAGAAGCGGCACCATGCCGATTGTAGCACAACCTATCTTTTGCGGAAAGCTAGGCAACACCTTTGCCCGTACAGTGGTGCCGAAGATTTAGATCCATAAGTATATTCATGGTCATGAGTAGTACAACCTCAATGTGGAACATAAGAGAATCTCCTTCACTTCAGCCATTTGAAAGGGCGCTGCATAATGGTGGATTTCCGCTGGAAAGTTACTTCCTCAAGTTTTTTCTGCCAGAGCTTGCGCGGGATTCGACTCTGACGAAATTATTTTCACGAGTTAGTACAGAGAGTTCAGATTGGTTTGCCGTTTACACTGGCTTAAAATACGCTTCTTCAAGTGACTATGCCAAAACTTTTAAAAGCTCTGCGAGCGGACTTGCGCAGCCATTTAAACCAGCAATTTATGTTGAAATTCTCTTGCTGCAAGTAACTTGCGAAATAGATTTGCCAGTGCTAACCCACCATATGGCACCTTTCACAGCATAACAGAACGACTCATAGATACCTACTTCGCAACTTATATTTCGTTATATTCTTGCATATGCGAACTGGCCCTCACACGTTCCATAATTTATGTTATCTCTGGCCCTCTTGAGTGAGACGGTCGGCCTAAACTCCTTCCGTGCTCTCGAATGTTTTTTCGTCTTTCATTTGTTTCTGTTTCGTTCACCATATCTCTCTCTCCCATCGTCTTTGCCTTCGTGCTTTTTAAGAGCCCGATGCGGCGTGTTCACGTGTATATATTTTTTTATTTTCATTTTTCTTCCATTGGCTTCGTCATCCCATTTGGGTGAGTGCAGTCACCACTATTCCCCTTGCTTCCTACACCACGCCCATTTTATCACATCGTCCGCTCTTTTCCCATTCCACTCCCGCGTTCTATCCACCCCACTCCCAGCCACTAATGACGCGTTCACGGGTTTCATTTTTATCGTAGCCTTCGAGATGCACAGGCCAGAACACCCAAAGTTCGATCCTCATCTGTTCATAACAGTAGTTCTAAAATTTTCACTTCCCTTACGGAGCTAAGGAGGAAAAAATTCGGCCATAAGGTTATCATGGTATGTAAGACTTGGTCTCCAAGATCTAGGCAACGGCATTCCCATCGCAAAACGGCGTAACTTCATTATTCGGCACTAGTTAAGGAGGTTCCGCCGCGATTGTGTGAGTCAAAACAAATACTAAATTCCACATTTTTGATATTTTGTCCAAAAACCTGCTTTCAATGTTGCAATGCGTTACCTATAGAAACCCAAAAGTAAGGTACAAAATTTGCAGATTATTCCGCGAATTTATTTTAAATGAGCACTTTTTTCCAGCCATAGGAGCCGACTGCAGCGCCATTTCCTACGAATTGCCGCATTTTGACTTCAATTACGACATTAATTCCCAAATAACTAGAAAAATAAGGTGGTAAGATGCCTGTATTTTATTTTTATTCAATTTCTCTGGATTATTTCCTTCTTAAAGAGAGTTTTCCACGAAAATGGCATTTACATTTTGTGCAAAAATACTATTTTTTCCCGTGTTTCTCTCATTCCCCCAAAGAACACCATGTCATTGCAAGTTCAATTATAGAATAAAATAGCATGGAAAGGTTTTGTTTTGTTGTTCATATCAGAGAGAGGACAAATTTTTCTACAAGTAGACAGAATATGAATAAAATGACATTTAAGTCATTTTACGGTGGAACCACCTTAACTCGTGAGTTATTTTGAAGTTTTCACCAGTACTTACCAAAATTCTGCTCACATATTTCATATTTTTTTCAATTTACATTCTTATGGCATTGAAAGCATATTCAAAAATAATTCATGCAATTAATTGATTGAGATGTAGTAATAAAATATGATTTCAAAATTTCACTTTAAGAAAAAAGAAATATGGAAAGGTACGATTTTGTTGATCCAATAACATATATAAGACACATTTTTTTCCATAAGTATCTCACAAGTAAATTAAACAAGACTTACGTATGTCCTTTTGCGATTGAACCCTCTTAAGGAAGATCCAAAGTGACTACTTGAGTCAAAACAAACACCAAATTCTACCCTTTACTCTGCTTTGTAAAAACATCGCTGTTGGCATGCGTTTACCTATTTTAAAAAAATACTAAGGTACAAAATATGCAGATTGATCGACAAATATATATTTATATGAACAAATTTTTCAGACTGTAGCGCCATTTCTATGGAATTACCGCGTTTTGACTTCATTAAACGCAGTGATTAGCTAGCAACTCAAAACATTAAGGTGGTAAGATGCCTACGTGTTATTTTCATTCAAATTATTGGAAGTCTTCCCTCCTTCTAATAAGTTTTCCGCGAAAATGGCATTTTCATAAAACGGAAAAAAGATATTTTACTCCACGTTTTACCAATTCTCACATTTAACATGTGATTCCACGTTCTATTTGCGAAAAAAATAGCATGGAAATGTATGATTTTTTATGCCCGTTAATTAATAGGGCTCTTTTTTCTGCAAGCAGCCAAAATATGAATTAAATGACATTACAGTCATTGTACGGTGGAACCACCTTAAACGTGATTCAACCGTAAAGGGCTTAAGTGTAATTTTATTCATATTCTGGTGCCTTTAGAAAAACATGTCCTCTTCCTGGTGTGAACAACAAATTGTTGTTCATATCAGGTAGAGGACATGATAGCTATTTTTATGGCAAGTCGAACTTGAAAATACATGGTGATGAATATGACAGTGGCTGAAATGCGGGGAAAAATAGCATTTGTTATTTAAATTAAATTTCATTTTCGCACAAATCTGCTTGTTAAGGGCAAAAATTGCAGGGAAATTGAATAAAAATAAAATTTACGCATCTAATTTTTTTTATTTTTTTGTTATTAGCTAACAATTGCGATGATTGAAGTCAAAATGAGGTAATTCTACATATATGGCGCAGCAATCGGTTTCCTTGGTTATATGAAAGTGTTCATAAACAAATATATAAATGGATTAATCTGTATATTTTGTACCTTAATTTTGGTTTTCTACAGACAACGCATGTAATTAGCCAAAGCAAGATATTTTAAAGCAATTGAACGAAAAGTTAGAATAAAATATTTGTTTTGACTCACACAACCGCGGTGGGACCTCCTCAAAATGTTTGGGAGTCCCTGCCTGTCATGCTGGAACCTAATTCCAACACCGCATCCTCTCTCCTATTCTCTTCCCCTACTTTTCCCCACTCTTACCTCCCCATTCCCGCCCCCTGCCCCCCCCCCCCGGGCCACCTAGCCGGCCTCTTTATAGCGCCTAGCCCTTCCGTGTCCCGTGCATTCGATATTCCAAAGTGGCGAGACGACACGACACCGTCTCCCCGCCCTGTCCCCCAACCACACCACACCACTCTCCTGCCCAACAAAACATCTTCCCCCGCTCTTCAAAAACACGCCACTAACGCCTCGCCACTTCATTAAAAAAAGGAAATTAAAAAAAATAATATGGTATATTGTTGAATTTTACGGGAAAAGAAAATATTGATCGCAATATATGTGATCCTAACTATAAGAACCTTTAAATTTGCCGTTCGAATCATTCATTCATACATTACAGTAATCTACCGGTTAGTGGTAGGTTGTGATGAAAGTCAGAGAATATCCAACGAAATCTTACACGTGCCGTGCCCTTTCTACCTCTAGTACATATTTCTTTCTTCATCTCAGCATAAGTCCTACCTTTCTTCATTCCGTCCATAAAACCTATTCTCTTCCTTCCCCTTCCCCGCTTACCCAACATCCTTCCCTCTATCACGGCCTTCAGCAAGCCATCGCCCCTCATTACCCCTTCCAGCCACCTACCCTGTCTTCCCTTTAATCTCATCTATAAGTTTTCTCTCCTCGCACACCATGTAAAGCACTTCCTCATTTGTCTTCCTTTCCGTCCAACGCACCTTCTCCATCCTCCTCCACACCCACATCTCGAAAGCCTTCAGCCTATTTTCGTCTTCCTTTCTCAAGGTCCACGTTTCCGCCCCATACAACGCCACACTCCATATCAAGCTCTTCACTAGCCTCTTTTTTACATCTTTACTTAAGGTCCCCGTCATCAGCTCCCTTCTATTATTGAACGCTTCGTTTGCTAGCGCTATTCTCCTCCTATTCTCCTCTCCTCCATCAAGCTAATTTGTTCAAATCATATAAGCTAAAACATAGTCATTTCCCAAACTAAACACTAAAACTGGGCAGCATTGTTCTGGGTTTCGAGATTAGGTTATGGTATGATTTGTCAGGGCGGAACCCATAATAAGTCTTTAACTCCAGCTATATTGTTGCAGAAAAAAATAATTATGATTATAAATAAGAATAAACGATATGAGCATACCTATCCATTATTTGTTCGTCTAAATATTCTTCCAATAAGATACATGTTTATTTCTAAGGTTCTGAGATACCGTGTTCCCCACCTGCTTGGCTCATCTCATAGAGAAATAATGTCATACCTTGGAATTTTCTCTTTGTCAACCCGCCGAAAAGTTCAAGACCTAAATTTCCTCCACTCTGCCATCAACGGCCATTTCCGATCCACCGACATCCTTTATTTTTTCTCCCTTCATACTCCAAGCCACAAAACCCGCAGCAGTGATCTACTTCACCTACCTAAATGCCGTCTTTCACTCTCCCAGCGTTCTCTTTTCTGCAGTATCCCGAAATTATTCAACATACTTTCTTTCAATCACCCCTTACTTGACCACTCCACCTCCCGTCACTCCTTTACCACTCGAATCAAAAAACCTCTTGCCTCCTAATATAACTGGTTTGTTCTCCCTGGAGTTTGATTTACGGGCCTCCATTTTTGTTATTTTATTCTTGATTTATTTTATTCTAATTGACTTTTTTATTTAATTGTTATATATTCTATGTAAAACGCCAATTGTAGCCGTTTATGAGTATTTAAATAAATCAATAAATAAAGTAGGTACTATCACTCGAGTGATATAGTGTAATTTCATATGAATATTTAAGTTTATGTGTATTTCATGTATTTACCGTTAATGTATATGTATAATTTTCATCTTCATAGTTTTACAGAAATATTAATTTAAATATTTAAGTCTATATATATATAAATATATAATAGTGTGTACTCCCTACAGCCAGTCATATTCATTCTCAGCGTTACACTTCTCCCATATGTCCCGCGACGACAACACCATTTATTTTTTAGATTATGAGCGAATAACTGTTTTCAGGCAAATGAGTGTGCAATTGCGACCACGGTGTAACAGCCAATATTTAAAGATTTAAGCCGTTGAAACTTCTGAAAGGAAACAAAAAACACATCTTGTTTGTTTGTTTTTAATTACAGACATAATTATTCATAAAGTTGTTAAAACTGAAGAATAAATGAATTAAACATCCTCAATTATTTATAGATTTAACGCAATATTTTAGTGCTCCTTTTTAAAAAAGAATTCAAAATTTTAAGGGTGAGGGGGGGTCTGGACCCTGGCTACGTCACTGCTTAAATCCGTGATAGAGTGAAGGATGTTGGGTAAGAGGGGAAGGGGAAAGAAGAGATTTAGGCTTCATGTATCAGATGATAAGAGATAGCAAGTATGCTGAGATGAAACATGAAATTATTAAGGTAGGTAGAGGACTGCGCATGTAAAATATTTAGAAGATTTTTGCTCTTTTAAATTTTAAACTACCGTAACAGGTAGATTACCCTAATACAATTTAATTAACCCAATAAAGGCAACTTCACTTCCACTTGAAGTTAAATTGTAATCACAGACTTAGGTTTTAAAGGCCTATACACCTCTAGTAATAATTCTGTCTCCGCGTAGAAGCCGTACCCTAGGTGGAGGCACTAATACTCGCCCTTATGACACCAAATCCAATATCCAAATATCGTGTGCATTGCGCTGTAAAATGATAACTTCATTGTGAGACACACGTTTACTTATATGTAAAAAGCTGTCAAAATACTTGTAATTAAGTAATTTTTATCTAGGTGAGTATTTTTTACGTTTCCAAATCGGTTTGTACAGTATTTCATGGTGATAGGAGTATCAAACACTAGTAGGATTTTATGTTAAATGAACTAAAATATAAAATTTATGTCTAGTAAAGCTTTTCTGTACATTAATGTCACTAGCTAGCATTAGGACTGAAGAATATAAAGCACATATCATAACAGAAAAAGAAAGATGCATATCAAGTGATACGTACAACTTAGGCAAGTTTATCTTCAAACTATTGGTGGAATTCACTGCTTTTGGACGCTTTCATGGTAACTAAAAACTGCTCTCGATAAAAATGTTTATGTTGCCATAGTTGCGTAGCTAAGGAGTTGCATCCGTATGTTCACCGGGTGAAAAATGCTTAAATTCACATCTGCTAACACCTCATGAAGTATTGCATGCGAGTTGCTCTTTATTTAATGACTTTATTCCAAAAAACTCACACTATACTTAAGCAATTTTAGTGTAAGAGGTGTGGAAGAAATGTAACGAGACTGACAATACTGCGGGCGATCTGGCAAAACTTTCACACGGCATGTAGGTTTGCTCTTTTCCGGACGCTCTGTAGAAGTTTCAACTCTCTGCGGTTGCTAAGCGATTGTTTACTGGCTCCGATATGAAGCAGTTTTTTTGTGGTAAGCCACGAAACATGGAACAGGAATCTGATGCTTTCCCGACGCATGTAATTAACATACACCATTCGGGTATTTCACTGGTTTAATTCTTGCATTACCGCATTCTGGCAGTAATGGAAGAATTGACCCAGTGGAATACCCGAATAAAGTATGTTGATGGAACAGGGAATTTAGGAGAAACGTTGTAAAGGTATAGCGAAACTTGGTGGCACTCAACAGCGGAGGATTAGAGGATACTGACCATAATCCAAGCGTTGATAAGTGGGCAATGTTATCTAAGGACTCCCGCACGGTCCTCTGGAAAAGAGGATCGGCCGCTTCATCCCACATCTCATGTATGCTTTCCTCTCCGTTGCTTCATGATCTTCACAAGCGAGTGCCACCAAGTTTCGCTACAGCTATACCATTAAATTTTATGTTAAACTTGGTGAATCCGCAAAAGTGCGACGCATGAAAAGCTACAACTGGCCTATGTGAAGCATTCCTTATCAAGGGCAGAAATTTAAACAAGAAATTTTGCATGACCGAGAACAGTGAAAGGTGAACCTCGCTACGGGAAGACTTGAGGTAGTTCGAGCGATTTTTTTGCTAGTCATATAAGAGACCATATCATTCAAATCTTTTTTTTTAATCAAGCAACTTATATAAGCATGGAGTTATTGTAACGATAATGACGCAAAAACTTCATTTAAATTACTGAAATCCTCAGCAATTGAACTAAATATACAATTAAAAGTTTTTAGCTTGACTCATTTTTTTCACGCCGTATGCTGAAAACGCGATGATATTTTGGCGATTCTGTAAAAATTACTGGGGTGAGTAATTGATTTCTTATTAAAATAGTTGATAAGTTTAACAAGCCACACACTGTTAAATTTCTGACGAGTTCTATTCGAGAGATATTCTTCATTTTTTCAAATAAAGAAACTCTTGTGCATAGCCGTAACATTTCCTATGGATAACGGCTGGTGTTTTGCGACAAATAATCTCGAAAGTTAGAGTGGTAAGAGTGGTATTTCTATATAATTGGAAAGATAAGATCTTTTTCTTTACAATGCGGCCACATTTATCGAATTTTATATGGAGCGATATCTCACTCAAACTACCTTCAACATCAAACTTCGCAGTTTTCAGGTAGTTTGAGCAAGATTTTTCCCTGGTCATAATAGCAACCATATTAAAATTTTGTTTTTAAATATAAGGAAATTTAAGAAGCATTAAGTAAATATTGTTCCATTAATGACGGATATACTTTGTTTTAAATTACGGAAATTATGAGTTATTAACTAAATTATAATAAGATGCTAACTTGACTCATCTTTTTCACGCCAGACGCTGAAAACGCCTTCACAACCTAAATTCCTTTTTGCGATTCTGTAAAAATTTCCATGGTTAATAATTAGTTTATTCTTTTAAAAAGCTGAGAAATGATTGTAATCATTCAACTACACTCTATTAAATTTCTGACAAGAACGATTCGTTATAAATTCCTCATTTTTTTTTAATTAAGTACCTCTGGAATGCATACCCGTAACATTTACCCTGTTAAATGGCTATTATATTTTTTGGAAGTACCTATCTCCATAAATAAAATGGTAAGTGGATGATATTTCGTCATCATTGGAAAGATGAGACCTTTTTCTTTATAATCAGGTGAACCTCATCGAATTTAAGGCCTTCATATTCCTCAGGTATATGTTGGCACACAAATAGTTAAGATTTCAATACACTAGGCTCAGCATTTAATTTGAACTACTTATTTCTCGTGAAGGAGTTTCCTTTAAGCTGGAGTCTCTTTTATCTTACAAATGTTTTTCGCCGTAATCCGTTCCATTTACAGGTGGACAGAGTTGGAAATAATATAAAATATTCGGTTTATCGTCCGTAGGGTGTGCGATGTTGAAATTGCAGATCATTACAGTTTCAGAGAGAGAGAGAGAGAGCAGGGCAATGACCCGCCGCAGTGTTCAAATTCGCCCCTCCCCGGCATCATAATTGCCACTCGGCCCTAATTACCCAACTATCCTCGACCGAGACAGTGAAAACACAGCCGAAACTTGCGAAAACATCCGACTGTCACTTTGCGTAGTCCACAAAGCACTTGCTGGGTATCAAAAGAAACGAAGTTCGAGCAGGTTCCACCGTGTAATGAAATTTTGTTCCGACGAAATTTTCACTTTGTCATAATTGACTCCATATTCGAATTTTATTTCAAAATGTAAGCGGTCGTAAGAAGTATGAATTGAATATGGCAATATCAATGGCGCAAATACTTTGTTTCGTAGAACTGAACTGCTAATTAATCGACTAAATGTTTCTTGTAATCCATTCGTGTTAAAATTACAATAGCAGAAGGGATTAGGGTTATGAATTAGTGGGAGAGAATGAAAGAACGGGAAATGAATGATCTGACAGTGAAAATGAATGAAAGTATTTTACTATCAAAAATGTATTAATTAAAATTCATTTAATTATTTAAAACCAAAAATGATTGAACGTAATGTGCTTCTTTGGTTTGGACATGTATAGAAAATAGACGACCAAGTGAACCCCCTATTTCCTTCGAGAGATAAAGAGATGCGGAACTTATAAACACTACTCTCTTATTACTATGCAGGATAACTAGGATGTTTTTTGGAGAGTTGGTCACCAATAAATTATATCATATTTTTCTCTTGCCAACGTTTAGAAAATTTATATTTTCATCATCAGAGCTACGAGCAAACGATTAATCAAACGTTTGCAATAGTACAAATATGATATAATTTATTGATGACCAACTCTCCAAAAAACATCCTAGTTTAATTAAATGGTCAATAACCAGCTCTCATCAAGTTATACGGGATAAGCACTGTGGGATTGCGGTACCTGAGGAGTGCTTGCGGTAGAAGTAGGATGGATAGAGTTAGGAATGAGTGATTCATGATAGAATGCTGCTTGGATCCTCTGGTAATGGACTTGAATGAATGGAAGGAGTCTGCTTCGTTATTTTGGTAATGCCGAGAGAATGGGTGAGTGTCGAATTAATTAACGGTCATGTGATATGAGAGTGAATGGTGTGAAAGGAAGGGGTACACCGAGAAAGTCTTGGGTGTATGTGATGGAAGAGACTCGCAAGAGTAGGGATATTATTGGCCTTAGGAACAGGAGGGCGTAAATGAATCAATGGATAAAAATGTAAGAGAAGCGCAAGAGGTATGCAAAAATACGACATCACGGTGTAAATGTTTGAATAATCTTGTCAGGTGGTAACAAAGTAAAATAGACACAGTTGAAAATCGTGATTAAATTCAAATGAAATAAAATCTACAACATAAAAAAATTAATTTGAATTACAACTCACAATTTTTAAAAGAGTTCACAAATTTGAAAATTACACATGAAATACATATTATTACGACACGGTATTGTGTGTTCAACCTTAATTTAATAAATCATTTTTCTTCTTCATTAGTTTATCGACATCATTTGATGAATGATTTGGAACTATGAAGAAACAGTTCAAAAACGTCCTCAGGTAATTTCTTACATTCAGCCATTGCTCCTTTTGAATAAAAATATTTACAAGCATCCGTTCTTTGCATTTGAACTTTAATTTTGTACTTGTGGTCTTTCCAATTGTAATGCGCCCTTTCACCATATTAGAGTTACCAGTCATGATCTTGAGCATATATATTTGAGATCTTTAATTTGACTTGTTCATATCACTCCGAGCACCGTAAACGCCCTCTTCCTTTCCCTCCACGCTTGCATGACATCCTCCCCTCTATCACGGCCTTCAGCAACTCTTCGCCTCTCATTACCTCTTCCAACCACCTACTTTACCTCCTCCTAACCTCATATAGTGGTTTCCTAACTTCATCAATCATACCAAGCACATCCTCGTTTGTCTTCCTTTCCGCCCACCGCAATTCCTTTTTCCGCAGCCAATTCTCTTCCTCTTTTCTCGGAGTCCACGTTTCTGCCCCATAAAATGCGACACTTCATATCAACAAGCTCTTCACCAGCCTTTTCTTACTATCCTTACCCAATATCCCCGTCATCAGCACATTTCTACCACTGAACGCTTCTTTCGCTAGCGCTATTCTTCTCGTAATGTCTTTGTAAGTCCATTTTCTTCAAACTCACTACCCAAGTAAATAGATTTCTCTACTTTTGTGCTCTAATACATTTATGACAAACCTCACTTTCTTTGTCCAAGAAAATTTTACCACATTTGTTTTCTAGCGACTTATCTTCATTCCGTTTAAACGCACTGATTTTCTAATACTTTTATGGGATGAACGACAAGATAAATGCGCCAAGTTTTCTTAAAGATGCATTTATGAAGGATATTTTGAAGTTTTAGGAGGCGGTAGGCATCGCATTAAGGTTGAAATGATGTTGACTAATGGCGCATGGAGAGGAGAGCGGCTCAGGTCACCGCTTATTTTGGGCCAAACTGGGGACATGCCTCGTCCATGAGTTCTGCTCGTGACATATGAACCCCCTGGGGGCAATTTAAAAGTAAAAGGGGACTCTGAGCCTTCCCAAGACCTGAAATAGGCCGGGACTGAATTGCGAACCCGAGGTCAGGTAGAACTTGCGAGGGAGTTACAATAAAAAAAAATTCCTAGGTTTTTTCCTGAAAGTTTTGACGACCTTTTAAATGAGGAATAATATACGTTGTGGGAGTGTTTGCGTCGAACGTGGGAAGCGTACTGTCGTCTTGTTTTCTCAAGCGAATTAAAGGCCTAATAGTCCTTTCCCCAAATTAACTCGTAACTTACAATACATCATCTAGGTCTACACTTATGTAATGCCGTTCAAGCCAACTACAGGGTGTGTGGCACGGGGTGATTCTACTACAGGCACGTAATGCTCATCCGAGGTCAAGGTCAAACGCTCACCTGGCGGCTAGGCGCAGATCAAAAAGCAGTCGGGAGAATTAAACCAGAGATTAGGAGAGTGCAACGTTATGGAACATGCAGTACACGGGTTAAGGTACTACTGATTCTTATTACTTCTGATTACTATTACTAGTATTATCATTTCATGGGTACCACGAGATAACTCATTAAGACATCAAAATTATGCGAAACATTTCCACCTAGATGAGACGATAGTAACAGTGGTAACTTATTAAACACAAGTACAAATTCTAGTCTACCAATCAACGTTCAGTCTTGTCTTCATACCTCTACGGCCATGGCTACATGCATGAATTATTGCATACAAGACACAATAACATACAAGTTCTGGGTGTTTAAAATAAGGATGAGTCGATTCCAGATGTCGATTCTCGATTCCACCGATTCTCAGGCTTGAGGCAGCTTTACACATGGAAGTTGACTTCTATGGAAGTAGCGAGTGCAGCGAAGTATCGATTTTTATCGCTACTTGCAGGGCATAGCTCTGCTTACACATTACTTCCGGCATATCCGCAAATAAATGAATAGCAGAACTAAGGAGGCGAAAGGAGGTAAATTCAAAACAACAAATATGGCGTACCAAGTTCAAATGCAAAGAAGAAAAGCTCTTTGAGCCGTAGCTCTTTTGGAGTTGGTGAATTGTTGTCGATCGAAGAGAAGACGACGTTGTTGGGTTAAGGAGCACCTTGTAAAAAGGGCTGACCTTTCTCTAGAAGATAATCTTTTACTCAAAATATGCCCCGCTTATGTTTTCAAATTATGTCCATCATGATTTCAAAACATGCTCAGCTAAAGGTTGTGACAATTTATTACCCTCATTAAATGCATTCTATTACAATTAATTTGAAATATAACTACTTATGATGTACAATTACTCTCATTTTAAACTTTCTTGCCTTTCACTACAGACTTACTTGCTGCCTAATAAGCTGGCACTCCCTTGCTCCATCCACTGATTAGATTAGATTGTTGTTGGGGGAGCCTTCGTCAGGAGCCCGGGCACTTAGACCTTTCTTAGTCCATTTTGCCAACCCCATGCCTGTCTGCCACTTGTAGACAGGGGACAAGAGCACCTCGGTAGAGGTATGGAGGATTGGCTTGACTTCGGTGTTCTGATGGGAACCGGTGTTTCAACGTGGCTAGGCCCTTGCCCTCCATCCAGTGAAACTACCTTTCCGTCTATAAAAAAAACTCCCACACCACACTTACCAGATTCGATGAACATTCTAGGACTTATAACGTCCCCACATTCACATTCGTTGAGCCAGCCAAGCTTGGAGGGTAGGAAGCAATGACAGGGTTAACCTATTTACATACAACCTCATGAAGAATGCCTTCCCCCGTAATCAAATAATTCAGGCTCATTTCAACACTTTTAATAGATAAATTACAATGCACAATGAGACATAGGTATGGGCACAAAATTGAAAAATAAATAATAATAAAATTCACCGACAGGGGCATAGCTCTATCCTTTCACAAAGCACTATCACAGTCTTAAAGGCAAATTATGAGTTCTATAAGAGTGATGAGAGCCGTATCTCTCGGCGAAACCACTTAGTTGGTAATTAATCTGACTATCTTACTAAGTGGAAATCCTCCAGAAAATTTTTTGCGTATGCTTAATGGACGACGAGATTATACACAAAGGACTGCACATAAATTGCACATGAAAACTAACGCCACCAGAGCTAAAACAAACCAATTCGTCGCTCACATTACCCGCGTTACAAATGTAGGGTTCTTAGAACAACTGTTTTAAAATGATATTCAAGTAAATAATTCAGATTACAAACTTAATTTAACGGGAAACAGCCACCGAATTTTCACATCACAAAGTAAACAACGGCGAATCACAAATCACAAGTCTGTGGCCGTTCAAAAGTGAGCCGCCGCGCCTACGAAATAGTTCCGTCGTATTGTGTAATGAATCCTGTTTCAACCTGCGTTAAGGAGAGTATCAAGGTAATTTTTAATTCAAACCAGTTGAAAGACATTTTTGGAAGGTAATATATAGCAACACAGCATTTAATAAAATACTTATTTAATATATGAACCAGGCAGAATATTTCACCGGATGTTTTGCAATACTATCACTGAATCGAAATGCAACTTGCAGGCAAAATAGAAGCCAGTATATTCTCCTTGCAAGTGAGAACCGTGGTCGATTAGTGCCGCTATCGACCCCTACTGCCATGGAAGTACGTGCTTACATATCGAAGTACCACTTGCAAGCGACTTGCAAGGCTACTGTCATGGAAGTAACTTCCATGTGTAAAGCCACCTTTAGAATCGGTATCGAGAATCGATCGCCTAAAGTCGATTCCGATTCCATCAATTCCAGATAGATAAATATTTTAAACATAGACGATAAGCTGAGGATATATTTGCTATTTGTCATTAAATACACTTTTTGAGCGGCTTAATTGTTTTTGTTATTTTATTTCAGCCAGTAGTTGAATTTAAATAATAGTCGTACTACGCTACTGGTGTATCAATATCCCAACTGTTATCATACTAATATATAAAAATTGAATGGTGTCTGTCTGTCTGTCTGTTGCTCAATCACGCAAACACTACTGAACCGATAGAGCTGAAATTTTGTACGTAGTTAGAAAATGTACCGGGTTGAAACATAGGCTATATTAAAAATCTGTCAGGGCCCCCAAAGGCCCCACTTGGGGGTGCCTTGTGGTCCATGCTAAGCATTGGGTTTGGTGCAGTGGTTTTAGTTTTTGCTTTTAAAAATTACTTTCACACAAGATAGAGGGCTGGAATTTTTTTTATCGGATGGCTGAATAAATGAAGATTCTAATTCTTTCAATCGATTTTCTTTTACGCTTCGTCATTCTCTGAAAATAATGTTTATATATGAAAATCTCACATTTTTCTCTGAAATCAACAATAGCATATTTCCTTGACAACCAGAGATTTGAATTTCAAAGGATATTCACGCATCTGGCATTTAAGTTTCCCTGACGGCCCATGATAGCACGTAGAAAGAAAATTTGTATAAGAAGGGCCCAGAGTCCCAAGGGCCCCATGATACATTGCTTCGGGGCGTAATCGATAAAGTCAATGCATATTTACAGGTATACTCTTCAATGTCTATTCTCAAAGTAGCTCTCATAAGGGAATTGCATACGAGAGAACACTTATGTATAAAACGATACGCATAAAGGAATTAAACGTGGAAGAATATTTACGTGAAGCGAATAATAATGTTAATAATGCCTCTGTTGCTACAAAAAACACGGCGTCGTTTATTATAGTTTAATACTCAGATGTATTACACGTAGTGGAACCGTCTGCCTCTCATTACGATTGCGAACTGTTTTTAGACCAATTCCCACATAAACTTTACGAGTTATTTATATGTACGTAAACGTGTTAAAATGCAGTTTACTTACATTAACTCAATCATCGAGTTGCCTATTCGAGTCTCTAACTTACCTCTGTGTTACCCCTCTTTGGACTTAAAAATATATCCATAAACATGCCTTATAGAATGAAGGGTAACCTTTTGAAAAAACTTTCTAAAGCATGAGGAATGTCTTCTTTGCGAGAAAATTAGTCCTTGCATGAAAAACGACAATGGTTAGCCTTGGATGCTCAAAGATGCCAACCAGCAATCTCATGATCATCTCCCCGTGGTATTTCTCGGATTACGCTAAGAACCGCACAAATTTCATCCTAACCAAACCTACTGACGGGTAACCAGCTAAAAATCTGGTTCAAATATTGACCCATCTGTTTCGAAACTTCAGTCTGTTTTAAGATGGCGGAAATTATAATTGCGTCACTACATGCTTCTTACCCATAAGAAGAATGGATATTCTGCGCAATGGACGTCATTGGTGCATGAAAATTGGCAAGTGCACTAAGACTGATCACCATAGATTTTAAATTTTGTCACCAATGATTATGATTTAGGAAACAATGAATACAGTCACCCTTTATGCCAAAGGCATAGTCCGGGTATTGAAGGATTCATAGGACAAATAAACATCGCTGCTATTGAAAATGCTCCTTTTGATGTTGTCAACCGCTGGATTATACTCTACTCTCCTATCCTGATTAAGATACTCAACGCACATACACGGTGAATGGCGGAACTCAATTAAGTCATTGAATGCAAATATATATATGCACACAAGGGAAGTGCTCAAGCTGTTATTCACTCAGAAGACGGCTCAAGAGAACTTGAGGGACGAGGTCATCATCTATCAACCTAGGTGCTATTTATTACGTAGTAATGAGTCTTCGTGGCCCATTATTGGGTTTCCCGTGCATTAAAGAGGACAAACAATCACTCAACTCTCCGTGCACGAAAGGGAAAACGAACGAATCACAACAAACAAGATAGGTTACGAACACCTCAAATGATCACGCTGACAGTATTCTTCATGTTTTGTTGTTTTCTTATAAAATAAGTTCAATGTTTTTCACATTCGTTGAAGTTCAACGGGTACCTTCAGCTAGTTAGGAATAAGAATCGATGGAATCGGAATCGAGAAGCGTGAATCGATTTGAAAGAATTGGAATCGAAATCAAAATCTAAAAAAGAGGAATCGACTCATCCCAAGTTTAAAATAAGGGGGATTCGAATCCGCGGCCTTTACGATCAGCAGGCGAGGATATAACCCTTCGCCAACCAAAACAATCACTTTTTTATTCTGTCTCTAATCACGTTTTTTTACCTCAATCAAGAACATTCCGGTGGTAGAAACTCGATCGGGAAAGCTGCGTGATATTTTTAATTGGCTGATTGGTCCAAAAACGTGATTTTACCACGTGACTCCTTAGCTACGTGTTCGGAGTTATCTCGAATGGTTCAAACAAAACCCCTCTACGCATCAGTAACCATAATAAATTCTGGCGGGAAGAAACATTGTAGTTTTTATTACGGTAACCTATGGATTTCCACGTAGATAAGCCTGAAACTATTAGATTAGACAAATTGGTACGTCATTTTATGATTTATTCACCTTAATTTTAGATTTTTTTAAACAGAACTAGTACTTACAACTAACTATAACTTTTTATTGTGAACTGATACACTTTTAATACACAAATAAACAAACAAACACAAATTAAGTGAGTTTTAGTTATGGTAATTCTGGCTGTTATCTCATTTGCACGTGGTGTAACATTAATTTTAGATAATTAAATACGCAACTGACCAGTTGTTTTTAGTTTTCATCAACATTTTTTGGCGAAAATAACATTGAATTAGAGAGAACAATACAATTTTTCAACATTTTTCACACTTTCTCGTATTTAACATCACGTCATTTAAATTTTAATTAGCAAAAAAAATAGCGTCGACAGGTGAAAATTTGCAATTCACATAAAAGAGATGTAACGTTTTTCTCTTGTAGCTCCGAGAATACGAATTTAACGACATTTAAGGTAGTCTGAGCGAAAAATAAATTCATCTAGAATTTGATGAATTTGGCCTCACTTAAAAAAAAAACTCTCATCTTTTCAATGATATCAAAATATCAACCTCTTGCCAAACTACTATTCGACCAAATTGCCTGAAAAGGTAAGCTGTTTTACAAGGGATAGATTATGGCTATGCGCTCCAGAGGGAGAATAATTAAAAAATTAGGAACTTCTAGCACCTAGATTTAGTCAACAAACTAACGGTATGTATTATTATTGTAAATATTGTTTCATTAATGACGAAAATACTTTGTTTTAATTTACTGAAAATCTGAGTTATTAACTAAATATACATGTATAAGAAGTAACTTGACTCATTAATTTCACGCCGGAAGCAGGAAATGCCTTCACAACCGCATTTTTTTGTGATTATGCAAACATTACTACGGTCATTGTTTTTTTTAATAGCAGACAAATCACACAAACTATACACAGCTAAATTTCTGACGAGATTAATGCGTTAGAAATTCCTCATTTTTAAAATTAAGAACTACCTCTGGAGTGCATACCCGTAACATTTCCCCTGTAAAATGGCTTTTATTTTTTTGGAAAGTTCCAATCTCTAAAAGTAAAATGGTAAGTGGCTGATATTTCGTCATCATTGGAAAGATGGGATCTTTTTCTTTATAATCAGGCGAAATTCATCGAATAATCATCATAATCTGAGTAATCTACCGGTTGAAGGTAGGTTATGACGAAAGTCAGAGAAAATCCAACAGCCTCTTACACGGGCCATGCTCTATCTACCCCTGGTATTTCTTTCTTCATCTCAGCGTATGTCCGACCATTCTTCATCCCGTCCATAAAAACTATTCTCTTTCTCCCCCTTCCCCGCTTGCCCAGCATCCTTCCCTCTATCACGGCCTTCAGCGAACCATCATCCTCATTACCGCTTCCAGCCACCTACCCTGCCTTCCCCTAATCTCATCCACAAGTTTCCTCTCCTCACCCACCATGTCAAGCATTCGCCTCACCCACATGTCTCCTTATTTATAAATCTTTTTCGGGTTTCACACCAGGTAATAGCCTTCATTTCCGCCGACGCTTCAACGAACGACTTGCTCGCCATCATCAGGGCTACTGAATGCCGCATGAGACAAATTTGGCTGTTATAAATATGCAAAATAAGATATGTTCGACAAAGATTTATAAATCAGATCCACCGGGAAAAACTGAAATAATGTATACTTCCTCATTTGTCTTCCTTTCCGTCCACCGCACCTTCTCCATCCTCCTTCACACCCACATCTCGAACGCCTTCAGCCTATTTTTGTCTTCCTTTCTCAAGGTCCACGTTTCATAAAGTCAAGTGATATTTCGCTCAAACTACCTAAATACGTAAGTATTCCTGAAATGGCTGAGTTCATTACTTCATCAAACTCAACACTATGAGATCGCGTTATCATCAACACGCGCTCTGATGACCCCTTGAGCTGAACTGGTAGGATCAATGATAACAGTTCCTGATAAAGGCACCCATGCTAGATAGATCGAAGGTTAGGAGACAGACGAATGGTAGTCCGTACAGCGTATGTGCCTTAGTGAGGTGGCTGTGAAAAGGAACCTGGCTCTAGTGGTTCAACTTCATGTTTGGGTAGTCCCACCGAGATATTAAAGCCAATCGTTCGATTAACTTGGCCTTGTTATACAGAGAAATATCTCATGTTTCATATGGCACTAAAATATTAGCCGCTTAGCGCTCGAACTTTCGACATAATGGCAAAAAAATAAAGGACGTTTTCCCTGGGATATTTAAAGCTCTAGATTGGGACAGTATGGACAACGAAACCAAAAAAAAAAACAGACCTATCCAGTACATGAGGAAGATAGTGAATAAACATGTTTCTACGAGAAAAAAGTTATTTACAAGCATTTTAGCGAGTTTAAGCCGTATTATATCTACAATTGTTAGGTTCTTTATAATGCAACATTGTTCTGTCTCATATTTTCTGCATGGGATATGGTACGGCTTTGCCCTCCTGAGGAAAATTATTTTAAAAATGGATACGTTCTGACGCATAGTAGCGTAAAATGTTAACGGTGTGTAATTTTAATGTTTTTTCGATGATTTTCAAAAATAAATTCATTACTCACAGCCCAACTTTTTATGAAAAACGCACAAAAACTTTGGTTTCGAAAGCATTTTCAGCGCTCGACTAATGAACCCTTAAACAAATGAACCAAAGCCTTGAACATGTATCCAACTTCATAATTACCTACGTGTGCCTGTATGCCTGGGATGCTGCTAGGGACGCTGCGACCGAGAATCCGGTTTAATTGAAAGTGAACTTAATTTTTATATGTTTTAATATATACTACTTGAACCGAAGATCCAACCCCAAAAAAGTACGTATTAGATTATATATTTAAAATCCAAAAGGTTTGTGCCTATAGTTTTAAAAATATAGATAAATAAATAAATATCATCCGAGATATAGGTATGATGGATATTTATCTTGGTCATCATGTTACGATAAACATATTGATTTTTTTAAAGGCCATTTTTCACGAAGCACTTAATTGCGCTGTTGAAGAGAAATTGTGAGAACACAGGCACGGAATTAGAATAGGGGCTATTTTCATTCATTTTGTTCATGAATTCGCTCAGTCATTAGAATAAGTCCCCGCTTCACACGTTGCAAATTTCACTGCACATCCATCCATACATCATATTTCGCATTAATGTGACTCGCGTAAAGCAGCCTTAATGGAAAAATGGCATATGCATTTATCAAGGGAATGATAATCAAATGTGATTCGAGGAGATCTTAAACATCATTTTCATTTTTATGCATGCACAAATAAAAACATCTTTTATTTAAAACGTATGTAAATACAATGGATACCAACAAGATTTGCAATCAAAACATTTGTGAATATAATCTATACTAATAATATTTGCATGACCAAGCATTATGCCCGTCATTTTGGACGGGTTATCTGCTAGTACTTAGCTAAGTACTGAGAAGTTCACTCATATGAACAATGTTTTTGCGTCATTAATATCACTAAAATTACAGACCCTTCAAAATGCTTCTAAACGGGGACGGAAGGTTGTTTATAGTGTGGAAAGTCAGTCATACAACCTTACAGCCATACAACCAACAATACAACCAACCATACAACCATACAACTAACAGCCAAAGCGCTTCTAGAAGCGGGATGAACCAACACCACCCGCCATCCCATTTTGACTCGTATCACAATGATACCTGAAGGGAAGGGGTTTCTGGTACAGTCGATAGCGATGGGTTATTTTAACCACTTTCATTGCTCGTGGAAGTGCCTCGTATCTTGTTTATTATTTTTTTAACACAAAAAACAGCAAAACGGCGTTTTTACATTGGCGGACGTAACAGAAAAATAAACTTAACAAAATTAGCAAAAAAATCAACTATATTCACTAAAAGAAACACATAATCACTCGAGCGAAAACAAATATAGGATTTCACGAGAATGATTTGAAGATCTTAGAGAAAAAATCAACAGAAGGATTCTTATCTGATAGGGAATACAATATGATCGAAATTCGGAAGAAAGGGGATCTCTCGGATATGGAATTTAGGAACATGTACACGGTCGATGTTTCGGAAAGAACGAGAAGGTACACGAAGAGAAAAGAATGATAGCAGATCATTACTACGGATGGCCCGTTTCAAAATACTTCTCCAAAATTGTAGGTCAGATATTTGTTTACAGTGTTGTTAAGTCCTGAATTCCAAGGGCGTAAATAATTTGTGGACGGGATAAGTTTCTCAGTGAGGGATTACGATGACGGAAAATGGCGAGAAAAAAATTAATGGGGCGAATGAGGAGTTTCAGTGTAGATGGGCGGGCAGAGACTCAAATGGGAGAACAATATTTAAGAATGCGGAGGAAACATCCTTGCAATGAGGGTCACTAATGTCGGTAGGACGGTAAAGAAGGCCAGTGACAGCAATTGTCTTGCGGGAAATTTTTGTTTTGTGGTCGTGAAAAGCCAGTTTTTCTAGAAGTATTTCGGTTCTTCTGCCTCCCTCTCTCCCCCTCCATTCTTGCCCATCAACCCACCCTTTTCTACCTCCCCTCCTTGCCGCGCAGGTCTGCGCCGGGAGCTTTTGCGAGAGCTGTATTACTACAACCTACTGTGGAGTTAAAATTTGGATCGGATTACCTTTGGGCCGTTATAACACACACCGGCAAAAGCGGTACCGGCACCGGGGCCGGATGCAATGTAATCAAATGGAAGCTTTCACACGATGTCCGACCCGGCACTATTTCCGGCGCCGGCGACGGCACCAGCAATTGCAGCCGGCGATGAACTCGACATATTTGAAGCCGGAGCCGACACCGGCTGTCTTTTGTTTTCAGACCTCATCTCTATCACGTCAAAGATGAAACTGGCTACTTTCCGGTACTGCCGGTGTGTGTGAAAACAACGCTAGGTCGGTGCCGGTGCCGGCACCAACTTTGCCGGTGTATGTGAAAACACCATGCATATTTTGGCAAGGTAATTTTTGGATTTTCCGTTCGCAAAGATTTGAAGAGCGTGTTTTCAATTCGATTAGAAGGAAGCACTTTGCCTAAGTAAATATATTTACCTACTTTCTTCGGGCGGAAGAGAAACAGCTCCCCTTCCAAAAAAAGAAAGAGCTTCCTCAAGACGCAGGCGGCGAGTTATGAGGTTTCCGACCGGGGAGGGAGGGGAATTTTTCGGCATGTGACGAGAGAAACGGGAACAGGCTCTCTTAGTCATACTATAAGGGAGTTATTGATTTTTCTCACCCTAAACTCCATTTTCGTGGGTTCTTGAAATGAATGAAAAACTTGATGCAATCGATTTTCTGCAGAGCTTCTTGGTGGACTTTTACAATACCAGCCTTTTTTTGGGGATAATAAGCTTATTGGACACATTGAAGAAGCTTGATGAAAACTTTGCGAAGGAGAAGAGACAGTTAAACGAAGGAAACTTCGTAAAGTCCACGGTAAACATTATTTTCTGTATAAAGTCATTATCAAGACGCCGATAAGGACTTCGTAAGTCAATACCTTAGTCAAAAAGTGAAAATAAATGTATTGTGGACTGTACAAAGTTTCCATCCATCAACAATGGAGCACCACAAAGTTAAGCCTGCAAACATTAAGTATAAGGAAGATACAAAGTAATTGAACGTGTTATGAGACATGCAATACTACTCAAAACAATGATGGGAGAAGAAATTAATGGGAAGAGTTGACAGGGAGTATTTTCAATAATTGATTACTACGGTAAAATCGTAAGGAATGCTAAAATGAAGACTTAATAATGAGTAATCATACATTTGAATGGATTAGAGAGCTGTAGCAACTGATCTTTGGATTAATTACTGCTTATAATAACAATAAAAACAATGAGGATCATTAATAACTGTCCAGACCAGTTGGTTTTTCCACTTTAGGTCGGAGGCCGGCCACTGCATCACCTATTTGATCGTAGGCAAGGTCTTTTTCCAGATGGTCCGTAGTTTAGATGCACCTGGGGTAATCTGTTGTTCCCAAAATCCTTAAAATATGCTCGCACCATTTGTCTTGATATTTTCAAATAGTTTCGGTGATGGCCGGGATGATTAGCTATGAGCGAGTGTCTTCATTTCGTTTTAGTATTAATAATAATAATCTTGTCTTTATTCTGGAGCAAATTCAGGACTTTATTGTCTTTTCTAACAATTAACCCATAAATAACACAAATGCACAAGCACTAATGTTCTGGGTATTGAAAACTCTACCCAGGTGGGAATTACACCCTTGACCACAGGGTTAGTTAGTGAGGATTTTACCCTGTCGCCACCAAAGTCGACATGAATTTTTAAAAAAATGAACGAATTTTTCATGATTCCAATCTGAAGATTCATTAAGCAACGATCAATTTTTAAGGCTAAAGGTTGATTTTCAAGGCATAGAGAATCAAGCCAAACCAAATAAAATTAAAATGTATTCCATATCACTGTCTCTTGTGTCGCCAGCGTTGGCAACCTAGGAAGTTTCCAACTTGGCTAATCTTCCGGAAAGACATTACCTCGGAGAGTTCCAATTTTTGTATGTTGCGTATGACGCTGTAAGGTACCGCAGATCCCTCTAGCATTGCGGTCCGTCAAGGATTGAACTGATGAGGCAGTCGTTCATCGTTTTAATTTTTCTCCACAATATGCTGTCCACGCCTATCTTACTAATACTTCCCTATGAGCCACGGCGAGGGTGTGTGATAGAGTGTGTTAAGACACCGGCCTTGAGGATGGAAGAGAATAGGGAAAGGTATTAGTGGATTAGGACGGACGAAAGTTGAAACCTATTTTACATGAGTGCCTTAAGAGTCTCGCAATATTTTTCCTGTCGTCACCAAATATGTGTATAGAGAAGATGTAATTTCACTCCAAGCTGTTCGATAGAGTCCCCATCTTATTTTGCCGCTTCGGTGAGCTCTGCAGGCGTAACGCGTTGCAAAATAATGTCTTAGTCGGGTGTCTTTTGTAGCTCCCCTGGATTTCATTTAATAAACTTCAACTTAAAATTGATATCCTTTTTGATTTACGGACGATTCTGGTGGGCCAATATGCTCTTGCAATTCCGACATTCCACTCTTGGCTTGTCACCAGGTTTCCTTGGGACGAACAAACAGAATTTGACAGAAACTACCGCGCCACGGGTGGAGAAAAGCCAACTCAGGCGAGACTCGAACCCGCGACCCCAGTATTAGCAAGAGAGCAATTTCCCTGAACGCCACCGTGGCGAGTATTTGAGAATGGTTTGCTCGCTAGATATCACATTATTTGTATAAAAATATATTGTTTTATTACACACATAGTTTACATTCCACAGGAAAAATACGAAAGTACACAACGTTGAAGCGCTGGAAATATGCCCTTAGCGCAGGGTTTCCCAACCAGGGGTGATCGCACCCTTGGGGGTGTGAGATGGTATTCCAGAGGGTACGTGATAGCATGTCAGTTTTCCCCTTTGTAATAAGGATTCTTTTTTCAAAGGTTCATGTAACTTTTACTATGTTGTAATATTTTTTTCTTTTCCATATGCTTCATTTTCGTTTACGAACTATTAAAAATTAATTATAGAATATTTTGTGCCACCTTCACTTTTATTCCTAAATAAATTCTTACTTTAAGGGAAGCGAGAACATATTAAAATGTTTTAGGGACGTGGGGCATAAAAATGGTTGGGAACCACTGTCTTAGCGAAAGGAGAATGAGTGAACACAGAAGGTATTTTAGATGTGGATGTGGAGAAAAATGAATGGGTTGAACTTAATAGTGAGGAAAATGAACGAACTAACCCTTGTTTTACAATGTCTGGTAAAAGATTACCAGGCATTATAAGTTATAGGAATACGGACAATAAGTCCAAATTTCTATAATTTATAATGCTCTCTTATAACTTCCGATTTCATACCAAGAAAATGTATTCAACCAAATATCACAAAACAGGGCCCAAATGTTGGATGCAGTAGGGGAGGAAAGGAAACTACAGGCGGAGATTCGGAGAAAAGAGCAAAAGTGGATGAAGAACGTGTTGAAAGACAAGGGTATTGCCGTTTCCCAATTCAGGTGTACCACCTTAGGATATACCATGTACTAAACTCAGTATTCTCCTATTTTCACCGGTCCGCAGGTATAAATAAATTGAAGAACGTTGCGCTAATACCACCTTCCGTGATGTAGCGTTCTGAGGTTCTCTGCCACCAGCTAATGGGAGAACTTTATCTCATCTTTAAGGTGGCTGGAGCAGTAGCTGTGGGTATTTAAGAGCGATTAATAATAATGTTTTTAGTTTGTCGAAAAAAAATCTTGGACCGCACTTCATTTAAGTGCATCTGTTTATGCGGTGGAACTCATCAAACGGGCAGTAATGGAAATTATACAAGAATTTTATTTTAATTTTTCGTCTTTAATTATAGCATGTTATTAATATAGTTTTCGGCGCAGTATAGCAAAATTCAGACGAAATTATATTAATATATGTTTTATTTTGAATTTTGGACTCGGCGTGCCACCTTGATATTCGTGAGCAACATTTATAACAACATAAAATGTGTTATTTCGCGATTAGAAGCAAATATGTACATATTACGAAGTATATGTCATGTGCCACAAGGCTAGGTGTTGAAATACCATTGATTTGCAAAAAAAAATAAAATTGATATGATGCAACACTTTCACTTTTATCCATAGATATCACGAATTAGAACACCTATGCAAAGTTTCACGCAAATCTGCACATGAACGAAAATCGCTCAAAACCACCTTAATCACATATAAATAAAAATGCGACCGTCGTCGAGTTGAAGAAAAGTTTGATTGGTCGACTTACCTCGGTAAGCTGAGCGAAGCTCCGGAAGCGAATGTCACGACCTCCACAGGCGGCGGGTCGCGCGTCTGGATGAGGTCAGGGCGGGGTCAGCCGGCTCCTACTTCTTCTATGAAAGCGTTATCTTCCTTCACCTGGGGGGTGAGCGACGCAGCGATAGATCGGGGAGGGGAACCCGGAGATTTAGCGGGGGGGGGGGGGGGGTAATGCACCTTTCACACTAAACACTTCTCACGACACGAAAAAACAACATACACTTCCACCGACTCCATCCCATTCGAATCAATCTATGCACTAGGCCCTTCTTCTTTCCTGCCTCAAAAAAAACCTCTTCTTAAAGTTTTCCTTCCCCTGTAGATAAAGGCGAGAATCCTAATGTGCTTCCCCTGTCGTTGTTCTCACCTAATACGCTCGAATTATCTTCAGTGATGACTTAAGACAAATTTCCTGCCGTTTGGTGAGTTATAAAGTCGACTATTTTGACTATTTCTCGTTCTACTCTACATTCCTTCTTCTTCTAATCTTCTCCCTTATATCCTTACCTATTTGGAAAAATTCCCCGGCAACGTTTTTCTAACTATTATTCTCCTATCCGTCTAAATGGTGTTGTGCGATTTTTTAAGTCGACTATTCTATTTCTCATACTCCTCTATCTTCCTTGTTTTTCTGATCTTCTCCTACCGTACAAATGGTGGTGTGCGAGTTTTAATTCGGGCCGCTATGACTAATTCATCCACTCCACTTCTCCATGGTCTTCTAATCTCTCTTTATCTCATTTTCTTGAATGCAAGAAAAAACATCCGGCAATCCCTTTATTTCAGTTTTACTTGCTTCCAGGTGATGGCGAACTAAATTGCACCGTCGTCTTCTTTGATTAATTCTTCTATTCAACGTCTCGTAGGCTCCTCCGACTTTTACCCTATTTCTTCTTTCCTACGAGGAAAATTACCCTCCTTTGCAACTCCTTTCTGGCTCTTTTCTTTCCGTGTGGATAAGATTTGGAATATTTCCTTGGTAAGGTCCTCTGTATTCCTGTCCTTTCCTAGTAGAGAAAAACTTCAGCCAATACTTTCTATAAATTCTCCTTTTTATTCCTGCAAGGGATGGTTCGTTGCACGGTAGAGCTTTGTGTCTATTTCTTCTGCTTCTTTTCTTAGTTGTTCATCTTAATGTCACACTTTTATCCTTCTCCCACACAGTCAATTAGTAAAATACCCAATTATGATATACTTAAGTAAGTAAAACGTCTAAGTTATCTTCTTTTTGTTCGAATTCTTCTGCCTTACAAGCTGTGGCGCTAGACGAGTATCACAATGGACTCCTTTGACTATTCTATCATTCTTCTTCTATCTCTCCTTAGACTCCCTTCCTTCATATTCTCCTTCAGTCAAAATGGTGGCGATTGAAGACTTGCGCTTTCGACTTTTTTTGATATTCCCTCCACAGTTCTTTTATCCTTGCATTGCACAGTCGACTCTTTTTGAAACAGATTGTTCTGCACTTCTTCTCCCAGCCACTTCAAGCTTCTCCGTTTCCTATTTCCTGGACAACCAGCTGAAAGGACACCAACTTCTGACCTAGTGATGTAGAGAACTCTCAAAAAGAACACCTTTTGTCACAATCCACCTTCAGTAGTTGCAGAGACAAGTTGAACGGTGGACTTTTTTTAAACCGATTGTTCTAGACTTCTTCCCATAGCTTCTCTATGCGTCTCCCTTTCCTGCTTCCGTATCATTCAGCTGAAAGAACATCAAACTCAAGAACTAAGTAGATCTATCTCCAAACGAACACCTTTGTCACAATACTGCTTCAGCATACGTAGTGGTCGGTAGCCAAGATGCACAGTCGACTCTTTTTAGACTCGAGTTATCCTGGCACACACACTTCACTCCGCCTCCTGCCAGCAGTCGAATGGGTACCGTTTTCCCGTCCGGACGGCGTCTAGCGTATAGAGGGGTTTGATTGGTTGGCTGTTTTAGGGTTGCGTTTCAGTAGGGGAGTATTCCCCGAACGGCTGTGAAAGCGGAGGTAGAAGAAACTAAAGGTAAAGAGGAAGGAGGGTATTCCCTTGGGTACGAAAAAAAATCTATATATATAAACCGACCGGTGTTGGAAACACACGTGCGCCGTTAGCGAAGGAGGTCTTGCGTCTCGCGTGCGTTCGATTGGAGAGACTTCTGGTGAGTGAGGCGAGGACGAAATCGAGGGAAGGGACAAGGGGAGTGTTGTAAAAGCCGCCCCCCCCCCCACCTCCCACACAAACCTTCCCCTTCCTCCTGGCTGTCTCTCTCTCTCTCTCTCTCCCCTTTCCCACCTACCTTCCCCTCCCACGGCACACCGTGTCAGAGTTGGTCGAAGGTATACGTATAATGTTTCGTCCGGGAGGTGGGTGTGGAGGGGGGAATGAGAAAGGGCGGGGAAGGGGTGATACGTGAGGGGAGAAAGGGTGTGGGTGGCCAAATTAGGGGGAAAGGGTAAGGAATGACTAGGAAGGGGGGCGAAGCAGGAGGCATTTCATCAAATCCCTGAACTTCCGTTTTTTTATGGCCAAACCTCTCTGTGTATATTAACTAAATATTTATACGCATTTGTGGCTTTGCGATGTTTCTACCATAATGACTTCACCTGCATTTGATTCGTTTTCTTGCTAATTAGTACCTGAATCTACATTATACCCTGAGAGCCACCTCAAGGGTGTGTGTGGCAAGGGGTGGATTATCACCAACATGTACTACACTGTGCACCACTATTGGTGCACGATAAAAAACATGCTAATACTTGACACGAGGCTTTCACAAGCTTTTACAGCACTATAGTTATGCTACCAATGTTAGAGGGACAGTTTGTATTAATGTATCTTGAAACTATATAAGTGGACAGAGATACAATAGTTATACAGGAAACATGCACGGCGTGCTGTTATTACGTACTAGGTACCAGATAAGGGTAGATGAACTTGGGAGTAAATACTATTAGCTACACTACCTATCGACAAACCTAGTAAAATGTGTCACTGACACCTGTTATGGTCTCTTTACAGTATCAGGGTGGACAGCTATGGGAAACGGGGTGAGGCAAAGTTGCCCGTCTTCGCATTTGCTTTTTAGCATCCCAACCGAGGAAATGGTAGGTAATATAGGCATGGGAAGAGATGGGTTTTGGGATACAAGTAGGAGGCCAGCAGATAAAGTCCGATAGATTCACGGACGACCAGACGTTGGTTAGTCGATCATCGAAGGGATTGCAAGCTTTATTAGAGGCATTAGAAAATCAGTGCGGGGAAATGTGGAATGAAGATAAATCATGAGAAAACGTGATGTAAAGTGATTTTCTAGGACAAAAAAAAGAGTCTCGTCTCAAAATTGGGAGGGCACAAAAGAGAGCAAACGGAAAAATGTAAATATGTGCACACTTGACTAGTTCATCGGAGGAACATGAAAATACTAGCTGAGATATTAAGGTGGCAAGAGCCAAATTTTTCCCTAGTGATGATAGAGACCGTCTCCGAATGTAATTTTTTAATTCCAGCATCTGAAAAAAGCATGACATAAATATTGTAATGTCAATGGCGCAAAAATATTGTTTTGTATGACTGAAATTCTCAGTAACTATCTAAACATGCATACATAGGTTTGACTACTATATCTAGCTGATCTATTCCACATACAAGGATTTTGTTCTTCTTCTTATTCAATTTCATATCATATTCTTGAAGGACTTGGTCCATTGCGTTCAGTGATCTTTGAAGACCATCATGATTTTCTGCTACTATTGCGATGTCATCTGCGAAGCATGTTTATTACTTCTCCGTTTATCTCAATCCCGTTCAATCCCATTCAATATGTTTCCCTTATTTCCTCCTCCAAGTATATGCTCAACAGTGATGGTTAGAGCTTACTTCCATGAATTAAGGCTAGAGCTATTGAATTTTACATGTAGCTATACTTCGCTTAAAACTGCGCATGAGAAATAGCTACAACGCGAGTCGATTGAGAAATCCTACATCTTAATTTCAGTCGTTAAAAAAAAGGCGCACTATCTAACCTTTGGCTATTGGATAGAACAGTAGAACATTAAATATGCACATAGTTGGGAAATATATATACTGCCCAAGAATATTTTTTTCTGCCAGCGGAGTAGAGGTCTTATTTTTGGGTCCTAATAGAGGGTCTCTGCCGCTTTTCCTGTCAAGTTAACGCATTTTTAGTGTAAAAATTGCTGTAATTTGCTAACATGTAACCGAAACAATGATAAGTAGCTTCATTTTACTACTAGCTGACTTCCCGGACGATAAAGGGTAAATTCTACAAAGTGTATCATGAAAAACGCGAGCCCTTAAATCAATACCAATCCTGTCGTTTTCATTCCCATAATCGATTCTTTTTTATTAATTCTTCCTACCAACCACTTGGTAAACATAATAGAAGCAAGATACAAACAAAATACATCTAACAACATAAATCTATAATCAATGGCGTACGCAGGATTGACTTCTGGGGAGGGGGGGTTTCATTAATATTTATGTGCAACATCATAAAATGATATTTAGATCATTAATCACTAAAACAGTAATTAAATTAACATTCTCTTTCCGTGAAGACAATTAAACTATATTTTTCAGTCCAATAAGCAAAATTGTAAGCGCTAGTTCAGGTAAACGAACGAAAACGAACTCAGGTAAACATGTTTTGGGGGGGGGGGGGGGGAGGGTTTAAACCCTAAAACCCCGTTCGTACTCCACTGCCTATAATGCTTTCCCGGTTCATCACAATCTAGCATGCATAAAATAATTCGCTCCACAGCTACCTAGATCAGAGTTTCAACAAAGTGATACTTGCTTACGGCCAATAAATTACTATTTTCCTATGCTCCGACCATTTCCACCACTTAAGTCTATTAATCTCTATTTTGATTTTGGTAAAATATGCAGGAAGCAAGGGTTTTGTTGAGGTCATCATATAGGGACACACGTATCTGTGAGTAGCACAAAAGAATGACAAAAATGTCTTCTCACGGTGGAACTTCTTTGTAAGGGGAAAAGAGAAAGAAAGACTGTCCGTACTTCAACTGGAGAGCAAAGTAAAACATTAAATATGCACATTATTTAGTAAATATATATGCTGCCCACGAATATTTTTTCTCCCAGCGTCTCAGTTTGGGTCCTGGAGTAATTCGGGACTTCAGGAAGGAGTGCCATGCCGGACATGCCGTGTTTACTTCCCTCCAAAGTAAAATAATCGACACCGCAGTCACGCCCCGGAAATACTTCTCAATACGAGACGATTATATATAAACAAGGAATGAGAGACGCAGAGTAAAATATGCTTTGTTTTTTTCTCATTCTCTGCGGCTGTTTCCGGCCCCGGTATCGTTCAAAACGCGCTCGTTCGCCAAGTTCTATTATTTCATTTCCGAGTCTCATAGAGTTTAAAAAAAAAGCGATTGCCATGCACCTACGCTTTTGTCATCCAATCTGTCGGTTAGTTGTCACGTTGCGAGCGATGAAACACTCAAGTACTCCGAGTGGGACATACCCAAGACATCAACGTCACATCTTACGTCACTCGCCTTTCCACCAATCGCCGCGACCGATTCTCTTTAGGGCGTTCCACATTTAGTTCCCAGGGCTCTCAGGGTTCCGCCGTGACTGTGTGAGTCAAAAGTAATACAAAATTAAATTTTGCTTTCCCTTTTATTTTCTTTGTTTAAAAATGATTTTCTTTTACTGATGACGTCTTAACTATAAAATAGCAAAGTAAGGTACAAAATATGTGGATTATTTGACGGATATGTTTTCAATGTGCACTTCTTTAAAGCCACGTGAGCACACTGAATCGCCATTTTCATTGAACTACAACATTTTTACTTCAATTACAGAAGTTATTTGGAAATAAACTTAAAAAATAAGGTGGTTAAGTGTTAATATTTTATTTATATTGGATTCCCTAAGAGTTCTTGCGTCTCATAAAAGGTTTTTCTTGAAAACTGCATTACTATTAGAAAAAAAGTACTATTTGCCACCAAGTTTTACCCAGTCTCACATTGAACGCCATGTAATTTGCAGTTCAATTTGAAACTGGAAGAGCGTGGAATTGTATGATTTTGTTGTGGGCATCAATCAGAGGACATTTTTTTCTATTGGTAGCCAGGATATGAGTAAAATGGCATTTAAGGTGGTTTGAGCGAGATAGATCCCTAGTCATAGTGGAGACCATATTCAAATGTTATTCTTTGATTTCAGCGTCTGTAAGAAGTACGAAATAAATATTGTAATATTAATGGCGCAAATATATAGTTATATATGCCCCAAAATCTCGGTAATTAAATAAATAAAGCTGTACAAGTCTCTAACTTGACTCATTTTTTCCCGCCGAACGGCTGAAAACCCTTCAAACCGGCAGGTTTTTTTTCGCGATTCTGTAAAAGTTACTATGGTGAGTAATAGATTATTTTTTTATAAATAGTTGATAAAACATGCAATCTATACACCGTTAGTTTTTTGGCGAAATCTAGGTGTTATAAATTCCTATTTCCTTCAATATTCTCCCTCTGGAGCACTCAGCCATAATCTATCCCATGTAAAACAGCTTACATTTACAGGCAAATTGCTCGAAAAGTAGTTTGGCTAGGGGTTGATATTTTTATACCATTGGAAAGATGAGGGTTGTATCTTTAAAATGAGGCCAAATTCTAGGTGAAGTGATTTTTCGCTCAAACTACCTTAAGGTATTTTACGGTGGAGCCATGACCATTTAAAGTCCATTAGTAGTCCACTAAGGCCTCTATTAGCCGAGGCAACCTGGACACTCCACCGGACGTTCACCGGTGGAGTGTCTGGTTGCTCGGGTTTACTCCGCCCAGGTCACCGGTGGCGCCACCAGTATCGGTTCAAAAATTACCCAGCACACAGCAGTAGTTAAAATGGTGTTGTGTTGTGAGGACGTACTATTGCTAGCTCTTCTCATAAAGAAGAGAAGGCGAAGGGTTAGGAGGTTTCGGAAGCATCCTATGTTAATGTATAGACTTACCAAAGGGATTTATTACACACTATACGATGATCTTTGTGCTAGTGGAAGTAAGTTTTTTTTAACTACTTCCGTATGTCAAAATCTTCATTTGACGAGCTTCTTGGATACATCAAAGATGACATCACAGTGCCCGACACCCTTTTAAACAACAGTATCCCTGCCGAAGAAAACTTGGCTCTTACACTGAGGTAAGTAAAATATAAACCAGTGTTAAACCATTATAGAATTTACAATAATAAATTTTAAAAAAATTAAATTGACGTCAGAAGAAATCATAATAGCTTAAAACTACTCTTATAACAATAATATGTGATATTGCCAATAACAGCAACAAAATAAGCATATATTGCAACGCAAAATACATACTGTAAGCCTATGAGTTTTACAAAAGGCGATGTCTCCAAAGCCGGTTTCTCACGGTAATATTTTTCGCAAATTAACCCGTGAGTAATTCATGAAAACTCTCAGAATCAGTATGTCAGCGTGTCAATATTCTGTGAATTCATGTAAAATCGACTACTCTGATGATTCCAGATGAAACACAACCAAGTAATGTTTTTTTCTGCGGGTATGCGCTTCGATAATTCCCCTTCCTGGGACTACTCTGACTACTTGAGAAGAAAACGTCAATGAAGTACGCCATCTTTACCATCAGTTGAAATAAGGGAAAGTGGTTAGTATACACATCGTTATCGATGAATTCTGGGAAACAAAGATGGTGGGTTGGCCACATCCACGTTACAGCGTCAACATTGGCCATAATAGCAAGCGTCTTCTCCTTCTACCTCAATGACTTCACTGATGATTCCGACTCTCGGATGAAACCGGTCTTTTATTTATTTAAATTCTGTAAAATTTAAAAAAGTTCTAATCTCTTGTATTTTGCGTGAATGGATGAGTTTGAAAGAAAAGAAATGTTTGCCAAATTCCTTTATTTTAAGGGTCATCCAGCGACGTCTTGAATACAGAAGCGATTCTGGGTTGGAATAAACAGCCAACACGGAACTCGAAGTTTCGTCGAGTCTCCACACCTAATGTAAATTAACTCTGAATTTACATCAAGTATTCCGTCTGAATAATTCGAATTAAAACTCGAAAGCACAAATTTTTGGTCACTATGGCAAATCCCACCTCCCCCTTCCCACCCACCTTGAATCCTAAATTGCATGCGAGCGCATATTAAAAAAATATGGTAATGAAGGGAGGTGTGGGCGTCAAAAATATTGATATTTTTCGAGCACGACTTTTAGGACGACGACATGGTAATAAAAAAAGGTGAGGCTGTCGCAAGACGGCTGACGGAAGTGGAAAACCAACTGATTACGGATATGACTGGCAATGGGGAGTATAGAGTATGTTCTATCTATCATAATAATCACCATCGTGTACATGTTTATATGTGAACGGGTGTTTCAAAATGAATATCGGGGTATTAAGGCTTTGTAGTATTTATACCATTTGACTTACAATTATAAATGATCCACAACTACATAATACCCTGCAAGCCACCTCTGGGGTGTGTGGCAGGGGGTGAGTAGTCACCAACATGAATTACACTATACCCTAAAGTTAGTGTAACTACTACTAATTATGCATTAGCATAAATCGCTAAAGCTTGTCACGATGCGAAGCCTCACAAGCATGCACTATACTATAGATATACTCACAAGGGAGAGGGACCCTTAGTATACATGTATTTTGCAACTACATAAATGGACAGAGATTCAAGACTTGTGTAGAAAACATGCACGGCGTGCTGTTAGTACTTGGTAACAGATAAGAATACAAGTATTAGAGAGTACTACTACTACTAAGAGCTATAATACCTATCGAAAAACCTAGATAAAAGTCTCATTTGCAGCTGTTATGGCCCCTTATAGTTCGTGGGAAAAATGACATTTTAAATCTCTCCGTTCTGCAGTCTAGTTCCCTAATTTTATTCTCATGATCTGATCTACCGTATTATGTCGGATTTCGAAAAATATTATCAACTTCGTCAGAGAATACACCGGTTAGAAACTTCCATAACAGATTGAGTCTAAATTTTAATCGACGGTCTGAAAGAGTTTCCCATCTCAGTTGCTGCAAATGATACATCAAATGAAAGAGCAGCTCAAACAGTTTTTGTTTTACCTACATGTGTTCAATATGAGCACCATTCATCAAATGGCACACATCTGGTCAATAGGAGAGTTCTTCCCATGCCTTGATCAGTGTGTCTGGAGTAATTGATGCAACAACTGATTCAGTCCTGTTTCTCAAGGTGGTTCCACCGTGAAATGACTTAAATGTCATTTTATTCATATTCTGTCTACTTGTAGAAAACCTTGTCCTCTATCTGATATGAACAACAAAATAATACCTTTCCACGCTATTTTATTCTACAATTGAACTTGAAATTACATTGTGTTCAATTGGGGAATGAGAGAAACACGGGGAAAAATAGTATTTTTCCATGAAATATAAATGCCATTTTTGCGGAAAACTATTTAGAAGAAGGAAATAATCCAGATAAATAGAATAAAAATAAAATATAGGCATCTTACCACCTTATTGTTTTAGTTATTAGGGAATTACTGCCGTAATTGAAGTCAAAATGCGGTAATTCGTATGAAATGGCGCTGCAGTCGGCTCCTATGGCTGGAAAAAAGTGCTCATTTAAAATACATTCGTGGAATAATTTGCAAATTTTGTACCTTACTTTTGAGTTTCTATAGGTAACGCATTTCATCAGCGAAAGCAGGATATTTTTGGACAAAATATAAAAAATGTGGAATTTAGTATTTTTTTGACTCACACAGTCGCGGCGGAACCTCCGCGGTAGGTCAGCTGGTAGCGGAGGCACATACTCATGATCCTTTATGACCCCCAAAAGATAAAAATCGCATGGGGTCAGATCGGGCTGCCAATCCAGCGGTTGGATACAACGTCGTTTAACCAATTTTACTACTAGGTAGCGCTCTCTAACGGAAGATAGAGAAAACACTGCGTATGTACAAGTGTATCGATTTTCAGCAAAACTATGACTTTTTGATCAATCGTTCCCATAAAAAGAAGGAAGGGAAATAAGTTCATGTGCTCATGTGCAAGTTTTACGGTTGTTAGGGAGCCATTAGATGGAGTTGTCGATCAAAATTGTGGATGCTGCAGCGGAGTAAACTCTCAGACATCGGAAACTTCATCAGGAAATGATTTAACCCTCTACACTGCTGAATCCACAGGGAAGATCTTAAAAATTCTTCAGATGAACTGCCGTAGCGTTAAAAATAAAATAATTGAATTTCAGTCATTCATTGAATCGTGTAAACCTGACTGTGTAGTAGGCACTGAGTCGTGGCTTAAAGAAGATATTAACTCGAAAGAAAATTTTCCTGATGATTTCAACGTGTACAGGAGGGATAGAACAGACAGGGGAGGGGGTGTATTCATATGCGTCAAGTGTCTTGAGTAGCCTGGAATGGGTGAGAGATGATTTCGAAATGCTTAGTGTAAATATATATAACCAGGAAAGTGAAAAAGCCCGGATATAATTGGAGTTAACAGAAAACCGGATGAAGACATGAGCATGCTGTAGGCTTTGGTAGATTTATGCTCAGAAAAACCTAGTAGACGAACCCTCATAGCAGGAGATCTTAATCTGCCAGGAGAACAGTGGAATGGAAATGTTAAATGTAGTGGTAAGGTTCAAACTCGTGTAAATAGGTTAATTCTTGAAGAGGGTTTCGAGCAGCTCGTGAATGGACTAACGAGAGGTTACAACATACTGGATGTCTTCCTTCTAAGGCCATTTAAGGGTGACCATACCTTTGAGATAATACCTGGGTTAAGTGATCATTCTGCAGTGTCAATTGAACTAGAATGGTCATCGCGAATATCACAGAAAAAAAGGATAACTTTTGCTGGAATTATATAAAAGGGAACGTGGTTGAGTTTAAAAATATACTAAGAGAAAATTTTTCCAAATGGGCAGGGCAAGGTGCTACTCCAGATGAAATTTGGGACTGTTTTAAGAATATTTTGTCCGCGGGAATAGAAAAATTTGTTCCGAGGAAAAGACTTAAACACAACGGCGATCCTGAGTATTATAACGCAAAAAAAAGAAGAATTAAGAGGAAAGTGAGGCGCACGTATAAACTTAGAAATTTAAGTCTCAGATATCTGGTAAAATATAAAACCCTAATTAGTAGATTAAACACTGAAAAATGGAAAGCCCGGGAAAGCTATCTATTGAATACACTTGACGAGAAAAATAATAATAAATTCTATAAATATATTAGGAAGAAAAAGGAAAATAGTAATGACATATCAATGCTTGTTAGGGAAGATGGAAAAGTTATTTTAGATAACAAGGTCAAGGTGGACGAGCTAAATAAATGGTACGCCAGCAGCTATAAGGAAAAGGCTGAAAATAATAAGTTCATTTTAACTACCAATAATGATTACAATCATAGCATGTTATTATCTGGCAGTGGAGAGTACAATTTTGACCATATTAGTGTCAGATAGTGAGATATTAAAATAAATACGCAAACAACGGAGAAATAAATCAGCGGGACCTAATAATGTATCCATAGATACATTATAACTAGGTGATGAAGCAATAGTTCCTTACATAAAAAGACTTTTCCTCGTGACTTTAAATAAAGGAAGCTTGCCTTTCGACTAGAAATTGGCAACCGGCATACCTATCTTCAAGGGAGGAGATAAAACTAGAGTAGAAATGTATAGACCTGTAAGCCTAACGTCTATAGTGTGTAAATTAATTGAAAAAGCCATTTCTGGGTACTTGCGCGAGTTCTGGGACAAAACTAACTGGCTATTCAAATACCAACATGGATTCAGGAAAGGTTTTTCTTGTGAAACCCAATTGCTAGGATTATGCCAAGATATTGCTGAAGTCCTAGACCAAGGTAGTGAAATTGATGCGGTGATAATTGATTTCAAAAAAGCTTTTGACACCGTACCACACATTAATTTGATAGAAAAAAAAGAGAGGTAACAAATAGATGGCAGGGTAAAAATATGGATTAGAGAATTTTTGAAAGGAAGGTCGCAGAGAGTAAGAGTCGGTGAAGAATTCTTCGGTGATACTGAAGTAACATCTGGAGTTCCCCAAGGAAGCGTTTTGGGTCCGTTATTGTTTTTAATTTACATAAATGACATACATGTAGGAGTTGACTCCAAAATTCGTCTTTTTGCAGATGACTGTATTATATATAGAAAGATAAATAACAAGGAGGACCAGTGTACCCTTCAAAATGATTTAGACAAGTTGTCCTCATGGATAACAGTAAATAAAATGGAAGTTAACATGAATAAATGCAAACAAATAACATTCACGAGAAGGAAAAATAAAGAAAATAGGTCATATATTCTGCTCGGAGAAAATATTGACAATTGTAACGATTTTAAATACCTGGGTGTTAATTTTACGTCAAAACTCGATTGGGGAATACACATCGATAAGGTTGTAAGAAAAGCTTTTAAATCCTTGCACTGGGTGATGAGAAATATTAAGGAGAGTAATAAAGAAACCAAAAATATTGCCTACAGGACTATGGTTCGTCCGGTATTAGAATATGCAACGGTAGTGTGGGATCCTCATTTAAAAACAGATATATTCAAGCTGAAGAAAGTACAAAGGAAGGCAGCCAGGACCTGGCGGCCAGGTATGTTTTAGGCAGGCACAAAAGGTGTGACAGTGTCACAGCCATGCTGGGGTATCTGGGTTGGAAACCTTTGAAATTAAGGAGGATCATAAACAGGTTATGCGGGATATACTGCCCTCTATCTCGCTGAATTATAAAAATCAACGCTCAAGTATTACGCCAGTTAGATATGAAACACTGTGTGATCACCTATTTGTGCGTTTTATATAACTCCTATTTGTGCGTTTTATATGACTCAGAGAGATTGTGCATGGTTCACTTCTAATATAACGGCCATTGTTGAAGTCAAGATTCCGTATATATTCATTTACACTGAACTAAATAAGGATTAAATAAATTACTAAACTAATCTTAATAAATTATAAATAATAAATAAATAGGCAAAAAAATATAGATGATGGTAATGACTTTAGTCGTTAAATTGAACGTTGTTTATTAGTTCATAAGCGTTGGAGCTACTCTTGTAGCAACCGAAATGTTTTAGGTGTGACGCAAATATTTACTGACGCTAAGTCTTTTGAATTCATATAAATAGCGAGATTAAACATATTGAGAACAAGCTAAGTGTGATAATATTATTTAAATGGGCTTAACGGTAAACATGATTGCATTTAATACGTCATATTGAAAGGATTCGTTAAATCCTTTGCATCAATTTTATTTTTTTTTATTCCCGTTGAAATTCAACGGGCACCCCCTCCTAGAGGCACCCACCGCGACAGCGGCTTAGTAAGCACGTCTATGTCTCCTGTGCTAACATATGAACTAGAGACGAGAACACCTAGTTTGCATAAACCCCCGCCGAAATTCACCTTGACTTAAGATGGCTTTTGTTTCACAGGCTAACACTTTTGAAAAAATCATCGATCAAATTCCTCTATTTTTTCCATAAATTAAAAAAAAATATTAACTGTTTAACATAAATTAAGTTAATAAAGATCAATAATTAAAAATAATTGATCTTTATTAACTAAATTTATGCATGAAGAAGTAAAAATCGGACACTAGAAAGTAAAACTTTAGCCTCCTCGCGGAATAAGAGTCCAATTCTCATTGTGTTAAGTGTTTTTATCATATTTTAATGTTTTAAAAGAAAATAAAACTATACCTTGATGTTCTTTTTCACGCTTTATTATAATTTTGTCCGGAAATATTTTCCGGGTTCAAATTCTGTCTCTATTCGAATTCTCCCGAAGATCACTCCTAGCAAAATGAGTTTCATGTAGGTATGTACCTAAAACCTCAAATCAATATCTTTTTTAGTAGTTTTTTCGGGATAATTTAGCATACATACATCCAATTATTGCTCGTATAAGAGTAAATTATCGATGAAAACAAGAGAAAATGTTGTTCTATGTGGTTCGGTAGCTAAGCAGAAACTTATAGGCATAGTGAAATTAGCCAAATTGAGAGGATCAGTAATGCAGTTAATCATGCGCTAGACGCCGAGGGTTGATTTATTGTCTCGGTTTCATGATGCTAAGCATGTCAGAGATTTTGAATACAATTATTCTGATTTCCAAAAGCTTCCTTCACGTATTTCTTAGTTCCGAGTCTAGTGATACGCGCGCAAAGAAATGGTAGACCTGTGCTTGGAGCGTTCACCCATTCAGATGAACTACCTCAAGGTGGCTGGAGCGGTAATCGTGGGTCATTTAGTGCACATTTTAACAATTTTTCAAGTAAGTTGAAATAAAATTCTCGGACCACATTTCATATAGGAGAATCTCTTAATGCGTTGGAACTCACTATACAGGCAGCAATGGAAACGATAAAATAATTATATTTTAAATTATTTTCCTTAATTTAAGCGTGTGGTGACTAGATTTTTCGGCGCGGTAATCGAAATTTATGCGAAATTATATTGACATATATTGTTTCCGAATATTGGACTCTGCGTGACAACTTGATATTTGTTAGCAACACATATAATTATGAGAAATGCATTGTTTTGCGTTCAGAAGAAAATCTGTACACATGTAGTCGAAGTATTACGAAATATATCTCTCATGTGCCGTGAGACTACGTGTTAAAACAGCTTTGAATTGATTGAAATGAAAAACTTTTTAAGTTCCACATAGATACACTCTAATAAAGACCAAATTTTCGTCGCTGAGCGACAACATCAGGAAAATTACAGACGGCAGGCACACAATATATACAGTCAGAGTCATTGGGGAGGTCAGGGGGCAAGGGATGGGGATGGGGAAAATAGTAAGGAAAGGGATTAAAGGAAAGCAAGGAAGATGGTCGTTGTGGGTGGGCGACTGAGAGCTACTGTGGTCGGAAGGGGGTGGGAGAAGAAGAGGTTGGGCGACCGTATGTCACGACTGTGTCGCAAGGTGGAGGGAAGGTTTGGAGTGTGGATGGTGACTTCATGTGATGGGAGATTCAGCAGAGGGGAATGGGATTGAAAAAGAGCGTCATTAGGTATAACGCATTTGTTACGTCTCTCCGGTCTTATGGAGATTTATCCAGGAAACTAATCTCTATACGAGCTCATAATGACGAAATAATGCGGAACGTAATAGCTCAAGTTCCGTGGAATTAGTTTCGATAGAATGTAGAAACTCATTAAATGTGAGCATTACCATGTTAGAGCGGTTTGCGTCTTGGATAACGATAACGACAACGCGTCAGTGGGAACAGTGATCCCACCCCACCTAACCTATCTGAATCAACCTATGTGCTGAGGGCTTGGGTTGTTTTTTAATGCAGATTTTCTCAGAGGGACGTGAGGCCTCATGCTCGAAAATAACGTCGATTTCAGGAGTCGATATTTTTCACGTCACTCGTTATCCTTCGTATCCGGCACTTTTACATTTCCCGGCCACCTCCCGCGAATCCAATAAATTCAAACGTGTCTTAGGAATCGTCTTGGCGTGGCGGTCCTCGAGTACAGGCTACCCACCCCGATTTACAGGGTTTTTAACCCCGTCAATGACGAAAATTTTCAGAGAAATCCTCGTGCCATATTTAGGAAAGCCTTGGCATATGCTAGTCTTGACAATGACAAACTATTAACGTAACAACATTGAAAAGTTCGAATGATTTCCGTTTAAAAGTTGAGATTTTGATTTATTAATAATTTTTTTGCAATGTGAAAGTTAAATGTCTGTTTGCTCTGGTTAGGCCACAACTCCAATACGCTGCGAGCAGTTGGGACCCTGCACAGAGTTTTAATTCGCGAAATAAGCGAAGCACAAAGGATAGTTGCATACGTCGTTAAAAGCTGCTACGAGCAAACGAAGAGTGTTACACAGCTGATGCAAGGATTTAGAGCAAATGGATTGATAATGCACGTAAGTTATAAGTTTTGATGCGGTTAAATTGTCCAATTAGACTATTTCAACACATTTTGCAACTTTGCTCAAAAAAACTTGCAATATATGAGGCACAATGTATATCGCGTACAGGGTATTGCTCCTTGAAAGCAGAAACCTCGATTTCATATACAATCCCCATATAATCCCAGTTGTGTGTATAAAAAAGAATCCTATTTATTTCGTATATCATATAGTCACGAGTTAACGTTTTTGACGTCTAATGAGAGAGCTTCCAAGTCAGCATCCGTGGAGATTTCTCGGTAGACGACAACTTCATCAGCAAATAATCTAATTTTTCTACTAACTCTAGAGTTAATGTCATTGATATAAATGAGAAATAACTGGGGGCCGATCACGCTTTCCTGCGGGACGCCTGATGTCGCTCTAACCAATTTGGAACTAATACCGTCCATTACTACTTTTTGTTCACGGTCAGCTATGAAATCATGTATACAATTTACTATATTTTCGTTTACCCCACATGAATTTAATTTAAAGTTTAGTTTTTGTGAGGAATCTGGTCAAATGCTTTCTTCAAATCCAGGGATAACGTATCAACTTGCTTTTTCACTTCACCTGATTTCAGAATATCATGGAGGAAGAATCCACGCTAGGTTTCTCAAGCTCTATTTTTCCGAAAGCCGTTCTGACAGCTGTGGAAGAAGTTTCGGTTATGATGGAAAGTCATGATGTTACTAAAATATTATGTACTTTAAAATCTCGCATGATAGCCATGTTGACGATACAGGCCAGTAGTTATCTTGGCCTTGTTTGCTTCCTTTAATTAAATATTGGAGTCACATTGGCTATTTTCGGGTAATGAATTGTTAAATATTATTTCTATAAATGGTCAGATGTGTGGGGCCAACTTTTTGAGCAAGCGTGCTGATATCTCTTCTGCACCTCGTAAATTGTCATATTCAATAGAGCTTAATTCTTGATTCAGTCTATTCGGGATCTCCACCGGGTCACACACTGCATTTCTGACGAAGTTTCGATGCACGAGTTATCCATCGTCAGCAGGGCATACCCTGATAATGATGGAAAACGCGCACATCTAAACGTCCGCAGAAATGCCGAGTGTGACCCGACGAAGAATCCGAATAGACTTCACCAACATCATACGCCGGGAAAGCATCAGATCATTCTAGAGCTTAATTATTTCAATATCCCATCGCGCCGTAAAATTTTGTCGCCCATTGATTCACTAATGACAGGGATTTCTGCGTCATGTATCGTGTCGTCCTTTGTGAATACATTTTCAAATGAGTAGTTTAAAATCTTAACTACGCTGATGCTGTTAGTGACTTATTTGCCATTTTTGTCCGTCCAAGACTCTACAGTTGAATTTTTTGGAATGATTCATTACTAATATACTTAATCGTGTCCTAAAATTAAGTTTATTTTTTTATAATTATTTTCCCCTACTTCACCAGTCTATGCTTTAATCTTAGCAAAGCAAATTTTAATTTGCTAAAACATTATGTGAAAATGAAGGATTTTGTGGACGTTGACAGATGAAAGGACACTTTAAAATAATCAACCAGATCACGGAATATTGCGTTATTTTCAATTTTACGATGGGACTTGCTTTTAAAACTCCATAGCCTTCGCTCCCCATGCTCTCCCCTCCTTAATGCCCCTCCTTCTTCTCTAACTTCTCTTTATGTTTCCCGTGGTGCACGCAAGCGGGACTGCGGCAAAGAATATATCACGGCGTGAGGTGTGGGAAGTGGAATGGGAGGGGCGGGAAGGGGTCACGACGAGTTCACTCAACGTACGACCACCGATTTGCGGGTCTCGGGAGCACATACCCTCGTGAAAATTTCATTGCTTGGTGCCTCCATTCGATACTCGCCTTTTAAGGCTCATTCTTCAAAAGCACTCGAAAGATATAGCGGACGAATGGAGGGAGATAGATATCCAGTGGTTCGTATATGTGAAACGAAATGAAACTTAGTTTTACTTCAGCTTGGAGTTTAACAATCTCATTTGCTAAAACTACTTCGTTGAATAAGGCTTCATGAAAATTCGTTAGGTATTCCCTTACCTTAAGTTTCATTGTTCAAGTATCCGAAAGACAGAGTGAATGAATGGAGGGAGGTAAGTATGAAGTGTGCACATGTGAAACGAAATGAAACTTAGTTTCTTTTTAGCTGAGAGATAAGCAATTTCATTCACTAAAACTGATTCATGTTCAATAGGTTTGATGAAACGTTGCTACTCCCAGACCTTAAGTTTCATTCTTCAAGCATCTGAAAGGTATCGTGGATGAATGGAGGGAGATAAATATTTCATTGGACCATTCACCTCACATTCTGCCACCAAAACCCAGGCTGTGTCCTATAGCGTTTGTAAAATAGAGTATTATGGAATAACAAAATTTTCTCTTTTATCGAAATGAATACATAGTAATTTTCATCAAGTCACCGTTCAAACAGCATATTTCATCCTCCCCTCTATCACCTTCTCCAGCTTGTTGTATCCCCTCAATAAAACCCCCAGCCAATTTTTCCACCCCTTTTAAATTTCTCCCATCAGCTTCCTTTCCTATATATACTACCATATCCATAACTTACTCATTTGTCTTCCTAACCAGCCTAATTATTCCTTCCTTTTCTACACCCATATCTCAAAGGCTTCCAGCACAAGCTAATATTCCTTCCACAACAACCAATTTTCTGAACGATACAAGGCTATGCTTCTTATTACGGTTTTCACTAACACCGAGGAAAATCAAGAATATGCAGGTAGGTTATGAGAGTTTCTACAAGAAAAGTCACAAATATATTAAGAGGTGGGAGGGCTTATAATACAGCATTTTATTTTGGATTATCAAATCTATAGAGCCGAATTCCAGGTGTTTAAAAATTTTAACTAAGTCCTCCCAGGCAGACAATAGGGCATTAAAAAATGAGGAAATGCACAGGAAAATGAGAGCATGTACAGGAAAGAGAACACATGGATCAAGCTTATAACTTTAAAATGGGAGATGGTGGTATTCTTGCTGTGAAATGGGATTTGACAGCAAAGAATTTAAATATAAAATAACTCAATGCATCAGTTTTTAAATTTGATCATTTGGGTAGTTACATTACACTAGAAAAAAATGGGCATTGTTGCAAAGACATTATGAGGAGAATGGCACTAGTGAAAGAGCACTCAGCAATAATAGGGAGCTAATGATGGGGACCTTGGGTAAGGAAATAAATAGGCTGGTGAAGAGTTTAATGTGGAGTGAAATACGTCGATGGTAGGCGAAGTAACTTTGTGGAATTTCGGTATACTGGAATGACGAGACACTTGATAATTTCCACACTTTTTATTTTCCCTGACCGGTTTCTATGTTTTAGTGCATCATCATTAGAGTTATAACATCATGTGTATATGAATGGTGTTTTAACTCTGATGACGATGTACTAAAACATCGAAACCGGTTAGTGAAAATAAAAAGTGTTGAAATTACCAAGTTTCTCGTCATTCCAGTGTGGAGTGAAATGTTGAATAGGGCAGAAATGTGGACTGAGAAAAGGTTAAAATAGGCTGCAGGTATTCGAGCAGGGGGTGTGAAGGAGAATGGAGAATGTGCGGTGGAAGGGATGCAAGGGAAACGAGGAAGTGCTTCGTATGGTAGTTGAGAAGAATCTTCAATAGGAGAGGAAACTTCTGGAGGAGATTAGGAGGAGGCTAAGTAGGTGGTTTAAAGAGGCGAAGGGCTGCTTAAGGCTGTGATAGAGGGTTTGTTGGGTAAGTGGAAAAAAGGAAGAAAGAGAATAGGATGGATGGCATGAATGGTAGGACATGCCCGTGAGATGAAGAAAGAAATAAGTAGTTAAGGCCCTGCTCATGTAAAAATCCACAGGATTTTTACTCACTTCCATTTAAACCTACCTAAACTAGTAGATTACCTTAATAATATCAAGAATATTTTAGAAAAGGGACATAATATATACTGTTTAAACTTTAAAAATAGAGTATAGGCTTTTTTAATTCGGAAAAAAGGCCTTGGTGGAAAAACATTGTGTAAACTGGAGGTCAATTATTCTGGAAGGATACAAAATACGCGATTAATATGGAACTAGCGGAACTGCTGTCTGCTTTGCAGGCAGTCTATTGGTTAACCTACCTCAAGAGATCAATATAAGGCCATTAGTTAATGCACATTTATCAAAACACGTAAATAAACATACATAGCAACGTGTACGAATTTGGATAGCAACTCTTTTCCCATATTAAAAGATAGTGAAAACACTCTTTTTAACACTTAAATTTTCACATTTTCCGATTCGTTGACAAATATTTAAATATTAAAAAATTTAAATATGTGCCCATATTTCTTCTTTAAAACGACACCACTCCCGCATCGATCAGATTAGTATCTTCGGAGTTTACCTCAAATTGATGCACCGAGGTCGAGCGTTAAAACATCCTGGGAGGTTTGCAACCCGCGTACATTTTTAGTTTTTATATCTTTTGGGCGGGAAGGACACACCGCTAAAAACTTAATTATACTAATTATTACACAGGAACAAAAAGCAATGTAGAGTGAAGTTACTTTAAATTTCAGTCAAACCTTTGTATGCAAAGCATGATGGGAAAAGTCATCATCAGCCTTTAAAAAGGAAAAGAAATTAGGTGGAATGCCCCAGTATATGAGATAATGAAAAATTCAAGGAATGGAAATATGCTCGTACCTTATTTATATCAACTTGTAAGAACTAGGTACATCATCATGTACCCATATATTTCACCTCCCTTTCAGCAAACAAATGGGGATTAATTTAGTAATCTGTAGAATTCCAATTACCTACATTATCTTTGCACTTCATTAATATCTTAACTGGTTCCTACCATAAGCATCATTGCAATAATATGTGGCAGCAGATATTAGGACTTCAGCTATAAAGAAAGGAGGGAACATTGAAAAGGAATTTGGAGCAGGAGATGTCAAAGGGTGAGAAATGTCTGGATGGACTAGTTCAGTGTTCCAGGTGGTGGGGTCCATGGGGTCTGGAGCCCCGCCCTCTATACCCCAAAATTATGAATTTATATTAAAAAAAAAGGAAGTTAAAGGAGAAAAATTTTGTTTTCTTTCAGACATTCACACAACTAAAATATTTAAATATTGGCTGTTACACCACAGTTGCAATTGTATTTTGAATTGTCTAAACAAATTTGCACCTAATTTTCATAATTTCACATATTCCCCCCCTGCATATATTCAACATTCACCCCATGAAGTGGAATCCTGGCTAAGTCAGTGACTGGTGTCTCAAATTATTTTTCTTGTATGCAGTTATTTTAGTGGTGTGCAGGAAGAAAGAATTTCAGTACCTATCGGTTCAAAAGTATATCACTCTCATTTTGCAGCTTCTGTAATCTCTAGAGATGTACAGTGGGGTTGAAACTATATCCCTTTGGTCAAACTGAAAAAAATTTGCATATTTGAGTAGTTACTGTTTTGCTTTTTATTACTTCTCTGAAGAATCAAATATTTTTCCCCAAAGTATAATCACAGGTACCATTTTTCTTTCTGTTACTATTGACACATAACAACTATATTTAACTTGAAGAGATACTGATGAAATTAGATTGACAGGAAGCTATAAGAAGAAACTAAATGTACATATGGACATCAAAATTACGTCAGACCACCAATTAAAATAACCCACTTATGATTTACACCAGACATTTGCAAATAAAATGGAAGTGAATCCATTTGTTTTGCATGAGTCAATTTTAGAATAATGTTGACCTGCTACTAGAATTATCAACAGCTCCAGTTTACTGAATCCCACAGTTATGCAGATTTATCATCAAATTAGTACTGTCCATGACCTTGAGAGAAGTGTACTAAATTCACTGTTAACCCTTAGACTGCGGGAAACGTACATGTATGTGTGTACTGCCAACTGCAGGAAAAACGTTTTTATATGTTTGACCCCATCTGTCTACCTGCTCCCTCATCTCTTTCATATTTTTATGATCCAAACTCTTTCTTTCCAGCGCTGGACATTTGGGACTCACCCTATTTACCCAAACCACTCCCTTCCCACGCTCTTTAGGGATCGCATACCACTGCAATGAGGTGCGACCCTTTCTTCCCATTGCTCGCTCAATAGGTTCTGGTTGTCTCAAAAAGTTATTTGTCAAATGTTTGTGCCCGGCTCAATTATCAAAGGATTTCTTTGGTGTTAGGTATCAAACTAAACAGAAAATTGTTAGAAAAAAATATTGTCATATTTTTATTTAACAATTACGTCTATAAACAAATTTTCAAAATGTGTTCAAAGTCTCACTGATCCCTCAACAAGTTCCGGTGCCCACCCCCTGGGATCCCGAGAAAAGGGTCAGGAGGGGATTACATGGGTCATATAACTGTTCGGCCTCGGCCCATGAGAAGGAGGAACAGGCTCTGTCCAAATAAGAAGTTTCCCACACTGGGTGCACTCTAGCTGCAGCAGCTTAAGGGTTAAAAGAAAATATCTATCTGGATTGCAATACCAGGGAGATGAGATGAGAAGATTCCTTCTGTATTAGTTCCTTTTAAGCCTCCATGGAATAAAAAATGAAAGATATTCATGTTTGGGTAGTTGCACACTTTCAACACAGAGAACGCACATATGTGAATCCTCCATAGTTTAGTGCCATTCACAGTGCAGGTCCCACCCAACCACATGTCCTGTTGCTTCTTGTTTTCATATGCATCCAGAATAAAGCATCAACTGCTAGTTTTACACCATCTTTAACATGAATGAATCTGAGTCTAACGTTTATGGCATCTATTAACACTTTCCACTCTGCAGGTCCTGCATGTTTAATCTAGTCTACCGGGCTACATTAGCAACATTTAAACGTCCAACGACAACTGTGTGGTAACAAGGGAAATATCTTGCAAGTAAGTGCTGCATGACTGGTGATACTGCTGATTTGGGATCTCTTGAACAGATTGTAACAACATATAGTGCCCAGGATATGAGTGTGTATTGAAAATATTGTCACAAAATAGACAGCACTAGCATTAAGTATAAGAGCGAGCGGCACTCAGGTTTTGTGCACTTGGTAATACATGCCTTCGCTAGTGCATAGACTGGAAAAAGTCAATATAAATTGATGAATGCTGAATATTCAAAAAAAAATTTTTTTAATAAAAAATTGATTTGTTTCACACGTTCTTCTTTATTTCAAATTTTTTAAAATCCCTATTGAGTGCCCACACCAATCATGCTTAAGGCCAACCAAAAAGTTAAAATTACTGTTATAGAAAGTCAGCAATTAACTTGCCATGAAAAAATAAGTGTTATCAAACAAAAAAGTCAAGCGAAATTTATTGAAAGCTATAAAAAATTTTGGTTTTCTTTTGAAAAAAAGGTTAAAAATCTTCTCTGAAATCCCCCCCTCTTGAGTCTATTCAACTTCTCTTACTTTTGGGAATCCGTTGCTCTTGAGATACCTTTTTTGTAATGCATTTTACCATTAAAATCACTTATAACCATAATTATTTGAGAACCATACTAAATAATATACTTGGCACTTTTCCATAGAATTTATAAAACAGTTCAATGCGTTTCGCTGATCTATGGAATCATCAGGTACAAATTCAAGTTGGTTTTGTTCAATGTCCGTTTTTTATTTTCGTAGTTTTGGGGTTGGTTTGAGTGAGGGAGGAGGTGGTTACCTTGGCTTGCAAGTGTAGGTGCAGACAGGTGGCTTGAATAGTTGTTTTTCCCCCTCAATCAAACCAACCCTGTCACCACAACAATAAAAAACGGTCAATAAACAAAACCAACTATGAATTTGTTCCCGATGATGCTGTAGATCGGCAAAATGCATTGTACCCATGGATTAAAAAATTCTGTGGAGAAGTACAAAGTACCTATATTATTTTGTATGGATACTAAATACTTCCATGAAGTGAAGCTTGGAATTATAGTGTATTTGAGAATCTTTGTTTTTGTAATTGATTTTAATGCTTATAATTCCAGACTTCATGGCTTCAAAGGGATATACAGGAGTCTGTTAACCACAAAATAGAAAGTTGTTAGTTTTTGAGAAATATGACGACAGAAGTTGGAATGAATTGCATGATCAGATGACAATGACGATTACATTTAAATAATTCCACCCTTGCACTTGTCCCAATCCTCTTAACCACCTTCCCTCCCACCTCTCCACTTCCACTCCTTAGAACACTAAGTACCTACATATGTATGCAAAATCTGTTATGTATTATTCATATGGTAATGTGGACTATCGACAAAACCTGGTCATGATAAAATAAAAGTTAAATGAAATGTAAAGTGTTTTCTTGGTGTTACACATAATGAAACTCCGTGAAGTTGAGCAAGGGAGCATTTTATTTATGAAGAATGCCAGTATTGCATATATGGGCAAATTTAACAGAATGCTGACAGTTACATTATTTCTTATGACACTATGATTGAAGTGAACTGCTGAGAAAGGGTTTTGAGCCTTGAGGAATCCATTGTTATATGAAGGATTCATGAGTATTTAATTAATACAGTCCAAACAAAGGCAAAAAGTACGAAATCAAGTACTGCACTTGATCACTGAACCAAGTGGCTTAGTTTTGGATAGTTTGATACACTGTGATGGTAAGGATAAAGAAGTTGTGGGGTTCAGGTCATGCTGTAAAAATGAATAGATTTACAACAGTGTTAGCCTTAGCTACAGATTACTTTCAGAGAAAATGTACAGTAGGTACCCGTACTCAACAAATGAACAGGAGAAATAACCTGGAGATACTAAGCAAAAATTAGGGATGGGGAAATGTGAAGCCCCCTATAACAGCAAGAGAATTTGCATGTTAATATGGGGTAAAAATATAAATATGAGGATGATCTATTCTGAATATGGTCCAAAATTAGTACAGACAGGCAGAGAATGATATCAACTAAGTCCAGTATAGTGGATGCTTAAAATAAAAATATGGAAGGTAGTGATAGGGCAGAGCAATCACTGTCCTATTATCTTAGTGAAAGAAAAACCCTTCAATATTATTTCAAGTTATGAATTCTCTTTTTTAAGATTTTGACGGCGAAATTCCTTCATCAAGTTAAAAAGATTTAGGAGACAATGCATTAGATTACAGGGATGGAATAATAAAATCATTACTTAAAGTGAGACCTAAAGTCATTCCTTTCATAAACCCATCTCAGCATATTCCATAGCCGAAGGGAAGTTAAAAAAAGAAAGTTGGAATTTCGGGATGTGTAGGGAGATTGAATTTTCGTGTGGGGCGAGGAGGGATACGAATTGAAAAGAGGGAGAGAAGGTCGCAGGAACGAAGCTGACCATTCATTATACTGTGTAAGAATTTCAGGACAGATAGTGCATGGCAATGGGAGAGAAGAGGAATTCCTAGGAAGGACGACATGGATTCACGGGTTGAATTCTTGAGGGAGGGAATGTGATGACGGGCAATGACTAGGAAAAAATTGACGAGACAATTTAGAATTTTCAGAGTGGATGGGCAAGCAGTTGACCAAATTGGTGAGCAGTATTCTAAGATTGGGCAGACACAGCCAAAGAATACTGTTCTAGGGCTAGGGGATGTTGAATGTCTGTGCGACGGTACAGTAGGCCAACCACCGCCATCACCCTTCCCACAACTCTTTTTACGTGGTCTTGGAAATGCAGCCTATCGTCAAAGATGACCCCTAGGTTGCAGTGGGATCTCACTGCTGGAATAAGGATATTTTGGAGTGTGTAAGAATGGTTGGGAGTTTACGCCTCAAGGAAAAGGTCATGACAGCTGACTTAGTAGGATTAATGCGCAACTGCCACTGGGCATACCAGGAGTTCAAAAGGTCCAGAGCAGATTGAAGGGCTAGGTGGTTGGAAGGACCGTCAACTTGTTTGAAGATTTTACAGTCATCGCTGTATAGTAAGATGAAGCTATGATTGGTTTCGAGAGTTGCATTTAATTAGGCTTTATGTCCAAATCAGTTTTGTATAATGGGATTTACCAAGGTGAGAAAGATAAAATAAAAATAAACCAAGGGGTCAATGTTCTTGGGGTTGTAAGTGAATATTTAGAACTGTTTGATGAGGGACATGATCTTATTCCTAACACCATTCACATAAAATTAGACCCATTACTCAAACTACATAATTGTTCTTCCACCTAGGAGAATCCCTTTTTCAATGCAAGAAAAACTTCGATTGAAAGATTGAATAGAATAGACTACAGGATTTAGGAATTGAATCAGTGACTACAAAAACAGATTGGGTTAAGCAGCTGATGACAGTAAATGGAAAAAATGGTTACAATAGGATCTGATACGATCCAAGACTTCCAAATCAAGCAAAAAAATCACATATTCAGCTCCCACTTTCGAGGAAATATCCTTTAAACTTAGGGGTGCCAAGTATTTTACAAAACTTGATGGAAATTCTGGATTAATTTTGTCACATTGGATGAATATAGCTTCAGGTTTTGAACGTTTCAGGCCATTTGGTCGCTGGAAATATAAACACTTCCCTTTGGATCTTATTTAGGCCCCAGATTTATTTCATAGAATTATGCGACAGATTTTGGAAAATTTTGAGTGGTTGAAATTTAGAAAAAATAAATGTCAATTGAATTCAACAGAAGTGAACGTCTTGTTCACAAGTTAAATGCTGAAGACATTGAAAAAGTAGTGTTGATAGTGAAAGAAGAAAACCCTATTCATAATAACATGGAATCTCTTAAGAATAAAAAGGGTATAGAGGACATGTATAAGTTATGATTAATTATGTTTCCAAATTTACACCAATCTTTTCTGAAGTCACAAAACCACTAAGGGTTTTTATAAAAGATGATTCAATACTTGAGTGGAATAATGCATTTAATAAGAATTTGAACAATTGCAAAACAAATTAATAAAAGCCCCTGTATATTAGCTTACTATGATCTCAATGAGTACTAAACATTGTCTGTAGATGCTAGTAGCATAGGATAGGTGCACTATTGGTTCAATATAATAGGCTCTTAGCAATATTCACTCCCAATGCTTCAAGGGCACCTAAAAAAATCCAAACAAAATATGCTCAAATAGAGAAAGAAATGCTCATAATTTGGGTGTGAGACATTTAGGCAGTGTGATATTTTAATTGTATTTCTGTCCGTTCCTGCTTCAGAAACTTAAGATTATAATAATTTAGTTTGAAAACCCATTAGAGAATCAAAAACAAATGCACATATTAAGGATGATCTTCTCCTCTTAATAAAAATTACAATTGATCAAAATTATTTCACTTTCAATGGAATTTTTGAAGAAGTTATTGGTGGCGGCCGATATTTTGTGGAATTCCATTGTAGGAAAAGGATAAATTACTTTGCACTATTCCACTGGATAAATATGATTTATTGAGACGACATGTTTCACTGCACTGCAGCATCATCAGGACTGAATACAAGATAGTTAATTCTGAATATATAGTCACATGGGGAGGGAGGAAGGAATGGTAAGGAGGGTGGGGGTCTCCCTTCCTCCTTTCCTCCCTCCCCATGTGACTATATTTTCAGAATTAACTATCTTGTATTCAGTCCTGATGCTGCTGCAGTGCAGTGAAACATGTTGTCTCAATAAATTATATTTCTCCAGTGGAATAGTGCAAAGTAATTTATCCTTTTCCAACGGAATTTTCAAAAAACAAGACTAGATAACAACGGCATTTTCAATAAACAAGACTGAACGGGTATTACAATAAGTTTTCCACTCACTCAGCTTCTGGTGGAAATATTTAAAAATAATTTAGAAGAAAACCTATTTACGTAGCAATACAAACTCCATCAATGTCTTCATTATTGGTACCGATATGTGGACAACTTAATCTGATTCTGGACAGGAACGGAACTACCGTTGGATCAGTTCCTCACAAATTTTTATTAACTGCACAATAGTTTGTCATTCATGATGGAGAAGGATGTGGATGGCAGTCTGAATTTCGGTATTCCAATATGATTGGTCCATATCCCGCTACGAATGAACGAAATCTAACCTCGCCGTTTAGTTAGTTTCGTTTATTATTTTAACAATTGGTACAGTGTATCCTAAAAGGAATTTTACTATGGTGTGATGATGATTACAAAATTGGCCATTTTCGAAATGTTGATTGGCTTACTCAGTTTATGGTTCCAACCTGGTAAAAAAGAAAGGGGGAAAATTTAGACTCGATCGGACAACGTATAGGGGCCGTGCAATGGCTTCAAATTGTTGAAAATAGTGATGTTCTTTGTAAAAAATACACATTTGCCTAAGTTCCAGGGGTATGGCTGTCGCTTGGGTGGGTGTTTTACACGGGAGCTGGATCCACAGTGTTCCAGCAGTAGTGTAACACCAATTCCGTTTTAGCCCGATGCGGGGGTGCGGCAGTTGGAGGGGTAATAGCGACCTTTTGGTCATCTTTGGCGTGGGTAGGGACGCTGTACATTGGGAGCATGGGAACGGCAATAAAATCCTCATATTGAAAAACATTTTATTTTTGTTAACGATGATCACACAAACCAAATGTCACTTGGAATTTTCTACAGCATTTTTATCTTTTCCTGGTCCGCGTACCTAACCACGCCAAAGAGAACCGAAAAGTCGCTATTACCCGTCGCACTCCCGCATCGGGGGAAGACGTAATTGGTGTCATACCACTGCTGGAACACTGTGGAACCATTTCCCGTGTGAAACACCCACCCACGCAACCAACATTTCCCTGTAAGTTAGGCGAATATGCATTTTTTTAAATCCGGAAAAACGATATTTTCAATAATTTGCAGCCGTTGCGCGACCCCTACGCGTTGTCCGATCGAGTCCAAAATTTTCCCCCTTTATTTTTTACTGGATTGGAACCGAAAACCGTGTAAGCCGGTCAACATATCGAAAATATCCATTTTGTAATCACCCAGAATTGCTACACCCAGGGATGTCATGATTCACCTTTGTAAATTATAATTCATGATTTTAATGCCTTATTAGAACAAACCATAACTGGTGAATCAAATAATGGAGATGAGCTGTCGAATTACTGACGAATCATGAGAGTCTAAAAAAGTAATCCTTTTACTTACAGAGGATTTAATGATTCATATTGCATACTTCCTCTTAAATAATGATTTAGAAACTAAAATATATTTCTGGCAGAAATATATTTTAGTTTCCAAATCATTATTTAAGAGGAAGTGAGCATTCCTGCAAGAAATATACCTTATATATATCTCGCAGGAATGTATCTTGTAGGTATATTTATGCCTCTTAAAAACTCTCCTCATCACAGCTATTGCATACAGCACAACCAATTAGAGACTGTAGAATCTGTTAAATATCTCGGAGTTGAGCTGACTAAAGATATGGCATGGGGTAAACAAATGCGGGAAATTACCGGCATGGAAATCGTAAATTGCGATTTGTTAAAGGGGTATTTGGTAAGTGCGACGATAAAGTTAGTGGAATCAAATACTTCCCCCTTTTTAGAGCCCACTTGGAATACGCTGCCAGTATTTGAGATCCTTATGAGGTAGGCTTAAAAACCGTGTTAGTACCTACGCGTGTTGCGAAGTTCGGAAAGATAAGTTCAAGGCCGTTACAATAATATCGTTAGAGTTACTGTCCTTTTTCAGTAACTGGGATGGGAATCGCTTTGGGGCCCTCGATTAAAAGTTAAACTTAATATTAATATATTCCCAAACCGATTTATTCTGCGACGACGATAATAACATTTTACGAAATCCAACATACTACGGGAGATCAGATCACGAGAATAAAATTAGGGAACTTGACTGCAGAACGGACAGATTTAAAATGTATTTTTTCCCGCGGACGGTAAGAGACCATAACAGCTGCCACTGAGACTTCAAACTAGATTTGTTGATAGGTAGTGTAGTCAGTTAGTTGAGTTACTCCCTAGTTCTTGTAACCTTATCTGATACTTAGAACAAACAGCACGCCGTGCATGTTTACGGTATAAATATTGTATATCTGTCCATTTGTGTAGTTGCAAAATACATTAATGCAAACGGTCCCTCATTGATATCATACATATAATGTAGTGCATGCTTGTGAGATTTCGCCTCCTGACAAGCGTTTGCGATTTATGGAAATGAATCACTAGTCGTAGTTACATTGACTTAAATAGGGTGTAGTGTATTGCATGTTGTTTACAGCTCATCACCCCTTGTCACACACCCTTGAGGTGGCTTGCAGGATAGTATGTAGATGCAGATGAAAGGAAGGCACAGCTTTGCTGATCTCTAGAAGAATTAAACGTGCTCTAATCCTTGCCTGATCAAAACAATCACAAGTGAAACATGTCTACGGAAGGCATGCGATTTTATTGTTGACTCAGAAAAAGTTACCGCTAGCCACTTCCCGCGCCAGCTCTGCCGCAAAAAACGTCGCCGTCCGATCCACCTGCACCCAACGGCACAAATGGCATCGGCGATCAAACTCCCTCTTCAGTTACTAACCAACCGAAAACCTATAGCCTCGTCCTAGCTCTGAATATATTTCAAACAAGGACTCAGTAAGAGGATGTTCTGCGCAAAGGGGCGCATTGATTCCAAGCCGTAGGGCTCGAAGGTTTCTAGCTCATCTTGCTCAAGGGGTTGAACAGGTCGCTTAGCGCAAACCTATTCAATTCGAAGACGAGCGACAACTCTCATTGCCTCGCGTGCACCTCACTGCCAACCAGTCAGCTGTGAGGCGATGCGAGTGTGAGGTGACGTAGGCAAGTCACGAGCCTTTTCCGCTGTGTTGCTAGCGTGAAGAAGCGAATCACGTTGTGCCCGTTATGCCTTCTTCGTGAGTGGACGACGCGGACTGGCTTTTCTTGGTTTGAAGACAGAATTGACGTTGGTGATGTTGATGGTTTGCGTTGTAAGTGTTACTAAGTGACAGAGTGGAATACCATGTGTATTACGAGTGATACAGTGCTGTGAAAAAAACACGATCATTAAGCACGATCTTCGAGGGTGGTGATTAGGCTCTCCATTCACTTCCAACATCGGTTTCAAACAGTGATGTTACATCAATCACCAGAGTGATATTGAGTGTAGTGCCAGCGTAATCGTGAAAGAAGATCGAAAGAAAGGCGTCGGAGATCCTATTGCTTCTTTCCAAGGAAATTTTAGTTGGTGAGTACAGTAATATTTTAGACCATACTCGAATTTTAACCTAAAATTTAAGAAGTTTAAGGAGTGTGAAGTAAATACTCTAATAGTAATGACACATAACCAATGTTTTAAATGACTGAACTTCTCAGTAAATAACTGAAGATAAAATTGAAGGCGTGTTTATTTTGCCTCGTTCGATGGAGTTTACGTGGATGGATATATAAGGTTATTTGGTAAATATTCTCCCGAGCGTCCCATCTTCAAAATGGGGTTTGCAACACTTAAAATTGCTAGCTTTATACGATGTTTCACACGTACAAAAATCATTCGAGCAAAATAATTTCACGAAAGAATAATAACATAACTTTCCGAATTGAAGTTCCCAGAACGTCACGGGAATGTATCGTAGAAAAGTTTTACAAAAGTGGAAATCGGCAAACCTTAAAGGGAAAAATCTTTGATGGTACATGTGCACGTACTGTGTGTACGGGGAAGTCATTACTTTTAAATGTCAGGCAGTCAGTTGCTTCTCAGAAATGTTGTTAGTTATAGTATTTTGTAAAATTATATCCCTTTTCAGCACACAGCCGCACCAAATCTCATTAAAACGGCTTTCACTTTTTGGCATTTTGTGTCAAAAAGGCGTGATTTGCGATATTTTGGTATCATCAGAGAGAAAACATTTTTAAAATGTATTAGGAGACCAAATTCATTGGTTTTTTGTGAGTGTAGAGGTATTTCGCTCAAACTACTACAATACGGAAGTGTTTTTAGAGGCTGTGTATTGTAAGTAGCAATTAGATTCCATGTTTTTTTCTAATCACAGCATGATCGCATTAGCAACATTAGTGTTGTTTTGGTAGATTCTCTTCGGCCTACGCGGCACCGTGCACATGGGCGTAATTCCAAAAATAAAATTATCGAGGTGGTTTTCTTCTTCCTGTCGGCTTGTAGCCTGTCCTTCACCGACTCATTCTCCTCATAAGCATTTTTTCCATATTTATCTAGGTCGTCCAGCATTTATTTTTCCCTCTGGGCACTGATCTTTTGAAGCATCCTCCATCCTAAAGTATTCTATTCTGCTTATGTGGTCACTTCACATATTTCTTCGCTATATATCCCGTGTTTATTGGTGTTGTTTTGTATTCTTCTCTTTTATTGCTATTGATTTTTCGTTTTGTTCTTGTTCTCTCGAGTATTTTTCCGAGTTTCTTCATTTAGGTTGTTTCTAGAACTCTATTACGTTTGTAGATGTTTCTCTGGCTTCTAGTTTTTCAAGTAATACTACTGTCAGTGGGAATATCTCTCACGATGCTAATAAATTCCCGATGTAATCACAAAACACAGTTGATTTGGTAAAATGTTCTGGCGTTGTTGCCGCAAATTGCACAAGCTATTCGGATAGCAATTAAGGGACCTGCACTAACTTCTATCGTTAAGTGTTTCTGCTGTGTATATACCCAGATTCCTTCGTCTTGCTGTAAAAATTAGGTGGTATATGCACAAATAAATGTTATCGAATAGAAAATTGAAGAAATTAATACGAATATCAAAATAGAGGGGTTTACAACTTCGATTTTTCTAAGTGCAAACGAAAAATAGGCATTCATAATCAGCTCTTGTATTTTTATTGCCTTCTCGATGTGTTTATGTTATCACTTTGCAAAGTCAGTCCACATGGCGAGCGAGATCGTCTCCGTAATCTGACGAAATGAAAATTCGCGTATTCCTAATACGTTCCATGCATGCTGAGAATCAATTTGACTACCTTGGCTGGTGCAACTTGATCTTTTCGCATTCGACAAGAGGGCCTCGCATGACCTCCGACTACGAACTGCCCGCGTAACTCCTTCCCAAAATAATATACTTTCATAAGAACCAATGACCCATTTTGAGGTTTAGTATTGGAGTGTTACGTATTTCTTAGGCAAAGAGGATGGCAAAACATTTCCCGAGTCTCCTAAAGTCGTCGTGAACCCAGACCTTCGCAAGGAGGAAAATAATAGTCTTCTCCTTACGTTGGGGCCTAGTCCATAAACTTTCATCGATTACAACGATCCGCTGGTGGGAAATGCGTTAAAATAACTGCAAGTGCATATATTCCTTATAGTCAGTAATTGGATTACGGATATTTTGCTTACCGATACCTTTTGTACACTTTTTTACCCGTTTCAGTAGCGGAGGATTTTAAGTAAATGCTTGTTTGATGCATAATGAAATTTGAAATGCATGAAATAAATATATACAAACTTGCGAAACATACAAACCCTCGCTATTTCTTATTGATAGTTCTATCTTCTTCGGATATTATTTATTAAAATATTGCAATTAATTTAAAATTGGCCAAATAATGAATGGATACCTACTGAGTAGTTTTGTCATTTATGAGAGCAGTGCTTTTTTTCTACGTTCATCACCAATGGGAATATGCTTGACTTGTAAATTGTGTATTATCAACCATCTCAAATATGGAGGCATTGCACTTTTTCCAATTTCATTAGTTTATTAACTTAGTTCCCGGATTATTTGAACAGCATAAAAAGTTCAAATCAAGGTAGATGAGCTCTACGGCCTCTATGGATTAACCAGATAAGATCTTATCTGGTTAATAAAAAGTTCACCTCTTCAATTCTTCATAATTGTTGCACAGGGAGTTTATCGCTGAATAACGGTAAAATAGCACATTTACATGACTGTTGTGAATGTCGTCTGCGCAGAAACTCAGAAGTAAGATGGGCAATGTTATTTTCAGGCCGCGATACTTGTAACATCGGCACTATTATTTTCTCCATGCACTTTAGTAAACTCAATTTCATTTCTTCATTTTCATCGAGACAGAGAACCAGCTCTTGGCTTGAAGTCCTTATTACACAGATTTTGAGATAATTCCTCAGACTTTTTTTTCAACATAAAACCAATGAAACATACCTCTAACCCACTTATAACGAAAAGCGATTTATATAGGGTCGAAACTACAGAATCTTTATCTTGTCACTTATGTTTTTGGAATTTCCTCTTAGTTTATCATGATTTGCACCAATAAAGTAAACACAGATCTTCGTAATCCTGCTACTCATGCAAAAAAACTATGACTAATTTGTTGTCGATTATCTGTAATTTGGACCAGTATGGCAATATTTCAGCCAGTGAAAGATCTTTACACGGAATTATTATGTTATTTCAGAAAATTAATAGCGATTTAAACGACAGCATAAATGCACAGCACTGACATTTGTCTGAGACTCTTTGTAGCCGCGACGATACCCGAATCGTCTGCAGAGTGATTTATGTGACTCAAAGTGGTATATTAGGTGTCTACACGACACTAAGTGTAAAGCTAGATTAAAGTAAAGACGAAGGGGAATGCGCAAAATCATTTTCCCGATGTGAAGAAACTATATTTCCCAGTTCATATTTTTCGAGTGCATACTTGTTCCTAATTAAATGGCATGCTGTCCCAATTAAAAGGAGAAAACTCCGGGATATTCTTCTATTGGGTTCTGTTCTTTGAGACACGTCCCGACTTAACGGCTACTCCAAATTCCCCTTGGTCCAAACAAACGGGACAACTCGCAGGTCGTAGGTTCTGTAGATCGTTTAACCATGCCAGTCAACTACTGATAGTATATCCTGCAACTTTTATCGATCTCGCTCATGCTACAGTGTCAAAAGCATAATATAGGAGTCTTAGAAACAAATAAAAAAATAATTGGCAATGTTCTAAATATCTGTTAGATTTCTCATTACCCAGTGCATTTCGTGTTTGCTTCCTTTCCTGAGACAAAACTTGTCTTTATCAAGGAAGTCTTCCTAGCTTTCCCCATTTCTCTATAAATAACTACTGCAGAAACTTCTAGCACGTGCAAAATCAAAATTCTGAACCTTAATATTGTCTCTTCAAACAGACAGGTGCCGCCAATTTTCGTAGAGCTTTCCGAAACTAATTGTCCAGTAAGATTTCTCAAATAGTATATGACATAGTTTACAACTTAATGTGTAATTTTACATTTAAATCGACTATAACCGAATGAATATCAATTGATCCTAGAGAAACTATTTAGAAATCATAGTGATAACTCGTTGTTTGACAAATCTTTCTTTTTTTACCTAGGAATCGTTCCAATAAGGGCTGTAATAATAATATTTCCATGAGCATAAAAGGCTGATATTTTATCCTTTCGCGTGGGACACGATTCACGATGACATTTAGCGACTCTATTTATTCTATTAATTTTTAGAGGTCACACAAACTGATTATAAAATTTGAAGTAATAAAATAATTCCTTCTATTTTAACATGTAAATTCAAATTATAATTTAACATACAAATGAGCGCATATTTACATAATTTCTGCATCCGTGCAGGCGACAGTAAATTTTTGAAGGCTTACGGAAATATCAAATTCAACCCTGGTGAAAAAAGAAATAAAAAGGATACGAAATGAGTTAAGTTCATTATTTTATAATTCATTGATTTATAAATACACGTCTTTCATATTCTAAATTTCAAGCCAATTAAGGGTATAATTAACGCGATTGGCATTGCTATAAGGGGTGGTGTGGCCGCGTGCGCTAGCTGCTCAGTGCGAGCAGGCCCTGAGTTGAATATGGCAAGCCCAAAGCGGTCCCCAATGGGTGGTTCCATTGCCCGCCACATGCCCGCCTACTCCTTTTCCATATATTATGCGCCATCATTCCATTAGATTAAAATTAATTAAATAAATAGCTTTAAATGTTATTTATCTTGCATAGGAGTGGCACCAAATCAAGCCCTGTTGACGGCCAAATATACGTAAAGAATATTATATTAATTTTGATCCCGTGTTAATGACTTTAGAAAGAGTTTGGGTGCAAGCAAGTTTGAAAAAATAGTTTTAATTTTATTCAAACTCGATACTATGTGACAAAACTTGGGTTTTTTTTAACGTTGAATAAAGTGGATTTTTTTGTGTAACCGTGAAAATATTCTTTGATGCGTTACAGGTAATAGATTAATGAAATGCCTTTATTTTGGTAAATACTTCTTGCAGCTTAACTTTTTCCACTAGGAAACACTAGATACCCACAATTTATAGGTAAATGTAAAATAATTAGATTTCGTTTCATTTTAAAAAAATCGCTCAAAATTATAAGAGGGGTATTAATTTTTAGTTAACCCTGCCCAATTTTATTCAATTTTAAGGCATCTTTAGGATTTGGGTAAAATATTTTTCTTATATTTCCTGCGAATTTAAAAAAAAAATCCGCCATTATTTTCCAATTAAAAAGGTATTATTAGCTTTGCAAGTTTGTTTTTAAAAACTAATGTACTTACCCACTAATTATAATGCGATGGTCATGTTCAAGGTACTTTGAAAGGGGTTATTCCAACTCTGAACATTAAATGTGTGTCCTAGTTCAACGTCGAACGCTGCGCTGCATCCCTTACTAAGCGCGCTCTTTGAAAATCACGCGGCAGGAAAAATGTCATACTAGTAAGCTTTCATAAACTTGTGCTGGAACTAGAACGATTAGAACGGGTTTTATGAACCCCATCTTTTTTTAAGATTCAGAGAGTAAGATGAAAAGGAAACATTGCAAAATGTGTATTTCAGGGGAGGAAAGGAGGCTGATGAGAGAAATGGAAAGGAGGAGGCAAAAGTGGCCGGATGATGTACTGAGTAGGCTAAATGGAATTGATGTGACACCTCTATTTTCAGGCTTATGCAAAAGCTGCTAGAAATAGATTAACGGATCAGGAGTCAAACTCACATCAATAGCTTGTTGCCTTTTGCAATCTCTCTGGTAATTTGTTTGGCGATGTTAATTGGCGACTCTCGTAAGCCCCATCAATTTCGCATGGGTAGTCAGCACGAAAGCATAAAAATCATACCCAAGCGATAGGGTCCAAGGTGTAAGAGCCCAAAGATAAAGGTGAGGCGCTCATAGGCCCTGGAGCCCTAAATTAATACTTTATATATTACCTAATAATGAATCAATTGATAAACTTACTTTGATATTCTGCCCGCATGTTACTTTCACTTTCAAAAGTCGTTCCAAGCGGTGAGCATGGCCACCTTCGCATTTCGCTGAATAGAAACTTCGGGTATGTCCTATACATTTAGCAACTACTAAGGGCCAATTTTACTCATTTCCACTCACTACGGAGATCTTCTTAATGACTTTCTCCCGAGATCGCTGCCCAACCAACTCCCCCGACTCCCAGTGGTACGCAACAGTTGGCGGAGAATGCAAATGGGAAAGGTTCCTGGTTAGGTGTTTTTCACTCTTAACGAGTAGCAGGCTGGTTTATTCTTGATATGTCGAGGAAATGGATCGGCGTGGTAATTTATACTTAAGTGCAGCCCATAGGGGACAAATAGTGTCCTTTTTGAGAGCAGGAAAACTGAGTCACAAATAGCGCCACACCTAAACTTTGATCGAAAAACTCTTATTAAGTGGCTTAAGAGAAATCAGGAGGGTGACGTGTTAATAGAATCGAAATCTAAGAGTGGACGTCCAAGGTCCACTAACAGGCAACAAGATGAGGATATAAGAGAGGCCATTCGCCAGAATCCATTGTCCTTCGGTGGTGTTGCAGAGCTGAGGAGAAGTAGCAATCATAACTGCAGCTACACCACGGTAAGGCGCCACTTTATAGTGGGCGGAATTAAGCACCACAGGACCACCAATAAACCCTCAGTGACCGAAATTTACCGAGAAACCCGACTAAACTCTGCCATCAGGTATATTGAAATGGACCGATCTTATTGGGACCTTGTTCTATTTTCGGACGAGAAAACATTCTGAAGCAACCAAGATGGGAAGGTTGAACTTTGGCGTCCAAGAAAAAGACGGTAATATTTCTTGTGACTTGGCGTGTGAAGTTATTACCAAATTTTGTAATTTAGTAAGTTATTGACAATTTCTTTTATAGATAAAGCCCAGGGCATATAATTAGAACGCAAAATCCTGGTCGTGTCTGAGTTTCAGGGGGGAATTCCTGCAGCAGGACCAGGACCTTGGGTTAGAATCCCGAGATGAATGAATTTTGCTAAATATGTTCATATATTAAGGGCTCATTTGCTTTCTTACCTAGATGAAATCGTTCCCGAGAGGAAGCAGGTGATTTTTGTCCATGGCAACTGTTCGATCCACAGAGCAAACATCACAAAGTGATTTTTTTAGGATAATTCTCAACTTTGCGTTTTACCCTGACCAGATAACTCCCCGAACCTATCCCCGATTCAGAATGTGTGGGGTATCATTGTGAATGAGTGGCATCGTTGAGCAAAATGACCTTAGCAGTCGATGCACCCTATAAATCTAATCCTAATCCTGTCGTTGAGTCATATCCCATATTTAGCACCTTAGGAAACACCACGTTTTATTTGTGCTGTCTCTCTTATGTCTCATTTCGACTTTTCCTTTTTTTCTATCAATTTTACTTGAAAACGACGAAATTTATATCAAAACAAAAACTTTAAAATCCTCTGTAATGCCAATCTCCATACATTAGTTTATCCTTTTCTGAATGACGTAGTTATTCAGTCTCTAACATCTATTCATTTTCCTATGCAAATGCTTCTGTGTTGGTACAATTCTACTGCTTATTTCCTTGCTACAGTACCAATTATCATTCAAAATACTTCCCGGATAGGTAAACTATTTTCCCAGCTCAGAATTTTCCTCATTTTCCTTAATTTTTGGTTATTACTACATTAAAAATCTCATTACCTGCGCTTAATATGATTCACATCCCACATATCACGCACTTTTTAACCTGCGAAATAGTCATTGAGTCCCGTGGCTAACTCTCTAAATAAACCATGGCTATCTACAAATCTACCTAAATTAACAGCTAACCTGCTGCTTTTTCTTCCCAATTTTATTCCTTGATATACATCTATTAACAAATTCTCAAGGTGCAATTGAAAATCATTGGAAACAAGAAATGGTCCGGCTTGAATCTTCTTCCAACCTATGCACATTCCGAATCGTCATTCATTACCCCTACGTTTACCGCTTCATCCCGGAGAGGTTTTTTTTCATTAATCGCCTGAGCTTTCAGTGTGCTTACTCCCTGTTTCTGCAGTAAAATTTATTATTCTCGTCAAATGCACTTTGTCATAAGTCTTCCAGCAGTTTAAGAAGCAAATAGAGACATGGTGGCTATTATCTATAGTAAATGTTAGCATGCTCATCACCTGAAATGCGTTTCGAGTCCCGCTCCCATTCCTTAGCCAAAAATGGTTTTCACCGAGTAAGTCTTCCGCGCTTTATCCGATTGCATTAGCTATCTTAGCTATTTTTATTACGTGCGAAACAAAAATTCTTATCTGTTAACATTATCTTTCTGAACTATCGGGAAATGTTTTGAGCTGATTTTGCATCAATGGATTTTAACAACGTATTTTTTAGTAATTTATAAATTACTAGTTTTCCTGCACGCAAACGAGGCTACTATTAGTCCCCTTTGCGCAGAACTAATGCACTTTGCCACAGCGACCCATGCCATCAGGAGAGTCTGGAATTTTTTCGCAATCTTCCTCACACAAGAAATTCCGATAAGTCGTAGCCCAAAGCCGATAGCGCTTAACAGATTCTTCGGCCGGCGAATTCTTTTGGGAGTGGGGGATAGAATTTTTTTGTTTGTTGGTGTTTCCAGCGGAACGAGGCTTCGGTCGGAGCTTCCATATCTCCTTTCGGCCGAAAAGAACAGATCTATGTCTTTCATATGAAACCCTACGACCAGGCCTTCCCTTTAAGTTCCTCCAACACCGAGAGAGGTAAACAAGCGCAGAAAAATGCACAAGGTTCGCTGTTCGTCTCAAGGTTTTGTGGATCCGTTCAAACGGGGACACGCACGTTCGCTCGAGGATTTGGGTTCGTAAGCTCGCCAATTGCTGATGTCATGGGACAGCGAGTTGAAGTTTCATTATTCTTTGTTTATTACAGGGTCAAATGGCGCATACCCGGGCTGGTGGATTTAACTATGTGGCTCAAGTTCCCAAAAACACATGACGAATATGAACAGCCCTCAGCGGAGGTGAAGCAGGAGGAATGGAGTTTTAGATTATACGCTCGTTGAGGGTCGGTACGGCTCCCGATATTGGAGAGTTAGCTCGCCCAGCAAAAATTCATTTTGGGGTTCCATTCGTTACTATATAAAATAAATGCAATTTCAAGTAATTTATTATCAAGATGAAGATGACCCTTCAAACTTCGATAATCGTCGGTTGAGTTCTTAAAATATTGCGCTAAAATTTTGTCGTTTTGTCAATTTAAAATTTGCATTCACAAATTCACAAACCATCTTGAAAACCATTAGGAAGTTAAATTAGAGTGAACCTATTAATACTCTTCTTGTAAGTAAGAACTTAAATTAGTAAAATAGAGGTATACTTTAGAAGTGAATTAACGGCTTGGCATTAATTCAAGAGTAATACGAGATAATACATGATCATTAGGGTGGGTCACAATTTGAAATTTAAGGTCTTGATGTGTGATTTATTTCCTTTTGATGAAAACATAACGTATGCGAAATTTGGAATCAATCAAACCCCCGAAAATCGTGCCCTAGGGGTGCCTAACTTGCAATTTTTAAGTTCAAAAGTTGAAAGTATTACTTCGTGTAAGGTCGTCATATTCACAGTGAAACGAACATTGTAACTTTCACAGTTACCTAATAAGTAATAACAAATATTTTTTACCCTTGAAAGGTTTATACTAATTTATTTCCTAATGCCTCCTACTTCTAGTTCAGTGCTGACGTTTTACCACTTCCTTTTCTCCCCTTATTTTCTGATAACTTCTTCTGTGACGCATGGCGTCTTAATTCTCGTCTCCATTGATCGTATCGTATTTTCTACCTCTCTAACTATTTCTGTATTTATACGCTACTATTTTCCTTCGATTGCATCCATTTCCTTTGACTCACCTATGTTCATGTCCATCAGCTCCTGGCATTTCCTTCTTTTGACCTCTTATAGATCTCATTCTTTAATCACCTCTTCATTCTTCAACTTTTACTTAACCTTTTCACCCTAACATCATATTTTAAGAGCACTAAATTATTATACGAGTCCACATTTGTCCCCTAAAATCCGCTCAGATTTTTGGTACGTTCTAAACCTCTGCCTTACCTTACATATGATCACTTACATATGTCCCTTTGTCTCCCGGAATTTTCCATGAGTAAGTACAACTGAGGTAATATTTACTGCAAGTGTTTGTTATTAAAATTATTTCTCCTGTAAAATTCAATGCCTTCTCACCGATATCATTTCATATCCCCGTACCATACTTTCCCACTTCATATCCTTCATAACCCTCCCTCCCTTCACCCATCATTGCAATTCAAATCCCAATCACTTCTGAGTTTCTCTAACCCGGCAGTTCTCTAATTAAATCTTTCAATTTTTTTACACTACATCTATCTCTTCCTTCCTGTAGTTCCTCGTAGGCATTTACGCCTGGACCAAAATGAAATTTGTCGGGTATGAATTTATTTCAACCATTGGCTCCATGTTGCTCGTCTGATCAATGTTTTCTACCCTCTTCACCAATGTTGACTCCAATACCATAGCCATCCCCGTGACACCCGTCCCCGCATTAACATTTCTATATTATCTACTAAATCTCCAATGCTCCCTACTGTTCTTCCATTTCATCTCTCAAAACGCAATCGCATCTCTTTTCTTTTTATCTCCTTCATGTTTAATATTTTCTTGTTTTGCTGCCCTCATAGCTGTCCAAACATTCAAAGGTAATATTTTTACCGCTGCTTTCCTCTTCTTCTTCTTGGTCTTCACCTTGTAGCAGATGCCCAAGCAGTTAAGATAGAAACCCAAGAGAATTTTGTTACTTTGCGCTCTCAACCATTAGCGAGACGCAAGTACTTAATGTAAAAGCACATGTAATATAATATTCAATTATTATTCATTACAGTAATCTACCGGTTAGAGGTAGGTTGTGATGAAAGTCAGAGATTATCCAACGAACTCTTACACGTGCCGTGCCCTTTCTACCTCAAGTATTTCTTTCTTCATCTCACCATAAGTCCTACCTTTCTTCATCCCGTCCATAAAACCGATTCTCTTCCTTCCCCTTCCCCGCTTATCCAACATCCTACCCTCTATCACGGCCTTCAGCAAACCATCGTCCCTCATTACCCCTTCCAGCCACCTACCCTGTCTTCCCCTAATCTTATCTATAAGTTTCCTCTCTTCGCCCACCATGTCAAGCACTTCTTCATTTGTCTTCCTTTCCGTCCAACGCACTTTCTCCATCCTCCTCCACACCCACATCTCGAAAGCTTTCAGCCTATTTTCGTCTTTCTTTCTCAAGGTCCACATTTCTGCCCCATGCAACGCCACACTCCATATCAAGCTCTTCACCAGCCTCTTTTTTCCACCCTTACTTAAGGTCCCCGTCATCAGCTCCCTTCTATAATTGAATGCTTCCTTCGCTAGCGCTATTCTCCTCCTAATGTTTTTCTACTATGTCCTCTTTCTTCTAGCGTACTACCCAAGTAATTAAATTATTCAAATATGGTTTCCATAAAACTTTTCGCAACATTGGTGAGACATACTGAGTAAGTAGTACATTGTTAAAATGTTTTAGATAATACCTAATGGATATCAAAGTAATAATTAATATTTCCCATTCTGAAGTACTGAGTTTGAATACAGAAGGTCCCAGAGACACCTTCGGGGTATCCAGACTCCTACTTCCGTTCATAGTTGAGGTTAGAGCTCACCCCAGACTAAGCCATAGGCATGTGAATTTCACACATTTAGTGTTGGGCGGCCAGTTCCTTTCCCTGGACCACCTCGCACTCCGGAGATTTTTTTTGTTTGGGGGCGTCCAAAGACTTCACCGAATTTGAACCCGGGATCCTTAGATCAGTAGTCAAGCGCTCTACCCACTAGGCCACCACGCTTCTACTTCCATAATACATGAAATGCATTCCAAGGACATTGTTTCTTTTCGCATGGGTCATTAAAATTTGCCCCTCTGTTAAATATCACGCGTGAAGCGTAATTTAGACGCGGGGTTTCTCTGCCCGTAGTCTATTCCACAAACTACAACACCTGAATCACAAGGGTTGTGGTGAAAATGTCCTCATTTGAAGATTTAATGGCCACGGCAATAAGATCTATTGCAGAAAGGAGAGTAGGTAATCTCGGTACTTAGCAATGTGTGTCCGGCGTAATTCAGGAAAAAATAATTAGTTGATAAAAATATAATTATTTTTGGGGAAAAGTTGGTAAAGTTACTATCCCCTTGCAGATGAATAGACAAATTGCTAATTTGCAGCATATCCCGCATTTCACTCACATTTCACTTGGTCGAATCCCGTCTCTGCCAAGTTTTGTATTTTCAAGTAAAGAACATTTTTAAAACATGAATCATCTTGAAACCATCGTTGGTAATAAATTTAGTGTGGAACTGAAAAATTGATTTCTATTTTATTATACAATGACGTGGTTCCATAAAGTAAGGCCTGAGTCAATTTCTTTTAAGAACATTTCATAATCCGGCTCACGGTGTATTATGAAAACAGCCGCCGTTGTGTTTATCATTGGCAACTTGCAGATTGTCACTTCGTTGCTTAGGTTTACAAATAAAAACCCTGTAACTACTAAAAAGTATGATATATTTGAAATAAAAAACTGTGTTCAAGTCCCTCTCCTCCATAAGGGACAAGAGTGTTTTAGTCCCAACAATGGCGGCCGATGGATTTCCCATAATGGATATGTATGCGACGACTCTACTTGAAAATTATTTTGGCGGCATGAAGATAACTCTGCATCACAGTAAAACGGCTGACTTCTAATCTACTCTCTAATAATTACGTATTATGATAGCATTTAAAAAAATATTTTTAAACTCCTAATGTTCCGAAAATTATTTTTTTTAATATGACGAAGAGTTCAAGAAAGCTGAAATTAGCTTTGTATTTATCAGACAAGTGAATAAAGTCAATATTTTGTCAGAAATGGAAAGAGAACTTCTGATTATTAAACCCTAAATGCACACCCTAAAATACCTATAGTAAGAATTTAACATTTTCATACAGCAAATTGTGAAATTTGATAGGTTATTGGAAAACAAAAATACTACTATCTATGTGATTAATAAATTTCGTAATTGCATAAAAATATTCATTCGGATGATAAAGCATAATTTTTAAATGCTTGGCTCGTCCCGTAGAGTATCGCTCGGTCTTCCACCCTCATTAGCGCAGGCTGAGTGGCAGGTTTCCTCCCTCCTATAATATTTTATTATTTTTCCTAGCTCCGACAAAGTCAGGAGATCTCCTTATTCGCAATGAATTTCTCTCTGCCAGTTTACAGGTGCCTATTTCTCTAGTTCAATTCTTAGGATAATAAGTTTTAGATCATTCGCTCTTTCGGCAAATTTAGGATGTTTATTGTTGGTCAGCAAGAGTTATTCCAACGCTTCACGGTATGTCCTACTTAAACTTTTTTTATATTCTTTGGTTTCCTTTTGAATGGATTGACGTATTTTCTTTTTAAATGCTCATTCCCACCAGTTCGTAATGTCATTGTTGAGTGGTGCTATGCTAATTAGACCCTCTATTTTTTCTCTTATGCGTTCACGGGTTTCCTCTTTGCATAGTATTCGAAGATCCATGCGCCATTTAGTGCATTTACTTTAATACCTACGTGAGCTAGGTAGCTGTGTTCTGAGGTCTGCGAAAACGACGAAGTGGTCGGAGAATGAGGCTGGTTTTGTTTCAAAGCGAGTTACCTCTTTCCATAATTATCTTGATGTAAGGATGTAGTCGAGACGAGTTTTTGCGACAGAGGTTGTTCTGGTAAAGATCATTTAAGATTAAAGAGTCGATCAGTTGTCTAAATGCCGGACTCGTACGGTAGCATAGCCTCTCTCTGTTAGAGGAGCTGTCCTCTTTTCTATAAATACAATTGAAGTCTCCTGCTAGGATGGCCTTCTCTGTAAAACATTTAAAGGAGCTAGTGTTTCGTATAAAAATATTTCTCTGAGAGCCCGATCTTTTTCTCCGGATGGCGCGTAAGTATTGATAACATGTATAGCTAGGATTTTGATGGACGTAATGCGTCCTGATTTGTGTCGTCTTATATTTGTTACTAGCAGGCCACCCGGCGTTGCTCGGGAAGGAGAAGGGGGATATTTGGAATTCATGGTAACATAGCAGGATTTGTAGGTAAAGGAACAAAGCAGGTTAGGTGACGGTGATATAAATAAACAGAAAACAGTGTAAAAAGGCAAAATAGAAAACTCTTTATTTCCGGAATGCGAAACTGACGGGGGACGGCTTACAGCACTTCTTTATAGACTATGTTGGCAGTTTTTCCTGTGGTGGTGTATATGTACAGATGGTTTGCTGATCCCACTCTGGAGCAGGCCACATAGAGCTGGTCATGGGCAAAACAGTCTTCTTCCAAGTGTATGCCCACCGTTTTGAAAGTTTGTCCCTGAGACTTATTTATCGACATTGAAAAAGTGAGTTGCACAGGAAATTGCAGGCGTTTGAAGTGAAAGGGCATCTCTGTTGTAATTAAAGGAATTCGCGGAATGAATGTGTTTTGGCCTTTCCCAGCGCCTGTTTGTATGGCCTTCGGACGGCGTGTCTAGCAGCATTAGAGCGACGTCTGGTTTCACGTTCTTCTTCATTTTCAGCCGCTCTTGCAGCTTTCTTTCGTCGAACTTCCGAAGATGTGTCAAATGATGGGCGCTTTTTGGGGGCATATTGACCTGTGAACGGGGAAATATGAAAGAACGAAAGAATAAACACGATTTGTCGGAAAACACGGTTAATAGGACAGACGGTTATTCGTGGGAAATTTACCTGTGAACGGTGAAGTTGCGAGAAAAGGCAGTACCGGAAACGGAAGTCACCAAATCGGCCTTCACCTCGCACACAGCGCACACAAACATACTAACATGGCAGATTGAATGGGGCTGTTATCGGAAGGTGGGAAAGCAGAGCGCGGGGATGGGTGCTAGGTGGCGCTGAGCCAACGCCACCTAGATACAGGCCGGAACGCAGGGACCCGAAAGTCCTGTGACGTCACGGCCAGGGGGCCTAGGACCTCAGGGACAAGGAAGTTCTCTTGTTGCGACTTGTCGGGCTTTCACTGCTTTCACTTGCTTTCACGAGAGCACGTTGTGTGTTCGCCTTAGTAACCTGCACCTTGTTTATTGTTTTTAAGTTGTTTGTTTTGGTGATTGTTGTTGGATACTTCTATTTGGCGTACCCGAATGGTGACTGGACTTCACAGTGAGCAGTGGAACGTTAACGAGATTTCCTTAAACGTGCTGGTGTTGTGATTGTCTTTTATCGTCTTCATCGTTTACTTCGTTAACCATTTTTTAGTGCTTGGTTAGTGAATACAATGGTTAATAAGTGCTGTGTTCCCTTTTGCCGGGGAAACTACAAAACGGGCCCAAAAGTGCATCTTTTCAAGTTTCCCAGAGAGGAGAACTTAAAGAAGAAATGGCTTTCTTCAATCCCTAGGAAGGACTACAAAATTACAGAGAACTCTAGGGTAAGTGAATTAATTTTATATGCAAGGTGTAGTTTGTTTAACTTGTGTTTCTTATGAAGAGTAGTTGACTGAGCGATAAAGATCTGGTCGAAGGTATATTTTAAGGAGATTTGGAGGAGCTCCTATATTTTTAAATTTTTCTTGGGTTGTAGAACTTCAAATGGAAATGACTGACGATCAAAGTGTATTGAGGTGTAATTTGGAGCCACTTTTTTCTTGGGTGTATTTTGAAAATTATTACTTAAATACTATTGGATATGTTGAGCGCAAAAATTTAGACTTGCTATCCTGCTCCGCTTAATAACCTTTTAATCAATGTTTACGAGAATTCTGCGGGATGCATTTGCTTTTCATAGTTGTTTTTGAACGAATATCAATGAATTAATCGAATTTATATCCACCATAAGACGAATCCATCGAAAAATTACGTCTTTTCCCACATTTTGGGACCTAAAGTCTGCACTATCGGAACCACAAAATAACCACCCGTTTCTAACCACCCTAAAGTCAAAGCAAAGTCGTCACGCTCATGCTTATGCTTAGTGGTGGTTGCTTTTTATTAAAATATATGCTCTCCGCTATATCATCCATATTTGTATTTTAGCTCTCCCATTCTAGATTCTAATATTTTATAGCGTTTCATTAGTATATAAAATATTTTAAAATCCTCTACTTTTTTCTCAAATTTTTGGAAAAGGTATGCCATGTTCACTTTACTGCCGAAGAGGTTGTTTGGGAAACCTCCTACTACGACGAAAGAAGTAGCAGGACGATAACAGCTCCACTTGAACGCCCGAGGCTTAAGGCAAATTCTGTCCCGTCAATTTTTCCTGGATGCCCCTCCTACTTATCGAGGGATGTGACTATTCGGGAATCTCCACAAGAGAAGCGTCTTCAAATGGAAAGGGAAGCTACAGAGAAAGCTATCAAAGAAAGTGTACTTACTGCTAAAGAATACAACCTGAAGAACAAGTTCAGCAATGTAAAGGAATTATTTGAGTGTCAGAAAAGGTATGAACTGTCTCCGTTCTGGAGTATTGTTAACCAGGCCACTCAAGTTATTTATGTCAACATTGAAATTACAGAAGGTGTGCCAATTTTATGTTATTCTGTAGTTATTGACGAGTCTTTGCAGCTATCTGTGTTCTATAAGAACTGCACAATCAAAACATTAGGTAGTACATTTAAATTTCCAATGAAAGTGAGCACAGTTTTTGAGGTTACTGATGTTTTGACTTTGATTGAGGGAAATTCTGAGCGTAATGAAATTCCAAATCACAGCCATTTTTTTTCTGTTTTAAAAGAAACTTTAACATCATTGGAAAATGCTTTTGAAGGTAATAAGAACTTCTTCCAGTTCATGAAATCGCAAATTCTACTAATGGAAAACAAACACAAATTAAGGTATAGGCCTGATGATTTAGTTTTTTTTTCGCTTTTGCACTTTGTTTCCCCGTCAGCATATAACCTCCTTAGAGATTCATGTAATTTGATTGTACCACACCCAAAGACTATTCAAAGGGTGTGCGCAACTTTAAATGTCAACCCTGAAAAGGAAAAATTAGAATCTAACTTTCTTTCCTATGTGAAAGGTAAAGTTAATCACTTAACTGAAAATGACCGAATTGTAACGTTAATGATAGATGAAATTTACATAAAACAATATATGGACTACAAAAGTGGGAACATTGTTGGTTCCTCTTACGATTCTGGTGCTTTAGCTTCAAGTGCCCATGTTTTCATGGTCCGAAGTGTTTTAAGTACTTTCAAGGATGTGGCTCACATACTTCCTGTGAGTTCAATGCATGCCACTGCTCTGCATTTGATTGTAAAAAATGTCATTTTGGGTTTGGAAAGAATAGGCTTCACGGTAATTGCTGTCATTACTGACAATAATGCCATAAATAGGAAAATGATGTCCTTATTTGCTGCAAAACCAACATCTAGCATTGTTTATCCCCACCCTTCAGACCCCAGACGACCGCTGTTCTATGTGGTTGATACAGTGCATTTGTTGAAGTGTGTCAGAAACAACTGGCTGAACCAAAAAAACTCGGGAATGAGTTTCAGTTTTCCAAAATTTGATGGTTCTTCAGAATCATATGTAGTTGCTTCCTTTTTTGTGCTTAGACAAATGTATAATCTTGAGTTTCAAAAATTGCTCAAGTATGGGTATGGGCTTTCTTTGAAGGCATTATGGCCTTCTAATTTAGAACGACAGAATGTAAAACCTGTTTTACAAATATTCAATGATACTATGGTTGAGGCTGTGAAAATCATCGGTGATAGCCAGCAGTTAAAAGACTTTGAGGGCACTGCAGAATTTATCAGAATTATTTGCTCATGGTGGAAAATTGTCAATGTTAAAACACCAGGGAAGGGCTGTAGGCTTAATGATGTAATGCAGGAACCTCTAACCAATTCTGAAACTGATGAAAAATACCAGTTTCTTCAAATATTTCTGGCATGGCTGGATAAATGGGAGGAATCTAGATCAGACACTGGTATTCTCAGCAGGGAGACTTTAACAGCGCTGAGGTTAAGCACTCACTCACTCCTTGAACTAACTAATTATTGTATTCAAGAGTTTGGGATGACTTATATTCTACCAGGAAAATTCCAAACAGATGTTCTGGAGGATAGGTTTGGAAGGTATAGGCGGCTGTGTGGCTCTCAGTACCACATTTCTATTAGGCAGTTATTTGAGGCAGAAAAAAAGTTAAGGCTTAGCAGTGTTATGAGAATTAGTTTAAAGAGTGAAAAATTAGGGACTATAGTAATAGAAGATTTTGATGTTGAAGCCCCATGGTCTGACACAGCCACTTCACCTCCTGAATGTTTAGGCCTAACTGTCACTGTATCGGAGAGTGATATAACCAATATTGAGGCAGAGCTACCTCTAATAGCATACTTGGGAGGTTATTGTGCCTATTCTGTCCTCAAGAGGTTGAATTGTGAAGATTGCCGAGATCTTTTAGTCACTAACAAGCCTTTGGACTCGCATATTAATGACCTAATAAAAAAGTTGAGTAGAGGGGGACTTTTATACCCACAACAAGTGGTAATTAATGCAGTGGCACATAACTATGTTATTGTAAATAAATTAGTTAGTGCTGAATGGGAGGAAGCATTTTTAAAGGTTAGCAACCAAAGACTTGTGGCTTGCAACTTGACAATCGAGGCACTCTTTGAGGGAGATCACATTGGCTGGGATTATTGTGACAGTAGGCATTCTTCAGAAAAAGTGATGAAAATGCTGGTGTGGGCCTCTACTAATACTCTTCTGAAGAATTATTGCAGGAAGAGGGCAAATTCAAGTGTTCTTCGGCCAAATATATCAAAGAACAGGAAGTTGGCAACATTAGCCGCATAGGAGTATTTAGGGGGCAATTAGAGTATGGAATATGTCGATCACTATGGCTATATTCTTTTATACGTTTTCATAATCAGCTTCACTGTGTTTATTTATATTGACAAAAGGTGAAACTATTTCTTGTGGGTCTCCATTTTACAGATCGTTTTTCATTGCACAAAATATATCTAATGATCTTTGTAGATTGTTCTTCGTAGGGTGACCAGACGTCCGGATTTCGCCGGACTTGTCCTGCTTTTTTTATTAACATGTGAGCGTCCGGCAAGCTTTTTTCGATAAAGCCAAATTGTCCGGCTTTCTGCCTTTCAAAATAATTATGTACCAAATACTGAAATACAGTATATAAGGTAATATCCGAGGGCAACAATATTATTTTTTCTGTCTTTATATAGAAAATATTAATTTTAAAGGGAATTTCCGGTTATCAGCCGCAACGCTCGAAACAAAGTCTTGCTGGTCTGGCGTTTAGATCAATTTCAATTTCCACTTCCTGCTCTAGTTTACGTATCTTTGTTTTAACCCGCGATACCACGCGCTTTCTTTGTTACGCGGGAACACGCGGGGCGGGGAAAAGATCAGGGGAGGACTGCAGCTAGACAGGCATAACTAAAAATTCAAAGAATCGTTATTGAACACTTTTGGTAAAAAAAATGTTTGACTTACAAAATATCTTGAATTTGAAGTTACAACGTTGCAAAATGTTTCATGGAGGACATAAAAAAGCAACGCTTTCTGAGTTTCATTGCGATGCATTTTGTCAAATTATTGTCTCTATTGACATTTTGGCCACATGATATTCAAGTGAATACACAGTGTGACTGACTGGTATTTTACAGGTATTGCATACAGTCTTTGTTATCCTATTTTTTTAGATGGGAAATGAGCACATCTACCATCAACGGAAGTATTGGTTTTTTCGCATTTCTCGGAATAACCTAGTAGGTATTTCGCGTATCGGGAGTCGCAAAGACAATCGAATATTTTGTTTTCTTCTCTCTTCTTAGCACATAGTCCCCAGTCAATATTTTATCAAGAATAGTCAAATACTCCCTGCGAATAATGGATTTTCCTGAGTTTGCTTTGAAAATAATGATATTGGTTGCACCAATATTTAATTGGGTGAAATGTATAGTAAGGGGCCATTGATAGGAAATATGAGAGACGCTATAAAGGGGCTGCAAATAATCTGAAACATCAACCCCCTTTTTGTGGAGTTATAAAACCTTATGAAATCGGGCTTATTCGTTTGAGGATCCGAATTATCATCTTGATGCAATTGTTGACAAATGTAATACAACCTCATTATCTCATGTCATGGTTCAGTACTTCGATTGGAAAACAGCTGTAGTGTCTAAAATCCTAGATTTATGTAGCCGTGAGAATGAAACTGCCAAGACAATAGCAGACTTGTAGTTAGTGTGCTAAAAACAAATGGTATCTGCGATAAATGCATTTTATTTTGCAGTGATAATGCAATTGTGAACTTTGGAGGCATCATCAGACCGGCTTCAGGAAGCAACGTTTTTTTGCCTTTTACGTAATGCTTTGCCAAACGACCCTATCAGAATATGATTCCCTATTTATGTACTACACAGTATTTTGCAACATAGGACTGATTTATTTTCTATAGATATAGAGGCAACAATTCTAAAGATTTTCCATTTCTTTTCAGTATACACTGTTCGCACTAAAAAACTCTAGGATTTCTGTGATTTTGTCAGCATTAATTATCAACAATTGCTTCGTCACTGCAAAACACGTGGGCTAAGTCTTTTTCCAGTCATTGATAGAATTATTAATTTGTATCCTGCATTTAGATCTTATTTTTTATCAGAGTCTAGTGTCCCAAGAATCTTGAAAGATTTCTTCAAAGATGAGTTTTCTCAACCCCATATTTTTCTTGTTCATTCACTCATGAATGTATTTCATACTTCAATTAAAGATTTGGAGAAGGAACAGGGCTGCTTATTGGATATAATTGGGATTCAGAACTCTGTTTCAAAGTCTCTTTAAAATAGGTCGCAAAACAAATTCATACCAATGAAATTTTCCCAGAAACTTGAGAATCGAAAAAAAGACGGATTAAAGATAGAAGGGAACATTTTCATCTGTTATGCCATATGTCTGTACCAGTCGTGTAAGGACTATTTAGATAAATGGACTGTTCAGTGTGATGAATTTCAATACTCTTATTGGTTGAACATGAAAGATTTGAAAGACAATAGTCAGTGATATCATCCCTTCTGTAAAGTGCATACATTAATGAAAAGCAGAAATTTACTGTTTTGGATGATGTGAAATTGTTTGATAAATTATGTGCTCTAAGAAATTTGTTTGAAGCAAGGTGAAGCATATTTCTTGGAAACAGTAGAATTTGTGGAGTGCATTTTTTGAGCAGGTTGTAAATATTAAGGATTTCCGAACGTTGTTCCACATATGCCAGTTCTTTTTTCTATAATTGCTCAAAGTGCCAATGCTGAAAGACTATTTTCACTAATCAATAACCAATGGTCAGATGAAAGGAACAAATTATTACTGGAAGCAGTAAAGGGCATCATAACAGTACAATATAATTTGAAACATAATACTTGTAAAGAATTTCTCATCCATTTGTTGGAATCCCCGAAGCTACTGAAGGAAATTTTCTCTTCGCAGAAGTATGCTTAAAGTAATGCTAAATCAAATTAATAACAATGTATGACTTTAGTTGAGTATTGATTTTATTGTTCTTAGCAAATGAAAAGGAATTTAATCTGTTGTCAGACTTTTTTTCAAAATGTACTTTTTTCCTTCATATGTCCCGCTTTTGAAAATTTTGATCTGGTCACCCTAGTTTTGTGTGACTTCTTCCTGGAGTATAATTGCAAGGTTTAATTATTTAAATTTTAGTGAAAATACAATTCCTAATTCTGTTTATATTACTGTGGCAGTGGAATAAAGTTTAGAAATAAAATACTGGCTCTGATATTAAAGGTAGTATTATTTTCCTTGCATTATGTAACTGCCTTGACAAACACGAATAATATTATATTACGCTGGTAATAGAGGTAAGTATCGACGAAAGTAGTTCAAGTTAATTTAACGAATAGTTCTTATCCACAGTTATCCGGCTTCGTCAAATAGATTGTGCTGTCATTATTAGGTAAGCTTTACTAGGCAGCAAACGGTGAGCGTATTTTTTTTATTAGTTAAGTGTTCTTCAATTTGAAAAGACATTTTAATTTGTGAGATAATACATGTAGAGAGCAAAACAATATCCGTCTAATCCAAGTATGTTGCCACTTGTTCATTCTGCATTGTGAGGTCTCATATTTCCTGCAAATCTCTCTCAATGAGTGGGAATAAATGCCATTGATTTTATTTTTTCGCAATTTCCTTCCGCAAAAGTCGGCGATGTCAACCTAAAATTACAATGGCATCCCTAAAATCATAGTTTTTCAATTATATGATTTCACTTAAGTTACAGCATGAATTCAAATTCAGTCTTTTATATATGGAAACGCTTTGAAAAGAGCTGATCCAGCCGTAAAATCCTGCGCCGTACATAAGGCTGGAAGGCCTCCTGCTAATGACGTCACTCCCAAGCGCTCTGGCCTGTATCTAGGTGGCGTTGGCTGAGCGCACTTTCAGGGTTCGGTAATGAGAAAACGACGCAAAGGACGTGTCGGACGCAACCGAAAGTAGCACTACTGGGTTCGGGAGTATGAGATGCACCTATGTACCAACTTTGGTCGCAATCCGTGCTGCTGTATGGAAACGCATAGCGGACGGACAGACAGACATCGTCTTTTATATACATAAGACTGGCAAGTCTTAGCGCCCGAGGTATGTGGTGCCTCTATCATTTGTGCCATTGTTGACAATTGCATGAAAGTTTTTGGTATCCCACGGGAGGTCCTCTTTAACTTATTGTAGGAGGCTTACATCTAATCGTTTATTTATAATGTAATTCTTTAATATGCGAATTTTAAAGACACTCCAAATTCCCGCAATGTTGATCGATCCTATACACATAATATGTTTTTTTAATATTAAAATACCAAGAGCTATTACCACGCAATAAATCACATCCTTTTAACGGTGTCTTCTTCTGATGTCACTTTGGATTCCAGGTTGCTTCGTCGAGAACCTCTCCGCAGACCATACCGTTTTCGATCTCGGATCGGTTGGTGCTCCCTTCCACCCTCCGTGGAAGATGAGGTGTCATCGCCCGATGCATGGATTTTTGTCCATTGGTTCTGCGGGGTCATTGCCAGGGAACATCCGGGCAGCTGGTCCTGTTAGCCCTCCATCTTCAGGCAGGCATACTATTTGCGGGGGGGACGAACGTGACCGGTCCCCCGCCAGAACAAATAAATTAAATTAGTACAACGTACAAAAAGATTTATAGTCCATAATTACGTTGAAAATAAGAAATATTCAAAGTCATAACACCAACAGATTACTGTAGATACAAACGCACCATTCTAAGTACACGTCTCGAATAATATTCGTTTTCAATGTTAATACAGTTGAGCTGACGAACCTGTAACCCAACTCCCCTTCGCAAATACATTCGACAGACACGGTACCGCGGTCCGCGCCGGGCACGGGCGGTGCGCTATCTGCTGTATTGTAGTTTTTTCGTTCGGCTGGCCGAGAGTTTAATTACTAGCAAACTTGTTTCAGTACAATATAAAAGAACCGTAAAACACCTTACCCATCCCACTTCCCTTCTCTTCCCCTATGAAACAGAAACCAAACATTGGGGCCTTAAAAATGTTGGGAGCTTAAAAGCGTCACCTCCAAAAGTGCCCTATTCTCACCCGTCTTTATCCTTCCCACTGTGTGGTATGACCGCAATTTCTTTAAAATAAACTTTTTTCTGTTTTCGTGCAATTAGACATTTTTCAGATGAATGCTGATGAAAGAAAAAAATTGTCAAAAAAATCCTGGAAACCTGATAATAATTTGAAATTCCCCTCCACAGAGCTCGGAAAACGCAAATTGAAGTTCCAGTATAGTTGGCTCAAAAACAGAGATTGGCTTGTTTACTCTAACAACTACCGTAACTTTGATGCACTTTACCATTTCCAAATGTGATTTTCTTATTCCCTTATTTATAGAAACGAAAGGATTTTTATACACCTTGCCACAAACTAAATACTTAGAGAGTGAGAATATTGATTGGTCCAGTTGTCACCTACGCTGGAAATACTGTTAAAGAAATTTTTTTAAAAAATCAGGGACAACGCTGGGGCAGAGTTTTCAAGAATATTTGGAGTCATTGACACTATATGTCTTAATTAAGGTAACCCGATCAAAGTTCTTAGAATTTTTAACCACCAAACAGAACGGAAAAATTCACCTCACGACACTCCAGAAACATTTTAAAAGGGCTTCTTTCACCCCGTTCATAGATAATTTTATTACTGAATTAAATTAACGGTTCCTCTTTTACAAATAAATCCTCTCTTCACTTGAGATTTTACTGCATGGAAAACAAAGCTGTAATGATCAAGTTAAAACTTTGTACAATCACTTGGAAATGCGATTGATGCCATACACAGCTGCCAGTGAAAATGGGGAGTTGAAAATTTGGCATCATGAAGACATTAGATTGAGAGAGAAGAATTGTTTAAGAAACAGAAGAACTCCATAGGAGAACTTAATTCTATTGAAGCTTTGAGCTACTGTGATGATATAATGTACACTTCTGGGTACTAATTACTACAAATAATGGCAACTTTACCAGTAATCACTGAAAGATCCTTTTCCACTCTGAGATATGTGAAGAATTATTTAAGAAACAGGTCGTGAAACCAGGTTAAATCTTTGCTGTATGTACATAAAGATATTTTAGTTTCACCTGAAGAAATCCTTGATGAAATGACAAAAAAATCAAGGCGTATTCAACTTTAAACTTTATCAGTTTGGGTTATTTGTTGAAAGAACATAATTTTTCAGTTTCACTTAGTATTGGTATTCAATTTACGTAGAATATACTACCTATCTGTATTACTTTTGTAAGTAGTGTAGCTCTATGTACTGCCACAGTTTTTCATTTTTTTAAAGATTATAAGTACCAAGGCCAATATAATTCTTTAATAACACTGGTCAACAAAAAATTCTTTTTACTGTCCTAGACATGTTGTTGGGTGATTCTAAAGGTATTTTTCGTGCTGATTCCAAATCTGGGCTTAGATTTTTTCTATCATGTCTAGTTTCCTTAGGAAAACCGAATTAAATGTGGGTTCAAGGGAAAATCAGCAAATAAATCGTGATTTTTTAAAATGTGAAAAAATGGGTACTTACTTAAGATTTTCTCGCATATTTAGCATCTGGCAAGTCCCTTTTCAGTGTCCAGCAGTAATCTGCTTACATTTTGCTGAACTTTCCTTGGTACCGTTTTTCCATGTGTTTAAATATCCTGGTGGAAACGCTCACCGTGATCATCTCTAACGGCGCCAAGGTTTGGTGGAAGAAAGTCCAGGTGTGAGTCGAGGAAGTGAATTTTTAAAGACATATTGCAGCCCATTTTTTGGTACGATTTAATTAGATTAGCCACCAGATCGCGATAATTCTCAGCCATGATATTTCCTAGAAAATGTACAACTACATTTTTGAATGCGTTCCACGCGCTTTTTTCTGTTCAACTAGATTTCTGTTGAAATTCCGAATCCTTCAGCACTTCCCTAATCTGAGGCCCAATAAAAATTCTTTCTTTGTTCTTTGCCTCACTGATTTTAGGGAATTTTTGTTTCAAATATGTAAAACCAGCACCATTTTTTGTCCATGGCTTTCACAATTTTTAAAAGGTCCAAATTTAATATGTAGAGGTGGAAAATGAAAATTTTTCGGATCGAATAAAGGCTGAAAAAGAACATTTTTGGATCCAGGAACGAGTGCTTTAAGTTCTGGCCAATCTTTTATCAAGTAATGATTTTATCTGTCTCTGCTATCCCAGTCGTAGATGAAGCAAAAATATTTCGTGTAGCCAAGTTGTAAGCCTAGTAAAATTGCAATTACTCTTAAGTAGCCACAAATTTTCCACTTATATATTTTTCGTAGTGCATTTTTTCTAAAAGTAATGCATATTCTTGTAAGATTCTTTCATGTCAGTTCCATGAGCTAACGGTATCGAGGGGAGTTCATTTCCATTATGTAAGAGAACAACCTTTAAACTTACCTTAGAGGAATCAATGAACAAACGCCAATCATCTGTGTTGTATTCAAAAGTGAGAGTATCCATAACAGAGAGAACATCATTGCAAAAAATAAGGTTGTTTTCTTGAGAAAAAATAATTTAAATTCGTCATGGCGAGATCGATACATAGAAATTTTCGTATTTGGATCCAGCAATTTCCAACCCTTTAATCGTGATCCTAAGATTTCACTCTGCTTTTTGGACAATTATAAATCTCGCACTAGATCATTTAAATCATCTTGCGTTACAAAATGAGGTCCATCAGATGTACTCGGTCCGAAATTTGGGTCCTTTGAGTTTTCGAATCCTTCATTCTCACATTCTTGATTACTTTCTGAATCTTCGCTAAGATTAACATTTTCTGGTGGCCAAGGGCCTAGCCATGTTGAAACACCGGTTCCCATCAGAACACCGAAGTTAAGCAACGTTGGGCCCGGACAGTGGTTGGATGGGTGACCCTCCTCCATACCTGCACCAGGCGTGGATGGAGAGGCGATACTCCCTCCAGACCACCGGGAGGCCGGTAGGAGATATACCCAGACCGGGAGAGTTAGAGGGAGGACACCCTCCCTCGAGGCGTGACAAGTATTAGCGATTTATGCTAATGCATCATTTGTCGTAGATACACTAACTTTAGGGTATAGTGTAATGCATATAGGTGACTTCTCACCCCCTGTCACACACCATTGAGGTGGCTTGCAGCGTATTTTGTAGATATAGATACGCTCTCTCCACCCTTCCTGTCGTTGGGATTTCTTTTTTCCTGCTTTTATGAAGTCTTTCAGTGTAAATTTTTTCAACGACTTCCCCATTGCTTTCTCCTTCTTCTTTCTCCGCCTCTCTCCTTTCTATTTACCCGACGTCGTCTTCTCCTTTTCCTCTTGTTAGGCCTACCTAGTCAACTGTTGAGTTGTATCAGGTCCCGTTAGATTGCCCTTCGCCACTGTCTTTGCCTCTGATGGAAATGCGTATTATTGTTCTAGAGTTATTTGTACCGATGCCTGTGATACTGATGGAGCTGGGGGTCTATGAGAAACGGGAATTTTCACTGAAGTCAAACCCTCAGTTGTACTCATTGTCGGGATTCCCTACACTGGGGCAGGGGAGTTCCTTCGTCTCGTCCGTTAATGGCTTTGGCCTGGCTGCCGTCGGCGCATTAGGGATGGCGAAGGCCGCCTCCTCCACCAAGCGTGTTCCAGTTTTTTTTTCTCTCTTGAGCTGTTCCAATGAGTCATTGTTTTTACTGTTGTCTTGTCTCTTTCCTTCCTGAAGAAATGAAAAGATCCTTTTTCATTCCTTTCGGCGTCAGCCTCGTCATTTTCCAATATCTCTACTTCCACTCCATTTTATTTTTCAGGAGCTATTAGTCCTTTCGCCCGCACTGTTGCCTCCCCTGCCTTCAATTCTATATCCATCGCCGCCGCGTTAGTATTTGTGACGTAAGCGTAGCTTTTTTTTCCTTTCCCTCGGGCAGGACCGCCTTTCGTGCCCTACCTGGCTGCAACGCGCGCAGTTGCGTTTTTGGCCATTGTAGATCACAACAGCGCGATTGCAGTTTATTTGTATATTCGATGGAATGTCTCTCTCTATTGTCATTCGAGCCACTTTAGGTCCCGTTTTTCATGGGAACATTGAGCTGCTGTCTCATGTGTTGACCCACCATCAGTGTGTTTTCCCGCATCAATGAAGTTCTTTTATGATGTCGTCATAGCTCGTTTCCACCGGTGGAGGCAGAGAAGCTTCACATTAATTGGATTTCCGGATGTCTGGTCCATTGTGACCGTTGTGCGCTGCTACTCCAGCGTCGGGAAAGGCATCTTTCTCGTAAACTTATTCATGATGTCTTACAGGATAGTTTCAGTGGCAATTTTAAACGAAACCGGTGTGCCCCGTGACTCCAAACTGAATCGTGTCTCCTACCTCGGCGGTGAAACCCAACGCCTCCCTAAAAGAGGTGGACCTATAACGGCGTCGGAGGCTTGTTAATTTTGTCAACCTGCAGAACTATCGTATTGATGCCTTTCACAAACAATTTGCTGTATTGCAAGTGTCGAGTTTACAATGAGTTGAGGGTAACATAGTACTCCCACCTGGAGCGCCTTTACTGCCGCGGCAGTGGGCCCACGGCCGCGGCAGTAAAAAGTATATGTTCTTCACTTTCACTTACTTTTGGTAGGTATATGTTCATTAGAAAAACGTGAAAAAGAATCACTAGGCACTTTTTTTAAAGCAAGGAAAACCTTGTGAATATCCTTTTTTCTTCGTTGTCGAAAGGAATCGAACAAAACAAGTGTATTCACTTTTTTCACCGAGTCGGGGAACTAGGGTCTCTCCTTCTCGGAGATCCAGGCCCGGCCCGAGGATCGAGGCAAACGTTCGTACACCGCACTTTAAAGCTTTCACAAAAACACGTCCTCTCTGTACAAGTTACCGAGGAAGTACTTTTCCCCTGTGGACCCCTGGTCTCGGTGAAGGCGAATGATTTTACAATGTGGAATATCGCACATATGTGCAATTTCGGGTGACTCAGTAAAGAAAATTCTGTGGCTAGTCCCGGTATCCTCAAAATTGGTACAAACACCTTTCTCAATTTATAGCACAGTGACACTAACGTGTCCAGAAGTGTATTTTTAGCATCAAACAACTAATTGTGTTTTTAATAACAGCATATTAAAAAAATACAAGAGGTGAAAGAACAAGAGACTATCTGAACCATAACAGTTTTTGCATTAACCGTTCTTAAAATATGTTAACGTTTGTTATAATGTATTATATTTGAAAGTATATTTATTGCAAATAAATTAATATTTTTATTATTATTATATATGCAATGGCCCTCCGCGACTGCAGGCCCGACATATATGCTGGTAATATACCAGTTTTAGTCTCACACGACATTTTGACCAAATCAATACGAGTACCAATATCTCAACCCTGTGCGGTATGGGATTATGCAATTATAAGCAAATTCCTATCACAGAAGTACAGTAGAAATATATTAACAATGATGTGAATATTTCGTTTATAGTGGCTAATTTGTGAAACACTATTTCTTTTTTTTGCAGTGTGCCACTGACAGTAAAATGTGTCAACCCGACCTTCCAGAGATTTTGATGCCATTTCAGACCCATGTCACAGCACTACAGTAATGCTAATAACATGCGATTCCATGAACCTCAGGTAAGCTTTTACTAGTCCCCAAGTCCATAGTCACAAATGCCCAACCGATTTTTAATCCTTGATAATTTTACCTATCGAGAATAATATTTAGTAATATTTCCAAAATAAACACTTGGAAATGCTCACTAAAGCATTTTTATGAAATTCATTTTTAGCATTCTCCTATTGCTTATTGTACTGGTGGCTAACACATTAAATATGAATAAAAGGGTTCTCAGCAGAATGATTTCTTTAGTATATCGCCTCAGATGTGTCCAGTACAATGTTTTATCAACCATTTGAAATAAAATCCAGATTAGTATCCTCAGATGTTTCACATATAGCTATAAAGTGTATCTTCTCGGTTTGATATTCCCGCTGATGAGCTGAGATTTTTATACTTTTCTTAGATATTGAAATGAGGAAACAATTTTAAAATTTAAGTGATGGCAGACATAATACATGACATGGAATGATAGTGCTTTCAGACTGGAGCATGATGTAAGGGCAAAATCTTTATCCATATACTTCAAGTGCATGGATAGAGGTTTGGAAAACATTTTAGCATCGTAATGAGTAATCATGATAGTATTCCACCATTCGTATACCTGATGTAAAGCTCCTCCCTGAAGATAAGACAACACTCCGCAGTGATATTTCTCTTGAAGTGAGACTCTATACATTAAGTTTGAATGATACAAGGTTGCGAATGGTAGGCTAACAGCTACCACGTTCTACCCTTGACACTGACCCAGATAGATAGATGATCAATGATTTTTAAACTTTTGGAGGAACACTGCTTGCATTTGGGTTAGTTGGCAATGAGACAAACTTCGTCATGTACAGAGGTGGATACAATTAACGCAAAAGACATCGTGATGGGAAGGCGGCGTACGCGGTCTCTCGTTGGTATCGCTTTTTTTTCGACAACTCGACAAATCTGAGAAAACTAGTCGCGACCGGGAATATTCTAACTCCATTTGAATAGAAATAGATTTTACGCATCGTAAAAATAGGGTTACTTATAAAGTGAACCTACCGCTAGAAGTGGGCATAGGGCAATACGCTCGAAGGTTTGTTTTGTTCTTACACAGTGTTCTTGGTTTGTGATCTTAAGCATAATTAAGAAGAATATTAGAAATATCCCTTACGGCAACAAAAATATTGAAGAGTGACCACATTTGGTCAATGGTTCAATTTTATGGACCACAAAGTATTCAAAACTCATAAAACCAATGATAAATATGTAGTAACAAATAACACTGCGAAAGTGTATTTTGGAATTTAGTTTGAACTGATCAACGTTTTCATTTGGCTGTAAGAATTTAAAGCAAATTATCCGACGGTAGCACTAAAATTCAATTTTAAATTACAGTCGGTATCAGTTTCACTTGTACAAGATACGTAGTATTTGTCAAGAATATTGAAACGAAGGTTTATCGTGTGTTTAAATGACAATGCAATAATGTAAATTCAGAGATTACAAAAATATTACATGTACTATACGTGCTGTGATGTATTGCGTGCGTTCTTGTGGTGATATTTTTACATTTAAAGATAATTCTATTAGGTATACTAACCCTCCTACAGCCTTACGTCAGTACACAATTATGTTTCCCATAACACTTCTATGAAAGGGGGATGCAGGCAATGAAGGTTATCTTAGAGTAGTGACCGAAGTAATTGGCTTGAGCACAAGTGAGTGACGGGTATGGGAGTATGAAGAAATGCATAAACAGACAGTTAATTACTTGAATGTTGATTACTTTTCATTCTGCGGTTCCCTGTGCCATATACAGGCATCACCAATTAGCGGATAGATAGACAAGAGCGGAGAAGAGTTAGCAAACCCATTGTTAATTATGCTCAATCAATCGCCGATGGGCATAGTAATAATACACAGGAATAATTATGAAAAAATATAAGATGCATGATATAACGATTCACCTAAGTACCCAGCCGAAGGAATGCGCGTGAATACACAGACCCAACGCAAAACCCCCTTCTCCCCCAAGATTGCTGCCTGGATCCGCCCCTGGTAAGATATCATCGACAGCGCACGGAGTGTCCGTTGCAATGGTACAAATATAACATAAATAAATTGGGATAGAAAATAGCACCAACTGACATCAAAAGCCGAGTTGACGTAAGCTAAGACTAGTAGATTGGCGGAGAAGAGGAATTGTGGTTGCTACAGAAGAATACTTAAATGCGTGTGGGCGCACGAAGAATGCGTGTGGGCGCACGGAGTGTCCGTTGCAATGGTACAAATATAACATAAATAAATTGGGATAGAAAATAGCACCAACTGACATCAAAAGCCGAGTTGACGTAAGCTAAGACTAGTAGATTGGCGGAGAAGAGGAATTGTGGTTGCTACAGAAGAATACTATTCGCTTTTAAATTTTATAGGATTTAGAAAATCTTATCCCTTTCCACGTTCCATCTAAAACTAAGAGCGTATATAGCTTCTAAGTATTAAATTAATATATTTAATAAGTTGTTGAAATAAGTTAAACCACCAACAATTTTGAGTTAGGGAGCTTCGCATAGATGAAATCGAGGTCAATCGGCTATCTTTACAGATAATTACAAACTAACTTGAATAACTTAGTTCATTTTCATCTACGAAATACCGTTTTCCATTATTATTCATCATCCGAATTAATATCTTTATGAAATGACGTAATTTATGTGTCACATATCACTATTTTTGTTTTCCAATAACCTATCAAAGTTCATAATTTGCTGTATAGAAATGTTAAATTCTTAGAATGGGTATTTCAGGGTGTGAAATTTGGTCTTGATAATCCGAAGTTCTCTTTCAATTTCTGATGGAATCTTGACTTTAGTTCACTTGTATGATAAATACATAGCTAATTTCAGGTTTCTTGAACACTTCGTCGTACTTCTATATAATTTTCGGTATATAATGAGCTTAGAAATAGTTTTTAAAAATGTTCTCACAATACGTAATTAATAGAGGGGTATATTTGTATTCAGCGGTTTCACTTTGATGTTTCAAGTATCATTCGCTGCGGTAAGTAGGTACTTTCCCCCGCCAATGAAAAATTGCGGTGTCGGCACTCCTTGCCTCAGTGGCGAGTTGGTACTCATATTTCGTGCGCACCCGCGAACACGTAAATGCTCAGTCCAGACGACTATTTTATCAAATCCCTCAAATCTGGTAAATCCCTCTATAATAAGAATAATAAAAAGACTTGAAACTTGATAAAACTTGAAAATATTGAAGCACCCTAAGCAATATGTTTTCACTGAAAAAACGTTTAAAAATAATAAAAAAATATAATTTTTTTTTATATTTTAATATTTGTTATTATGTAGGGGTAAGAGTATTTATTTGCAAATAAAAATATTATTTTATTCATATACAAGGGTACTCCACGACTAAGAGTCCGACATTTATCCTGGTCACATACCAGTTTTACACAGTACCTAACTATGACTTCCCTGTTGGCTATGGTCTCATTAGTCTCACACACATTGGCGGTTACATGGGGAGCGCCAATTGCCTCCCCCAAAACCCGGCGTATTTTATTTATTTTTTCATAAACCTAAAACTAAGAGCAAAATTTTTTTTATGCTGTAAAGTACGATAGTAGGAATATGTTTTAAGGAAAATAAGAGTTTCTTTTTCATTTTACACGTAGTAATTGTTACGATTTCCTGGGATGAGACCCCCGGACACCGCTTTTCCTGGGAAGTATTTCAAAACTCCAGAGCCAGTGACCCCCTCCCCACTGCTCACATGACATCTTGGCCAAAGCAATACGAGTATATATCTCGAACCTGTGCTGTATGGAATTATGCAAATATAATAAAAATTACTTTATAAAATATCCTTTTTTCACTAGTCCACTTACAACATATATTATGCAATAATGATAAAAATTACTATCACAAAAATACTGTAAAAAGGTATTAACCATTATGTGATTGTTATTTATATATATTATTATTATTTATTTATTCTTATCTTTTGTTCTTATTTATTTCACGAATTTCGCTTTAAGTGGTTAATTTGCAAAACATAATTTCTTTTACTATTTGCAGTGTGCCTTTGGCAGTAAACCCAGAGACCTTCCAGCGATTTTGATGCCATTTCAGACGCATGCCACAACACTACAGTTATACCTATAACATGCGATTCAATGACTCTCAGGTGAGTTTTTATTAGTCTCCAAGCCCATACTCACCAATGCCCAATCGATTTATAATCCTTGATAAACTCACCTCTCGAGAGTAATGTTTAGTAATATTTTCCCTATAAACACTGGGAATGCTCACTAAAGCATTGTCATTAAATTCATTTCTTGCATGCTCCTATAGCTGATTGTCCTGTTGGCTAAAACCACAGAGCTAAAAAAAAATTAAATATGAATCAAAGGGTCCTCCACAGGATGATTTTTTTGGTATATCGCCTCAGATGTGACCCAAGCTCTCATTCAGACTTCTGCATTAGGTGTACTCAACGAGGCTGAACTGCGGTGCACAAAGCTGATCATTATTCCGGCTCCAACCTTTATCTCCGCTGCAAGTAAGAGGCTATTCACGTATTACGTAAGGCGATTCTAACCACTTTTTTACCCTACCCCCTCCCTTCATGTAAGACAACATAAGATTTGACGAACCTTCCCCTCCCAATCTTACGTAAGTTATCAGACATTTTTGAAACCATGGACAAATTGGACATATACAGTAAACTATGGGGGATTCTATGTCAAAATGCGCAAAAACTGACCTCGTCACGGATATCGGTTACGGTTTTTGATATTTCGCGATTCACCGTACGTACAAATTGCAAAACATGTGATATTTGAAAATGCGATATCTTCAAACTAATGAACGCAACGAACTGGTTGTACGTTTTTCAATTGTTTAGCGTAGATTCAGGCGTACCGCCGCGGCAGTGATCCTAATAAGTAAGTTTTTCCTACAAAAATAATTTTACAAAGTGATAAAAATACGAATTTAGAAGTGACTTACATCTTACGTAAGACTATCTCAGACCCCTCGCCCCCATACGTAAGACAACAAAAGAAAATCCCAACTCCCCTTCATCCCCAAAACGTTACACGTAAAGGCCGTTTTACACGGCGAATGATCTTGCGCATGAACATTCTAGCATTAATTCGCGTTTTAATTTCAATGATGACCTGAAAAGTTCCCGTTTTACACGGAGAATTAATTCAGTGAATTTTCTGCGCAGACTGAATGCACAATGGTAGATCTATCCATTTTATATATCGATTACGGGAGATTTCCGACCAACATAGCTGTTTCGACAGACGGAGTTTTGTTTAGTTTGTTTAGATCATGAATATTATAGATACCATCTTGGATATTCGTTTACATTATTATTTGGATTAGATATTCGTGTACATTATTCACTTAAACACTGAGTAACTGCAAAAGTTTAGTGAGTGACGTTATGCTATAGAAGATGGACCGTGATGAGAAAATTTTAGCGATCGCTGCTGCAGTGTTTATTAAGGCCTTTTTAAACGATGAAAGATTTTGTACAATCGTACGTACGTGAGACTGTACGTTTGTCTCAACTAAATTAGAACAGGTTCTATTTTACGTTCAGGGAATGAGACATTCGCACATGCGTTCAAACAATTTGCCGTTTTACACGATGCAATTTGCAGTAGTAGTAGTATTTTTGTTTAACGTGCTACGACGGCTAAGGTCATTTCGCACATACTGTCTGCCACGTTCAGACATGGGCAACAGCACTCGGACGAATCGGAGGATCACCCCACCGAACTCGAGCCGAGCCCAACGATGGTTAACTTCGGTGACTGATCGGGAACCGGTGTTTCCACCGTGGCAGGCCGTTGCCCACGATACACTTTGCCTCATGCAAGAGTTCACGGAAGTGTTTGTACCAGTTTGTACAAATCACCGTACCGTGTAAAATGGCTTTGCTGTAGCCACAATTTTGTCTCACAAAACATCCACGATAGTTTTAGGCCTATTTCACACCAGCCAAATCGTATGCATTGCGTACTACATACAGTGTTCTTTTAATCATTTGAATTGAAATATGGCTATAGTTTCCATCAATATTTTATAATAAGGAATTAATTCTGCGAATTGAAGTGAACTCGCGATCAAAACAAGGAAGATGGTCACCCGATATTAATAACACGGTGACATGAAAATGAAATTATTGCTATATAAAATGAAATGACATGTGGTGCTTGCAGACGGTGTGATTACGATCTTGACGTAATGATGTAAGTTTTTAAACGTTTCTAAAAAAACGCAGTTTAATGATTTAATAATTTTATGTTAAAAAATGTTTGAAAAGGAACATAGGATATCGATGAAAAAATTTCCTCTCTCGAGCGGTTTCGATTTACCTATTTCTACGCGGTCTTCGCAACGTGAGTCGGACACGCTACCCACTCGTCCATCGCTCCCTTATTTAAGATATTGGTTCAGAAAGAGGTTTAGTTCTTGCTTCATATCTTTAGGAAGGGAGGTCTGATCATAAACCTGACGGAATTTTCATAGCGGGGAATTGAATTTCCTTAAACATGCCATAAACATTGGTGTTCTTCGCTTTGTAGCTTTTTCACCAGCCACAACATTTAGTGAAGAGTTCCCATTTCTTGTGGTTTTTTGTCTATATGTAGCTCCTAAACTAGGATTCTGATTTGAAATCTATTTTCCCCAGGGATTTAGATCTCATCGTGACCTACTACTTCAGTCTTCTTGTTTTTTTCTAGCTCTTATAGAACTCTGGTAGCATGGTGCCAAAGTCGAATTTTGGTAAAACTGTCAAATGATTCTGAAACTTTACATGGACATGCGCCTTGACATGCCCTTTTCAAGTAATTAGTAAAAACCTGGACTTTACCAAGAGTTGGCTGGTAACATGGCACCTAATTCGGATGTTTGTGAAACTTGCTGTTTTTCGACTGTAGCTTCTAAACTAGATGTCAGATCTTGAATCTGTTCGGCGGTTTTTTTAGATCTCATTTTGGCCTACAACTTTATTCTATTTTTTCTTTTCCATTCCTTTTAGTTATCTGGTAACATGGTGCCAAAGTCGTCTTTTCGAGATACTAGTGGTTTTTCGACTGTAGCTTCTAAACTAGAAGTCAGAATTCGAATCTGTTGGGCGTTTTTTTTTTTAGATCTCATGCAGGCCTACGATTCTCTGCCATCCGTTTTTTTCATCCCTCGTAGTTCTCTGGGAACATAGTGCCAAAGTTGGCTAATTCATGAAACTCTCTAATGTTTCTTTCCCTCACGCCCTTACCAGTGTAGGTATGACCTTGAAAGTCGGCAAGAATATGCGCCTTGACATGATCTTTACGGATGACAAGCAAAAACACGGATTACGTCGTACTTCTATGGCAACATGGTGCCAAAATGATATTTTCGAATGTTTCTTTCCCTCATGTCTCGTAGCTGCTAAACTAAGAGTCGACTCTTCTCGGTCGATCGATCGGTTCTCGAATCTGTTCAGGGGCTTTTTTTAGATCTCATCAAGTCCTAATATTTATTCCAATCATTTCTCCCAAACTTCGCTGGAAACATGGCGCCAATTTTGGTTTTTTCGGTTTTTCCTCTGTAGCATCTAAACTATAGTTATTTAACCCAACAGATTTAAGACCCGACTGCTATAGCAGTCGGATCTTAAATCTGTTGGGTATTTTTTTAGATCTCATCGAAGGTTTATCGTGTGTTTAAGTGACAATGCAATAATGGAAATTCAGAGATTACAAAAATTTTACATGTACTATATGTGCTGTGATGTATTGTGTGCGTTCTTGTGGTGATATTTTTACATTTAAAGGTAATTTGTATTAGGTATACTTTCGCTCCTAATGAATGTGGTACGGCAGGAGATGAGTTGAAAATGTTGCATGGTCTTCGCAAGAGTCGGAGAAGACTGATGACTGAAATTAGTTCGTCATTTCAACTAATATATAAAATTTGGATTCAATGTGAATTGAAATTAAGCTATTGATTACAATGATGCTCTAGAATTTTAAGTTTGGCAGTTTACATCCTCAGTGGAAGGATAATGATTGCTTTGTGTACTTCAGTAATGTAGGTATTATAGATAGATATTAGTGTATAGTTTTTATTACACTTCTTTCAATAAATTTTGCCACCTCAGAGTCATCATTTTATCTTATAATTGTTTGGCCGGTCTCACATCTCGTGATCGATACTTGATGTCGTACAATCATTCCTATCGTGATCGGTAAAGATGAACTCTTCGGTCATTGGAGAGATCCAGTTAATCGATCAATCTTTCTAAGAGAAATTGATCTCGGGATTCGATCAATCAAGACCGACCCATCACTAATTAAAAGGCATAGGTACATTACATATCTGACTCCAGCGTGTACAGGATGACTGAATTTTATCAATTCCGCACCGGTCCAACTTTGAAGGAGTAATCTCCAATCCCTCAGTGGCAGCCTAGTGTGCGAAGTGTACATGTGTGACTACTGCATACGTAACCAGTCAGTCCAGCATAATTTGCTAGTAACTTTTAGGTCCAATTGAGTTGCACCTGATGTAGAACTCTGCCATCAGTCACCCACCCTATTAACTCAAGCTAATCTTCTGCTGGTTGACTGAGAGGGGAGTGATTTTTTATTAAATGTTAATGTCAGAATAAGGAAATGCGCTAAAAAGTTCGGCTATGATAACCCTTAGTTTGACTTAGATGAAGGAAAATTGTATTTAATGTTTTAAATTGTACATATCTCGTATTTGTCAGAGTGAACTTAATTTTTCCATCAATTTCCACTAAATTGTGAATTCGTTAAGCTTATAACTTGGGGAGTTACTTTACGTTTTTCCATTTTCCTCTGGTCACATTACTTCCGTACTGTTTTATTCCAGCACCGTAAGATTTCATACTGTGGTCAGTCACAGCCCTGTTTTGCTTAGCCTCAATAATTATGAAGGTACTCAGTTTTATTGTTGTTTTGTACTGTTTATAACAAAAAAAATTATTGGTACAAGACCCAAAACCATGAAAACTTGGGACTTGAGAAAACTTATAAGTGATAAATGGAAAGTGTTATATACGTGATCCTCACTAATCCTCTCCAAAGTAGCTGTACATCATTTTCCATCTCTACTTTTGCATGGAAAAAATAATATGGTCCTTAAAAATGGCTCGATTAATTCTCAAATCCATTTATGTAGAATTTAATCAATAAGCTGATTAATTGAATTGTACAATGTATGTTTTATTTTAACAGTTTTGTCAGGATAGGATGTTAGAGAATGGTAACCGGAATCTAATTTCACCTATGCATTCATGATTCTCTCCTTCCTGAAGAAAAGATATAGTTACACAACATCTTCCCCTCTAGCATGACCCCCCTCTTATCTGCAACATCTATTTTTTTTCTGTCCATTCTTACTTCCCTTCCTCTTTTCACCCACCACCCCAAGTTCATTACCTTTAGTTTTTCATTTCGCTTATTGTATCCTCTCCATCTTCCACACCCTTATCTTCAATGCCACCAATCTACTCTCAACGTAAAGTGATATGAAACGCACATATGTTACCTACCTTTCACACCTCACTACCGCAGTTAATGACATATTACTTTCACACACAATATTGATTGCATTCTTCCTTTATTCGTATCGCTTCTCCACTCCTTGCAGTGCTACACTCCACATTATACTACTCTCTATTTTTTATAACATCCTTACAAAAGGTCCTTTCATCAGTTCTTTCGTACTAGTGAACACTCTTTCACTAGCATATTTCCCCTTCTAATACCTTTAATTCTATATTACTTACCATGCTACTATTACTTAATTACTATTTAAATTTTAATACTATGCCTTGAACTCATGCTCAACTCTTCCTTTGGTCCAACATGCCCATTCATCTCCGCCCGCTCTTCTACATTCCGAGCATTATGCTTTCAAGTTGTGATCTTCAACATCCCAATACCTCTAAAGTTAATTACATTCCTTTAACCTGGGATGCCTCCTCCTAATCTCTTTCAGCAACTTCATTTCCACTCCAATAATGGCAAGTGTTTCTTTGACTTCCTTTCCATGCATCAAAATCTTTTTCCTTTGTACCCACATCTGCAACACATTTTCATTCTCTCCAGCCTTGCTATCTTCTTGTAGAAGAGCCCATATCGATTATTCTATCAGCTGACAAAATTTGTTAAATCTTTCGGGGTTATTCCTTTATCTCAAAGCAAGAGGAGAGCAATTGACAAGTAAATTACATTAAAGATGCATCCAAATTGTCAATGGAAGCAAAGGAAATAGACAAATAGACTCCTATTGTTGAATGTGTTCCATAAAGTAATTCGTATTTATGAAAAGAATGTTAATCTGCCTCACAACGCTGTTATTTTCGTTGATATTGATTTTTTGGAAGTATTTTTGGAAATAAAATGGTGAAAATAAAGTTGTGTTGTGACGAGTGATAAAGAAAAAGGCTCGGAAAATGTGTTCTCAAGATTCTCCCACGGAATACCAATAGACTCTATATCCTTTGCTTCTATTGACAATTTGGATTAGTCTTTAATTTATCTCAAAGCAATAATTGCTATTCTAAGAAATGCATTTATTTTGAAGGCTGGCTTGATTAGGCTAAAAATTTATTTTTCAATGCTATGTTTCTTATGAAATACTAAGTATGTACATTACCTTATTCAATTCTTCATCTCAGTATATTTCCTTCCTCTATATTTTCTATTGATTAAGCTTACTTCTTTTTCCTTTCTCTCTAAACATTTTTTCCTTCACCAAGAATACCCTCAGCACCTTATCTATTAATTGCTTCCTATATCCACGTACACTATTACCTATTTTTTAAAAGATATCTCATTATATATCTTTCGTATAGCAGCTCATTATATCCCTTTGTCTGTTAAAAAATTGCTTAAAGGTCCTCTGGTATTCATAGTAATTAGTTCAAAAGCCTCTATCCATTATTTCCCTTCAACTCCAAGTTAATTATATCATCATAAGCAAGTCGAATCAATCAATCACTCTCCTTTTACCCCTCCCATTCCATTTCTTGTGTGCATGAGTTGACTGAAAGCATTGATCACATTCCTTTGGTTTACTGGCTGACTAATGATTTTCTAACTTTATATCCAAATTATTCACTGCCACTTCAACTTTTAACGCTACTTAAAGGTCTTCCTATGATTCCATCACCCTTTCATATTAGTTGAATAATGCTGCTGACAGCACAGAATCCCATCTCACCCATCCCCCGCCCACCCTGTTTCTCCCTCAGCATCTTTTTAACATGAGCTGTCTGATGAGGTGTTGTTCCATCCCATCTACTCCTGAGTTCTACGGTGGAAACTTCAAACACACCTCCTCAAAGCCTCTGCAGAGTAATTATCTACTCCAACTGCTTTATTCACTATAATTTTCATTTATGAAATTTCTAACTCACTATTTAATATTCCTGGAAATTCCCTATCCATCCTACTTCGGCCGCAAAATCTTCTTTAGTACCCTATTTCCACAGCATTCAGCAAACACTTATTCCCATCCTAGGATAGTCCCAGGTTTTGCTGCCTAATGATAACGTTGGGAGAAGAAATACTTTTGTACACTGCCATTTCTGCTTCCCTAGACCATTACTCATTCCTTGATATGCACCATATATTATGACTTTCCTTGTATCATTCACGCGACTGTCAATCTTTTGCCTAACTATTTATGTGCATACTAACCTGTATTTCACTAACATTCAGCCATGATACACAAAATCGTACATATTTTCAATTATTTATTCATTTTACCTCATCATGCAATCATTCTTCACATTCTCCGTATCAAAAACAACTATGTACTTTGGTCTATGACATTTTTAACCACAATCCATTCCCCTTGTTGCTTCACAGAAGTTCGAGAGCGCTCTCATTTAATTAAAATGTACCCTAAAAGTAATAGCAATTAATAGTCAAGTCAAAAGATATTTATCGATTTATTAAATTCATCATTACATATTCATCTGATTCATGCAAATTATCTTTCATTTCTCTCCATGAGCTTTTTGGAGTGATATTGGAGTCAAGAAGACATAAGTCACAAGAATTTAGTAATGAGGCTCGCGATGTCTATGGTAATTTGTCTCGTATTCATAAAGTTTTCTTTGCATGCAGGCCATTGGCAATAACTTCACGATGGCGTCCTCCAAGCCCAGAGCCATCATTGTGGGTGCTGTGCCAAGCTGATGATTCCTAGTGATTTCCTGGTTCATGTTATCTTCTGCATGTCATCCGTCCTCACAACATCAACTGCAGAGCCTGAAAAAAACATGAAACGGGTGTTGTAGTACTTTGTATTTTTATTGTTCATAATTTATAATTTGAAGTTGACATTGTAGTGTTCAGTGCATTAGCATCCAGTTTATATCACAGAGCTTTAAAAATAACATAAGTTTAGTGCTTTTGAATCTAAAATATAGCTTTGGATAATGTATCTAAATGATGTTTTTGATGGTTGAAATAAGTGTAGCAATTTAAAAATAAAATAGATTGTATGAATTTTGTTATCATCATTTAAATGTCCTATCTGATCAACCGCCTGCCTGGTCATGGAAGCAACTGCCTAAATACAAAGGACGTAAGTTAAACGTGGTGCAGTGTGCTGCGTCGTGTTCCTGTTCGTCGTACTCTTGAAAAACTCGGGAAAAAACGAAGTCCAAACGTTTATCCTGTGTGTGTAGGTGACACTCGATACACCCGCCTTTCACTTGCCCCCCCATTTGACTGCTTAGCGCTAGAGGTCACAGGAGGAATACAGTTGCAAACATGAAGTGGATACACTTACAATGAAATGGATACTGTTACAATCAAATGGATACAATGGGAGGACGAACTGCAAAGCCCCACGTTTAAGACACCTGACCTGGAGCGGGTAGCGTTGGTGATTGGAGACGCGTAACCAAAGCCCACCCACCACCCTGACTACCTAGGTTTAGGCCTTCTTTTTTGACTGCGAACTGCTTTGCCGCAAGAACTAAGTTCTTTAAATGATTCCCCTGAGTTTATTTAAACGAAAATAAATCTCAAACCAGAGCATACATGGGCAAGAATATTTTGTCCGAATAACCGTCATGTAGAATTTCATTGAAATTATTCATAAAAGGTCTTTTTCGATAATTATCTGTATATAAGCTAACAAATCTGACCGCGTAATTCAAACCTTGCCGTCTGGACTTAGAATATTTTTGCTTATTCCTCAAAACGTCACCTGTACGAACTCTCATTATTTCCCAGCATTCACACTCATCTTGACTTTAAGTAAGGACTTATAATATTTGTTTCGCCTTCAATTCCTTCATTTTTGGGACATAGAATATTTTTGGTCTGCCTCCCTTCTTTAAGGACTTCTATCGTGAACTTCAAATACCGGTTTTCACCATATTCCCATCGACGCGTGGTGGCCTAGTGGGTAGAGCACTGGGCTGCTAACCAGAGAGCGCGGGTTCAAATCCCGCCTCAACCTGGGCGCGTCCGGCCGACCTCAAGCTGTGAGCCATGGGTACCGGATGGATTTCCGGGAGGACCTGAGGGGGGTGGGGGGATTGGGGTACATCAGGGCCCTCATGGGGATAATTAGTGGCTTATTAGCTGCTAATTAGTGGCTTAAGCTGCTAATTAGTGGCTTATTAGCTTCTGATTATGCTTGCAGGGGGCGCGGCGCGGCGGTGGGTTCATTCACTGAGTGAATGGCTCACCGCCGTCGGTTTCTTGGTGAGCTCTACCCTCACCAAGCAACTGGGGTATAGGTCCTTCTTTTTTTATTTCGTGGTCAAGAGTAAAGAAAAGATGTGTCCTCCCCCTAGAAAAATATTTCTAATAATAAAATAATTTACCGGAATTTACAAAAACAACCTTATATCCGGTAGAGAAAATCTCTCCAGGATTCCTCCTCCCGTATTTAAGATTAAAAATTAAATTAAAAAGATTTTTTTAAATTAGAAAAATGCCAATATATAAATATTTTTGCTTTGGATTTTTTTTTCAAAAATTCGGTGTGAGGAATCGAGCAGAAAATTTTCTCTTGCAATTTTAATTTTTTTTGATAACCCGTTCAAGAATTATTAAAATATATTATTTTCACGACCGGAATAAAAACATATTTGTCCTCTACAGTTTTTAGATTTTTCTTTGCTCAATTTACTCCTCTCCGACTAACTAAACCTAGCCCTCAGCCCTGTTTTCCTCCACAATATTCCGCCTCCATAGTAAATCTTCCACGACTTTGAATACAGTGATCATTTCCACATGCCAAGCATTTTTCAAATATTTTTTTCGGCGATTTTCCCGCAATTATTTGATATTTTAAAAATTAGTATCCGAGAAATCAATTGGTCTCAAGTATAAACGTTTTACTCTATTTCTTGCTAATATTTACAACGGCAATCAATAATTTATCGGAACATGAATAAGGCCTGCTCCACTGTTCTAAGTCTACGTATTCTCGAGTGAGGGGAAATAAGGACGTTTGGCAGGGACTGTAGCAACACTAGCCACGAAAAAGAAAGGAAAAGGAATTGAAAGAGGGAGCATGAGGCAAAACTCAAATTTTAACCGAATCAATTTTTTCGAAGTTAGCAATAATCTAGAACTTTGTCCATAGCTCGTGCCGATTCCGGAACGCGAACAATTGTTCTGCATTAATATGTTAGAAAATTTCAAAATATGCATCGCAAATTTAATCGCATGTCGCAAAATTAATATAACCTAAATTAACTCAGCGACAGTCAGTTACACTTGGGCCACGGATTACTTATTACTAATAACGGCCAGGTTGCTTAGCGAGATCTTACCTCACCGAGCACCTGGGGTAAAGATCCTTCTTTTTTTAGCTTTCGCGCTTGATAAGAAATAAAAAAGTATTCCCTCCCCCAGTAGAAATATTTCTTATAGTAAGATTATTGACCGGATTGCCGAAAACACTTAAATCCGGTTGGGGAAAATTTTTCCTATATATTTTACTCCTCCCGGATTGTCAAATTAAAATGCAGGAAAATAAAAAAATAATTATAATTTTAATTAAAGAACAGATTTTTTTTGCGAGGGAGGTGGAATCAATGAGAAAAACTTTTTTGCTGGATTTAAGATTTTTTCGCAAATCCGGTTGGGAAAATGAAAAAAAAATATATTCACGATCGGATAGCTCCTTTTCCTCCACATAGTTCCGTCTCCACAATTCACCTTCCAGGACTTTGAATAGAGAGATCAGTTCCAGGACTGCGATCGCGTAGTTTTTGACTATTATTTTGGATTTTACTTTCCTGTTTTCCCTTCGCTAGTTCCGCAATTTTTTTTATATTTTTTTTTAATTTAAGAACTGATACAGTTATTGGTCTCAAATTTAAAAAGTTTTACTTTAATTTGCGATAGTATCTATAATGAATAACAAACATTTTTGCAGCACAAGAGCCAGGCTGATGTTCTAAATTTCTAAGTTCTTAATGATGGTTGATAGTGCTCAGCCCGATGTTCTAAATTTTCGTATTATCCAGCGAGCAGCCACAGGGGCGTTTGGCAGGGGCTGTTAGCACACTAGCCATTAAAAACGGAGGGAAAGGGAATTGGAAGAGGGAATATAAGGCACACCTCAAATTTAAATATAATCGTTTGTTACAAAGTTAGCAAAGATTTAAAATATTTTCCATAACTACAACAAACATTAAGATATTTAACGATATTTTTGTAAAATGATGTTAGACCACGAAATTAAAAGCTCCAAAAACAGATTTATTCCAAACAAATTATGATGTAAGTACAGCCACATCGGAAAAAAATCTGAACGCACATAAAAATAACGTATGAGTAATAATTTTATTAATTCAAAATTTTATGAAGATTGGTTGACTCAACTTGAATATATAGCTTCTTATACTTTACAGACAAGAACGTTTATTTGAGCTAAAATGCTTAACCTTTTTTCTTAAAGACAGAGGAATATTGTGTTCATTTTCATATGCACTACCACGCATTATTATATTAGGTACAATTTTAGACCTTCCTTTTTTCTCTTTTCTCCATCTGAGTTCCATATTGTTTTAGATTTAAAAAATATGGAACAAATACAATCATTTGTTGAAAATCTAAAAAAAGCTTTCACTTTAATGGTGATTAAGAGCCGATGGATATCAATAATGTTTCTGCAAAGTAATAGTCAGGCTTACTCAGTTTACATATCTACTTCCATGTATTTTAACCTATGACTGCTTCAGCTACATTAATATGAGAAGTATGCTACAAGTGACCAATATATCTCACCACCGCAGGTTCTTGGTGACATCTACCCTCACCATGCTACTGAGAAATAGGCCCTTCTCTTTTCGCTTGGTTGAGAAAAAAGAAAAATTAAAGTCTACTCCTAGAGAATATTTATAATAAATCTTTAATTAATTTTCTCGACCGGATTAAATTTTTACAACAATTTGTTTAGTCATGTAGTGAAAATAATATTTTTTACTGGATTAAATTTTATCAAGTTATTAAATTTTATAAAGTTATTTTATTTTTCGGTTTAATTTTCTCTAGCGGATTCATTTTTTTAACAATCCGGGACCTATATAGCATAAAGCATATTATTTTAACGACCAGACAAAAATATATTCTCCTCTCGATTGAATGAAGCTTTTTATACTCAATTTACTCCTCTACTTCCAACTAACCCAATACAACTATTTTCCCGCCTCCACACTCCATATCCACAATCCTTCCTCCTAATACTTTGAATACAGTCATCTTCACATATACGACCACGTATTTTGGACACTATCGATGATAAAAGGAGGGAATTGGACGAGTTAAAGGACAGAAATTAATTCTATGAAATACATATCATTACAAATGGTTGACTATACTTGAATAATTAGCTTCTTGAATTTGATGAAAAAGACTTTTTTACTTAAGTCTGAGGAGGTTATTTTGGAGACTATTTGAGCTAAAGAGCTAGACCTTTTCAGACAGTGGATTATTGTTGTCATTTCTGCATGCACTAACAGACATGTTTCTCTCTCTGAGAATCTCGGTCTTTTTTGTCACTATCATTAATTGATACGTAGAAAGAAAGAGTTTTTGTACCTACTAGTTTGGCAGTGTATGTCGCATATTTTATAGCGCCCATCAGTTCTAGAACATAGTGTAAGGTTAAAATATTATCCTTCGTGTCACCCTTAAAACTCCTATTATCTTAATTTTTGCCAGCAATCCAAGCATCCCATGCTTCCATGCCCTTAATTTTCCCATCCCATGATCCCAGCAAGCTCAAATGTTCTTAATTTTTGCCAGTAATCCAATTTTGCATGCAAACTTTGATTCTTTAACTGCTACCAACCCAGTTCTTCTATCACCCGTGTCATACACACTTCCCTTTTAACACTTACAGCGAACTGTTCGGCTAACTAGGTGTTTTAATTGTTACGCTTCTTAAATCTTTCTGTGCAGGGCCCAACATGTTCTTAGCTTACCTACACGAAAAGCGATCTCATAGAGCGAAATAACATCCCTTTGAATTTTTATTTATTAATCGCAAAAGTTTAAAAAAATTGAAAATATTGAAGTTTCTTTTTGAGTCTAGTTTTTGAAGCATTTCCATTTCCACAAAGGCAAAGTAAAAGTATATTAATATCAATTACTGTCTTCGTGCTTTCCTTTGATAACTTTGCTACTTCTGCAGCAATTTAAATACGCCTGTTTGATCTTGTACAACTATAGCGTAATATAAGGTTTTTTCGTCTCTTTCCTCATTTCATAACAACCGCGTTTTCATGCGTTAAACCGTGGGTTATATTTGCCAATAACTCAGGGGATATTCCGTGAATTTAGACAACGGTTTATGGGTTACAAAGGTGGGCACTACCCGCATAACAAACTTAGTAAAAATATGAGACAGTCGGTATATGACCAATTGTTGATTTAAAATAGAATGACCGTTCCAATTTATTATCTTAAGACTTTCGCACTTTTCACTTGATTGGTCCAAATCTCTCCGATGTTGCAACATAAATGTTTCTAAGGCATTTTCCTCATGTAAGGTCTGAAGTTATAGTAATTCCCAAATGTTTGACTTTATCTGATGTCAAATAATGATTAGATTTACAAAAATGTCTCCTTAAAGTGAAATAGAAGGACCCATAAATTTTCAATTTCACAGTATTAAATTCTGGATTCTAGCTATCTTCATTAAATTTAAATTAAGAATGAAAATTTCCACCAGGTTTATAAAAAATTTTACATACAAACTTCAGCAAACATGTTTGTAATTACCGAGAATGAAAAAAAATGAAAACTTACTGACAAAGGAATGGAAAATCTCACCATTTGAAAATAAGCTCAAGTTTTTAGGGTCACATTTGAATAATTGACTTTCATACTATATTGTCTAACTATATGAAATCGCCACCATATCTAAAGAACATTGGCATATTAATATTCAGAGTAAGACAACCCACAAAACACCCATATTATTCCTTCAGGCAGAACAGTAGCTAGAATACTTCACCTTCATTTACTGTTTTAGCTAATCTCACATTCTAAATTCATTCATTCTCTAAGTTGAATCAGCTGTACTTGAAGACGCCTATTAAAACTCATATGCCATCATTTTAATTATTTACTTATACCTGAACACATGTTTTGTACATGATTTGTGATTATTTTAGTACGCGCTTCTATTTATGACCACAGTGGTAATGTGTAAAGTACTTGAATCACTCAGGGGATCCCATTTTTATTTATATAATACAAAATTTGTCAACTTTTGACAACTGTTGTGATAGTGTGTGGTTGTGTATGTAGCATTTCATTTTTGACAAGCATTGTGTTTGTACATATAGAAACCCACTGGGCATATAAAATTAATTTATTTATTACTGTGCAATGTGAAGCACAGTATGGAATTATTCGCAAGGAAGCATGATCAACGGTAATCCCTGGAAATGAGCCCAAAGTTTTAGGTAGGATGGTAAACATTATGTAAGACGATTAACATATCTGGAGAATTGAAAAAAAAATCTAGGGGTGAACACATCTAAAGAAGAATGCCATGAGATAGCAGTCACAAGTAGATGGTACTGATGACAGGGATTGTGGCTGAAAGCATCAATAAAAATAGTCAATATATGCGAGTTGAATGGATTAAACACTTGGAATTTGAGGAAAATAAGAGCTGTGATCAGGGTTTTTGAGATCCTGAAGAAGATTATGTTAAGTAGATATTTCACCAAAAAAGTGATAAGACCATGGATACCCCTGCCTATGATATCTCCACCAGAAGAGAGTTTTCTCAATTATTGCATAAAATACATTTTCCTCCATCAAATAACATTTATACTCCCTCTATCTTTCGCCCCCCTCAATACCACCCAAGATTCACATTCTCTTCCCTTTTCTATGCTTACCGAAATCCCTACATTTTTCAAAAAAATGTATATAACATGATAGTCATCAATAATATGTATTCTCAGCTCTCAACTTTAAGGAATTCCCTTACCAAATGGATAAAAGTTATTTAGCTGGGTGGAATATACATTGCAAAAAATTGATAGTAAGATGCCAAGAGACGAATTTAGGTATGTATCAGGGTATTAGGTATGTCTATCACCAAAAATTCTCTAATTAAGTGTCAAAAGATAATGTAACATCATGTAATAAAAATTCAGAACAACTTGATCTCAGAAAGTAATAAAATTTTAGAAAAGTGATATTTATCAACCATGAACTACACTGTTTATGGGATACATTTTAAGGGTTTTAAGGAAGATATGTAGGAACACCAAAATTGTTCTAAAGACAAATGTTTCAATTTCCTATTTCCTAAAATCCTTTTAGAAAGTGGGAACGATCAAATTTGGATACACAATTTTACACAATTTCAACAAAGGACAAAGATTGGATGATCTTGACCAATCTGAAATTGAGCAAATGCACATGCAACTATTGTAAAGTGATTAATTAATTTTTGAACACGTCCCATGCTATTTTCTCTCTTTGACCTTCCACTATTTCTTTGGCCCCAACGTGAGCTTGCCTCCTTTTTACCCTCTCTACATCATTAGGACTCTTCCCATATGATGTTGACAGAATGCATGCCTACCCACTTACTCCATTAAACCATTCACCTGACGTTCTACCACCAAAACCCAGGCTGTGTCCTATAACGTTTGTAAAATAAAGTATTCTGGAATAACAAAGTTTACTCATTTATCAAAATGAATACATAGTAATTTCCACCAAGTCACCGTTCAAACAGCAGATTTTATCCTCCCCTCTATTACCTTCTCCAGCTTGTTGTATCCCCTCAATACAACCCCCAGCCAATTTTGCCACCCCTTTTAAATTTCTCCCATCAGCTTCTATGTACTACCATATCCAGAACTTATTCATTTGTCTTCCTAACCAGACTAAAATTTCCTTCCTTTTCTACACCCATATCTCAAAGGCTTCCAAAACAAGCTAATCTTCTTTCCTCAACAACCAATTTTCTGAACGATAAAAGGTTATGCTTCTTATTACGGTTTTCACTAATACCGAGGAAAATCAAGAATATTCAGATAGGTTATGAGAGTTTCTACAAGACAAGGCATAAATATATTAAGAGGTGGGAGGGATTATAATACAGCATTTTATTATAGATTATGAAATCTTTAGAGCCAAATTCCAGGTGTTTAAAAATGTTAACAAAGTCCTCCCAGGCAGGCAATAGGGCATTAAAAATGAGGAAATGTACAGGAAAGAGAACCGTTGGATCAAGCTTGTAACTTTAAAATGGGAGAGGGTGGTATTCTTGCTGTGAAATGGGATTGACAGCAAAGAAATTAAATATAAAATTACTTAATGCATCATTTTTCAAAATTTAATTATTTGGGTAGTTACATTACACTAGAATAAAATGGGCATTGTTGCAAAGACATTATGAGGAGAATGGCACTAGTAAAAGAGCATTCAGCAACAATAGGGAGCTAATGATGGGGAGCTAATGATGGGGGCCTTGGGTAAGGAAATAAATAGGCTGGTGAAGAGTTTAATGTGGAGTGAAAAGAGTCTGTGGTAGGCGAAGTAACTTTGTGGAATTTCGACATACTGGAAGGACAAGACACTTGGTAATTTCCACACTTTTTATTTTCCCTGACCAGTTTCGATGTTTTAGTACATCATCATCAGAGCTATAACACCATGTGTATATGTATGAGTAATCCTGATGATGATGTCCTAAAACATAGAAACCAGTCAGTGAAAATAAAAAGTTAGGAAATTACCAAGTGTCTCGTCATTCCAGTGTGGAGTGAAATGTTGAATAGGGCAGAAATGTGGACTGAGAAAATATTAAAATAGGCTGCAGGTATTCGAGCAGTGGGTGTGAAGGAGAACGGAGAAGGTGTGGTGGAAGGGACGGAAGGCAAATGAGGAAGTGCTTCGTATGGTAGTTGAGAAGAATCTTCAAGAGGAGAGGAAACTTCTTGAGGAGATTAGGAGGGGGCTAAGTAGGTGGTTTAAAGAAGCAAAGGGCTGCTTAAGGCTGTGATAGAGGGTTTGTTGGGTAAGTGGGGAAAAGGAAGAAAGAGAATAGGATGGATGGGATGAATGGTAGGACATGCCGCTGAGATGAAGATAGAAATAAGTAGATAAGGCCCTGCTCATGTAAAAATCCACAGGATTTTAACTCACTTCCATTTAAACCTACCTTAACTGGTAGATTAACTTTATATATCAAGAAAATCTGAGAAAAGGGACAAAAGATATACTGTCAAAACTTAAAAAATGCAGCATTGCCTTTTATTGTTCAGAAAAAAGGCCTTGGTGGAAAAAAGAAAATTTTGTTAACTGGAGGCTTCAAGGATTAGGAATTAGAGACGAATGACAATAAGCTTGGCAACCAGGAAGACGAAGGTATGGGTGTGGTGAGGGGGGAGAGGAAGTTTACATATGAGACTCTTGAGTGGGCACAGCTTCAGTGGAACGAGGACATGGTTGAAAAAATGATATGCTATGTTTAACCCTCCTGCTACAAACTCTGTGTTGACAGCGTGCAGATTTTTCATTCCACGTGAGTAAACGCCATTTATAAATTTCCTAAATTTTTTGATGGAAGAGAATGAATGCCATTGTTAACATGGTTTGGCTCCCAAGCAAGATGCAATGGAGAAAAAAAATGTCCTTGGTGTCATTAGGGAACCCACCCTCCTGGATATGGGACCCTATTATCAGCCTGAGGGGAGGGATAACCTACATCCTTTCTCTCATCCTCTGCTCCAGTCATAATGGTCCACTATTTGTTTTTGCAGTGGATATACTAAAAACAATTTATTGTATATTTTGTAAATATAGGCTCTGACGTGTGTTGCTTTTGTTCAACTGATCATTTACAAATTTTAAAGAAACTTATAATGCGAGTTTTATCTAAGTTGTTGGTAGTACTCTTTCATAAAACTTTTGTAAGCGAATTATTACCGAAGAGTTTTATTTAAAATTTGTAAATTCAGAGCAAATCATAGGGTTCTGGTTCTGGTTCACTTCTGGTTCTTTAGTCAGAGTATGGAACAATTGGATTTTAGTCACTCCCCGGACTGGATAAATAGTTGATTATGAACACATACTGCGAGAGGGACTGGTGCTCAGGTGAAGGGTCGAGATTACCTCCACTCAGTGGCCAAGGAAAGGGTCTGGCTTCCTGGGAAATTGGGTCCCTAAATGAACAGAATACACACCTGTGCTATTCCTTACCACAAAAAAGTTATGCACAGAGCGGTAGAGTGAAATGGTCACGATACTCATGACAGGGAAAGCTTTTTCCATCACACAGTTCCGGAAAAAAGTGTTCATAGGGTGAGAGGGAAGAATGTTTGGAGGCTTTATAGCGAAAGAAAAATAATTTGCATTTTGGTGGAATAAAGGTAGGTAGAAGTCTTAATGGCAAGAAAATAGTTTCACATACATATACAGGTTTCAACATCCTCATGAAATGGTGAAAATAGGGCTGGGACAGAACCATAGATTAAAGAAGAGAATAATGGGAATCGTATGGTATGATAACCAATGGTAACATTGTTGCATTAATACATGCAATGTACAACCAGCCAAGAATTGAATTTATCAATTTGCAGTTAAGAAGTCAAAAACATTGGTATAAAGATAGAAATTGTTGGGAAGATACCATGATGATTAAATTAGAAAAATGCAAAATATTTAGAATTTCCAAAAAATGGCTATACAGTAGAACGCTGCTAATCTGATCTCAGGTGGTCCCACTCCTCGCTTAGTCCGACTGTGCTGTCACTTTTTGTCGCTAGCAATTTTGAGAGATCTGCAAACTTTACAACTGGAAGTTGAGCTCAGTAGCATAAGCGATCAGAACAGCTGGCGTCGATTGCACAATGGAAGAAGAATTAACTGATGACCAAATCATTGAAATTGTAACTCGAGCAGATGATAACGAGAAAGATGATTACGACGATGAATACAACGAACTCACAACACGAGTATCACATGCAGATGCTAAGAATGCACTTGATCTGGCCCATCAATGCATTGAACAAAGTTCCATGTTTACACCAATGGACATTTTGTGGATGTGAAAATGGAGGAACATCGTGGCAAAATCGAGATTGTTGTCTGCTAAGCAAAAGAACATTACAGACTTTTTTCGACTAGCGCAAGAACTTTAAATCTACAGTATGTGGTTTCATGACGTTCATAGTGTATCATAGTGAAACCATCATAGTGTTCATTGTGTTTTATGATGTTTCATGACTCTACAATTTATGTTTCTATTCATTTACTGTATTTTTATCACAGAATACTTTTATTTATGGTTTACAGTAATGTTACATCTGTAAAACTGAAAATATAGCAATATTTTGTTTAAACGACAGTTTTATAACTTTTTTATGTAAATAAATGTGTTCCTCTGATAATCCAACCTTTGGTGTGTTCCGAACATGCTCTCGGTCCGGTTGATGATGGATTAGTGGGGTTCTACTGTACTATTTAGAAAATTTAGGGACAAACTACATATTATAACCATGTCAGGTGGATCACTTTCCACAAAGCAACTGGCTTCTCTTTTGTCAGTATAGATGCCATTACTCTCTTCTCTAATCCATACACTATAAAAACCTACCAATGAATTTGAAGTACATATTTCAAATAAATCAGGGATTGGGTTGGTGCAATGACTAAACTACTGGCATCACACTCCAAGGACCTGGGTTCAAATTCTAGCTGTGGCAGAGATTTTTCAGTTCAGTACTTGGGTGGCATGTGGAGCACACTGTATCCTAATAACTCACTTGTCAGGCTGAGGAGCTAAACTGACGACTTTGAAGTATATTTCATTAAGAGTAAGTGCCGACATTCATATTCTCTACAGCCTGCCTCTCCTCCCCAAAGAACCTCCTCCCTTGCCTACCTACCAATCTCAACCTTGATGACATAAATGACCTCAGATGTCGGTTGCCTCGCCAATTAACCCACCAAACCAGTGAAATGACAATTTAAGAATGGAACCATCTGCAGAGAGGAAAGCAATAATGCTGGGCATGATACGGGTAGAAAGGCAGTTGCTGAGGAAATTTGGAGTGTGGTGGAGATGAAAGGTGGATAACAGAGATCAAAGGTAATTTGGTAAACAAGGTATGTGCTTGGTAAGAGGAGAAAAGGCAAAAAAATATGGGGATCCCGAATATTATTCATGGGTTTTTAACAACTATGGTATGAAGAAGAGGATGAAGCAGATGAAAACAATTTAATTAAGCTTGAGAGCAATGTTACAGTTATCCTAAATGGTACATTGATTTTAAAAGCACCATATTTATGAGTGTATACATAAGACACACCCTATATAGAAACAAATGGGTCCCGTTCATCCACCTACCAAAAAAAAATGAGTTCATCATGCATCATCTGAGAGAGGACTCAATTGAGTGATGCCGACAGTGAAGTTTCAAGTGGAGAATCGATAAAATGGTTGTCAATTTCAAATGAAGACATTGGTTGCAGTTCGCATAGTTCTAAGGTATGTAAAGGTAATATATTACAATAAATAGATTTGTAATTAATTCTATTCTAAAATCTATTTTTGCCTACCTGTGACCACTTAGGCTTTATTGAAGGGAAGGGCCAGTGTTTGGAAGGAATGAAATATGGATGGTAAATAATGCTCAACAGATATTTATAACATGCATTTTATTTTGTATAATACATTTGATATTCATTAATAGTTTAATTAAAATGCTTACTTTATAAAATTCCATGCAATTTAATTTTAAATATACCACCGATTTTGCCAGCTATGGCATCAGGCATAGTGGAGGTTGATTATTCACAGAGAGACAGAGGAGGAGGCAGAAATCGGAATAATGAACCTCCATCCAAGCCCTGCAGAAACCTAAGTCAGAACATCAGGCTCTGTATTTGCCTCCATTTACTTAATCTAAATCAAATTGTATGGAATTTTACTAAGTAAGCAGTGTGTTTAACCTACTGGAAACCCTTCACTAAGTGTAAGTATTTTCAAAGTATAACATTCAGCATAATTGGGAGAAGAACAACATCAGGGTATATGTCCTCTTGCTATTATTTCATATAAGATGCCCGGAAATCAAGCCATTCTTTCATTTTTCCACCTTAAAGGTGATACTTTGAACATGCCCTTGCCCTCACTTAATAGGTCTGCTGAGTTGTGTGCATGAACTTCCAGTGGTCACTACAGCAACATTATTCTGGAAGGATACAAAATACGCAATTAATATGGAATTATTATACAGGAACAATAAGCAATGTAGAGTGAAGTTAATTTAAATTTCAGTCAAACCTTTGTATGCAAAGCATGATGGGAAAAGTCATCATCAGCCATTAAAAAGGAAAAGAAATTAGGTGGAATGCCCCAGTATATGAGAATATGAAAAATTCAAAGAATGGAAATATGCTCTTACTTTAATTATATCCACTTGTAAGAACTAGGTACATCATCATGTATCCATATATATCACCCCCTTTCAGCAAAAAAATGGGGGTTAATGTAGTAATTCTGTAAATTTCCTATTACTTCCATTATATTTGCACTTCATTAACATCTTAACTGGTTCCTGTATCTCTAGCTACCCTAAGCGTCATTGCAATAATATGTGGCAGGAGATATTAGGAATTCAGCTATAAAGGAAAGAGGGAACATTGAAAAGGAATTTAGAGGCGGAGAGGTCAAAGGGTGAGAAATGTCTTGATAGACTAGTTCAGTTAAGTATCCAGGGATTGGGGTCCATGGGGTGGGGTCCATGGGGTCCGGAGCCCTGCCATCTATACCCCAAAATGATGAATTTATTAAAAAAAAGGATTTTAAAGAAGAAAAGTTTTGTTTTCTTTCAGACATTCACGCAACTAAAATATTTAAATATTTTGAATTGTCTAAACAAATTTGCATCTAATTCTCATAATTTCACTCCCCTCAGCATGAAACCCTGGCTAAGTAAGTGACTGGTGCCCCCAACTATTTTTCTTGTATGTAGTTATTTTAGTGGTGTGCAGGAAGAAAGACTTTCAAAACCTATCGGTTCAAATGTGCCTCACTCTCATTTTGCAGCTTCTGTAATCTCTAGAGATGTACTGTGGGGTCAAAACTATATCCTTTTTGTCAAACTGAAACCCATTTGCATATTTGAGTAGTAAAAAAAATTGCAATGCAGTACACTGTATTGCTATTTTTTTTTTACTTCTCTGAAGAATCAAATATTTCTCCCAAAAGCATAATCACAGGTGCCAGTTTTGTTACTGTTACTAATGACACGTAACTATATTTAACTTGAAGAGGTACTGATGAAATTAGATTGGCAGGAAACTATTAGAAGAAACTAAATGTCCATATGGACATAAAATTTACGTCAGACCACCAATTAAAATAACCCACTAATGATTTACAGCCGACATTTGTAAATAGCAACAGCTCCAGTTTACTGAATCCTACAGTTATACGGATTTATCATCAAATTAGTACTGTCCATGACCTTGGGAGAAAACCAAGTGTACTAAATTCACTGAAAAAAGAAAATATCCATCTGGATTGCAATACCAGTGAGATGAGATGAGAAGATTCCTTCTGAATTAGTTCCTTTTAAGCCTAAAAAAATGGAAGAGATTCATATTTGGATAGTTTCACACTTTCACCACAGAGAATGTAGATATGTGAATCCTCCATAGTTTAATGCCATACACAGTGCAGGTCCCACCCACCCACATGTCCTGTTGCTTCTTGTTTTCATATACATCCAGAAGAAAGCATCAACTGCTAGTTTCACACCATCTTTAACATGAATGAATCGGAGTCTAACGTTGATGACATCTATTAACAATTTCCACTCTGCGTGAACTGCATATCTAATCTATTCCACCGGGCTACATTAGCAACATTTAAACGTCCAGCAACAACTGTGTGGTAACATGGGAAAAAAACTTGCAAGTAAGTGGTGCATGACTCGTGCTACTGCTGAATTGGGATCTCATGAACAGATTGTGACTACATATAGTGTCCGGGAAATGAGTGTCTATTGAAAATATTGTCACAAAATAGACAGCACTAGCAATAAAGTGTAAGAGCGAGATGCACTCAGGTTTTGTGCACTTGGTAATACATGCCTTCCCGAGGGCATAGACTGGAAAAAGTCAATATAAATTGATGATAGATAAAGAATGCTGAATATCCAAAAAAATAAATTTTTAAATAAAAAAATTGATTTGTTTCACACGTTCTTCTTTATTTCAAAATTTTTAAAATCCCTATTGAGCGTCCACACCAATCATGCTTAAGGCCAACCAAAAAGTTAAAATTACTGTTATAGAATGTCAGCAATTAATTTGCCATGAAAAAAATGAGTGTTATCAAACAAAAAAGTCAAGCAAAGTTTATAAAAAGCAATAAAAAATTTGGGTTTTCTTTTGAAAAAAAGATTTAAAATCTTCTCTGAAATCCCCCCCTCTTGAGTCTATTCAACTTCTCTCACTTATGGGAATCCGTTGCTCTTGAGATACCTTTTTTGTAATGCATTTTACCATTAAAATCACTTATAACCATAATTATTTGAGAACCATACTAAATAATATACTTGGCACTTTTCCATAGAATTTATAAAACAGTTCAACGCGTTTCGCTGATCTATGGAATCATCAGGTACCTACAAATTCAAGTTGGTTTTGTTCAATGTTCGTTTTTTATTGTCGTAGTTTTGGGGTTGGTTTGAGTGAGGGAGGAGGTGGTTACCTTGGCTTGCAAGTGTAGGTGCAGACAGGTGCCTTGAATAGTTGTTTTTCCCCCTCAATCAAACCAACCCTGTCACCACAACAATAAAAAACGGTCAATAAACAAAACCAACTATGAATTTGTTCCCGATGATGCTGTAGATAAGGCAAAATGCATTGTACCCATGGATTAAAAAATTCTGTGGAGAAGTACAAAGTATTATATTTTGTATGGATACTAAATACTTCCACGAAGTGAAGCTTGGAATTATAGTGTATTTGAGAATCTTTGTTTTTGTAATTGATTTTAATGCTTATAATTCCAGACTTCATGGCTTCAAAGGGATATACAGGAGTCTTTTAACCACAAAATAGAAAGTTGTTAGTTTTTGAGAAATATGACGACAGAAGTTGGAATGAATTGCATGATCAGATGACAATGATGATTACATTTAAATAATTCCACACTTTCACTTGGCCCACTCCGCTTAACCACCTTCCCTCCCACTTCTCCACTTCCACTCCTTACAACACTATGTACCTACATATGTATGCAAAATCTGTTATGTAATATTCATATGGTAATGTGGACTATCGACAAAACCTGGTCATGATCAAATAAAAATTTGATGAAATTTAAAATGTTTTCTTGGTGATAGACATCATGAACTCCGTGAAGTTGATCAAGGGAGCATTTTATTTATGAAGAATGCCAGTATTGCATATATGGCCAAAAATAACAGAATGCTGACAGTTACATTATTTCTAATGACACTATGATTGAAGTAAACTGCTCAGAAAGGGTTTTGAGCCTTGAGGAATCCATTGTTATATGAAGGATTCATGAGTATTTAATTAATACATTTCAAACAAAGGCAACAAGTACGAAATCAAGTACTGTACTTGCTCACTGAACCAAGTGACTTAGTTTTGGATAGTTTGATACACTGTGATGGCAAGGATAAAGAAGTTGTGGGGTTCAGGACATGCTGTATAAATGAATAGATTTTACAGCAGTGTTAGCCTTAGCTACAGATTACTTTCAGAGAAAATGTACAGTAGGTACCCATACTCCACAAATGAACAGGAATAATAATCTGGAGATACTAAGCAAAAAATTAGGGATGGGGAAATGTGAAGCCCCCTATAATAGCAAGAGAATTTGCATGTTAATATGGGGTAAAAATATAAATATGAGGATGATATATTCTGAACACCGACCAAAATTAGTACAGACAGGCAGAGAATGATGTCAACTAAGTCCAGTATAGTGGATGCTTAAAACAAAAGTATGGAAGGTAGTGATAGGGCAGAGCAAACACTGTCTTATTATCCTATTGAAAGAAAAACCCTTCAATATTATTTCAAGTTATGAATTCTCTTTTTTAAGATTTTGACAGTGAAATTCCTTCATCAGGTTGAAAAGATTTAGGAGACAATGCATTAGATTACAGGGATGGAATAATAAAATCATTATTTAAAGTGAGACCTAAAGTCATTCCTTTCATAAACCCCTCTCAGCATATTCCATAGCCAAAGGGAAGTTAAAAAAAGAAAGTCAGAATTTTAGGATGTGTAGGGAGATTGAAGTTTCGTGTGGGGCGAGGCCCTATAGGAATTGGAAAGAGGGAGAGAAGGTCGCAGGAACGAAGCTGACCATTCATTATACTTTGTAAGAATTTCAGGACAGATAGTGCATGGCAATGGGAGAGAAGAGGAATTCCTAGGAAGGACAACATGGATTCACGGGTTGAATTCTTGAGGGAGGGAATGCGATGACGGGCAATGACTAGGAAAAAATTGACGAGACAATTTAGAATTTTCAGAGTGGATGGGCAAGCAGTTGACCAAATTGGTGAGCAGTATTCTAAGATTGGGCAGACACAGCCAAAGAATACTGTTCTAAGGGCTAGGGGATGTTGAATGTCTGTGTGACGGTACAGTAGGCCAACCACCGCCATCACCCTTCCCACAACTTTTTTTATGTGGTCTTGGAAATGCAGCCTATTGTCAAAGATGACACCTAGGTTGCAGTGAGATCTCACTGCTGGAATAAGGATATTTTGGAGTGTGCAAGAATGTTCGGGAGTTTAAGTCTCAAGGAAAAGGTCATGACAGCTGACTTAGTAGGATTAATGCGCAACTGCCACTGGGCACACCAGGAGTTCAAAAGGTCCAGAGCAAATTGAAGGGCTAGGTGGTTGGAAGGACTGTGAACTTGTTTGAAGATTTTACAGTCATCAGGTTATAGTAAGATGAAGCTATGATTGGTTTCGAGATCTGCATATAATTAGGCTTAATGTCCAATGCAGTTTTGTATAATGGGATTTACCAAGGTGAGAAAGATAAAATAAAAATAAACCAAGGGGTCAATGTTCTTGGGGTTGTAAGTGAATATTTAGAACTATTTGATGAGAGACAAGATCTTATTCCTAACACCATTCTAATAAAACTAGACCCATTACTCAAACTACAAAGTTGTTCATCCACCTAGGAGAATCCCTTTTTCAATGCATGAATAACTTCGATTGAAATATTGAATGGAATGGAATGCATGACTTAGGTATAGAATCTGTGACTTACAACAACAGATTGGGTTAATAAGCTGATGACAGTAATGGAAAAAATGGTTCCATTAGGATCTGATATGATCCAAGATTTCCAAATCAAGCAAAAAAATCACATATTCAGCCTCCCACTTTCGAGGAAATATCCTTTAAACTTAGGGGTGCCAAGTATTTTACAAAACTTGATGGAAATTCTGGATTAATTTTGCTCACATTGGATGAATATAGCTTCAGGTTGTGAACGTTTTAGGCAGGGCCCTTTGGTCGCTGGAAATATAAACATCTTCCTTTGGGTCTTAATTAGACCCCAGATTTATTTCATAGAATTGTGTCACAATTTATGGAAAATTTGAGGGGTTTAAATTTGGAAAAAATAAATGTCAATTGAATTCAACAGAAGTGAACATCTTGGTCACAAGTTAAATGCTGAAGACATTGAAAAAGTGTTGATAGTGAAAGAATAAAACCCAATTCATAGTTACATGGAATTTCTTAGGAATAAAAAGAGTATAGAGAATATGCATAAGGTATGATTAATTATGTTTCAAAATGTACACCAATCTTTTCAGAAGTCACAGAACCACTAAGGGATTTAATAAAATATTATTCAATATTTGAGTGGAATACTGCATTTAACGAGCATTTGAACAGTTGAAAAATAAATTAATACAAGCCCCTGTATATTAGCTTACTATGATTTCAATGAGCCCTAAACAGTCTGTAGATGCTAGTAGCATAGGATATGTGCACTATTGGTTCAATATAATAGACCCATTGTAATATTCACTCCCAATGCCTTAAGGGCACCTAATAAAATCCAAACAAAATATGCTCAAATAGAGAAAGAAATGCTAAGCTCATAATTTGGGAGTGGGACATTTAGGCAGTTTGTCTTCGGTAGATGGGCAAATGTAGAGACATTTTGACATTTTAAATGTATTTCCGTCCGTTCCTGTTTCAGAAATATGAGATTATAACAATTTAGTTGGAAAACCCATTAGAGAATCAGAAACAAATGCACATATTAGGGATGATCTTCTCCTCTTAATAAAAATTACAATTGCTCAAAATTAATTCACTTTCAACGGCATTTTCGATAAACAATACTAGGGTCTTACAATGAGTTCACCACTCTCTCTGCTTCTGGTGGAAATATTTCTAAATAATTTAGAAGAAAAACTATTCACGTAGCAAGACAAACTCCTTCAATGTATCCATTATTGGTATCGATATGTGGACAACTTAATCTGCTTCTGGACAGGATTGGAATTACAGTTGAATCAGTTCCTCACAAATTTTAATAAACTCCACAATAGTTTTTCGTTCACGATGGAGAAGGATGTGGATAGCAGTCTGAATTTCCTTGATCTTACTACCTCAATGGCAGTACAAGAGGCACCAATTCTCTATCTATCGAAAACCTACAGCCAGATATCACACCATTCCCCATCATTCCCTATCATTTCTCCCGAAAACACTGCCGCATTCCGTACAATGGCAACACTGTCTCATCGACCTTCCCCCATCAGCGGAGAGTTATAATACAGAACTGAAAAAGATGTATTGCATTGCCATAACAAATGATTTCTCGATAGGACTTACATAGTAAAAATATTGTAAGGGAAAAACATTAACAGATTGTCATTAAAGACATAGTTTCCTTCAACTCTATTTGTGTTTCTGGGGAAAAATTAAGTTCCTCCCCTTTGTGGGCAATCTCACTTATAAATTGGGAAAGCTAATGCCGAAAAATATGAGGGCAGAATTCTTTTCCCCTCTTACTTTGAGGAAAATGTTACACAGCGGGAAGGATAAGATTGACAGGTATGTACTGTAGGGGAAAAAGTTTCCCAACAAAAGGAGTTCTGGGGAAAAATCGGCTTCCTCTCTTATGGCATATTATTCCTAGGTCTCCGCAACGACGAGGGAAATTAGAACACAGTAAGGTGATGGACTCATCGTCGAAGCCAGTGACGGCTTACTGGCCGCTTGCCTTCCCCAAGCGTTACTCACTTGGCTTCCAAACTGAGGCACATTAGACGACCTTGTATGCATTTAAAACGTATCATTGAATCCTCTCATTCTCGTCGTAAATTCCTCTGCATTATTTCTCTTTCCTCCCTTTTTATTCTAGGTTTCGCTCCTTCTATCGCACTCTGCCAATGTCCTGGGATTCACCCGGTGTCTACCTCTCTCCCTATAACCTACGATACTTAACAGAACACCACTGTTAAAAAGCGTTTCCTCTTTTAATCGTGAATACGAACGTAATTTCAATGCATATTTCAAGCATGGCGGTAGATTTTCAATAGCTACGCAAATAAATAAGGTGTGAATGTGCAAATACTAATGAATTAATAAATCTGTAAATAAAAAAGACAAAACACAGTAAATAAATAAGATATTACTTTTTCCTTGAGACTGATAGCCTTTTTCAAATGCTGAAAAATGTATGCTTCCAGTCGGATTACGTATCAGTTTTAAATTATGTTACCAGTCGAGTTATATATTTCAGCATATTTAAAAAAGATTTATTGAAGGCATTTATTCAAGATGGAAGTTACTCTTTTTTAAATACCGTAGTATTCATAAATTGATATTATTTTCATTTACAGTAATTTAAATGTATTCATTTAAAATAAACACAAATAGAATAAATAAAATCTTGGTAGATGCTCTGTTGCTCAAATTATCTGTCAACTTCATAAAGAAATGCAAATGAAAAATATTTTCGGCCACTCGAAATCGAGATACATAGCAGAACTATGTCCTGATAATCGGTTTAACTCAGACTTTACTCTTAATCAGTATTTATTTTCACCCCATCACAACCAATGACTCCTTGGAAGTCTTTCTCTCATTGACCCTATATAATTTTGACATAATGTCGGACGCCGACTCAAAGCTGCACATGCCTTCCGGACGCGGCCATTCAGTGTCTCTTGGTCCATTCCATTGGCATTCTGCCATTCAACAACCATTAAGTCGAAAATATGTATTTCGTATTGGACTTAAGTGCGGTGAATTTGGAGCAAGAGTTACACTGCGCTGTGCGAATACTCGAAATATCTTCTGAGTTTCGCGCACTGTAGATGGGACAGTTGTCCTGAACAAATATTATTTCTTCGCATTGTGGTACTACTACTTTTATGAATGGTAGCGATGAAAATGTTAAGTATTCGGACGTTAACCTCCGACGTCATTCGAGGTGGTGTTCTTAACAGCGGTCCCGGTCCAGCACCAGAAATTGCTCACCAAAAACGCAAATATATATACCCAGATCTATGTTTCCTTACATTCCTACATGACAAACAGGAGGAATATTTTTCTTGCGTAGGTTTACGCGGGGTTGTCCATTACCTATAAACGATAGCAGGATCGAAATCGTTGTCAGCCAAAGTCAACGAACGCGGATGAAGAACCCGAAAATGCAGAATGCTAAAGGAGGAATATATTTTTTTCTAAAAAGAGAAATTTTCTAAAAAGTATTATCAATAACAAAATTTATATTTATCTACAATTTCGTGTTATTCATTGCTAAACATGTCCATACGCAAGACTTCTAATGTTTAATCATCGATGAAAGTTACGGTATTCCAATATGATTGGTCCATATCCCGCTACGAATGAGCGAAATCTAACCTCGCCCTTTAGTTAGCTTCGTTTATTGCTGTATTTCTTGCCGGTCTGCAATTTCTCATACCGGCTTCAAGGACGCGGTTTCTCACTATACTGGTTCTATTTAGTTTAATGTCCTATTTATCATAGCCACCCCGGAAATAGTAATAGGATTGTCAGTAGGATACTAACAAATGCTGCCATCGTCATCTCGAGACGCGAATCTTGGTCTCCGCTTCTTTGTCGAATTAACATCGTCTCACCCCCTCCCCGTAGCGTTTTAACCAGCAATATAGGCAATATAAACCTACATTTTTTATAAAAATCCATTGCCCATGATATCTGAGCGACATTTAACCTAACCTCAACCATCCCATCTATTCATCCACTCTCTCGTGTAATTATTGGTATTTGGAGAATATCTGTGATAGCTGTCAGAGAAAATAAAGTGTCGGCAAAAGCAAAGTTTTTCCTGCATTCAAATCCGCATCCTATTTAACCTATCAATCAACTGCCATGAGTCTTTTAGCTATAAGCTGCTTGTTGTCTCACCTACGGAGTTTCGCTATGGGAAAACTTTATCATCACCTGCTTTTGGTTGAGCCGTAGGAGAGAGTTCAATGGAACGTTTCAAATGCATGCATGGTTAACTAATGCCTAATCTCCGTTCTCGTGGCCTGCGCGAAGCACGCTCGAGGCAGGCGAACGGCCGGGAATCCATCATCTTGTTGTGTTTGAATTTCCCTCCTCGTGGCAGAAACCTAAGAATAATATGCCATCAGAAAGGAAAGTGATTTTTCCCAGAGAGCGATTGAGGCTGCGCTCCGTTTGTTGAGTACACTCCCCAAAGTACATGAATCTGGCATGTACAAACTACAGTGCGATGATTGTGTGTAGTGTTATGTTAGCCAAACTGGAAGAGAAATGCCAACTTCTTATATGGTGCATGAACGCTCCCTCTAAAATGCAGATGGCAATTCCCTATTTGCCAAGCATTTATTAGATTGTAACCACAGCAGTTTTTTTCAAAACTTTAATTTTACAAGTGTCGCCGAAACGCTTAAAAATGGCCACTTTGGAAAATGTAGAAATTTGTGTGCTAGTGAAAAATCAAAATGTTTATAATGTAATGATCGTATCGTTTTGCATTCCTCTCCGTTGTTGTCGTTGCTTCCATGTTTGCAGGAGTATCTGTCCCTCCCCCACATCCTATCTACTCTCCGCCCCTTCCACTCCTCTTCTCCCTCTCCCCACTTTCTGCTCCTATGAGCCCTTCCTGACTCCCCAACACCACAGCCATCCGATCGTTGTCAATTCATAAACCCACCCGAGATTTCCACTGGGGTCTTTTTTCCAGCCTCTCTCTTCACGCCCTTTTTCGAACCTTTGTTTCCACAAATCTGAGCCTACTTTCTTTGCCTTTCAGTCAAAGATGTTTGAGCTGCGGCTTTTAACCACTCTTCCCCTTAAAAAAATGGAAAACATTATATCTTGGTGACCTACTCTAATTGTCCAACCCCGATTCACTTTCCTTCCTTTCCTCTCCCATTTGTACACCACCACCTCTCCACATTCTGTACGTTAGCCTTGCGTCGGTGTCCTTCAGATCTCTACCCAACTTCCAATAGTCCTCGACCTCAACCCTGCTCTGCCATCCTCTTACCACCCTGCTCCCCTCCCCCATCTCAAATCAACCAACCACAATTTTTTGAACAAATTTGTCTTTGCATACATAGAATGGTTGAAGCTTCCGAATTTGCCAGAAGATGCCTTTGAGGGTGAAACGTCACAGTTTTAAATGAAGAGTGGAGGAGTAAAGTTTTTTAAATAAAAAAATGGCTAAGTAATGTTTTACCAATTTGCTAAGCTAATTGGGGAAAAATTTTAGAGTTTTGGATATTTTAAAATTAAGATTGTTTGTATTGAATGTGGTATGTATATACTGTTTACGTTTCCATGATACGACGTACATCTTAATTCACAATAGTTACTTGCTTGAACTAATACATTTCCATGTGCCTAGAATAAACTATAGAAACAACCTATTCTGTCTCCCCCACGTCTCAAAAAATTACACCTATTACCTACCAATTTATGAAATACAAAGGTACATACCTATGCAAACACAGCTTGCACTGACATAGACTTCTTCAATTGTTCCTCCTCATCAATCAAAAACAAGATTAAGAAATTAAACTTAGAACACTTCTGTTGATTAACAAGCCTCAGTCACCTTTATTATAGACATTTGTATTACTTACTTTTTATCTTTGTATTTTCAACCCTTTTTATATTAGTTACTATTGTAGCGGGGGAATCATCCAGAGCCTTGGCAACGGTGGTTATTGACGGGAGACAGGAGTCAACAAGAGAGGATTCGGGAAGTGGTGTGTTTGGGAACTACTTTAATGTTACTGTGTGTACATGTTTAGGGAAATGCATGTGTTAAAAGTGTTACGTAAATAAAAATAGTTGTTTTTGCACCCACGCACGTAACAACTGGTGTCAATTGTGGGGTAAATTAGTAAATTTTAGTTGATTTTTCGAGTGTTAGCCACAACTTATCTTCATGCACGTCAAGAGCATGGCTTCAAGGGTAGCGACGTTAAGTGAGTTGAAGGTGGCGGATTTGAATCGCGAGTTGGATGAGCGTGACATGGAGGCTACTGGGACGAAATCGGTACTTCAGTTGCGATTTCGTGAGGCGCTTCAGGCCGAAGGTGCGGACCCTGAAGATTTCCTCTTCAAGATAGAAATCGGATCGTACGAATTCACGCAGGTCCTCAGTGTATTTAAAGAAGAGCATGCCGAAAATGCCAGAGCTTTGAAAGAACTTGCCGAGAACTTCCGAACTATCAAAGACGAATTGACTGAGAAGATTTTCGAAATAAAAGGTGAGTTGAAAGACGACGTCAGAGAATTAAAAAGCAAGCTAAAAAACGACGTCAGCGGAGTTAAATATGAGCTGAAAGCCGATGTCAACGAAGTGAAGGAAGAACTAAAATAAGTCACTCCGGAGGTACAATACGTGCAGGAGAGGGTAAAGAATGTAAAAGAGGACTTAAAAAAGGTAGAAGTCGACGTAGAGAAGCGCATTGAAGATCGTCTGAAAACCCTCGTGCAAGAAAATGAGTTCGAGATTTAACATCGGGCTGGAGTCCTTAACATGAATGCTGATGCCTTGTCTAGAAGGCCGTATCCGGCGGAATGTGGACATTGCTTGCGACAAGAAGGAAGAATTAGACAAGACGAGTGACTGTGGTCGACGACGGTTGGGTACCCACCGCGCTTCAGTACCAAACAATCTGAAGATCCGGAAATTGGTAAGATAATCCTTTGGAAAGAAGCGGGACGTCGACCTGGGTGGGAAGAAGTTGCTCCTTCGAGTCAAAAAGTAAAGTCGTATTGGGCACAATAGGACAGCTTGAGGTTATACGACGGAGTTTTGAAGCGAGTGGTCGAGCGCATCGATGGGTCGTCATCGAAGACACAGATCGTCGTTCCCCAGAATTTGGTACCTGAAGTTCTACAGAATCTGCACGACGGGAGCTCCGAATGCCATTTTGGTATCAGTAGAACACTAGCCAAGGTCAGAGAGAGATTCTTCTGGGTTAACTGCAGGGAGGATGTAAAAAATTGGTGCAGAATGTGCGAGGTTTGTGCCACCGCGAACGGGCCGAGAGGAAGAAAAACAGCGCCCATGCGCCAGTACAACGTAGGGATCCGGTTCGAGAGGTTACCCATCGACGTAGCGGGCTCCTTTCCGGAAACAGACTCTGGAAATAAATACACCCTGGTAGCCGCAGATTACTTCTCGAAATGGGTTGAAGCGTATCCAATAACGAATCAGGAAGCTACTACTATCGCGACTGCCCTGGTGAGGGAATTGTTATCACGCTTCGGTACACCTTTGGAACTACACTCCGACCAAGGCAGGAACTTCGAGTCTGTCATATTCCAAAAGTCTGTTTGCTCATGGAAATAAGAAAAACACGAACTACGCCGCTGCACCCCCAATCGGATGGCATGGTCGAGCGTATGAACAGGACGATCGGCCGACACCTCTCCAAGGTGGTATCGGAGAACCAGCGCGATTGGGATGAATATCTGCCACTATTCCTTCTGACACATAGATCTTCGGTCTATGAAACTACAGGACAGACCCCAGCTTGCATCCTCTTCGGGAGAGAATTACGCCTGCCATGTGACCTGAGGTTTGGTAGCAAACCCGGCGAAGAGCTTACAGCGGGAGAAGATTATGTCAGTCGTTTGAAGGAGAAGATGGACCAAATCCATGATCTAGTTCGTAGAAATATGGAGGAAGCCAGTGACAGAATGAAGCAGAACTACGATGCTCGAGCACAAGAGGGAGGTTTCCAGGCTAAAGATCAAGTATGGTTCTACAATCCCCAGAGGCGGAGTGGCCTGTCACCTAAACTTCAATGAGCGTGGGAAGGTCCATATGAAGTCTTGAAGCGATTAAACGATGTCATTTATCGCATTCGCAAACTCCCTCGAGGAAAACCGAAAGTAGTCCACTATAATCGACTGGCACCTTACGCAGGTGGCAACGCAAGAGTCGAGGAAGACCTAGAGGTGGAAACGCGTTTGGTGGCCGATCGACATATCCAGGACCTGGGTAAGAACTGTTCCGGGGCGAAACAGCCTTAAGGAGGGGGCAGTGTAGCGGAGGAATTGGAGGAATAATCCAGAGCCTTGGCAACGGTGGTTATTGAGGGGAGACAGGAATCAAAAAGAGAGGATTCGGGAAATGGTGTGTTTGGGAACGACTTTAATGTTACTGTATGTACATGTTTAGAGAAATAAATGTGTTAAAAGTGTTACGGAAATAAGAATAGTTGTTTTTTCACCCACGCACGTAACATTATTACTAACTTCTTTTACATGTTGAAATTTTCGTACTCAGACTAATTTGTTACAATGTATCAAAATATATATGCATTCCATGTGATGTATTTAAATTTTATGTTTCAATCATATAATGGCAATCGATAATACTTTATTTCTAAATGATTTATTTTATTTACTTCATCATGCCTGAAACAACTCGTTTATCCTCATTTTATGTTTAATTGTTTAATTGATATACTGAAAATTTATTTATCATGATAAAGTGACAAATTCCGATACACGTCACACAGAGCAGACCGGACTGATAAAATTTATAATGCATTGCTCTGTCGCTGCATAATGGAAGTATAAGTTGTATTGTTTCTGTGCAATCCATGTATGTATTTAAAAAGGGGAAATCCCGTTAATAAATTATGATTATGATTGTCATTCTAAGGGAAAAGGCTGTTATGAAGAAATGAATAATGAGTAGATGGTGGGGTAGTGTTATTTATCGACTCTTGTAGTTCCTAAATATTTTAGCTTACAGTGAAGTGCACATTTTGGAGGATAATCACAACATACCACACACCCTTGAGGTAGCAAGCATGGTATCATGCAGATGCATGGTGTAAGGCTCGGGATGATTCCAACCCTAAACATTAAATGTGTCCAAGTTGAAGGTCAAACGCCGCACTGCATCCCTGACCTAGCATGATTTCTCGAAATGATCGAGAGACAAATATAATCACTTGAATTGCCTGAGTTCTGAGGGAGACGAATTGCAGTAATGAGGCGAAGGAGATTTTTATAAATGCCCCTGAAAATGAAACCTTGGCTTGACTGTAGGTGCGTTTTGTGAAAGATATTTTAGCCGAGTGGAAATTGTGGTTTATATTCGCCGGTAAAGAATCTCTCTTGAAAACACCTACGATTCATTGACTTAAGGTGGCTCTATACCGGGGCTAAGAAGCTTGTTTCAGACGTTTCCCTCTAACCCAGTAACGGCTTTGCCGTGACAGCTGGAGACTGAGTCATTTTTTATTAATTGAAGTAACTATCATGTATTGTTTGTGTTTTTTAATAAAAATAGCAAAAATTTGATTTTTACGAAAAGTTTTGGTAATATTCCGGGGCACAATGGGAAGACTAGATTCCGAAATGAGGATTTTCAGCCCACTTAAATAAAAGAATAAGTCTTTCATATACGCAAAAAATAAACAACCATTGATGCTTTTTTCGTAGATTTCGCAGTTCATTTTAATTTTGGCAAGTTTCATTTTGGATTTCTGCGATTAAACTATACTTTTTAGCAACAGTTTCATTAGATCCATTTTCTCCCACAATGTTCGAAGGCATATAACGAAATTTTCTGTAGTTGCGGAAAGTCATAAGTTGGCCAGACAAAGAGAGCCATAGGATGCAGACTGAAGGAACACGAACGGGCTATTCGGAAGAAAGATTGGTATCACTCGGCAGTGGCTGAGCACACACTTTTAGGTCACAGTATTGACATCAAAAGGGCGATAGTTTTATGTAAAGAAATTAGCTACTATCCACGGATCATCAGGGAAGCGATTGAAATAGAAAAAAAGACCTAAAACCTAAACAGAGAAGATGGCTATAAACTTCCTTATGTAATTCCTGGAAAAGACGTTTGAAAAACTCAAGTATTAATTAATCATGCTACATAATAACAGCTTAAGTTTGTTTATTTATTTTTCATTGATGATTTAGAAAGCCTGACAAAGCCGGAAGAATAGCATGGCAAAATTGTTGATATAAAAGTATAGTTTAATCGCAGAAATCCAAAAGAAACTTGCCAAAACCATTGATGATGTTTTCGTATTAAGGCTATAACGTTCAAGCCTGCATTGACAGCGGAGTAGACCTTTTCCATCCCTACCCAGGGATAATCGTTCCCCACTCCATTTTTGTCAACGCCGCCTTCACAGTTTCCCCGTTGGGCTTCTACCACCCCAGTAGGCAACCACAAGCAGCGACCGTTAATTGAGGCGGCTTGGAAGTATAGACCCACCTTAAAGCAGCAAATAATATGAATAGGGTATATTTTCGACTACCTTAGACGCCTGACCGTATATCTCTATTTCAGTTTGGTTGGTTATTAGTGGGAGACGACCGCCATTAAGAGAAAATTTGGGTCATTGAGCACAGGGGTTGGATAGTGGAGGAGTAATTGGGAAACGCAGGATAGGTGGAGGGAAACCTGGCGTCGGGAAAAGCCTGCGCTGAACGAAAGGTGCTAAAGGGAACTCGGTTGAAGTCGGCTGGAGCGCTAATCGCGGGGCAATGTGTGCACATTGTAATGATTTTTCAAGTAAGTCGAAAAAAAATTCTAGGACTACATATTATTTAAGTAAATCACTTAATACGTTGTAACTCGCCATACAGGCAGTAAAGGAAACGATACAAGATTTGTATTATAATTTTTTCATTAATTAAAGCATGCAATGAATAGTGTTTGGCGTGGTGTTCCAAACGTATACGAAATTATGTTGAAATTGTTTTTCCAAATATTGGACTCAGCTTGACACCTCAATATCTGTTAGCTTCAGTTATAATAATAAGAAATGTATTATTTCGTATATAAAAGAAAATCTGTACTTAAATGAAATCGAACTACTACGGAAATTCATGTCATTTGCCACAAGTCTACATACTAAAATAGCATTTAATTAATAAATCGGTTATTTTTTACACTATTAACCGTAGATATAACTAATAAAAACACGTAAGCGAATTTCCACACAAATATGTTTACAAACAAAAATCGCCCCAAGCACATTAACGTCCAATCCGACGGAAGGAGTACTGTACTTAAAAACTCTCCACATGGCACCCAAGTAGGAATCGGAATTACAGAGAAAATCTCCGCCTCTGCCTGGATTCGAAACTAGCCCTCTGATGGAACGCCGGTACTCTAGCCAACACCTGTCATGTGTGTCACTGCATCAATTGACGGACCGTCTAGGTGAGCATTCTAGCTAAATGTAGTTCTCACCGCGATCATTACCGTCAAAGGCCTGGTGGACTACGGCTTAACCCAAGGTTTCACAGCTCTTCTTTTAGCGAAGGATGCCACTTGGTACTCACTCCAACCCTACCCTCATTTGTCATTATGTATATAACCTAATGTACAATCAAGGTTTGGGGGCATACTTCCAAGTAGAGAGCTGCTGGTTTTGCTGCCATTCAGACATACGACGTGCAAACTTCTTTGAATAAATTCTTGTTTACCTACTTACGCTTAAGTTCTAACCCTTTAAGTTTAACCCTAAAAGCTATTGTCTAGTAGCGGTGGAATTAAGTGTGGCGTAGCGAAATGGCTGCAGCCGCAACTGTTTCGGTCATAAAACCAATTTTAAATAACTGTTGTAAACAACAGGATTGTTTCGTGATCGTGTCGCAACCACGCCGTTGCGCTCTGTGCTGTGCAGTGGCAACCGATAGTTGGAGCTGACTGTTTCGTCTTCAATTCAGTTACGGTTGCACTGCACGTGTGGCTGCGTTGCGGTTATAAGCTACAATTTGATGCATTTTAATCTATTGCAGGTGGTTGCTGGTTTATTCAGCCCACACATGTTTCAGATAGAATTAGAACTGTAAATTACCTACCTATTTTCATGAATCCAAATGAAATTGTTACTTTATTTAAGTGAAATATTTATTATTACATACAATGCAGAACTACCAGCCATGTCCTAATAGCACCAATCGATTGACTCTGGTTTGGTGTACCTCTAGATGTTGTCCACAACGGTGTTTCGCGGAACTGTTTTGTTTTGAAAATGTTTCGGTTGCGAAATTTAATCATCCAATGAAGTCGTGAAATGAGTTCTATTAAGGTTGGGAAAATATTCATTTATATAAAATATATATGTAAAAATATTTAGAAATATATGAAAATTGTGATAGAATATTGTATTGTCATATGACTTACGTCGTTGTGCAAAATCTCATCACTGTATGAGGTCGGGAAATGTGTTAAATTAAGATTGCAAGATTTGAGAACACGGTTGAACCACTGCGAGTTGAATCAAAGCCTTTAAAAATTATGAACTTAGTACATAAATACAAATAATAAATATGGGCCCGGATTATAATATCTGGTTTACTATTCTCTCGGTATGAAAACATACCTCCCATCAATAACGCTCATGTCAACTAGCCGACAGACGAGACCTACTAGATCCTAATTATGATTTGGCATTAAAGTAAGTGAATGCTACGTTATGTTGCGGTTATCTTTAATAAAACATTATAAACTTGGTCATAGTACAGTATGATTTAGTAGAACATTTTCTAGACCATTACACGAGTAGAATGCGAAGCCTAGAGTCACAGGTCATTAGCATGTTCATTGAATTTGAGGGTCCGTACTTGATTCAAGGTCTGCATTCCGTAGTAGCCGAGCAGGACGAGATTCGAGGGCCTTCTGCGGGAGTTGTGATGCAGAGTTGGCCTCTCGACTACCATTTCGCAGAGGTTCAGGAACGAGCTCATCATTCATGACCCCAGAAGAGTCAAATGGAGCTGACTCGTTGGACTCAGCAGAGTGGAGCTGGATTCACATTGACGGAAAACGACGTCGAATGCGAATGACGTAAAAGCGTTTAGCCAAAAACAGGTTAGGGGAAAGCGAAGGTGCGAAGTTACTGCTGGCGGAACGGGCGGATACAATTTTACGATATCTTTTGCTTTCCGCGAGCTGACTGTGACGTCTTAAACTATAGAACAGGCACATTAACGGGAAAACAATTCAAAACCTCGGAGTAAAATAAATGCAATTTTAATAATGTAGGCACTAATCAAAATAATTTTAAATCATAAAATAATTAACTAAATTAACCATTGCCACTAACTTCAACTAATTTAACTTTAAAACTAACTCTTCGGCCGGTGCTCAGATCGTGCCTGGCTTCCCTCAACCGTTCTGGGGTGTATTACTCATACAAGGCGTCTGGACGGATGACTCGTAGGATTTTCGAGCATTGTAGGTGCTTTGTAGGATAGAGAGTAGGTCATCTAGAGGGATTGACGTTAGAAAAGATACATCCGAATACAGCCTCCGAGATAATCAGTGTAGCGTAGATCGTTGCTACAGATAAAGATTTGGGGAAGCCCAAATAAATGTAATTTACTTGGCGAAAATAATTCCAAAACGCGCATTCAAGAAAACAAGAGAAAATCTCGTTTCTAAGCACCTCTAGAGAATATCAAACCAATAAAACACAGAAACACAAAAGAACGAACTGACTAGAATCAAGCCAAATACGATATCAACGTAGTAATAGTAAATTGTCGTAGCGTTTAGAACAAGTGGGCAGAATTTGAGCACACATTTGAACACGCAGGTATAATAATTGGAACAAAGAGCTGGCTAGCAGAGGATATAAGCGATAGCGGAATTTTTCCACCAGCATATACAATCCATAGACGTGATCGACCGTATAAGACTGGAGGTGGAGTAATAGTAGCAGTTAAATCACACTTGAATAGCACCGCACACACATTAGACGGCAACGAAATAGAGAGCGTGTGGTGTACTTTTAAACAACAACAAAAATATACATATTTTTTCGTTTTACAGACCATCCAAATCCAAAAAAATAAATTGTGTACCAATTAGAAACTCAAATATCAACATTTACCTCGAGAGATAACTAAAGCGTAATGATTATCGGTGGAGATTTCAACCTCCCGTCGATAAATTGGGAAACCAAAAGTGTAGAAGCAAGTTCAAGGAGGCGTGATATGCGAGGCGTTACTCAATGCATTTTAAAACCATTCTCTAACCCAAGTAGCAAACGAACCTACGAGAGGAAAAAGTATTAGACCTTATAGCTGTCAGCCACCCTGCAATGATTAAACACGTCGATATCCTCAAAGGCATACGTGATCATAAAGTAATCTTTACGACCTTTAAAACAACAGCAGAGCCCACAGTAATGCCAATACGTTAAGTCTACTTATTTGAAAAATGTGATTACATTAAAATTGGAGAGACACTAGAAACTTCATCCACGAAATTTGTGGCAACTACAAAACACGAAAGCACCAAATTAACGTGGATACATTTTTGGAAATTCTACGCAAAGGATTTGATGAATATATTCCACACAAACTCAAATGTGAGAGTAAAGAACATCGTTGGTAAAAACGTGCAGTAAGGCGGGAGCTCAGGAGACAAAGGCAATGCACAATTCAAAAACCGAGTCTTTATTGGATAAAAACGGCAAAGTAGTCACCAACAATATCGACAAAGCCAACATATTGAACTCCTAATTCGAAAGTGTATACACTAAGGATGTCACCACATGATTTAGACATTCCTGTTATTAATGATTCGATGGCTAACATCATTATTCCAAGTGATGGAATAACTAAACAGCTACGTTCGATTAAAAGTAACAAGTCCCCAGGTCCAGAGGGTCCTGCACGCGAGCTCAAGGAGCTAGCGCCACAAATCGCACCATTCCTAGAAATCATATTTAGCCAGTCCGAAGGTAAGTTACCCCAGGATAGAAAATAGACAACATCACGCCAATATTTAAAAAAGGAAACAGACATGACGCAAGAAATTACCGGCCTATATCTTAAACATCGCTTTTATGCAAAACTTTGGAACTCATTATTGTTAGCAATATTATGACCTTTTGGGCAATCGAAACTTCTTACACGGCAGTCTTAGCACGGCCTCCGGAAAGTAGATCTTGCGAAACAAAGCTTGCGCTCCACCTCAATGACAACCTAAAATCAGTGGAATTGAAAAAAAAAGTTGGCGCGTCAATCCTTGATTTCAAGAAAGCATTCGACAAGGTTCCTCACAAAAAGTTTATATTTAAATTACTATCATGCGGGTTAAAATGAAAAAATAGTGAATTGGATACGTGAATTTCTAAGTGATCGCAAGAAAAAAGTAGTCCCAGACTGCATTAGCAATGATAGGGTTGGAGTGAAATCTGGCGTCGCATAAGGAATAGTTTCCTTTGCATTCTTTCCCTTTCTTCCATTTTCCTTCTAGGCTTCGCTCCTTCTATCGCACTCGGGCAAGGTCCTGGGATTCACCCGGTGTCCACCTCTGCTCTCTGATCTGATAAGACTTGTGGACTTATCATAGATTATGCGATTTTAGGGCATATGGAGAACATGTGACCACAAGAATGAGGAACAAATAACATTCACCCAAGAACATAGCCGGAAATCGTTCCGAAATATTACCCTGGATTTGTCATCAATGCGGATTAAAAGTTATAGCTCGTGGCGCCAGGAGTGGGGGCCTTAACTTAATCTTAGTAAATGTAATGCAGTACACTTATTACAGAAGTCTACACTGTAGGTGGAGGTCAGTCGAAGTAAAATATCTGGGAATTACCTTAACCTCAAACCTATCGTGGAGAACACACAAATTAAACATACGCAGCATAGCCTTAAAGAAACAAGGATTTAACAAGCGTATAGTAGGAAGGTACTCGGATGAAAAAGTGAAAGAGAGGTGCTACTTCGCTCTTGTTAGGCCACACTACATATACGCCACGAGCATTTGGGACCCTGGACTGAGGATTTGATTCTAAAAGTAAATAAAATGCTTAGGAAAGCTGCGCACTTTGTTAAAAACTGATACAAGAGTGTTTCACAGCTATTAAAGGGATTTGTTTGGGAGACACTGGAGACTCAAGAGGCTAAACACTAGGCTTAGATTGCTTGAGAAATTCAGAACAGGTGTGTTTCATTGTGATACAGAGAATATCATTTGACGCTGCACTACATCTTTAGGTCCGACAAAAAAGATAAAATAAGAGAAATACATTGCCGAACAGGGAGGTACGAAAATTCGTTCTTCCCACGCACAATAAGTGACCATAATAAAAACTGAGATCTACTGAAAACACTGCCGAAATACACCACCTTTTCACCTCCCTATTTCATTCTCCTTCACACCTCTACACGGCTGGTGTCGTAACACCCCCTGCCACACGCTGATGCGGCGGCTCGCAGGGTATTACTTATGTAGAATTATAACTACATCGAGTAAGTGCACTCCGACTTATATCAATAAATTATTCAAAGATTGTTCTAACGTGTGATGCTAAAACATCATACAAGGCATCATCATATCTTTATAATAATTCGATTCAAAACGTCAAATTTATAGTGTCCAAAGTACCTAAGTATTAAAAAAGATCCTATTCTCCCAATCGAAATACAGATTTTTCAAAACAAAATTTATTGGTGCATATAAATTGACTAATTAAATTTGCGGTATTCTTACTAAGCCGTAACATTTAAGTGTCAACAAAATATCTTGGCGATCATGCCACGAATATAGATAAATTTAAATCTCATAAATTTTCCAGTATTAGGTAGGTAATTAAGTGTGATACCATTGATTGTGTGATTGTGGTATGTATAAAATTTCTTTAATAGCATAACTTATTTTATAAAAATAATGATATATTTTATTGAATAACTTCGACATATTTTTTTTTAACGCTATCGCTTCAAAATCAGCTGTTGCTGTGAGTCAGAGCAAATGCTTCTGGATGAGAATGAGCACACCCACCATGTTTACTTTCCGATTTCCGCCGTTCCGTGACCATTTGAACCCCTCCCACATATCCGCTCGTTCGTTTTCCGCGTTTTCCCGTCTTACGCGCTCCTCTTTCCGCGTCGCTTTCCGTCCACGCGAATCCAGCTTGAGCGAGTTCGAAGAAGCTCTTTGGCGCATTAGCAGAGCAGCTGAGATGCGTAAGGAAATGGGGGCGATTTCGGCTTATGGACGATCAACTTGAAGGTCAGACTAGGGTTGTGGGAGGGAGCGGGCAACAAGGGAAGGATGGGGACACGTATTGGGAAAGAGGGACGAGAGAGGAAATCAAACTACATATTTCGCAGTAAGTCGCAGCAAAGTATACTGGAAGCGAAACTTGCGGGCAGCCCTAGCCGCCTGCGCGAAGCGTATCGTCAAGGAGGGGAAGGCGAAGGAGCTGAGGGGAGAAGTCATCACATAATAGTCAAAGCTGAGAACATAACAGACTTCATGGTGGCTAGAGCGGTAATCTTAGGTCATTAGAAATGCCTTTTTTTTAAATAAATTTTCAAGTAATTTTTAAGAAATTCTTCGGCCACACTTGAGTACATAGTTTATGCATTGGAACTCACCATACATGCTACAAGCAATGGAAATATACATGAATGATATTTTACATTTTCGCCTTAATTATAGCATGCTGTGACGAATTTTCGGCGCGGGAGTCAAAATTTAGGCAAAAAGATATGTTTAAATATGCTTTTTCAAATATTGGACAGTGTGACGCCTTGACGTTTGTTACCAAACATTATAATAATATAAGAAGTATTATTTCACGTTTATAAGGAAATAGGTACGAATTTAATCAAATTATAGCGAAATAAATCTCATGGGCCATTAGGTTAAGTGTAAAAATAGCATTGAATTGCCAAAATAATAAGTAAAATACATTTTGTATACTTTCATCTATATGAGTAGATATCACCAATAAGAACACGTATTAAAAGGTTCACGCAAATATGAACGAATATAATATTCGCTCCAACCTCCTTAACTTGAGAGGGCGGGAGAGTGCCATTAGAGCAATTTAATGACTATGATTAGGGTCAAAACTTCATCAAAATAAACCTACTCCTCATAACCCATCCAAGAGGCCCATCTAAACAATTGGATTTAGAGCAATAGAGAGCCAGAACAGACAGCGTTTTGAAGTTGGCAATAAAGGAATGGTTTATGACCTTCGGAAACATGGTAGTTAAACCTGGGAATACACTTGGGGCACGTGCGGAGACTAGAATGGAATACAAATATGTGTTTTTGAACACCTTCGCCTATGTGATTTAGTGTCGACAACGATGGATGTGAATAAGAAACATGCGAATGCAATGGATGAACGCACAACGCAACGAACGACGAAAGCAAGTGATTGTAAGATTCCTTCATACGTTGAATAAATACGAATGCTTGAAGTTTATGATCGAAGAATCTCAAATTGCCGATGTACACCGGAAGAGGAAAGCATCAGAAATGTTGCCTAAAATTCCCGTTAGTGAAGCGGCTACCCCAAGCAATCTCTATTTAAGCGGGCGAAATTGAGCGCTCATTTCCTATGCACAGATTTCGAGTGACCGGCGCACAACCGTCACTTTGGAAAACAGAAGTATCTTGTTTCCCACCCCCTTATGACACGTTTCTATCGAGGAAATGATAGTAATAATGAATGTAAAAATTTAAGTAATTTATCTACATGCAGTGGTAAAAAGGGAAGTAATTGGGATTGAAAAAAAGTTGTATAGAATAAGTTATAACTTATAACAAATTTTTAATTGAACCACAAGTTTTTCCAAATGCGTACGTTAATGCCTTTGTCGATTGCCGTTCTGTAACTCCGTTGATATTAACGCTAGAATTTCGTTTAAAATTTCCATGTGGTATGCAAAAAAAGAAGAATACATTTCTAACTTTAGATTTCTAAAGTGTGCAACAAATAATATTTTAGAAAAAACACTGCAAAAAGCTGTAGTTGACCGCGTGGAGAGGATAGAAAAAGTCGATCCGAGCAGCCGAGGAAGGGCCTGGGCTCGCGCTAAGTTGGGACTCAGGGGGCGACCACGTACCTGGGTCTATTGTTTCCGCGGCGGTCACTTTCCTCCACCCCGCGCCGCAAACACGCGGCATTCGCTCGTTTGCGTCGGAAAATTGACGCCGCATATATGTGGCTTTCGTTCGTTTGCGAAGAAAATCCTTGCTGCATATGCGCGGCATTCGGCGCGAAAGGGTTAATTAGGCTCAATTTAACCTGGCAAAGTCAAAATTTAAAATTGTAGAACAAAAACACTTCTTTTATTTTTTACATATTTGGGCTCACTTTAAATGCAATGGCTATCAGCTTTTAACCGATTTAAAAAAATCAGGTACCGTTATAATCAAAATTAAATTGGTATTGTTTGTTTCTAGCAAAGTTATCGTTAAGCTAACAGTTTTTTTTTAACAATTCACCATTAAAAATTTGGAACGGCCGCCATTTTGCAACGGAAGAGCATAAGTTTTAATTTTTTTTCTAGTAAGATAATTACAAGCATACACAAAACAATCTTCAAACGCACTGAAACCATGATTTTTTTGTAAAAAAAATACATGCAGACGGAGAGACGATAAAAAAAGCGGATTTAAAAAACTTATTCAACATTTTTTTAACCATTTCAGGTGTAGCATTCGAAAATGAATAGCCAGTGCAATATTTTTGTGACGAGCTGTATATACTCTCAGGTAGGGGCGGGGAGGTGGGAAGGGTGAGGAGAGTGGGTGGAGGTATGGTTGGAGAGAGGGTCAGAGAGGTAATGCAAGGAGGAAAGATATAAGGGGGAGAGGACCCCCATAGGGTGAACTCGCACGAACGCAGCAGTTGAACGCGAGAGTGGGGGGGAAGGAGAGCTGTACAAAAACAAGCCAAGAACACTCGAGGTCAAGAGAGAGGGTGGGGGGAATAGGAGAGGTTATTCACGAGCCTTCGGAAAAATAGGGGGTTTGAGCGGGTGGGGCAGTGGTAGGGGTACAGAAAGACTTGAACAATATTTCCATTGCCTTATTTCTTTTTCTTCTTCTATCGAATAATTAAGGGGTCGAATCTCATTTGAGGGTGCGCTAAATCACTTCTGGATATGCCTTTTTTATTCAATTTTCTTTCTGTCTTATTTCTATTATTATTTAGACAATATATTATGTAAGTTCCAGACCGATTTATTCTCTGACGACGTTAATAATATTTTACGAAATCCGACATACTACGGTAGATCAGATACTGAGAATAAAATTAGGGAACTAGAATGCAGAACGGACAAATTTAAAATGTTACTTTTCCCGCGAACGATAAGAGACCATAAAAGTTGCCAATGAAACTTTTAACTAGGTTTGTCGATAAGGTAGTGTATTTTTTAGTAGCAGTTGTTGTCTCTAATACTTGTATCCTTATCTGTTACCTAGTACTTACAGTATCTCGTGTATGTTTTCGCTATAGCTCTTGAATCTCTGCCCGAATATGTAGTTGAAATATACATCAATACTAACGGTCTCCCTAACATTGGTAGCATATCTACAGTGTAGTGCATGCCTGTGAGGCTTCTTCTCGTGACAAGCTTTAGCAATCAAGGCTAATGCATCATTAGTCGTAGATACACTAACTTGAGTGCTTACACACCCCTGAGGTGGCTTGCAGGGTATTCTGTAGATGTATTTATAATTTCCAACTTATAAAACCAATATTTATTTTCTACGTGTGAAATCGAAAGTCACTCTTGTGATTTTTTTCATAAGTGCTTCGCGAATTACGTGGTTTTCTTGTTTTTCACAAATGCTAAGGGTTCTTCTTTTCCAAATCAAGGTATGTGGAACCAGAAGGTTATCAGTTATTATTATTATGTTAACTATGTCCACAAAGTCGCGCCTGAAACCACCAATTAATAGGACATAGGGCGATACATGTTGGTAAGAATTCATTCCCTACCACACACCCTTGAGGTGGCTTGTAAGGTACCTACTATACAGATGTATGTAGCCTAGGTGGTGGAGCGGTGCTACTCTTAGATAATGGTAAAAATATACGGTTCATATTAGTGTTCTTTACTAAGGATATTTGATCGTCCCTGAAAATTATATCCGGTACTCGTTTTGTTTTTTCTGTAATTCTATTATGTTCAAAATTCGACTAACTACTTTTTAAGCCGAACAACTCACTGCGTATGTTTGATCTACGATTAGCTCGGTTACTTTTATCCATCCCTCTGCTAGTAGAGGATTAGATAAAATACTGTAAGTTGGTGAAAGCACACCCCCTCACACACACCCATCGTAGAACCTCGATCAAAAGACGCAATCGCTCCGCCGTCAGGAGTAACATTACTTTATTTATTTACCTCTAAGCATCCGAATTATTAAAGTAAAAAATGTACTACGGATGGTCATGTCTGCCGGGGTAACCTCAAGCTGTGTACGGGGACCCGGATTATCTCTCGGAGCTCGAGAAAGGGTTCGGAAAGGGGTCGCGTACGAGGGAGGACCGCACTAATTACCCCTTCCTTGGGTCTCGTATACCTGTGGTCTTGGGGGGCCCCACGAAACTACCATCAACCGAAATTATTAATAGGTATCTATCGCTGGACTCTATAAATAAACATGGAAGTTAACTTTCAGAAGTTATAGCCATGTGTACTTGCCCTATGAACTATTGGTTTGCGCGTCAAGTTACGTGTTTATGCACCTGAAACCAACTTTGTTTTTCCAAAGTACGTAAAATGGTTAATATATATCGTATAACTGCGATGAAAAAACAATTTTCATCAGCGTGACTAGGGAAATACAAAGAACACAATTTTGCGATTTATAGCTTACTTTTAGAAGTTATAAACTATAGTGTGACTGGTCATTTGGTGCCATTACCCACCCGCGGTGAAGGGTTGGATCGCCTTCGACGCCGAGGCTGAGACTCCAGACTTCGGGTCTGATTGTGAGCGGGGCCAGCTAAATGAGGGGAGACCTCTCCACGGGATTTCAAGAGCAGGTAAAAACTTCCCCAGGCCCCACCAAAAGGACTTGCAATGAAGGCAACAACAAACAAAGGGATGAAGGTTTGTGACCTTCGGAACATTGGTAGTCAAACGCAGGAATAACCTACATTACTCCCCTTATGGTGTGGGGCTATTTCGTAGGAAAATGACCCTTCCAATGTAAAAGGTCGTCTGTGCAACTGCCACCATGTCTAACTACAACTACACATGGGGAGGTGAGCATGGAATGCAAACGTGATTTTTATAACAAGCATTCATCGGCTAAACACGATTGGAGTTCCCATATTTCTCGGAAAATGAAAATTTATACGCGGTAGAAATAGAAAACAATTATTCCAGATTGAATAGCGGAACTGAGTCATGACGATAAAACCGTAAGCATATTAACTATCCACACTACTAATTAATTACAGACCATTGTTTCAGTAATTGTTTACCTTGAAAATCGCAATGAGTTTCTGACGCCATGGTCTAAATTAAATTGCAGGACAGATATTACAAAACAATTTACTTTTTTATGAAGTAGGTATCACGAAAACCAGCAGCACGGTATTCGAATCTCAATTTAAGCCATCCTGGACGATACAAAACAATGCAGTAAGCGCACTACAAAAAATTATTTGCCAGCTGAGGAAGCATTAGATTCAAGAAATTAGGCCAGATCTCAAAGAAAGCACGGTTGAACTACAGAGATAGTTGTTTGGAGCGCATCGTCGAGCCTATAAAACGCGTTACCTACGCTACCGAATTGAGGACATGACACAAATGCAATGCCAAGCCACTAAATGCCCGACCACCAAAACACTACTGTCACTCGTGATTACACTCACCATAAGTATGCTGAAATTTTGGACGATGGACGACTCGTACATCGAAACTTCGGCAGAAATGCAGTGTGACCCGATGGAGAACCCGCATGGACTTCACCATCAAGCTGAAGCGTTGATGGCTCCAATGGAACATTCCGCTGGCCGATATATTGCACTAATTTCAGCTTTTCCGTTTCCAACTAGGATTCCCTGAAAATTAAGATAGAGAATTAAAATTGAGACCTTAAGGGTGAAATAATATTTCATCAGAGTTGGAATAAAATAATTCTAGCCATCTGGAACTTGATAGAGAATCTTCTGTAGTTTATTGCCTTAACTGCGCAAGCACCGCAGTTAAGGTAATTCTACCGATCCTGTAAGGCCACATCCGAAACAATATCTTCCAACATCGGCAAAGATAACAAGGGAAATTAACGTTGATATGTACGAACTAACACATATAAAATATCGCTATCATGAGAAGATACGAGAACACTAATATGTATAACCTCTAAAGCTCTATTCAAATATATTTTTCTTCATATATAATAGAATTACCTTTCGTTTGTTCTCCCATCGTCTTCACCGCGTCGTGCTTCCACACAAAACATCCATGCGACTGAATGATTAGTTAAAAGATCCTACTGATGGCGCGCCGGTCGTTTCCACTCAATGTAAGCGGTAGGAGGGGTAATCTAGCAGAGCGAAGTCAGGCCCACAGACAAATGGGGTAAACAGTCATTTCACTTCGCCACTTGATTGAAACCAACCTCTAGGTCACGGGTTCCCAACCTCCTTTCTAACTTCCCCCCATTCACCATAGCTCAGAATATCATTCTCCTTCCCAATATTAATTTCCTTTACTGATTTTCACCTCCTAGGGCGTGTTTCTCAAAGCTACAAGTTACAAGTCTATTAACTTTACTCGAAGAAAATCCGAAATCTTTTTGGTCATAGGCGAGAGAGCTTCAGGGAATATCTTCAACCGTAGATTCGTTATTTGATAAAGATGGCAAACTTGTCACCGAAAATATTGACAAAGCTAACACGTTAAATTCCCACTTCGAAAGTGTATAAGTACACTAAATACGATACTGCATGTAATTTTGAAATTTCATTCACTGAGGAACCGATGAAAGAAATCACTATTCAACGCGATGGGATTACTAAACAGCTGCAGTCGATAAAAAATAGTAAATCTCCGGGTCCGGAGGGAATACCAGCGCGTGTCCTCAAGGAGTTAGCGCCACAGATCGCACCGTTCTTAGACATAATATTCAAGAAGTCATTGTCTAAAGGAAATATACCATTAGACTGGAAAATTGCAAACTTTACACCGATATTCAAAAAGGGAAACAGACACGACCCAGGGAACTATCGACCAATTTCATTAACGTCGATTATAGGCATGATACTCGAACATATCGTCGTTAGCAATATCATGACGTTCCTGGATAGTCGTAACGTCCTCCATGGCTCTCAGCACGGCTTCCGGAAAGGTAGATCATGTGAAACACAACTCGTGCTCTTTCTTCATGACGTGCTCAAATCTGGTGAATCGAAAAGACAAGTGGATGCATTATTTCTAGACTTGAAGAAAGCTTTCGACACGGTACCTCACAACAAACTTTTATACAAATTACAGTCATGCGGGCTAAACGAAACAGTAGTAAACTGGATACACGACTTTCTGAGTGATCGTAAGCAAAAAGTAGTTCTTGACGGATTTAGCTCTGATGTAGTTAAAGTGAAATCAGGTGTCCCGCAAGGAAGCGTATGTAATCGGCCCCCTTTTGTTCATTACATACATAAATGATCTATGCTCTCGAATTAGCAGTAAAATACGTTTATTTGCCGACGACGCTGTCATCTATCGTGAAATTAGTGATCACTCTGACTTTGAAACTATATCATCGGATTTAAACAACGTTCATGTGTGGAGCCAAGAGTGGGGACTCGAACTTAATCCGTGCAAATGCACGGCGGTACATTTCTTGCGGAGGTCGTCCAACTATTCCCATGTATATGCTGTGGATGGTTTTAACATAAAGGCGACAGATGAAGTGAAGTATCTAGGAGTTACGATAACTTCGGACCTATCGTGGGGAACACATATAAGAAATATTTGTGGCAGAGATCTGAAGAAGCTAGGATTCGTCAACGTATTGTGGGAAGATTTTCGGAAGAAAAAGTAAAAGAGAGGTGCTATTTCGCACTCGTCCGGCCGCACCTTGAATATGCAGCGAGCATATGGGATCCGGTGCAGAAAGACTTAATCCGGGAACTTAATAAAATACAAAGGAAAGCTGCGCGATTCGTCAAAAACTGCTACGGGCGTACAGACAGCGTTACACAGATGTTAAACGAATTAGGCTGGGAGCCGCTAGAGACTCGGAGGCTGCGCGCTACGCTTAGATTGTTTGAACAATTGAGAATAGATATCTTTCAGAGCGACACGGAGAACATCATATTAGAACCCCGCTATATTTCCCGGTCCGACAGAAACGATAAATTAAGAGAGATATTTTGCCGAACGGATAGGTATGGGAATGCGTTTTTCCCCCGAACAATAAGGGACTTCAATAAATGCTAGGCGTAATTTCATTAGAGCGTTTCCTTTTTATATGTAAACGGCTGGTGTCCTAACAACCCCCGCCACACGCCTATTGAGGCGGCTTGCGAGGTAGTATGTAGATGTAGATGTAACTTGTGAAATACTGTTTCTCAAACGTACAAGTTTACCAATTACAAGTTCACAAGTTACAAGTCCATCTCACAAGTGTTTTCATGGTTACGACACATTCTGTTTCTCAAACAGACTTATAAATTAAACGTCCTCGTAACTTGTAAGAAAATATCTACTAGTCCTCCGAGATGAGTAAATCGCAGTAAATCGGAAAGAATAACTGGGAAAACAAATAAAAAGCGACTTGCGATCTCTTTTTCTCAACTGTTACGAAGGCGATAGCGACGAACAAGGTATCAGTAGATAGGATTTTTACTGACTCTTAAATAACATGCTTAGTTTACGTTAAAACACATTGTTTGTTTATAATTTAAAGTAAAAAGAAAAGCCTCTTAGACTAAAACGTAATGAGACAAGAACACCCCCACGGAGACTTTGTGTATAAACAACGAAGAAGAAAGATTTATTTCCAATAGAAGGCATGAATGCTGCTTTTAATCGTGCAATTTATAAATTATCTCATTTGATAAAGAATAAATAATTTCGGGGACGTGGGAATGGTTAAAAATGCGAAAGTTACGCACTAGTTTGCTAGTGTTATTTATTACTATTTATCAATATATACCTACTTTTAATGTCACGTCATTATGTTTATACATTCATTCATCCAAGTATTCTACCAGCTGATTGGTAGGTCCTTGGACAGTTCCGATTCTGCATCCCAACCTCATAATCATTGTCTCGCTTTACCTCCTAATGGCCCGTTGTTAGATCCCTCTTCAATTCTTCATATCTTCTACCTCTTCTTATTTCGTCCAGAATTCCTATCCTCCTCCTTCCTCTTCCACGCTTCCCCAGTGTTCTCCCCTCTATCACTCTCTTCAGCATGCCCTCTCCTCTCAAAACCTCCTCCATCACTATCTTCTGCCTTCTCCGAACCTCTGCCACAAGCTTCCTCTCCTCTCAGACCATATCCAATACCTCCTCGTTCGTCTTTCTCGCCATCCAGCTTACCTTCTCCATCCTTCTCCAAACCCACATCTCAAACGCCTCAAGTCTACGCAAATCCTCCCTTAGCAATGACCAAGTACATTGAGAGGTAAAAATGCAGAGCATAAGTTCCCGTACTAAAATGATAAATCGCTATGAAATATTAAGTCGCGAAAGTTCAATAGGCAACTCCATACGTATTTAAAGTCTTCATTTTTATGTGATGCAGGAGATGCAAATGCTACGCTAATGTGCTGTGGTTTTTCCTAATACGCCGTAGTCCGATGTGTCCGATGTCCTTGGTGCAACTTGGGGCTCAAGTACAAGTGAAATTAAAAATAAATTGTGCATAAGTCCTAGTACGAAATAAAATAAATTGGTGGTAAAATATCTCCTTAGCCCATCAAAATTAAAGAGAAAAAAAACTAACATATATATGTAGGGATCAATCTCGTATCCTTCGGCATCGTAGAGTCTCACGCAACCACTTCACCAGCTGACTTATTGACAAACAGGTGTTCCCTTTGGGTATTAATAATCAACATTCAAAATGGCTGAACTCTTATTCGTTTGTCTGACGATAAAACAATATTCCGCTATTTATTCGTATCTGTGAAAGATAAACACTGCACAAGATGATGTCTTGACATGCAAGAATTGTGAATAACCTTCATTTCGAGTTCATCTTTCCCTTCATGCGATGTAATTCCTCGACGCGATTCCTCATGATGTTCAAGTTTTGCAGACGATTCGTCCTCGCCTGAGATGTTTTAAGGTAAACTGTGAACCAAAAATTCCGTTTATCTTGTATTCACGCATTTATAGACACCGAGCAACAAAGCACTGACTCTTGGTTATAGAAGATGGCTGGAGAAACTCGTGAATTATAGCCTTTGAAATTGTTGAAATATATTGAAAGCCTTAAATAATAGCTTAATATGGACTAGATGCCCGCCATTTTCACTTGTAAAATATTTGAGAATTCACAAGTCCTCCGTTTTCGTTTGAGAAACATTTGTAGGTCACACTCGTAAGATCCGGCTTGTAGCTTTGAGAAACAGGCCCCTGGTAGTCAACACCCGGAATCCCGATTAGGTGACAATTTTGCCTCGGAAATATTTGGAAGAATTCCATCACGTCATATTTGCGAATACCAAGGAGGCGAAAGCAATCATCATGCAGGGAGACTAATGTGGTTGTTTCGTAAATACGTCCACCTCTGCCGGGATTCAAACCCAAGCCCTCGTGGTGGGACGTCCACAATGATTTAATTCCGTAAATACGCATGATTAAGAGCCGGTTTAAATCTGCCTTTCAATAAACCTTATTGAGTACGGAAGATCAAATCAAAACAAACGACAATATTATAGATTTTAAATAATCTATAGACCATCACATTTTGCTTAATAGTGGCCCCTATTCTTCCCTGAACCCTTCTGGATTCCCACCTGGAGAAAAATTCCCCATTGATTGAGAACCCCTGCTCAATGGGGACGATGAGCAAGGGGTTGAAGGCTCACAGGCTAAACGAGCGCTCACAGGGATCTTTGAAAACCGCCGAGAGATGTTTTTTGCAGAGATTTCGTCACCAACATGGGGGAGGTCAGGTTAGATATCTAATGAAGGGACTGCGGCCCTCAATAGTACGAACAGTACTCCCGATGAAACCTCGCACTTGTGACGAGCTACTGGACTACTTCAAACTCCAAGAGGCGACTACGTGTTCTTGTCGCAGAGACCACAAAAGAAAAGACTACACCGAAGGCAGCTCCCCGTGAGAACAATGCGGCTTTGTTTGTTTATTAAGATATTTATTTAAATACCGAAAAGATAAACTAAGGCCTTAACAATGTGTTCAACAAACAGGATAAATTAAACGTAAAAATAGCAGTTAAACATGAATGACAATATTCAGCAATATACAATAAAGCAAGGATATGTCTGTTTACTATCCTGGAAGCCGCCACAGAGGCGTGGGGCAGGGGTGTGAGGACACCAGCCATTTAAGGGAATGGGAAAGGAGGTGGGAAAGGATGCTATGCTAATGATGTGTTACACATTAGTGTCACGCTGTTTTTATTAAAACCACTATTGGCATGTGGAAACGAGGAATTTTTGTACCTTTTAGTTCGGCAGTGTCTCTCCCTTATTTCATCGCTTCTATCAGTCCTAGAAAAAAAGCGCGGGGTCAAAATAATATCGTGCGTGTCGTACTGAAACTCGCCTGATCATAATTTTTCAAGGAATCTATTAAGCCTAGCATGTAGCATCCAAGTCTCTAGCGCCTCCAATCCTAGTCCTTACATCAGCTGCGTTACACTTTCACTTCGATCGCAGTAGTTTCGAACGAAGCGTCAGTCTTTCCTTTGTACTTTATATGGTTCGCTTATTAAATATTTCTTTTCAGGATCCAAAATTCTACATCTAAATCAACGAAGTACCGCGCAAGCCACCACAAGGTAGTGTGGCACGGGGTGATTCCAAACGCGTGCAGCACTCGTCCCAGTTCAAATCAGGACCTCGCACGTTCCCCCGGCCGCTAGGCGCAGACCAAAAAGCGGTCAGGAGAACAGTGCGCAATCAAACCAGAAACTAGGAGAGTACTACGTAAATGAACATGCAAACATGAGTACTGGTAAAGAGACAACTTGTGGTTAATATTACTAATTCTTTAACTCATGAATGCTACGAGATACTACTTCAGGCAGAAAACAAAATAATGGTGGACATTTCAAGCGGGGTAAAGTATTAGTAATGATGTAATATGTATTGATGTTATGAACCTCAGGCCGATTGCCTTGGGGGACACCTAGCTTCAAATTGTTTTTCATTGTATGTGTATAAGAATAGGTATGTATTTTTTTTACGGAGCAATAAATTTCAGTTTCAGTTTCCATTATTACACACAAGTGAAAAGTCTACTCTACCTAGTGAGGGTGGGAGTTTCATATGATTGATCTATCACAACTATTATGATCCCTTATTTTACGCGGAAAAATGACAATTTAAATCTATCGGTTCTGCAGTCTATTTCCTTTATCTCATTCCTGTGATCGCTTCTACCGAAATACGTCGGCTCTAGCAAAATATGTTGAACTTCCGCCAAAAAATATTCTGCTTCAAACTTTCGCAAAAGATTTAACCTACATTTATCCCTTCGATCAGCTAGAGATTCCCTCCCTAATTGCTTCACCAATTCGGTAACTCTCGCGGCTCATTTGAGATGTGGATTATTCAGAGTAAAGTAGCATCTCTCTTATAATTCATCATTGGAGAACCTTCCTACATCTTGTTTGAATAGATTGCAGCCCGTGCGCAGAGTCATTTTCCGACCTTGACGAGACTTATTTCCACGAACGTTTCCTGCACGGGGTTTTGGGTGTAGGTGAACATTCTCCCTCGGAACTTTACTCAGATTGCTTGCAGTCACTGTCAACCTCAATACTTTTTTAGTTTCCTTCTCCTTGGCTATTTCGCTGTTACGTTTTTGTCGTTTACTTTTCATAGCTGCGATAGGATTTTATTTAATAGCTTAGTATTGTGTTAGTTCTTTTAGATTGATTTCTTTTCATTTTAGGTTAATGTTTCGTTCTTTTTTTCACTGTAGTTTGTGCTTAATTTATAGCTGTGGCTAAAATTATTTCAGTAGGTTCTTCACTTAGTTAAATTAGTAATTTTAATTCTCAAATAAGTTTGCATTAGTTTTGATTGATGTCTTCTAATACTGAGAGAAGTGAATACGTCTTTTCGAGAATACGAAAAAAATACTACAAATAACACCAAGCGGTTTATAATCTTTCTGAATAAAAAATTCAGATTTCAATTTCAATTATACGACAGAAGGACTTGCGTGATACAATTTATCTCTAGGGAAGAAAAACATTTACTGCATTCAGCACACAAAAACTAAATGCAAATTATTAAGAAGTGAAACACCACGAAGAAAAATCTATTCGAATTAAAAGGGCATTTCATTGGTAATTATAAGATTTTTACTCTTCGAAAATATGCCTTGTGGAAAAAAATGTAGTTGTCCTTTGTTGATTTCAAAACAACTCAACTTTTAGTTAAATATCAAGCTATTGTTATGCTTCCCTAATGTTAATTTAGAAAAAAAGATGATGGTATCAGCAGTACCTTAGTGGAATTCCTGCATAATGAAATGATGAATTACTTTGTTTTCCACATAACTATTAATTCTGTATCTAGACCCGGCTTTTATCGCTTCATGACGTCATTAGGTACAGACATTGTAAAACACATAGCTTAACTAGTCAATATGAGAGGGAGAGGTAGTCTTCAGGCGATTGTCCGGGTAAGGCGACGGGTAAGGGAGGGTATGGGGATAGGGTAGGGGGAGGAATATAAAAAAAGGATATATCTTTCAGAACGCATGAAAATCACTGCAGGCTACTATTAAAAAACAGAGGTGTATAACCTTTCAAAATAAAAGGAGCAGAACTTATTTACTATTTGAAGAATATTACTCCCTGAAAATATCCTAATAATACTTCATTCAAAACACCAGACAAAATATTGCAGAATACTAAGAAATCAAGCACCGCGGAGAATGAATTTTTAAAACAAAAAGAGCTGAATTTATTCGCAAATATGACATGATTGCCATATAACATATGGTATACTAGTCCTCCAAAATATGCTTTATCGAAAAAAGGAATGAGATGATTTGTTTTTTTATTTAGATATTTCGCTAATGTTAAAATAATAAATTTGTCGTCTTTTTCTAATTATGACTGAGAAAAAATGTTTACTTCTTCCATAACGCCAGAAAGAATATTATCAACTACTCAGAAATAAAGCACCGCGAAGAATATTCCTTCTGTATTGAATGGGCAGATTTTATTTCCAATTATAAGACTATATAAGACTCCTCGAGAATATGCCTTGCAGAAAAAAATAAAGTTGTTCTTTGTTTATGCTTTCAAGGCAGTGCTATAATTTGTGTTTACGTCAGACTATTGTCGTCTTTTCCTAATGCTAAATTAGAAAAATGGATTCATATTTCATAATGCAAAAAAATATTGCAACCTGCTAATAAATTGGGCATCTCAAAGTATAATATGTCTAAATAAAAAAGAGCAAAGTATTATCTACTTCTCGAAAATATGCCCTTTGGAAAAACAGACAACAGTCGTTCGTAGTTTTAGAAACATTTCATTTTTTTCAGTTAAATCAGGAATATGTCGTGTTTTCTAAGTGAGAAAAAGTATTACCCATGTAAAAAATTAGCCTGGAAAATGGTTATTCCAAGTAAAAAGATGATTTTTTAAATTAGTGAGGAGAAACATTTTAGACACTCTGTTGGTGTGTGGACAGGTTTTTAATGTCTTTTCCTGAAGTTTTGTTTCTTCTCTTATATGTTTTTTGCAATTAATTATGTCCCAATTTAGGCATGGCTAGAACGATAGAGGTAAAAAGAATGTTTCGAATGCAGACAAGGTTATCTGATGCCCCTCCCAGCGTGAATAACACTCGAGGCAGGCAAGCGGCCAATAATCCATCACCGGCTTGGATGATGAGCCCACCACCATACTGTGCTTGAATTTCCCTCGTCGTGGATGAGACCCAGGAATAATATGTTATCAAAAAGGAAGCCTTTTTTCCCCGAGAGCGATGATGGCTGCACTCAGTTTGCTTGGAAATTTTATTCCCCCATAGTAAGTACGCCGAGGTGTTGCGCTTCTGTTCTTGCACCTTTAATCCAAATCTGTCCAATGTGACATAAATGTCACACAATGTATTCCTCCACACTAGTAATATTTTTTTTTCTTAACGTGCTTCGACGACTAAGGTCATTTCTCACTTACTGTGTGCCACGCGCAAACAAGGACAACGGCACTCGGAGTCCTCCACACTAGTTGCTCTCTCTTCAAAATGGGGCAATATACTCCTACTTCTAACTGATAGAGCAAATAGGGAAGCCCTCCATTTTTACTTAGTTTCGTAGATTCCCAGTAAGAAGTCACGTATACTTATGAAGGATCTGGAAGTTCAGTGTCTTGTGTTGAGTGAAATCATAGAATCTTGCATTCACGTTTTTCTTCCGGTACTACATCAAAACATATAACAGTTTTGGGGCCCTTGGTGAACCCTCTAGTGATATGGTTACTTTTATGTTAGTATGTACCTACTTTCCTTAGCCCATTTTCTTCCAAGTACATACATTGTTGCAGGGAAAACGATTATGCCAGTTTATGCCTTTCGATTATAATGAATAACTGTGTCTTCTCTGTTAAAGAAAATCTCTTTATTATTTCATTAATATTCATTGTGTATTTGTGACCAGATATACTAATGCAAGTAACTACAGCTGAAATCTATAGGCTATTAGTGAACAAGTGTAGAGAGTTCACTATAACCAATCTTCCCTCCTATTATGATTCATGCACATGTATATTGAGCTGTCCAATCAACTATTGGTCCTCTCTCAAGTTTTGTGAAGAGGAGGTTTTAGGAGAGGAGGCATATGGGTGTTGAAAGCCTCCCTGTCATTATCCTGTTGAATTGAGTCACAGAGAGAGGCCCAAGAGGTAAGGGTTCACATCGGGCCAGAGGGTAAATAATATAGTGGTGTACATCACAGAATTAGGGAATTTTAGTTTAGTTAGAACAGAGTTAAAATCTGCACTTACATGATGCCTCTGGCATATTTGAATGAAAATAAGAAATTGGTACAATGTATCCTAAGAGGAATTTTTACTATGGTGTTTTGATGATTACAAAATTGGACATTTTCGAAATGTTGACCGGCTTACTCAGTTTATGGTTCCAACCCGGTAAAAAAGAAAGGGGGAAAAATTTAGACTCGAACGGAGAACGCATAGGGGCCGCGAAACGGCTTCAAATTGTTGAAAATAGCGATTTTCTTGGTAAAAATTACATATTTGCCTAAGTTCAGGGGTATGGCTATCGCATGGATGGGTGTTTCACACGGGAGCTGGTTCCACAGTGCTCCAGCAGTAGTATGACACCAATTATCTTTTCGTCCGATGCGGGGGTGCGGCAGTTGGAGGGGTAATAGCGACTTTTCGGTCTTCTTTGGCGTGGGTAGGGACGCTGTACATTGGGAGCATGGGAACAGCAATAAAAATCCTCACATTGAAAAACATTTTATTTTTGTTAACGATGATCACACAAACCAAATGTCACTTGGAATTTTCCACAGCATTTTTATCTTTTCCTGGTCCGCATCCCTAACCACGCCAAAGAGAACCGAAAAGTCGCTATTACCCCTCGCCCTCCCGCATCGGAAGAAGATGTAATAGGTGTCATACCACTGCTGGAATACTGTGGAACCATTTCCCGTGTGAACCACCCACCCACGCAACCAACATGTCCCTGTGAGTTAGGCAAATATGTTGTTTTTTTTAATCCGGAAAATCGATATTTTCAATAATTTGCAGCCGTTGGGCGACCCATATACGTTGTCCGATCGAGTCCAAATTTTTCCCCATTTATTTTTAACTGGATTGGAACCAAAAACCGTATAAGCCGGTCAACGTATCGAAAATGTCCAATTTTGTAATCACCCAAAATTGCTACACCCAGGGATGACATGATTCACCTTTGTAAATTATTATTCAAGATTTTAATGCCTTTTTAGAACAAACCATAACTGGTGAATCAAATAATGGAGATGAGCTGTCGAATTACTGACGAATCATGATAGTCTAAAAAATTAATCCTTTTACCTCCAGAGGATTCAATGATTCATAATGCATACTTCCTCTAAAATAATGATTTGGAAATTAAAAGATATTTCTTGCAGAATTATTTGTCGTTTTTACAACACAAATATGGCTTGTCGAAAAGGAAGGACAGCTGTACGAAACACATTTTTAGTGAAAAATATAAGGCTAATGTTGAAAAACATTCTGCCGGTGGGAGTGGAATAAAATGGCAAGCATCCATTATTCCATCTATCCATCCGAGCGGTATTCTTTTAGAAAACTACTAATTCCTGGTAAGGTATGATAACTTGTAAAGCAGGAGCTGTGAAGTCGATACTAGTGCAGATGGTATCAAAGCCACCAATAAAACTTTGTTCTCTTATAGTAGTAGCCCCAAGTAGAGTAAGATTTGAAAGCAGTTTTTTACCGTCAAGTAGTTCACACAACGGAGGTGAGCCCTGACTTAATCACGAAATTGAAATAAGTTCATGGCCTTTAGTCAATTGAGACGGAAAATTTGATGTTGGGGTTTGAGGAATTACATCGAATATTACGGCAACAAAATTTCCAGGGTTCATTGGATGTAATGAAACCAATTCAGGTACTATAATTGTTTGAACCATCATTTGCATTAAGTTGCCTTGAAGCAATTTCAACCCCCTGTGCAAATGTGGACTCAGAGAGATTTCTTTCCTCCTACAGCACTGTGCTGACAAATCTCCGTACACGACTCGTTACTATACAATATAGTCCCACACAGCACGGGATATTCCAGGAATATTCTATTTTCATCCCCAATATTCCTATTTGGTCCCAGGGACATTACGAACCTATCCCAGATAGCACAGATTCCGTCGTATCTAATTCGTATGCAGATACCATCCAGTGACGAACTGGATACTAGTACCCGTTGTATCCTTTCGTATCTAGATACGATCCAATACCAAACCGTGTACGAACGCGATAATTATTAGTCAAATGTCAGCTACGAACCGTGTACGAAAGGATACGACTGCTAGGCGCGCACGAATACCAAATAGCCGATGTCATCCACATTTTTTCACTAGCTTTTAAATATTAATATTTTTCCAATGAATTTCAGATGCACAAATGCCTAATTACTCGTTAAATTGCCGAAATAGCACACAATCCTATAATCTGCTGGACACTTCCATAGTCAGGTAAAATATTCCTAATTACCCCACAAACATCAGAAGAAGGCAATAATAATAAGTGTAGGATAGGAAAGAAAGAATAAATAAGATATACGTATATATTTATATACCTTCATTTTTATTTAAAGCAAAAAATACATAATAGTCTTTGATGCACATGTCAGAATGTGTCCAAGCTAAAATCAACATTTCTTATTTCGTACGTATCTCCTTCCTTATTAAGTTTAAAATAACTATGAATGCAGTCATTTCAAGTAGGTAAGCACATCCACCTGTAATTGAAATATATATAGCCCATTAAAAACTTATATCACTGCTTGGGAATGGGTTTCTACACCATCGCATGTGCACATTTTTCTGAAATACACGAAAGTACACTTCCAACATTCACGGTCTTCCTTCCGCATCAAAGAACGTTTTGTATGCATATTAAAAATGCTAATAACACTGATTCGAAATTACACAGACAATGTATCTTTAATGCGTACCTATGCGTTAAGAAAAGCCAGTAAGGATCATTACCGATTAATTAATTAATCGTGTCAATTAATCCTTAATTCGAATTGTGTCAGCAAAAATCTAGTCTAGCAATTGTATTATGAATTCTGAGAGGATTGCGTTAAATTAACTTCTTCCAACGAGTATAAGAAGAACATAAAAGATCTTTAAATGAGAGAACTACACATCGTCGGGGGGAGAATAACTTTGAAACACGACGCCTAAATGAAAATAATATTAAAGTTAACTCTGACAACAGTAATTGGAATTACAATAACATTGGCCAAATTAAGAGCGATTTGAAACACATCACTGGATCATTTATCATTATCACAATTTTCTCATGCTACAAAGATATGAAATTATTAGTTTCTCTCATTATCAGCTTAATGTGTTCCAGCACATCCACGAATTGAAAGACAACACATTAATGTCTCCAACATTAAAATGCTTGCATCAAGCCTCCAAAATAGATATTGAAATTGATATTCAACATAATTAAATCCACTCACCTTTCTTTCACAATGAGATTCCTTTCTTTGCCAGGATTCTCTTTTTTAGAACTCCACAATCTTGAAAACCGCCGACAAGTGGGCATTGCTCCTTTTAAAAAACCCTATATATCACAGTCTTATAGCCAAATAATGACTTCGATATAATGAAATCCGTATCTATCACTGAAAACACTTAGTTGGTAATTAATTAATTTGCTATCTAAATGAGTGGAAATCCTCCAGGAAAACTTTGCGTATGATTATGATGGATGATGACATGTCTTGGATGATGAGTTTCAACACAAAGAACTGCACATAAAATAACGATGCACGGAAAATAATGCCACCAGAGTAAAAAGAAACCTATTTTTCACTACAATTACCAGAAATACGAATGTAGGGTACTTCACGCAACTTTTAAAATTATTTGTAAGTAAATACTTCTGATTTCCGACTAGTGTATTGAGAAACACAATCACAAACTCATATGTAAACAAACTCTCATATGTAAACAAACGGCGAACGAGTCGGTGACCGCTCCAAAGTGAGCCTCCGCGCCTGCAAATAGTTCCATCGCACCGTGTACAAGACCTGTCAGGACAAGATACTAGTATCCTGTACCAATTATGTACGAGCGGATACTAATATCTCTTAAAGTTATTTATCCTTCTTGCAAAGAAGTATGCGCATTAATTACGTTGTTTTAATTCTGCATGTTATGTGCAAGGGTAAACTTAAAATGTATGCTCATTCTCTCGAGAACTAGTGCTTGCATTTTCATAAAATTCTCTTGCGAACATTTCAAATGGAAATTCTCGTATCCTGTTTGTCCACCGTCGTATACAGATACAAAATTTTATGTGCTGTCTGGGTATATAGCATATTCCAAGAATATTCGAAAATGGTTCGCATGGGAATATCCCATTGAGAATATTCTAGGTATATTTTATTATAGTTCGGACGAGAATATCCCCGTTGGGAATATTTGAGAATATTCTAGGAATATTCTATTATAGTTCGCACGGGAATATCCCCATTGCGAATAATTGAGAATATTCTAGGGATATTCTAAAAAAGTTCACATGCGAATATCCCCGTAACGAATATTTGGGAATATTCTATGAATATTCTTTAATGGTTCGCACAGGAATATCCCCGTTGCAAAATTTTGAGAATATTCTTAAAAAGTTCGCATGGGAATATCCCCGTAGCGAAGGTATGAGAATATACTACGAATATTCTATTATGGTTCGCACGGAAATATTCCCATTTGGAATATTTGAGTTTATAATAGGAATATTCTGTAATCGTTCGTGTTAGAATATCACCTACGGGAATATATTAGGTAGGTATTATTCCCAGGGGCGGATTAAGGGGGAGGGGGGGCGGGAGGGGGGGGGGGGGGGCGGCCGCCCCCCCGTAATTTCCGGGAAAATATAAAAGATGGTAATCATTAAGTTGGTTCTCCAATGCAAGTTTTTATTCACCAGCTCAACACACAATGTTTAAAGATAATTGGAAAATATCTAAAAGCCACTTGTCTAAACAGACATAGTATCCTCGATGTTCGCAATTGTACTTTAGTAGGCCTTTTGATGAACAGTGTTGTGAAAGCTTTGGTGCCGTAACGGAATAGTTATATGATATTATGCTATATATGCAGACCTATATACATCTATTTACTATGCATGCAGAGAATCGTGCCGTGAGTTTGGGCAGTTGAGCCGTATTGTGTCTGCGAGAGGGGAATACAGTCTCCACGCCCAACAGCACTGCCTACTATGCGACACCCTCCGCTCTCGTGCTCGTTGCGACATGTCAGTTGCCCGGCTCTAGCGAGTGTACTGTTTCAGTTGTAGTGAGTGACAAGTTCAAGAGTTCTTCAAATGTTTAGGACCCTGCGTCCTTTTTCCTTTATTCTGTGATATACCTGACGTTCAGATCAACCTTTCAGCCAGAGATGGTAAGTTCGTCGGTTTATTACAACGACATAACTTATTTGCGCTTTCTAGCGCTCGCCATTAGGGTCGGACGGCCAGCTTCAAGCTCGGGCCCACATTAGCCTCTCTTGCTATTTACCTATCTGCTTTTTGATCAAGGAATTGAACACCCACCTATTTACTGGACTTTCACTTTCATTGTGTTATCATAGAAATGCTGTAAGAGGTCCACCCACCATAGTTTTGTCACCTCTCTTTTTGATAGCAGTAAAATTGAGGACTCTCTAAGAAAAACAAAATAATTTTTTTCAAGTATTACGCTATAGGGTGAGAAAAAGATATGCTTATAATGTTTTTTGCAACTCGTTGCAGAAGGAATAGCTAAGGTTTACTTTTGTTCACAGGCGTCTTCTTCTAGTAGGCCTGGTACTAAGCGGAAAACTAATAGTGCCTCTGCGGACCTTCGAAGCTTTTTCTTTCGCATCCAAAAACAAAAGACGCCAGAAGCAGCAGGAGGAAATACACAATTTGTTAACACCATGCCGTCATGCTGCACAACTGACAATGAGATTCAAGCTGAGTCCATGGTCCTTTTACAATCCCCTCCACGTAGCCACGAAACATCGACTGAAGCTTCAATTTCTTCACTTCCTTTGGCTGAAAATTTCAACTGTGACGTATGTTTCTTCATTGTACCATGGAAAGCCCTTGGACATCCACAAGCGACTACAAGTATCCCTTTTCAACTCATAGGAAGGGAACCACAGAAGAGCGCCGTTGCGTGAGGATAGAACATATTGAAAAGTACCCTTGGCTTGTGGTTTCTCCCTCAATGAATGGACGTTTTTGTAGGTATTGCCCTTTTTTCCCAATCAACGGCAGCTTGCGGTACAATTTTTCAATTAAAATCCCTCGTTACAGAGCCGTTAAAGTTTTCAAAGCTGCTAGGGAAACTAGATGATCTGGAAAACCACCAACACAGTCTATCACAAAGGTGCAGTGCCCAGTTGGCCCTGAATTTTCTGGAAAAATACAAAAAACCTGAAAATCAAAACACAAGCCAATTGGACGGCTACAGAAGGGAGAAAATCAAGGAAAATAGAGAAAATCTGAAGCTGATACTTAAAAATGTGATTTTTCTTGGCCGTCAGAACATACCATTCAGAGGTCATCGGGACGACGCGACGGTGCATTATCATTGGAAGAGCCCTTGACGAATGACGGTAACTTCCGAGCATTACTGCGTTTTAATTGCTAGGTATTATAAAAAATTATGAAAATATTAAAGGAAAATAGTATTTTCTGAATATGTACTTATATTTTTATTTCATTCCAACCAATTTTCATTTTGTACGGCATTAAAGAAGATTTCTTTCAAGGAGTTCGAAATCCTTGTGTAGGCTGCCGGGGGTTGATGGATGGGAAGATGCAGGTCTTCCGCGTTTTGCATCGCGTTGGTCTATGTTTTCTTGGACGACAGTTTCGTAGGCGTTGTAGTCGGCTTCTTCTGGTCGGTGAAGTGAAGGTGCAGCCATTCGTCATCTTATATACCTCAAGCGTTAAACCTGACTCCAACGGGTGAGATATATAAGACGACAAATGGCTGCACCTTCACTTCACCGAATGAAGAAGCCAACTGAAACGCCGCCGAAACTGTCGTCCGAGGAAACATGGACCAACGCGGTGTAAAACCCGGAAGACACTTCACTTCTTCACAAGAATGGCATTCTTTACATCCTTTTATTACGTTTTTCAAATGTGATTTGATAGATTTACTCAATAATTTATCACATTTCTTATACTTAATAAAGCCACACCAAAACTACGTTCCAAGCGCTTAATTTCTTTTAATTTTCCGAGGTAAGTCCACCCGGACCTCCATTTATGTGAGATGAATTTTATACCGCCCAGGCGCCGAGGGAAGTAGTGAACCGCCCCCCCCCCCAAAACAACGACCTTAATCCGCCCCTGATTATTCCATATAATGGTTCGCATTTGCATGTTCCCATTGCATATCCGAACGCGAATCGCATGCGCATATAAAACCCGAAATTATTTTTAGAATATGTACTCAATACTATTGCATAAAAGATTTCCCGATTGAGAGCATTTTATTTTGACATATATACTATTTCGTCGCGGAACTTAATAATCGGCACGCCCATATACCATGCACAAAAATAGCTTCAACCGTTTAAATAAGGCACATAAAGCCTCCGCAAGTAAGTTATATCTTCATTGAAATGGAGAGAAACGTGTGGTAATTGGAAAGTACCTCGTTTATTCTCTTTAATATCGACTCTATCTATATTCATCCTAAATGGCTACATAGGTTTCAATTAATTAATGCCTGATAACTGCAGTTGTTACACATTTTATCATGTTAACATCCATGGATGGTATTTCTTCAAACTATATCACGGCATTATTATTTAAAAATTAGTTCTCGCAGACACATTTATGCACGGGTTCAGTTGCGATCTAGACAAGATATATGTAGGCATAATGTAATAGTAACTATATGGTCAGTTACGTAGGTGATAGGTACTGGCCATGGACCAGTAGAATGAATTCTAGGCCTGTACGGGACTTGTTCCAGTATGACTTTTGGACTCCTGCGGGATATTCTGAGTATCTTCCTCAGGAATATTCTCAGCACATCCTACATCCCGGACGTTTCGCATATTCTAGGAATATTCTCGATATATTCTGACAATATTGAAGGTATGCTGGGAATATTCCAAAATTCCCATTAAAATAATCCAGGATCTGAGAATATGCCAGGAATATTCCAGTGAGAAATTCCAGAAATATTCTGAGTATATTCCTCAGGAATATTCTCAGCATATCCTACAGCCCGGACATTAGGGATATTCTAAGAATATTCCCGGTTTATTCTGAGAACATTGAGAATATGCCAGGAATATTTCAATATTCTCATGAGAATATTCTAGGAATATGCTAAGCATATTCTTGTGCTGTGTGGGGAGTATGTGCGCTATTCTTGAAGAGTATTGTTAGGCCAGAGCAGGCTGGTACACCACGTGACATCACACATGATAATCAATTGTTGTGCTAATACACTATAGCCCAAAGGCTACGTTCTTTCTGGTAGTTTTCAACCGAAGCTTATTTATAGTATTTAATACAACTAAAGGATAAATGATAGCAAACATTAAAAAAAAAAGTTCATTAGACATAGTCATATTGAGCAAAAATTATGGTTTCCAAGGTAAAATTAACCTCTTGCTGGTGTGGTATGTCCACGAGATTTCCCATTTAAAAAAATATATAAACGATCAGTGAAGGCACATCTTCTCCATCAGTAATTCTTTTCTATTGACCACCAAAATTGTTAAAAAGTCCAAATTTACAGCAACAATGCGAGATATATGAGGTTTATCTAAAAAATGATAAATATGCTTCTTTAGCACCTAGGCTTTGATGGCATTGTCGGCACCCTTGCTGTGCCTGACATCACAAGCCTGGGGGTTGATCTGAACACAACTTTCCCTGCTGACAACATCTCTATTTTGTTTGTACATGTTTGAAAGTGAAAACATTCCACCAGACCAAGGTTCCTCAAGTGTGTTAAAGGACCTTGCCATTAGACATTATTCTTGGGTTACCATAAGGGTAAGGTTAGAGTTCAGGGTGTCACTACATTGCAATTTTATTGTAATGATATTAAGATGTTTTCAGATATTTATGATTTTCAAATTTAAAAAAAACAAAATAAAATGCATTTATGAAACTTGTTATTCTACTATTATATATTATATTTAAGTGACACAAAATTCTGAAAAATATGAAAAACAGAAACTTCCCAACTTTATACATAAGTTTGACTTACATGAAATCGGCTTTGGATAAGTCAGGCTTACAGTACGCAAGTCAACAGGCTGTTTAGAGACACCGCTCCACTTATGCTCAAAGGCACTAGCGCATGATGTAACAACATTTTCAGTAGGTGTTCTACACGACATTGATAATTGACGTTTGGGTTGTAACACTAATTCACATCTGATGAAATTTGTGTCTGTTAACGATCCTCCATTTTGCCATAATTAGTGACTATCTACCTTTATCCAACATTGAAAATAATTGCATATTCCCTGAGGATGTCATAGTCGACTGCGTGAGTGCGTTCGGCCATCTACACAGGCTAATCTGCAGGTGTTGTCCTACTGACGTGAAATTTGAGTTACGTAATATGCCGTGGGGCGCTTCATTTACTAAGTCACATAGTCAGTATTAACTTGAACCTGTGCTGTAAGTATCCACAGACCTTAGGCCAATAATATTTCTCTGAACATATTTTAAACACATTTTTTAATACATATAGCAATATTGCATGACAGTATAGGCAAGACATTCTTTTTGAAACATACTGAATCATTAGGATTGCCCTGATGGATTCAATGCTAAATCTATTCCAGTCACCAGAGTGGAAAATAGCACATTACTGCCAGGGTTAGAAGACGAACAATAACTGTGGTTTTCGGGCAATGGTTTTGCCATTTGTCCTATATATCAATAATTTAATGAGTTCAGCAATGTAAAACTGGAAATTAGTGGATCTATGATAAAAACGGTTACAATTAAATGCAAAGAATTTTGGCTTGCTTACTTTACATTTCAGGACATTTGCTGATTTCCAATTTTAGATGTCAAAATTTAGGATAATCAGGCTTTTTGAGGATGGTACTCCTACATCAGTTTTATGAAATAAATAATTATCCCAAGTAAGAATGAACTGTGGGAAGGAGTTCAATTATCTAAACAAAGTAATGAGAGTGTCAATAAAATATCAGATTTATATTTTGGGAGGAGGGCATCTCTTGTTTTCCTTGTAACATGTGAGGCTTGCCACATTTTCCCTTGACACATCCGGAGTTATTTGTGCTCCATCTTGATCAACACAATGACACACGCCATTGACGCATTGCCACACTGCAAAGTTGCCATTTGGACAACACTTGGGTATGCTCACCAACAATGTAGGGAGAGAAGGTGCAGTCTTGTTTTTGCTAGCCTCGGCAATAACATCTGTGTTCCATTTGTTCAAAAGAAAAGTGGTCCGTGCACATTCTGCAATGACAAAAAATTTCCTTGCTTAGTTAAGCATAAAATTTTCAGTGGTGCTAATGAGCTTTATATTGTATGCTAGAAGTGTGAGAACTACCATTAATATTGCATGTACTTATACTAATTTTTCAGGAGAAAATTAAACCGCCAAAATTCACTTGCAAACGTATCAGTAGTCTTCATTTATTTTCACACTAGGTAGCAGCACACTACTAAAAAACAATTCAAACCACGGAACTAGTGATGCCAACAGGAAACCATAATAAAATGAATGCAATTGACAGTATTGCCATAAATAAAACTAAGATCCTTCTAACTTCTAATAAGAAGTTCACGGAAAAGTGTATTCACATTAAGTACGATGACGATTCCCTTTTAAAAACTGACCACATTTATATTTAAGCCCCTTTCACCGTACGCAAATTTCAAATTTGATGTGTTAAATAAGAGGTTTCCAAAATGGTTCTAAGCTGAGCTTAGGTATTTAATTTATCATAAGAAACTCAATCATCAAACTTTTAAAAGAACTGGCTACTGGTGAACTGGTAATCATTTAGATTACCAAAAGTTTTCTGAAATTAGAAGGAAATGCAAAACACTCTTCGAAGAATGTTACTCTATGAACATGGACATCGTTCAATCATCTACTTCATAAAATACTAAATTTTTTCTGGACTTGGGTAAAAAATATCAAACAGATGGACAAGTTACCATACCACATGACTTCTGACAATAAGATTGCAGAGAACTACAAATAAATAGCTGACCTAGCTTCTTGTTTTGTCCTGGTTTATAGTAATCAACAGCCTGACAACTTATATATAGGTACTACCAAATTATCAAACATCAATAAACCTGAACAAGGATTATATTTCCTGTGACAACATAATAATAAAAAATCTCATCTATATCTAAAAAAAAAGGTGCTGGCCCCGATAATATCACTGCTATTATCTTAAAAAATTGTCTACAATCCTTGGCCTATCCCTTGATTACCTATATTATTCAGTAAATCTCTTGATACTGGTACAGTCCCAAGTGCCTTTAAGACTAGATATGTTGTCCCCATTTCAAAAAATGATGACATAACTGATGTATCCAACTACAGATAGTAATATAGTCTGTATAAGCAAAAGTTCTGGAGGGCATAATCGTGGGCAAAATATCTCCTGCCTTACACTCATTGATAGCGGAAGAGCAACATGGGTTTCAACCAAATCGTTCAACTGTAACTAATCTCCTCTCATATCAAGAATTTAAAATTAATGCCATGTCTCAACATTACCAGGTTGGTTCGATTTATACAGATTTTTCAAAAGCTTTTGATAAAATCAATCATAAAATTCTACTAACTAAGCTAAAGGCAAATGGCATAAATGGTCAACTTTTGGCCTGGCTTGAGAGTTATGTACATGGTGATATATTTACAACACACTTTACCTTTTTGAATGCATTATTATCACAAAGCAGAAATACCAAATTCATTGTTACAAAAGTAAGGAGAAGTAAGTGAATACAAAATTTAAATATGATGCATTTATCAGCGAATATACTCCGTGGCTTATCAGTGATAGAGATGTATACAGTTTACTGTAGCCAATACGCAGAAATATTGACCCCAAAAAAGTCACCCTATTTACTGACACAACCATAAGTGGAATGGCATTTTTTTTGTAGGCCAAAAAAGGAATAAATTTCTCAACTTATACTCTACTACATATACACTGTATTTGCAAAATTCATATCATGGGAGATTCTGGGTGATGAGGAGGATATTATTTTGACCCCACAGTATACCTCTACAACTGATGGAAGGGATTAAATTATAAAGATTCACTGCCACACTGATGGGCACTAAAATTCCTTCTTTCCATGCACCATTAGCGACTACTTCACAAATAGAGTGAGAAACTAAGGCCGGGTTCTAATTTCTCAAGCAGCAAGCAAGCTAGATTCCAGCCTGGATTTTGGCTGGAATAGTTCAACTAGATGTGGCAAGCTTGAATTTAGCCTGATTCCAGCTTGAATATGTTGTTAAAATGAGTTGGTTGGTAGTGCCGGCCAATAGAAGAGAGGTTGGCAGGATGTTTTTTTTTAGTGTGATAAGTCTACAGAGCCTAGCAGTTGTACTCAGTCAAGTGTAAAGCTACAGCTTCATTGGTGTAATGATTGTACACTGAACAGAAGAAATAAACCAGTGTTCAATGTAGACTTCTAATATATGTGGCTTCAACCTGCTGGGCATGGCAAGCCTGAATCAAGCTGAATTCCAGCTTGAATATGTAGCTTCAATCCAGCTTGTCGTGTCAAGCCTGGAATTTTTCCTTAAAATCATCTTTGATTCAAGTTGGATTCCAGTCTGAAATCCAACTTGTACATGGCTGGAATCATGTAAAAAGCACAGCTGAAATCTGGCTTGAATCCAGCTTTCACACTTGATAGGTCCAGTAGGATTCCCACTTGCACACTGGAGGATTCTAGTTGGAATCCAGTGGAATTCCAGCTTGCTTTGCTATCTGAGTTAGGTTTACCCCCTTAGTATTTATAATGTATGTACTACAATCAGTTTATACCTAGGCCATACTTTCAAAGCGGAACGGACAACTAGTGCTTGTACGTAAATTTGGTCGAAAAACAAATCAAGCAAATAAGTGACGCCAGCCATCACCTTGGCATATCTTGAGAAAATGCCAAGAAATGAAAATATATCAGCACAGGAAAGTTTGTTAGGTCATGCAGGAACATCATATGAATATAACAGTTCACAAAACTTAACAATGGCAGAGTAATTAACTAATGCATTCAAATTTGCCCTCACCCCACGAAGATTGCAACCCTTGCCATAGCATATCCCATGATGAATTAGAATATGATTGGAACAGTCGGCTAGTAAGCCTTTTTCTTGTACCAGCCCTTCCATACCATACTTTCCCTCTTCTAATTCCCTTTCTTGTTCTCTCTCTCTCTTTTAGAGCTGGTCCCCGAACACAAGCTTTTTTGGTGACTCACATGTAGTATATAGATGCAAAAATATCAAATTTTTATACACTCACTGCAGTCCATGCCTGTAGCATCCAATGAATCCAGAGGAACTGAGTAAGATCCATCTGGGCCCTCAATTTCTTTTCCTTCAGGGTCAACGCAGTATTTCCTGTAAGAAAAACAAGATAACATATTTATCCTAACAGCTTGCTAACCAATGCTGAATCAATGCTCAGCGATTAACACTGCTCATGAATGTATACTAAACTATGGGCTCCTTCATCAATTTTTAGTAGATATCTATATTTATTTGTTTATTTAGATGATTTAGTTTAGTTTTTGGTTCATTTGATGGATTAAAAATGAAGGCATACATGTTTATTTTTGTTTTCCTCTCTGTCAACTTTCTCAAAAGGAAAACATAAAAATATGATATGCATGATAATACATATGGGTAATTAAAGGGAATGAGTTTTAACTGAGATATGTCAAAAAATATTAATATTTTGTGGGCATTGTGTACGGTACGGCTGAATAATTTAAAGCAATTTTTGACAGTTAAAAGTTTTAAAAAGACTTTATTCCGACCTAGGTTTTAATGTTTTATACATCATCTTCAAGTCCAGAACCTGAAGATGATGTGTAAAACATTAAGACCTAGGTCGTAATAAAGTCTTTTAAAAACTTTTAATTGTAAAAAATTGCTTTAAACTCTTCAACCGTATCATGTTTGATTTCATGCCTTATCGCCTGAATCTTCGGAATTCAATGTGCAGGGTTTTAATTCTGGGGTAATGTGGAGGAAGCAAAAGTTAAGAAATGAAAATGGTAAGGGAGTGAAGGAATTGGTGCTTTCCCTGTGAATTAGTTGAATTAAATCATCTAGAGTCTTCCTCCAAGTGAGAGGTTCCATTTTCTCCAAAGTTTCAAGGTATGACATGGCCCTCGTCATCTGGTATGCTGATGTGGTTGCCTTGATTTGGCTGCAATAGTGTTGAGCCAATTTACAATACAGATGTCTTCTGATTGGCTAGAATTTTAGCACCAATTTCCCTTTCATACTTGATTTTTCTCACCAAGCACACAAGTAAGATACGGCTACTGGTTCTGATAAACATCCAGCACAGGCAGGAAAATTGGTACCAAAATTCCAGCCAATCAGAAGACACCTGAATTGGAAATTGGCTCAACACTATTGCAGCCAAATCAAAGGCATCCACATAAGCATCCCTGAGGATGATGGCCGTCCGATGATCCCGCGTCAGACCTCAAAGCATTGGAGAAAATGGAACCTGTCACCCAAATAAAGACCCGAGATAGCAAGGGTGTGCATTGCCACTGGCAATCTTCTGTAATGTGGTAGGTGTGGTGGCTATGGTACTGGCTTTCCATCGCAAGAGCTAAGTTTCAATTCTCAGCAGCAGCAAATAATTTTCAGAGAAATCTCAATCCTTACTTGGGAGAGACACTTCAGGAGTGTAGCACACTGTCCATCACAATGGGACTTTACTGTGGTTCCCATGGGATCCTTTATTTAGAGTAGAATAAATAATAAAATATTGAATTTGATCAACCCTCTCGGAGAAAATGTCTCAATAACCTGAGAAATTTAAAAAAAATGCTTTTCCCAGGTTTAAAAAAATCCATGTGCTACAGGGTTTAAAAATCAGATGAGTTCTACTGATGTAGCAAGTTCAATAAGTGACCTTTCAAGAGGAAAAAGAATTGAGTCATGTTTTACAGGGGTTGGGGCAGTATAGAGATTGGAATTTGTGAAAAATACAAATTTCGAAAGCCAGAGGCGATAGGCCTAACTAATGCAAGTACATAATGAGTTTACTTTCTGATGCATACCTGTCCCATGCTAGCTGAACCGGACTGTAACTTCCATCTGGATCGCAATCTGGCATTTTGTGCTCTGACCCGACGACAATTGTATACCCACCAACGTCTTCATCATCTTTTTCCAACTGGCGTACCGTATCCAGCACCTCACCTCGCTCCTTTAAGCATGGTGTGTCAAATGATCCAGGTTTGTAGCTAGTAAGGTTGACTAGAAGATGAAGGAAGTATTGACATTTTTTTAAGTATCTTTGGGCTGGTAACATTGTAAATGAGGGCTTCTCAAACTACATATTTTGTTTTACACCAACTATTTTGCCGAGCAGAATGTAGTTGCACATCCCTATTATAGATACAACCACACTAAACTTAAACAATAGTATACTGACACAGCATTCTTAATTTTTTACTTTGCACTAGGTGTACTTTCTATTCTCTAAAATTAATAAATAACATCACTAAAATATTTAATACACAGCCTGTTTTTATGTGTTTGCACTTTTCCAATACTTTTTTTGTGGCACAGTCCAGCAATTTTGCGGCACACCCTTGAGAACCCCTGGTACAGACAGTATGCCAGGACTTTTTTTTTAAAGAGAGCAATAATGAGCACAATTTAAGGCATGCATTTTAGGGAGGTTTGAAAAAAATAATTTTTTAATTTCTAAGATTTTCAGACAAAATGATTCAGGAAAGTAGCAGTTTACAGTATACTCAAAATAAATAGGAGATAATTTGGTCAGCGTAAATTATATTAAACCATCAATAATATTTAAATAAAGGAAAGGAACTCACAGCACCAAGGTTTCCCATTTTCTAGGTTTGTCTCGAAAACATACTTCACTGCTTTGTCCGCATCCGATGGCTGGGGGATTCCCTTCTTGTCGACACAAGTACAGCGGTTTTTTACACATTGAAGTATGTCATAGGAGCCAGTTGAGACACAGCGAGCAAATATGGCCTTACTCCTACTAAGATTTTTTGGTGCAATTCTCTTAATGCGATTTCTTGCTCTCCACTCATCTCTTGAACAGGCTATTTGATGTAAAAGTGGAAAGAAAAAATATTTAAAAAACAGTTACCATCCAATTCAACAAAAGGAAAATTTCACTATAATTCATAATTTATAAGCATAAAAAATAACTTTAAAATGTCCCAGAGAAGCTCTAAAGCTCTGAGGAGATTTTAAAGTTTATAGCCAAGATTCTGGCTATGGCTTCTTGAAAAATGTTTTCTGTTGTGAATGGCTAGCGTACTTTAAAGTATATTTACTGATTAAAGAAACAATGTCTCATGCATCATTATAATTTGCATATATTTCATGAGAAATGATAGGAAACAGTAATTAGATGGTGATACATACCACAGTCCATGCGTTTTGCTACATCAGAATACATGTTAATCATTTCCCCAAATACTCTCTCTCCAGTTGGAGATGAGCAGAAGCAACTGAAATAAAATATGAACTCCATTTCAACATCTGAGTGTATCAGAGAAAATATTGAGAGTGATCACAATATTTTTCAAGACCATCTCTTAAGTCAATTTATGACTTGCGTTGCAAGTGATTTCTCCCTTCAGTTTGCTGAAGAGGGCCACCTTGTGGCCGAAATACGCGTATCCAATGCACACCCTCGTCCTTTCTTGTTTTTGTGCCGTTTCTTGACAACGCTCTTTTGAGCTAGATTCTCCCAGAAGTTGGACCCGTTGAGTGTGTGAGCGAGTGAGTTCTTGAGTGCTTGTGAGTGTGTTTGTGTTCATAACCCAGGCAATCTTAGTTGGGTCTCATTAGCCCAGCAAAAAATCCCTCTTTGGGTTGAGTGTGTGTGTGTGTGTTCGTGTGTAACCCAGGCATCCTTAGCAGGGTCTCATAAGCCCAGCAAAGTATCCCTATTCGGGTTGATTGTGTGTGTCTGTGGTTGTCACTGGCGAGGAAGTAACATTCCTATAAACCACCACAGGGGTTTTTCTGGTCTAGAGGTTGTGGCTGAAGAGGGCCACCTGAGAGATTTTCCCCCCATTTTTTCCCGCAAACCAACACAGCAATTGTGGCATATTTTTGACGAGTGGTGCCAATTTATTACGGCCATTGGAGAATTTTATACCTTGTGAATGATGTGGAAAAAATATTTTTCCAAATATGAAACACATTGCTCACTTTACCGAGTGGAAATGAATGATGCAAAGACATTCTGTCTGCATACTTACACAGAACCTGGAATGCACTGTACAGCACCGAAGTCTCCATGGTCATCACAATTCGGTTCTATTTCACCACCTCCAAGGAGTCCATTTTTCTTCAAATCTTCAAAGATGGCTTTTTTATTCATGCAATCAGTCTTCACTACAATAATGGAAAAACATAAATCCCAATGTAAAGAATCAAACTTAACATAACTTAATCATTTCACTGGAGGAAATTTATTTCTGTGCTTGGTGGGGCTACCATGGGGAAAAGGTTCTTGTCTACATCTAGGTACGTACTACCGCTACGATCTGCCACAGAGGCACGTGGCAGGGGGTGTTAGGACACCAGCCATGAAAGGGGAGGAAATTGGGAAAACAAGGGGGACGAGGACTAAGGTGAATTGTATGTTAACAGTATGTCTTCTACATCTACATAATACCCTGCAAGCCACCCAAAGGGTGTGGCAGGGGGTGAGCTATCACCATACATGCCTCGATTGACACCATATCATCATCGACAATCATGTCAAGAGTCCCTGACACTGATAAGAACCAAGCACAGGTGAGGAGATGATAGCAATAACGGTTAGAAGTACATACTGAGATAGAATAATACAGGCTTGGCATCTCAATCATATCGAATGATTTTTCTCGGACAACATGACGAAAAGATAGCTTCACCAAGGGTATTCACTAAAAGTGCTGGACCACAAGGTCCATTCCCAAAGGAACATTTGCTAACAGTAATCACAGAATCATTTTAAGTAGTTGAAAAACATGACAAGTATAAGTATACTCATGGTATGGACCATACAATCAATATATCAATTTAAATATGTAGAGCATAACAAGCATCTTAAACTATGAACGGCTGGTTTTTACATATGACTCCACTCCTTCCAATATTCTACACAAATATATGCCTTATGTTAGTGTCACGCTGTTTTTTTAAATTACAAACACTGCTTGGAAAGAAGGAATTTTTGTACCTGTTGCTTCAGCAGTGTATCTTTCCCATTTTGCCACTTCTATCAGATCTAGAGATACGGTACCGGGTCAAAATAATATCCTACCTGTCGTACTGACACTTTCCTGATCTAAATTTATAAGTAATCTAAGCCCTTCATATACATACAGTAGAACCCCGGTTAACCGAAATAAAGGGGGGAGAGCCGTTTCGGATTACCAATTTTTCGGTTAAACCGTCGTATGCTAAAAATAGCCTATTAACATGGTGTGTAGGAAAAATGAATTTATAAACAATGTCTATATAATGCAGTGTTTTATTTCAGGTACAAAAAATGTTATAATGGGTTAGAAAATACTATAAACTGAAGTTACTAAAGCATTGTACATTACGTATTACAGAAATTAGTGATTTTTGTTTGCTTATAATTATTTACGGAACCGTTTCGGTTGACCCGGGTTCCGGTTAACCCGATTTCGGTTAACCGGGGTTCTACTGTATTTATTATTAACTAACAGAGAAAATTGTTTCAGGCTCGATTTGATGGTCTTTAGCCATCACAGAGAAACTGAAAAATAAGTATGAAGGTACCACTTTTAAGATTTTATTGGCATGACCTGGGTTTCAACCCTCAGTGTCATCTTAAGTGACATGAAGTATCGAAATCTGGGTCGTGTCAATGCAATCTTAAAAGTGGTATTCACAAAGTTATTCTTCAGTTTCTCTGTACTATTAACTAGGTGAAAAATCTGCTGAAACTGGCTATAATATTGGCAAAACAGCCAAAAAGTAATGAATGAAGTAAATAATTAAATAGATATTGTGTGGATGTTTTTTTTTAATGAAAATAATACATTTAACTATGGTAAACAATATATAATATCTAAATGTGAAAGATTTGTTTTCATACAACTTTTTGGTGAAGCAAGCAGAGCTGTTACTGACAATAAGCAGTATGTTGACCAACGTACAATGGAGAATGCAGCATTTAATTGTCCGTGGCTAAATATAGGTCGTGGGAGATAGATGCCGACCTTATCCAGTATCTGTCCCTGAGAATTGTTGATGGCATCGTGGCATAAGCTAACTTCACAAAATTGTCTTTTCTTCAAAAAACAAAATACGAGTCGGTGTTTGCAGGGGCAAGGTCTACTCATGGAAAGAAGACAGTGAGACCTTTTCCAATTCCCGAGAATAGTGTTCAGGATAATTCTTTACTTTTGTCAGCAATTGCTGTAAAAATTTACCTTGAATTTTGGGTTGAATGATCAGGGTCCGTGAGGAAAAAATAATTTAAGGTTAGACAGTTTATCACAGACATTAGACAGAATTAACTTTAGAATATCCTTGACAGCTCATTAGAATTATTTAAAATTCTAATGAACTAATAATTCTTATTAACAAGTATCATTAAAAAAATAAGATATTTTTAAAAATGATACGTGTGTCTGTTCCCATTCCATGTGTCACTAAGTGGAGCACATATATATGGGAGCTCACTTGCCAACTATCGGCGCACATCTGAATCACTAAGCCTAACAATTGAACCAAGCATACATGCATGTAGCCTTTTATATTGCACATTATAATTCACTATAATAATTTATATTTAAAATTGATTGTAATAATAAATATTGATTTTAAGAATAGTCATTCCCATTGCTTAGTTATTTTCACAAAATCGTTTCATTGCCAAAACTTCCAGAAGGACGTGGTAAGACTGACTTGGTCATTGTTTTAATTGCTGTGATTTTTAATTTTTTTAAATACCTATACCTATATATATATGTATATACCATGTATACATATTTATATTTTTTTAGGGAGACTAATTTCATAAGTATTTTTGGATTGAGAAAAAGCATAAATTAGGAATGCATAATGTATTATGTCACAATGCATTAAATTGTGAAAAATATTACACTTCGATTGCATTTTGACGGTAGTGAAAATTTATGAATTTCTATGCATAGAAATGCTGACTGATATATTGGCAAGTGGCAGCAGTTGCCTGGTCACCACAGGGCAGTAGATCCATCCTCCAGCAGCAAAATGATTTATTAATTGGCATCTTTCTCATGCATTTGTTCCGATTAAAAATTTACTGAGCACAAAATATTAATTAAATACACAAGAAATGCAGTCAAATTAATAGATAAATTTACATAAAGCAAGGAGATACTAAGAGAGTGCTTGGGAAATACGTCAGACTCTGTGTACAAACTGACAGCTGTGTTGGTAATGTGGGGAAAAAGTGAAGCAAGCAAGAATACAGATTCTTGCTTGCTTCAAAAGCAAGAATCTGTACAAACATTGGAGCAAATGACTTATGTACACGACTTTGACTGCTATCAGTCCAGAGCAAAATTTGTAAGCTACTCTGGGAATATATGCTGGAAGCAAGCTTCTAAATATTGACTGTCGCAGCCAATACAGCTGCTGGTAGCCAGCTGGTACCACTTAAGAACCGCACCTGACTATTGGTTGTGGTTTAACATATCCCTTTGGAGCATATCGCCCAATATATTGGTTGTCACTAGAGATGGGCCACTCTGAAAAGTAACTTGATAATTTTTGTAAATTACCACGGAATTTTTCGTAATTTACTGTGTCCCTTGTAAATTACCGTAATTTTCTAGATAATTCACCTATGTTTGGGATAATTTTTCATACAGATAAATTCCCAGCATGTTCTTTTAAGCCAAGTTCACATTTCCTACGTGTTGAATAATAAACTGAGGCATGTAAAACTCATTTTTGGAATATTTCACTTAAATTATAACATTATAGAGTAATGAATTAGAATATTCTTCTTGAAAATTTCTCATACTTTGACAAAAGAAAGCCAGATTGTGTGTTGCTGCTGTAGTTCTTTTTATAATTTTAAAATTTTCTAATAGATTAATGTTGTATTAAGTATGGTTTAAACATCATTATTCCCTTCTTATTGCTATTGGCTTTCTTATTTAACCATACATTTGCTGTTAAATGCTAAAAACTAAAAAATACTAAAAAATTACGGTAATTTTCAAAAATTACTGTAATTAACCGTGGTAATTTACCTCAGATGAAAATTATGGTTATTTTCCCACCTCTAGTTGTCACACTGAAATAACAAGCTGCCACATATTTGTTGAATAAGCCCGAGTTATTCTAGGAAGGAATTTTTATTTTTTTTGTCACTGAATGGGCACAATAGCAAGACAGCCCTCAGACTGAAACATTGAGAGGAGATTTCTTTCCACTTCTCATCAGTCGTCATGCCGACAGTGCCTTCTCCTCTTCTCCACACCCATCACCACCTATGGGGATGTATCCCAAAGTTTCCAGTGCCCAATATCCCGGAGCCAAACTCATATTAACCCAATACCAGCTATTTAGAAACTTGGTTATAAGAGCATGGAAACTAATGACACAGTGAAGAACACTGTGTGTACATTACCTAGTGATTACATGCAAAACTGCCAAAGGACAAAGGGTTTCCTAGACCTAGAATTGACCCAAGGACCTTTGAATTTCCATTCTATTTGCAGACCACTTTACAACCCAGAATCCTCATTTTCCAAAAGCAAAATTAGGATGATCTACAGAAACCTGGTGCCGTTCACCATACTATGGACCAGCCAACAACTTTTTTGTTATACTCAACACATTTAAGCAGAGCCTCCCAGAGCAACACCGACATTAAAAATAGATGAATAACAAAATGTAGAAAAAAATTTGAGCACAAATCTATTTGAATTTGATGCAAAATGTCTTTAACCATGGTTTAACCATTTAACCATTGCAATGGTACCCCATAAATGCCATTTTACCCAAGGCACTTTACTGCACAGTCTCACGTATTGATGGATGTGCAGTGAAAATTGTGTCGTGCAAAGCGGGGATTCGCTAGAATGACTATGCAAATTCATGAACAAAAGGCATGAAAATAGCCCCTGCTCCCATTCTGTGCTCACAATCTTGCAATTTCTGTACATTATACTGCACAAGTAAGTGCCTCGAGTATAACTGCCTTTAGAAAATACACCTAAAGAATCTCCAATTCTTAAAGAGAATTTTCTAAACAAAACAAGAGTAAGATGCTCTGTGAACATAACTTTAATAAAAAATTGCCATGAGAAAAAATCAGCCTGGTCCAGGAATTGAACCACGGATCTTTAACATGCCAGGCCAACACGCAGATCACTAGGTTACCCACATAGTTGGGACTAACGATTAAAAAAATAACGATTAAAATTAATCGTTAAAAATCTACTATTTAACTTAGCCATTACTTTTTAGAAGAGTTAACTTTTAATCATTTAAATTATACATTAACTGATACTAAACTAACTTCAGTTAACTTTATTTTCATTAATTTTTGGCGAAGTCGACCTGTTCAAATTGGGGAGCAAAGCTATCCCAACAGACACAGGGGAAAATAAAACGGTATCTAATAATGCAATATAGCTGTGTAGTTGTGCAAGATTGCAATGAATAGGCCCAGACGAATATATCCAAACATAAAGCGGGGTTGAGTGGAGTGGCTGCCAAAGTTTAGGAACCCACCCTCAGATGAGAAAACACGAGACCACTCGAAGACCATGCCTGCGAGGTACAACACTGGCATTCCATCATCAGCACAATGTGAAATGTTTGGTGCTGCAGGGCTTCTTTTTTCAGACAGGAGAGGATGGCTGTCCAAAACAAATTTTGAAATGAGAAAGTTATTTAAGTTTAATGACTTTTTAAGGAAAAGTTAAATAATATTTTTCTTGAATTGTTTGTATTTATTTCATCCCAATTGCAAAAAATAGCTTTTAAAAGCTTCTTTTTAAAAGTTTCTTAAAAGTAACTGAAATAGTAACATTTAATGTAAAATTTACTTTTTTTAAATTTAACTAGTTACTTTTTACTGAGATTAACTTTGACTTTAATCAGTTAATTATTTTTGGTAACTTTCCCAAGCACGGTTACCCAAGCCACCCGGTCCAGGCCCCTTTTTGCCATGGGGCTCCTATTTGCCTGGCAAGTCAATGGTCCTTGTAGAAGGATATGGTGCTTTCCTGGCATATTATGTATCTGGATGAAGTTTTCTAGGGTTTCCAACCAGCTGAGAGAATACCAATTGGACTCAAGGTACCAGGAGTCGACCTTGTTCCCTGAGGGTGTAGCAAGTTCTACATTAGAATAAAAGGCTACGCCATAGAAATGCCACTCAAGGAACACCATCACCACCTTCAATTGGGACAACCGGAGAAATTGGCCATAGCAGAGCACTGGATCACATGTTAGAAGGACAAAAACTTAGACTGAGCTAAGTAACTACGCCGATCCTCCAGCTATTGGGATAAGTCATCAAAGGAAGCCATTGGGACCCGACTGGAGAAGATCCATTTCAACCGAGATACTGAGTATGCTCTCAGAAACTCCTGGAAGCCAGTCTTGAAAAGCAAGTTCTTTAAGCCAGTCTCGAGTCGATGGAAAAAAAGGTGCCGAATAACAACCAGTGGTGAGACATCTGAGCCTTGACTCTCAGTATGTATAGTGGTAATACTTAAGGCACCAGCATCATATCCCTGATGACGACGAAAGAGTCATATCAGGCAATGATGGAAACACTGGTTCCCGATTACAAAATAATCGGGAACCGGTGTTGTAGTCACAGAAATTAAGCATCGTTGGTCTCGGTTTAAGTTTGGAGGAGTGATCCTCTGATTCATCCGAGTGCTGTTCCCCCTGTGTGCATTTGGCAGACCTAATGTGCGAAATAACCTTAGCCATTGAAGCACGTTAAACAAAAATACTACAAAAAAGTGTCAGACTTTGAAACATAGGCAACTATAGAATCTCTCCCCTCTTTGGAAGCTCGAGAAAACTCCATCCAAAGGTCTATGGTTCAACTCCCCGCAAAGGTCGATTTTTTCTCATGGCTATTTTCATGTATTTCATCTTTGTAAGTCAGTAGGATGAACATCACCATATAAATTTAATCCTTAAAAACCCCAAGGACCTAATCCTTACGGATCCTAAAAAAATAAGGGCCCTTTGCCTCCTCTAATTCCTTTTCCATCCCTTTTTCATGGTTGGTGCCCTAACATCCCCTGCCTCATGACCCTGAGGCAGCTTGCATGGTGGTAGGTAGATGAAAAGTATTCTTTCATCTCTACCACAACTATCTACATCACAAGCAGAGCCAATTAATTAGCAACCCTAGCCACAATAGCCAGTGACCTAGCCAGTAACTTACACAGTGACTTCCCAGTTACCTAGCCAGTGACTTCCCAGTGAAATGAGACAGTGACTTGGACAGTGACTTACCCAGTGACCTAGCCAGTGATTTTCCCAGTGAATTGAGACAGTGACTTCCCAGTTACCTAGCCAGTGACTGTGACTCACCTAGTGAATTTCAAGTGACTTGTCCAGTGACAAACTAAGTGACCCAGCCAGTGAGTAAAACAGTGATGACAAAGGTGAAGACAGTGACATAACATATTAAATAACATGTTAACATATACTACAATCTATCTCACATTTTAAGATGATGGTAATAATGAAGTACATATGTATACATATGACTTACTTTTGACACAGACATTGTCTCCTCCACATGTCAACTGCGGTCCACATATCATTTGAACACTGGCTTGCCCTGGCACTCCTGCACTGCACTCTCCTCCTTCCTCTGGAATGTTTCAGGGAAAATGATATTGAAAGTTTCTTACATCTGTGCCTTAATTGCTACAATGACTTGGGTTTCATCATTTAGCTAAACTGAGCTACAACTACCTACATTTACAATACATTTGGATGATTATAATAAATTCACCTTCAAAATGCATTTAGAACAATTCACTGATTTAAGTTAACAAATTGATATTTTCATACACACAAAAATGCCAGCCAATGCATGAGGAAGTGGAAATTTTTGCACCCGAATGGGATGCTGATAGATCAGCCCTCTGGCAACGAAAGTGTTCACCCGACTGGCATCTCAATGTCACCTAACTCACAAACAAATTCAGATCGGAAAAATTTTACCTATGTAATCCAGACAATATTGGCAGCAATTGCATTTTGTTGGAGAAGGTAGCAGTATTCCTGTGCAATTGGAAACATCTGGGCATCCAGGGTCATCTCTGTAATCGTCGCAGGCCTCGAATTGTGATTATTTCAGGTGGGAAAAAAAACATTATTCAAACAAGATAATATTGCATAACAATTCCTCCAAAGTAATATGTATGAAATTAGAAGGATTGGAAATCATTGAAAAAAAGGGTGAGATTATGGTCATAAGAAGATACACTAAACTTGAAAAAGACAACCAGTGAAATGAGTCCACTGAAATTTGTAGAAAACTTCACTAATTTAAGAGCTAGAAGTGCAATACCAATTTAGGAGCTAGGAGTGCAATTACATAGCGTATGAAATTACAAAAAGATTAGAGAAAGGAGAAAAGCTGTTTCAGAGTGCGAAAAATTGACTCTGTACTAGTACCTACCAATAAAGGTAAAAATGACAAAAAAAATGTTTAATATACCAATAGTTAGGTACTCATCAGAAGCATGGGTGATGAAGGAGAGTGAATGGAGCTGAATGAAAGCTGGGGAAATGAAGTTCTTGATAAGTAAATCGGGAAACAGTAGAATGGACAGTGTAAGAAATACAGACATCATAAATGAAATTGGAGCTTAAGAAATAAGGTAGAAGGTAACATATTAAGATGTCTGGGGCATTTAAAAAGAATGACAGATAGTAGAATCCCCAGAAATCTGGAAAAGAAAGAAATTGGGAAGCTAAGAATGAAATTGGAAATTCCAGGATAAAAAAATTAGTTATTTCACATGCTCATGAAACAGAAAAAGTTGATGTATTCATTCCACGAAGTGAACTCGCAGACCATTGATTTTATAGAAAAAGTTGTTAGAACCGATAACTGTTGTACTGAAATAACTACATGTCATCACACCATATGTGTATAAATATATGCATAAAACAGAGCAAAAATTTTATCTAGCACTAATCACAACATCCCAATCTCATATTGCACCACAGTCAAAAAGAACAAGGAATAAGCAATGCATTTTAGAAAATGGAACTATGAAAATATACCATAAGTTCAAGACAAATTATACTGATTCACAGTCAAGTTAAACTGATTTAAAATCTGGAAAAAAATGCTAACTTCTAAAGCTCACAAAACAATTACCTACTTAAAGGGGAGATAGGTAATCATCACTGAGCTACCTTGTACGTTCATTTACATGCTTTCAAACATTATAAATGTACGCATTGGAAATGAAGAAGGCACTATTCTGAATCTTAGAATACTAGGTTGTATTACCTCCTCTGAGCATTTTGGAATGGATGAGCTCGTGAGAGAAACTGCTTGTCTCACTAAGCGTGCACTTAGTAAAAACCAAAGCAAAGCTAAACACTTCCCTATTACAAGCATTTTAAAATGGCATGTTTTCTCTTAAAAAATTATTTTTCTCATCAGATTTACCAAAAGACATCAGCAATCCATGACTTACAATCTTTCCAAGGCTTCCAATTTTCACTGAGATATCATTTTAAAGATAGGAATGAGATAAGATAACACCGAGAGTAGAGAGATAAGAAGCTAGTGCTAACAGCAATGAACAACTCCAGGAAATATGGAATAAAAAACACATAACTGCTTAAAGTAAGTATATTCACAGACAGAAATCTGAATCAGGTTCACATATGTCAACAATGTACATCAATTATGATTGTGCTCAGACTTATAATATCCACCAACGCTAATTAAAAATAACGAACTTTAACAAGAGGAATAACAAACAAGCAACATGAAAAAGAGATGACATAGGATTTAAAATAAAACATTTCAAGCATACACAGTATACATCATGTAAATAAATAACCCAAAGGTATAGGAATGACGTAACAATTGTGCTAACAAGTTATTTTGTTTCATTTTTATAAGAATTATTTTAAATACAAATTTGGTTCACCAGCATTACACATTTGGCATTAAAAAGAGGGGGCCGATACCCTCGTTTGAACCGATAATGTTTTCATGAAAACACTATGCAAGACCAAATTTTCTCAACTCCACCAGACAATCTCCAACTGCTCAAATGCATCCTTTCCCCCTTCACCCTGGAATAAAACGATTCTCAGCTCATCTTCATATTTTTTTACTTCTTCTTCTTCGACTGTTTTTGTTTCTTTTTCTCCTCTTTCTTCTTCTCTTTCTCTTTTATGCTCTTTATTAATTTATATCCAAAGAATACTGGAAGTAGAAGAATAGGCGAACATCGATCAGCACATATTATTATAATCATATGCTACATGTATTCATGTCACTTTTGGAAATTGGGCACCTGCCCGTAATATAGAATTATTATTATTATCTTCAATTCATTTCTCTGTCTACATATTATTACGGAGAGAAAAGGTCTCCTACCATTGAATTTAAGGTTATTATATGCCTGACCATCATGAATTTTAAATATAATCTGCTGCACTGAGTGGTCACTTTTGGAAATTGGGCACCTGCCCGTAATAAAGAATTATTATTATCTTCAATTCATTTCTCTATCTACATATACGGAAAAGGCATCAAAAGATATATTCTAAATTAATCTTTACAAGTGAGCAGAAAATTGTGTAGAGTATAATGCAATACCAACACATTTCGCCAATATTTGAAAGACAATGAGATAACTGTAATTCAGCCACATTCTTTAGTATTCTAACAAATGTGAAAAGACATTTGGTGCATTTTTCAAAGAGACAGAACATAATATCAAAGAGAAAAGAATATCTTAAATCAAAAATAATAAACAATGCATTATTTACGCTATGATAATATGCAATGCCACAGAAGAATAATTAAGTCACACATGAAAGTTCTGCAAATGTAAAGTGTATCCATACATAAGTACTTTAATTAATTCAATTACAAATCAGCTAAACCCAACTCCTTCCTTGTTCATGAATCAATGTCCTGTAGAAACAATAGCGAACTTCACGATTAACAAAGCATGAGGGCAAGTGATGAAAATGTCACATTCCTATATTCTAAAGGTGAATACTAATCAGTTCTTTGATCAACGAAAGTGTAGAGATGACAGACAAAGAGTCAATATTAACTGTTTGCAACACAATAAATTCTCCAGCACAAAATTGAGGGGTGCAATTAGAGATAGGAAAATTACAGTAATTTTCCGTACCGTAAGAAGGGAATAACCATGTTTAAACCATACCTAATACAACATTAAACTATTAGAAATTTTTAAAATTGTAAAAAGAACCACGGCAGCAACACTCAATCTGGCTTTCTTTTGTCAAAGTATGAGAAATTTTCAAGAAGAATATTCTAATGCATTACTCTATAATGTTATAATTTAAGTAAAATACTCCAAAAATGAGTTGTACATGCCTCAATTTATCATTAAACACGTAGGAAATGTGAACTTGGCTTAAAAGAACATGTTGGGAATTTCTGCATGAAAAATTATCTCAAACATAGGTGAATTATATAGAAAATTATGGTAATTTACAAGGGACACTGTAAATTACGAAAAATACCGTGGTAATTTACGAAAATTACAGAGGTAATTTTCAGAGTGGCCCGTCTCTAGGTGCAATAATGAGGAGCCATAACAGTCTCCCACTGAAATGGAACAGAATATTTAAAAAATATTTATCGATGGTCAGCTTGAGTTAAAAATTGCTAGAGGAAAAAGGATTTTCTCAAATCTGAAAATTTATCATCTTTTCATCTAACATAAGAGCCTAAATACGGACTTTGGTGATTTCTCCTTGGGCTTCCCATTGGTTTAATGTCTGCATGATGGCCAACGTTTTAATGGAAGACTTTCCAATCATCCTCAGGGCTGTTCATCAACACGACATCAATGACATAAACCTAGTGGGAAGCCTGTGAAGAACTTACCAGAACAATTCACTGATAAAGCCTGAAGTCTTTCACCAGATACAGATTCACTCGTTAAAATTACATGTTTCCCATCTCACAGGTTTCAACCAGTCAATATTTTTTCCCTGATCATTAATATGAGATGATTATGGTATTCCACTAGGAGTGGAATTTATTAAAAGGTGGCGAGTAAACTTTTTTACTTCCACAAAAGTGTAATAAGTATCATTACCAAACAAGAACAGCAGAACAATAACACAAGCAGCAAGAAGGCCGAACTTTAAGTAGAATGCTTGAGTCATGCGAGATGATACAGCTTCCTGAAAGCGACCAATAACCTGTTCGGTAGCAGACTCTCGGAATTTGGCCTTTTCCTCGTCACTCAAATCCTTGTAACCTGATATTAACTGCTCAAGTATTCCACCTGCATTTTGAACACCATCTTCTTCAAGCCCAACATCTTCTAACCCCTGGATACCTTTCAGAAGGTCCCTTAGTGCATCTGCCTCAGACATGTTCAAGTACTTAAACTCTGGAGGCTAAATCATGAAGCCACCTAAGATGGAATGATTCTGCCACATGGGCAAGCAAAGAAAACCTCCTTCTTCCCCCACCCACCTTTTTATAGAAAAAGTTTTCTTATTTCATATGTTATCTGCTCCTCTCCTCTGATTGGATAATCCCCCCACCACCCACAATCCCCCAAGGTCATTGAGGATTACCACCCAGTCAATCCATTTCTTTACATATTCCTCCACATCAACGCTTGGCATTTTCATGGCAGTCAGCACTCCATGTCAATATGCAATAGAAACTGCTCACGAGGCAAAAGTCTTTCAAAAAATTCAGCGTAAGGCACAGATTGTGAAATTGGATCTTTAAAAAAACTCTGTTTCATAAATGACAAAATTGGAATATTTCGAAGCTGAAAATAGACATATACTGGAATCTCTGGACAGCAATTTCGAAGACTAAAGAATGGCTTTTCTCAACGCATTCATTACCACAAATGGATTTCCTGAAGGGGAGAAATGATCGCGAATCATGCGCGTAATGTCAAGAGAACCAGAACAGCACAAGTGACGATCCGCCTAGGATAAATAAGGGTGGCGTTGGAAGCATTACTTACGTGGCCTGAAAAAATCACCCCTAGAAATAAATGGCAACTGAGAATGCAGATCGTAACAATGTTTCTACTTTAGAGAACGCCCATAGAAAGCAACGACAGATGATCATTTTAGACCGAATGCAGCATCCTCACAATAATTACCAAATATTATGGCCACAAGACCCAACATCGCCGCCAAGACCATAGTCTGATGAGTGTACCACGGTTCTGGAAGAGGAACTGGCATTCCAGGGGTCGAATCTTTGAAAATACTTTTGATGAGTTCCTGACGCTCTTTATCGTCCAGGTCTTTCGTATTCTGTATAACATTCATCAACTCCTCCAAAGACGGATATTCACCCGGCTCGGGTATTTCTTGAGAGAAGTCCCCTTCCATCTCACAGAAACTTCCCACAGGACTGTTATATTAAATAATACAGTGTTTTAACACCTGATATGAATTAGCTTATCAACAACCACTTAACCACGTATGCCGAACTGCCAACAAAAAAGCCTATCACACTTATCGGTGACTGATGCCAGAGACCACCTGGTGAATGATAAACTCTCAGCATAAGATAGTGACAGGTAGTGCGCCAAAGGGAATGATAGGCGATGGTTCGTATTGCAAACGTTGACATTGTGGTGAAACAAACTGCCTGTGCAATCAAATTCCAGACAATTCATTTCGCACAGCTAGCTAGAATATTTAGGCGTACGCCAGCGCCTCAGAAATGCGCCTACAAGCATACAAATGTTGAGAATGCTCACGAATCCAAATGATTAATTGGAATTTTCAACCGAAACACATTTATATACTCTCCGAGATGCACTAACACAATTGCTTCTTGCCAACTCAACCACCTGATAGAATCGTGAGCATTGTATCGCTAGGACTTGGATTCTTACAAAGATGTGATACTTACAGACCAAACTTACGATTATTATGGCAGGTCCTATAAATACACTATTACTAAATCCATGTTCAATAGGCCCATCAGGACCACCAGATAGATCCACCATCTCCGAATCGTTAGCTTTTAGGCATTTACAGGATTCCTTTCGTAATGTGCGCCAGGGCAACTCATTTGTTTTTGCCTCATATTTAAACGCTAAAAATTGTTTACTCGTAACCACATTGATCGCTTTCACTTATAATACGAAGAGCAGATTCAATTAAATATGGAAAGGGGAAAAAATGAATTTATATGCGTATGTAATTAATCTTAGCGCGTTTATTTTTCATTCCTCTTTGCAGTAATTACGGTGAAACTATATTCTAAAGATGCGCAGAATCTACCTAAATTACTATAAATTTGTCTGCAATTATTTACATCAGTATGTGTCAATAACTTTTCTTCTTGTTCTCTTATTTTCACCTAGAGTTTTAATTAATCTCATGGCTTCTAATAATTGAAAAAAAAGCGAAGGAATTTGCAGCTGGCTCTGAACGTTCACGTGCCTCTTCCAGCTGGTTTTCCGGGTAAAAAGGTTTCTTTATCACATAAAGTAATGTCATTAATCATTTGCCAATAATTATTAATATTATTTAAAAAAAATATATATATATATATTAACGATCAATTAGATATTATTAAGAAAAAGTTTGGTCGGTGGTAATTTTAGACATTCTAGGGGTAAAATTTACTAGTAAAAATGCCTGTTGATTAATCTCAACGGGAGAGATAAAAGTAAGTTTTAGTAATTTTAAAACAGTAAATCTAAAAAAACAGGTAAAGGTGAGCTTTCTACGTGAGTTTTTTGCAAAAACATTTTGCTGGCGAGACGAAAACTCGAGTCACTCTTACCCTTACCAAAACTTTTAGTTTAATACTTACTTTTTTAGTTTAACTGTTTTTAAAATAGCTTTTCTATGCATCACTAATCGTCAGCGACAAAATGAGCAATGTTCACTTAGCAAAAAAAACAATTTGAGAAATGAGAAGTCAGATATTTATTTACTTCTCTATTAATAAAACTAATTAAAACTTATTTCTATCCCTCCTGTTGAGAATCAACGGGCATTTCTGCTAGTAAATAATAATTATGATGGTAAATTTGCGCTTTAAAGCACGAACTCATGCACAAACTTAAATCTCCCTGAAATTTTCTAATACTGATCCTTCAATTTCAAATAAGCTATAAAAGGCCTGGGCGACATTTCCGTTCATAGCCATTTGGCCATTATAATGCTCAGAGTTTCCATGGATATACAAATGTTGAAATCGGATAAAAATTGATAAATTTGGAATTGAGAACATAATTTTAAAGCAAAAATGAAGTGTATTTTTCAAAATCGATTGCAAGAATTAAATACTTCATTCTTTTTTCCATATCCGATAGTGAAAATGTCAACCCTATATCTAGATTGCAAGTACATATTTAATTTTTATAAAATGAAAAAAAACCTCTGCACTAATTTCAATGCTTTTAATACGATAGTAAAAGATAGGGGCCTGTTTTGGGAGCCCTTGTGACCATGGGGCCTTTTTATATAGCCTTTTGCACTTCTTCATATAAACGCTAGATTCATGCAAAATTTCAGGTTAATCGGTTCAGTAGTTCCCAAGGAGAAGAGCATCGAACATACAGATAGACACCATACTTCATTTTTTATTTTAGTTTAGATGCCAATCTGATAACTCGCTAATCTCACAGTCGACTTGCTTCTAGCTGTATACCCTCCTTCTCACCTAAAGTATCTCAAACACCATGGAAACCATTCAGAAGTGCTTTCCTCTGCCCTTTCACCCTTCATCCTTTCACTCACACTATGGGTTGCGGCGGCTGTTCCGGTGGTTCCGGCTGCGGTTGCAGGTGGTTCCCGACCAATCAGATGCTCAGCAACCAGCCCATGGGCCACAGGTCGCAACCAAGAGAATAGACCTGATATGTCCATACAGAACGTGAGGTTCTCTCATCGTCTTTGATGGCCACAATCAACAATACAGAACATGTACATGCGATTCGTTGCCTGCGCTTGGCCAATGCTTGTTGTAAAAGCCCCGAATTCATCCTGTACAACTGGATGTACACAGTAGATAAGCAGACGACAGCAGCAGACGTCCCCCCACTCACCTCCTACGCGAACAGGCACTGTGATCGGCCAACCCGCAACCCCCACTGTAACCGTAACAGCCGCTGCAACCCTGTGATACGGCCTTTACTGCATGCAAGACAGGAAGCAGGTGGTAAGCAAGGCATGAGGGTGCCCATACAAGAGGGGAACCATGGCTTGGGTATGAAGTGGGGGGCTGGGAAGGTGTTGGGAGAAGTGGAGAGGGATCATTTTCAAATTAACAAATTATAAGTAATTATCGACATTCATCATTGTCACAAGATCGTCTGTTTTCTCTTGATGAGGTAAGGGGGCTACCAGTCACTGCTTTGCTTCAGGGTACTGACAACTCTTCCTCCAGCCCTGACTGGATGAGTTGGCATTGAACTTGAATAGTTTTCTTTCCCGGGCATGATCAAATGCCTGAATTTCCGTGGCCATGACTGAGCTGGGACTTGAATTTTCACTTAGACTAGGACATTTTCCTTATTCCATGACCTCAAGCCTTTAGCTGAGGAGGGAGCTGAAACATTTGAGTGCAGCCTAATGAGTGTGAAGCATTGAAATAATTCAACATTTTGGTTTTACAGGGTGTCCGGTGAATCTCAATTTCTTTTTTCCCTGAGTTTTCCAGGTTTTCCAGGCAAATTTTTGCATTTTCCAGGGTCTCGCTGCAATTTGTTTCTAACATATTTTTAACGAATTTCTAATAAAATCGGCATAATTTTTCCAACATGAAAAATACGAGAAATTTCGGTCCCTACTTCGAGTTAAATATGTAAGAGTATACAAGAAATGTGGAGTATTACAGGTTTTATTCCAACCAACAAATAAACAAAAACGGTTAACTGACAACAAAAATTTGAGTCAGGTGAAATTTGAACACAATAAACTAGATTCTGACTAGTTTGATAAAGAACATACAAATAAAAGAAACTGATGTGACATTTTTCAATGAGTGCATTTCCGATTCAACTTCAGCAACAAATTTCTCGGCTTTTCAAAAAATTACTTTATTTTGGTTTGCAGCTCTTGAACCTTTTGCAGTAAGTACCTCTTTCTCATTCTTTTTCTTTTGAGGTCTTGGTACCTTCCCTCTTCTCCCCAAAGGCTTCACTGTACTTAACATGAGCATTTCAGAAACTGTGAATTAATTGCTTTGTGATAGGTACGGATCTGACACCTGAAAACATTCAATTATGTAGAACAAAATTGTATTTGTTGGACAATACACGAATCTTAATTAGTTTGGATTTTCCTGTACCGTGGCCCTGTCGACTGTGGACCCGAGAGCCGTGATTTCCATACGCAGTGATCGTAAAATGTATTTCCACTTCTTCAAAAACATTTCTGCAAACATTATAACGAGGACGGTGGAGATTAATGGGAGAGGATTATCAATTATATAACAATGCACCAATTACCTATATAGGTTGCCGGCCAAATGGTTTTTGTATAATTGTGAGAAATGCCACTGCGCATGCTCAGACGTTTAGATTTCTCGTAAATTTGGCAACACTAAGAATTCCATTTGTACGGCTCTTTGAACAGAATCAAGATTTCCGTGTGGAATTCTGTTTCCACTGACGGAGATAAACAATGGCATTTCACCATCAATTCCGATTACATTCATAGCAGCCATTTTACATGGGAATTATTCCATGTGGAATTTGCCTTGTTATAAAATCAGCCCCCTGGACTACGCGAAGGGAGAGTGTGGGAGAGAGGGGTGGGGTGACGGAGCAAAAGCTGCGAGCGGGCACATAGCTATGAAAAGAGAATGAGATAAACAGGGATAGTATGAGATAAACAAGGCTACGCTGAGCCGAGAGCATAATGCAAGCAAATGCGCAGGTTAAACCTCTCTCTCTGCCTTAATGGAAATCAGCTGCCGTGTGTTTTCCAGGGTTTTTTGGAAAAATACAAAAATTCCCTGAGTATTCCCTGAGTTTTCCAGGACAAAATATTTCCCTATGTTTTCCAGGTTGCTGGACACCCTGTTTTAGTAACATTTGGTGCTAGAAATCCTGCAGTTTTTTGATGTTCGCAAAATGTCACTCCCTAATCATCAAATATTTCTTCTAATAGGCTTGAGTTTGCAGCACCATTCCAAAGGAGGAGGAATGTACTACATAAATAAATAAACGTTTTTATCCACTACTTTATTTCCTGATAACATTCCCTGGTCATAGAACGATTATTGATATCACAACCATTGTAACTATAATGTGTGATTCAATAGTGAAAAACAACTAGGTATGAAATGTAGATAACAATGGTAAGATAAGCTGGGTAGAAAAAGTTAACTTGGTGAGCTCCAACCAGGCATTTGCATTACTTACTTTTACCCAAGCTTGTTATAAAGGAACGGATTAAAGGTTGTCCACTCCTTTGCTCTGAAAATAAATACACTTGGGTAAAAAAATAATGACTTTAGAGGATGCAGTTCTCTAGAACACCAAATCTGTGCTATATTTCTGTAAAATAAATATTTATTTTATACTTTTCAGTGAATGGATATCCAGGTAGAGGTATATATCTTCTAGTTATTTAGTAGCTCTAACTCCTACTAGTTACATATATCATTCCTACATATTTACCATAAGACGTACCCGGCGGCCACAGGGGGTCTCGCCAGTGCAGGGGGGCTCGCAAGAGTCACAATGAGGCATGTTTTTACCGTTTAAAATTTAAAAAATGTAAATATAGTTTTAAGTATCCTGACACATATTAGCAGATTATTAATATTGGTAGATATTTGTACTCATTATGTATTGTCTTTAGAAGCAAAGAAAAGTCTATGACAAGCTGCCAGGTTTCAAGACGATAACATTGGGGGCCTCATTCTAGATTCTGCCGGGGGCCTCAGAGGTCATAAATATGTCCCTGATTACCATCTTACTGCACAACCATTTACCACAGCTTACTAACCGGCTTACACATATTTTTCAGTGTACAGCTCTCGCGAAAGCTTATGGCGTTCGGATGCACAGAAGAAGACGTGGAGGGGTAAAGTTTGGTGAAAGGGGTAGGGAAAAGGGACGTAGGGGAAAGACATGGCATTTGTGCCATGCATGGGTGCATTTAAAAAAATGGAATTTGTATAATGTGGGCAACTCAAATGCCACACATCTGAACGCCATAAGCTTTTGCGAGAGCTTTAGGTGTTAACTAAACTCAAAGGGCCATCACAGTAAAATTCATTTTTAAAATTCAAATTGACATTACAAAATCTTGAACTCATTATAGACACCCATGATCTACTAAAAAATTAACTCAAAGATCTATAATAGGGTGCTTTGTATTTGAGCCGCTGATTTTGAAAGTGGGGAAAGTCCATTTTGTTAAAAAAAAAGAGGTACAGCAAATTTTCATTAGAAATTAACTTAAAATTTCTTTTTTTAATCAATTCACAATCATATCTACATATATATTATTTAAACAATTATTTATAGATATATGATTTTGAATTGATTAAAAATGGAAATTTTAAGTTAATTTTTAAGAAAAGTAGCTGTAACTCTTTTTATTAACAAAATGGACTTGTGCCCCACTTTCAATCAATGACTCATTTTATGAAGAATAATATGTATAATCAAAAATTATGAACATGAAACTTTTCATGGAAACCTGGTGATGCATTATTTTTAAAATGAAAGGTAGGATATTATGTTTAAAAAATGTTTTTTTTATAAAAAAAGAATAAAAAGCTACATATGTATTTCAAAGAATGTAATATTTGAACAGGTGTAGTAACATGAACATAAATCACAAATGTCTGAAAATCACTTTATTTATGTTCACCAAACTCCAAAGTACAGACAATTCTCCAGAGTTTTATAGGCTGACTTTTTGCGAATTTTTACACTTAAAAATTCAAAATTTATCTCCATATATATTTTATATTAATGAACATGGTAAGTTATCATCAATGTTGAGCAAACATTCTCTAACGGCTATTATCAGGATACCTCAAAAACTCATGTATAATTAACTTATTCATACAGATTAGATTTTTCTAGTTCAATATAAATAAATTATTGGGGATTTCAAAAAACCTAAATGCAAGAGAAATTCTACATTCATACACAACATTTAGAATTTTTATTGGCGAAATTTTATTTTCTTCGAGGAATTAGACTGATTTCGAAAATGATAAGTATCATACTTGCTTCTTACTGTTGTCATCAAAACAGAAAGATTTTATCATATGGTGAATATTTATAGAGAAAATCCAGAATCAGATGGTCTAATGTTGAAGTGTCCAGGGCTCTACCCAATCACAATACTATTCCCTCAGTGGAGTTTTACATTTAGAAAGAATTTCAAAATATACATTAATGGATAGTACCTACATAGTTCCTTCTTTCATTGAAAATACAGCCATTACATTTCTAAATCAGAAATTTTTTTTTACATGATTTTTATCGTATCCATGAAAAAGCAATAAATATTATTAATACTCAAATTTTTATGCACGCATGACAAAAGCACATTAGAGCCGTGATAAAAACAAACATTTTAGGCAACTTTGAGTTGGCTGGTGACTATAACAATAGGACATTCAGAGTCATATACGTATTAGCGGAGGGAAACATGGTAAAGAGCAAAAGTAATCATGATTAGCAATGACTCTGTCTCATAATTAAATACAAGCATGATATGCGATGATTCTTTCTCATAATAAACTACAAGCATGCTCACTTTTCAACAACTAATGCTTAAGAGAGCATGGCTTAAGTATATTGTACTATACAGTTTTCATTGCTCCAGTGTTATGCCTAGCATCACTGAAAGCATTCACATAATAAAATAAATTACCAATAAGTTATTAAATAGCAAAAAATACTTTTTACACAGAAAAATAATGTACAACTGCCAACTTTAGTGAAAGCTAAAGATCCCAATGGCAAAATATATCCCCATACCATCAACCCCCAAGTATACCAATTCAAAAGGAGCATATCCTTTTGTCACCCACCCTCCATCACCATAACCCAATGAAATCACTCCTCAGTTGCTGTCACACAAGCAACTCAAGGTAGAGCACCATAGTGTTTTGGACTGAACACATTGCCAATCACAGTATACCCAGATAGCACAAATTTTATAATATCTACTTCGGGCATTGATAGTATTAAATATCAGAGCTACAAAATCTCATTATCACTTTTCATACCTTCCACTGCCATGCCAAGTACAAACGAAAAATAGAGTGGCATGGGGTCTGTTACGTAGAGCACACAAAATGATACAAAATCCAGTGGGGTAGCAATATATTATGCATACTTGCCCCTGTATTAATGTATTTAGATTAATTACTTTATTTATAATCATCCAAGACTTTCATCATTATTCTCTTGCATGATGATAAAATATTTATGAAATCATTCTCTTCATCGGTGCACTACTGTACCCAGGGGTGCAAAAATGGGGGGAAAGGGGGTCATTGCCCCCCCCTTAGCATGATTGTGGGGGGGCTTGCCCCCCCAGAAATCAGAGGTTGTGCCCCCTCCACCCCCCACCCCACCTACAGATTCGCTTAGCTATAGCTTATACAGATTTTTCAAGGAGTTTGCTGCCCCCCCTACGATTTGGGGGGTTGTTGCACCCCTGATTGTACCTTCCTCATTCTTGATAGCTTCCAAGGTTTATCAAACGAGGTACATTTCGTACAATATCATTAGCATGGTACAAGAAATACATAAAATCACTACCAATATTCTCCAATGATCCTATAAAATGACTTGGGATAGTAACGCTTTTGTTTATTATGACCATCTCCATCACTTCCCATGTCTATCTCATAATTTGGCTTACATTTTTAAATGAATACAGACGAATCCAGTCACTGTAATGACACAGGAGCAACATGTTAGTTGCATCTCTCATTATATCCCTCCAGATACAAGTTAAATATGACTGCAGTACTAATGTCTGTAAAAATGTGGATATTTATAATTTCATTAATTTAATCATAGAATAGTATAAATATGCATGCATTAATTGAAATAATTTTTTTATTTCAGAGATATGTATGGTTATTTTACTAAATACTTTGTTTTTGTTGCTTAACAAAATGAGTGTGGGTGTCAATAATGGGTGATGCACACAGCACGAGTGGCAGGTGGGTGTCTCCCATTAGCGATGGTAATTACCGTGTATGTATAATCTTTGAGCATAAGTTAAAGTCTCCCTTTCACCTGAAAAAACTATCAAAATCTTTGACTCAAATACAAATCAGATTGAAAAATATGCTTCACCTCTTAGTTTTGCGGTAAAAAAAGTGAGCCTTTATAGATGCTAGGATGAATTATGAACCAAAAATCAGCACACATTGAAAAAAAGCTAAATGGATTCCCACACACCTATTCATCGAAAAGGTCTTAAACTGCAACATATTCAGTCATGTATATGTCTACATACAGCATCCTTTGATGCAATTGTCAGCGTTATTGCATGATGAGGCAGTTACGTCATTGTCTACATCATATTTTGTGTCATTTAACTCTAAATGTAAGTTATCGACAGCCTAAGAAAGTAAATATGTATATACCTACTCTCTATATCAATCAGTGTACATGAGGATTTATGGCCCCAGCATTGAGGGTAGCAAATAAGACATCCTAATATATTCAGGAATTGTCATGTGATATTTGTCAACACAATCGACCATGTGGAATTGATTAATATTGTAAAGCTGAAGTACCGAGCGCATTTTGCAGTGGTAGGTCCTCAAACAAAGCTCATGGCATAAATCTAACACATTTCTTGTTGAATATTCTCATTATCTTATGCAAAATATAGGTCCATATGCTTTTTTGCAGCCAATACTTGGAATTATTGACCCCGAAAAAATCACCTGATATTTAGCAACTCAACTAAAACTTGAAAGTAGGTTTTCATGAGGTGAAAAAAGGTAGAAATTTCTCAACTTATAATTCAATGTATACGGTTGGTATTTAAATAGCTGTATTGAAAATTTTAGGACCTGGGATATGACACCAAATTATATATCCACTCAATTTGCTAAGGCATGCATTCCCCAAAATCCCATCATAAAATCCTATAATGAGTTTCATCATAAACAAGTTGCCGCTCTTCATTCTTAGATACAAAAATTCATGTGCTACCTGGGTAGGCCTTGACAGGCTAAAAGGATGAGGTTGCTTCACCTGCCAGACTTGAAAAATGGACAGGAGGAGTTGTGGTTGGGGAAGAATGATGCGTTCGACGATGAACGGGAGAGGGAGGGTGGCGGGCCAAAGTAAGAGCTCCTGCTGCCTTGCCATCCTCTCTTGTGTCTGCTACGGAGACACACATAGACTGAAACTGCGATGGCAACAAGGAAGATGATCCCGAGGATGGCAAATGCAAGGGCAAGTTTTGATGGAGACATGCAGAGCAGGCGACCTCCAGGTAACTTGCCCTCCGAATTTCCAGACTCTGAAACATATAAAACAATTTGAAATTTGGATTTATTTCTGAAACAGTAGGTATCATTCCAAGAACCATCCAAAATACTAGGTAGGTGTAGATACACATGAAAAATGCTGTGGGAAACAGAGGTATAAAACTGACTACATATATCAAGGTGAGGCAGAGTGTTGTGAACAGGGTCAAAAACCCATACAGCTCTCTACGGGTGGATGCAGACTCAGATGATAATTTAGTTATGATGAAATACGATTTTAGATTCACAAGGCTTAGTAAAAGCATGAGAATGAAGAAGTGAAACGAGGAAGCGTTGAATGCGATAAAAAGGAGGAAATACCAGGGGGACAGGAACATAAGTGAAGGAAAGGAAGTGGGAACAATCGAGGAAAGATGGAAGAGTATAACAAAGGAATAGTAAGTATGGCAGAGAAAACAATAGGATCAATGGAAATTATAAGTATTAAGAAGTAATGGGTCACTGAAAAAACGATTAGGAAAATAGAGGAGAGAAGGGAGTTGGAAAACATCAACACTGAACTTCGCAGGAGGTATAAGGAAGTAAATTATAAACTCCAGAAAGCAACCAATTTGATAAAGGGAAATTGTTGCAGAGGACAGTGCAATTAAGTGCAAAAACTACAAAAAGAAGGGGAAATAGGTACACAATATGCTACACTGAAAATGCTATTAAATGGAGGTGCAAACGTTATATGGTAGGTTAAGGACAAAACAGGAAAGATATTAACCAAGTAAGAAGATACTCAGGATAGGTAGAGAGAATACATATAAGACAGACCTATATGATTGTGGTCATAGGCCTATGAACTTAGATATTGAGAATGAGAGAACACTAGAGAAAGATAACATGAGATACCTACTCAATAGCGAAATAGAGAAGGCATTATATATGAGAGATAAAGGCAAGAATAATAAAAATGTACAGAAAATACTCTGTCACAGCTGTGAACCAGTTTCTTTGAGGATTTGAAGCCAGAATGCTATCCAACAAGCCAACCCAATCCCACTTTATTCCTTCCAAAGAATAAAGATGTGCTTTCAGTGTCATTAAAGTGTTGCAGTTCCTCACCTTTTCGGGAATAGCTGTCCATTTGGGTGGCATCCACTTCAATGCTGGGAGCTTTTACACTTAAGCTGTTAAACACCTCTAGTCTGGTGATTTCATTTTCGTCGTAATCATCGTATACTTCCTGCAAATATAAAAAAATACATACATTTCACTCACGAAGTAATAGAATATCTATTATAATTCTTACTTATATGAGCATAAGAATATTTTTAGAGCAAATGTATATATGAGCACTAATAATTTAGGTTATAATTAATATACTCCTTACTAAGTTAGCCATCAATGGAATAAAATAGAAATGTGAAAGGCTGTTTTCTCCTGCTGAATTTACTTGTTGAAAAGCAGTTAAAACACCAAATTTGAAAGACTATGAAAAAATTTGGAGTTAATGTGTGCTTCTTGAGAAGAGTGCCAATTTCTAATTAATGCACTCATTTTTAATTTTTTTTTATCACACCTTAACATATTTGGCAGAAGGGGAAGAGGGAAAAAAAGATAAGTTTTCCGAAGGTCACCACGACAATACGCTGGACAAAAGATATGAAGAGCTGTAGAATGACTTGAAAAAGAGACAATTCAGTTTATAATGTGAGAAAAAGTCTTCAGTAGTATAAGTAGGCTGACTGGGCTGAAAGTGTCATAAGGAAAATTATGGTTGAATTTAGCTATCTTTAAAGTATATTTATCAAGAACCAAATAGCAGAGGATGGGAGCAAGATGTTACCCTTGTGATAAATGCTAAAGACAACTCACACTAGCTGTTATAAACTTAAACTAACTCATGCTTTATCTAGGTTTGAAATACACATGCCAGTTGAAACCAGTTCAAGGTGGCAGAAAGTAGGTACCTACATATAATGAATAAAGTCGAATGCTAGTTCAAGCTATTCAAATCCAGATGTCTCTGGTCTAGTAGGTTTCAACTAGAAGATTCTGCAGGGAAAGTGATAGTCTCTTTCTAAAGATCATATTACCAATGTGGTGTGCACAATAAAAATTATCCAACCATTTCCTGATTGGACTTGAACCTTGAGGCGATAGAATTCCAGGCGAAATACTACATAAATGAGGAATAGGTGACTTACCTCATAATAAATTTGTTGAGATGAGCAGTTTGCCTACAAACAAAGAAAATAAATTTTCAATGAACAGAAATGTATATACCTGCAACAGAATATTTTCAATGGTATTACTTATATCATAGAGTAAGGATATGCCTAATATATGCTTTTATGAACATTTTTATACTTAAAATAACTAAAGAGTATAAAATAGTTTGTCATAAATTATAAGAGACCGTTAAGGCTAGGCATCAGTAATTTTTCTCTGAACATGTCTTAACTGATACTGTTGAAATGAACTGATCACAAAGTCAGTTAAAAAAAATAAAAAGGTGTGAAAAATTAGGAAGTATTTCTTTATCCATGTGAAAAGTTATGGGTCAATTCCAAAAATTTACATCATCGACAGTTGCTCTCAAATATGTACATAGAAGAAATAACCATGATGCTTTGCTTGAAAATTATATAAAATTAAATTTTAAGCCAAGAGATGAAATCTCTATCCAGTACCATTCTGCAAATAAAAATACCACAAATATATGATATCCGTTAACGAACATATTTCAATAAATTTTCAACTATATCATTGGAATATATGAAGAAATATGGAAGGATAGTTTATGATTTGAACCACATTGATAAGTTCAGGATTAAAATTGTTTCTAAATAAAATATGCCAAAGAATTGCAAATGCTATCACTCAATCAAAAGAAAATCCATCATCACCGAACCATATGCCATGAATGCCTATTGTACATTATGGCACAAAAAAGAATTCCTTGTGAGGTAGTTCTATAGATAAGTCCATATTTTTCCAATCATTTATCACACACACAAGCATGAATAGATTTTCATTCTACTTGAGGTTTAACTTGGGCATTAAGCTATTCAAATTTAAGTTTTACGATTAAATAAATAAAATTCCTAATCACAGCTGAGGCCAAAAACTATATGGAGATTAAAACTGGCAGAATGATATTAGAGAAAGCCAAAGCTTGTGGTAGTTATTTATAACATGGGTTTTGGAAGGGAGATCCCGAGTCTCAAAAATGAGTGAAAGGGTACCTAGCTGTTGAATGTGGGTCCTTTCCTGGTAAAGGGACCATCTGAGACTAACCTAACCTTTTCAGTGAGCAAGAATTACACGTGTGTGTCATGGGTGCATGATTTTCAGGGGTAGATGACTCACAGTGTGAGTCAAGCTTGTTGTGGTAAATTATGCCTCTTGAAAGACATGTCATTTTATCTTATCCTTATCTTCTGGCCTCTCCAACATCAGTTTGGACAGAGCTATTTGGAGTGTGTTATACGATTGCAGATGGATGCTTGGAGTGTATTCCAAAGATTTTCAGTAACATTTTTCCATGTTTATTTTTTTGTGTTATCTGCCCCAATAAACACCCTTGGGAAAATAACTCTGCACTAAAACGAAAATTTGTTAAGCTGTCTCATTAATGACTTATGTTTTTCCCCCAAGGCGTAAATATCATGCAGTACACTCTCCATTGTCTGCGGAATGGAAGGGAAATAGTTCTCTCCGATAATGAAAATCCTGGTTAATCCACTTTCCACGCTTAAAAAATGTAAGCCCTATGCAATGCACTAGGCGATATTATTTTATCCATGTTGAGATAAGATCAACTTTGTAATTTCCACAACCTTTATTTCGCTGGCGCGACGTGCGTTTTACCTCACTATGGCACTGAGGCACATGACTATGCCACAGTGTGGTGAAAAGCGCATAGTGCCAGCGAAATAAGGTTTGTGAAAATTACTAAGTTGGTTTTTTCTCAACATGGATATCCATCATTTCCACGATGTCACGCCTGATACCATCAGATATTATTTTATTTTCTCACGATGCCCGCTAAATGTAATTTTTGCAATATTCTCTGAGATTACCGTTATCCACCAACAAATTACAGGTTTTACCTGGTTTTTGAGCGTTCTGCCACGCAAACCTTAGGACACCCGAATGTTTACCGACATCACGCGCGTAATAAATTATGTAAAGGCAAGTCTTTGGGTTTGCCTATACTGCAGGAAACGGATTTTCCGATCTCTCTTCGTCATTGATCAATATCCAATATGTACCCGAATATAAATATCCGAATTGCAACTAACCGGTTTGCATGAACCCTTGCATATCCTTAACCAGCAGCGCAAATGCAGGAAATCTCTGTCGGGAAACTTGAATGCTAGAAATGAGGTAGCGGCCTCGTACGTTGGGTACGTTCTCCTCTGGCTTGCATTCCCAGGGCGCTTTATGTTTCGACGATATGAAGTGGGAGCCGGCATGATTCCAGCATCCAGTGGGCATCCCTTGCCATCCAATAGTCGCTGCTCTGGACCTTTCACCCTGCCATCATGGGCTGTGCAATTGACAACACGGGCTCCAATGCCATCTATTGATGAAAAAATAACATCAAAATGACATACAGCTTCAGGACAAGGAATAGACACAAATGGCGTAAGAGTCTTAGTAATAGACACAAAAATCATACTTGAAAATAATTCGACTTTTTAAGACCAAATTGTATTACAAAAATTGAGGAGTCTAGCTATTAACAATTATTATATGGTTTAAATATTAGCACTAAAAACTTAAGTAAATCTTTCGCAGTTCACACAGATTCACCTCTATGAAACGTCTTTGCATCTGCTGAAGTCATAAGAGAGACAAATGAAGAACGTGTATGGCGTGTAATGGAGTCATTATATTGATCACGAATAATACACTACACTATGTAGGCTCCTTGATATTGATATTTCAGTGGCCCAAACATGATGCACAAGGTGACCAGATTTCTGATCCACTTAACCGGGACAAACAGCTGGTACTACCTATGCATATGCTATTGTCCATACACGTTTATCTGCTAAAACTTGTATGGCAAAATTTGAGTCCCTCACGATTCTTTTTTTCTCGGCCTCAAGTTCGTGCCACATCCATCAAGAGCTTTCATATAGCAAGGGTATGCAGTAATCATTTGTCAAATCCATAGAAGAAAAAAATATGTATTTTACTTCAATACAAACTATAGTAAATTGTCTCTCGATAGGTTACAATCATGAACCGCAGAAGTACAATTTAGTAGACCTATAAGGGGTACCACAACTTACGAACCGCTCAAAAATGCCAACTTTTCGAGATAATAACTTTTTTCACATTTCGTTTTGGTCCCAGACACAAACCTTTTCTTGAGATATCTACGAGCTATGTTGCTTTTCTGATGCAGAATACAATTGATCATATAGCGTAAGCAACTATATAGGTAGTACAAATTGTTCCAAGGAGCGCACTTCCAGAAACAAAAATGTGTGGTTTTTTTTCAAAATTTCTGAATCTGGAAACAGATATACAAAGATGTATTTCCCAAAGATTAACTAGAAAAACGATATTTGAGATACAAGCCGCGGAGAAGAAAACTTTGCAAGTAAAATTACCACTGTATTTTAAATTAATATTGATAAGGTTGAGCGATTTTATGCCCATAATATGTATCGTTATTTCATTGCGAGTTACATATTTGTTAAATCATTTTGGAAAATTCCTCTTATTTTCTTTCATTACGGATAATGTACTCAAAACTTTGGTAACAGAAATCTGAATAGTGGTACGAATTATTAAGTGTATTTAGACTTTTAAGACACTGGGACAGTAAACTTTAAACCGGTACCGTCCTAGACAAACCATTTCGTATGTTTGCCTTTATTATGCATGAAAAGTAAGCAAGACACGCGTCTAATGGGCCGAGGGTTAGGGCGGGATTACATACGACGTTTCCTGAAGTGACGGAGACGGGTGGTGTCTCTCGCGGAGCTTAGTGATTGCAATGTTGTGGATCCTATTATGTCGACCGGAAGTTGACGGTGTCGTAAACGGACAATGAGCGAATCTTATCAAATTCTAACTTTCCCGTCACGCTACGTTACCGACAGCCAACCAGAGGAGAGCCTTTCTGCAATATTTACTAAATTTAATTTCCAGATTGTCCATATTACGGTTTAACTTCAGATTGAAACGTAGTTAATCTTCTTGAAGCACTATTTGCCAGTATTGTTGGCGGATTATTTATATTTTGTTGTTAAAATATGAAAATAAATACGAGTAGTCCCTTCTCAATCGTTTACAACTCTGTTTCCGAAAAAGGTAAACAGATGGCATTAATGGGTCTCTTCCATTCGTTCTAGTGCGCTAATAACTTCGCAACACAACAGCGCACTTGCCTTTCATTCGTTTCAGACCCTGCGCACTAGGCAGCGCACTTCAAGACAGATAGGGAGCAAAGTTGATGAGCGTTAAACTACATTATTTAATATATAAAAAATACTTTTTTTAAACCACGCTTATATTCAAGTGTACTAAAAAGTACAGTTGAATTTGTGTACAAAAGTTTGTACTTTTTAGACTTCATATTCATTGTGCAACGGCTCTTTGAAATTAAAATTATTAGTATTTCTTCTCACCATAAATGCTAAAATGGACTGCGAATAGACAAAGTGATGCGGGTTGCGTCATATTAGGATAAATAAATATAAAATGTAAACCATTTAATTTTAGTAGATTAACTTGATCATTAGAACATTTAATGCTGATTCATCTATTGTCATAGAGAATAAGTAAGTGAACCAAATTTCAGCTCGATTGTACATTGGGAAGTGGATTAGATTTCGATTACAAGATTCCATCCAGACAAACAACAAACAAACAGGGCAAGTTAAAATAAATGTGGCAAAAAGAACGTTAATTATGGCATTCGCTATTGTTGTCAAGTTTGTTAATTTTCAGTAAAGGCGTCAAATATGCACATTGTGAGGTTTTTAATCACACAGCGACAAAAAGCTAACGTTTTTAAATACTTATTTTGAACGAATTCATCAAATTTACGCAAAAACCTCTGTTGCAACGCAAAAAACTCTCTCTCCGACGTAGCTGTTGCTGTTCAACATCAGTGGTGTTGAACAGCAACAGCTACCGCCTGGTTACAATACATTTCGCCAGCGCTAATCATTCCATTCAACGCCGTTTGTGTGAGCTGACGTGTTCCGATGAGCGCTAACTTCAACACCTTGAATGGAAAGCCTTCGATGTTCCCGTCTGTCATAATATACTCCTCCTCAATGGGAAGACGATAGAAAACTGAGCCCTACCGTCCGTTAACATCATGAAAAAGAGCCACGATCGTGATCCCGCCCTAAAGCTATGCTTTCATGCATTCAATTTCGCATTGCCGTCAGAGACGCCCATCTCTCTACTTGGGGGGTTATTTTGTAATATCATTGTGAGAATACGTCATAAAATGTGGAAAATTACGTCATTTGTCGTAGTTCCACTCCATCACCCAGGCGGCGTGACCATTTTCGGCTCTCAAGTGGTGAACGTCCGGTCCATTTATTTTGTTCATCCGCTCTTTCGACTCTTGATCCGTATCTTTCGACTCTTGATCCGCTTCATTTGGCTCCGCATTTCATTAGTTGAATTACAATTAGCCACTATTGAAACTTGGCCGATCGCGACCCGATCATTAAGAGAGCGAAACGGATCTCCCGCCTTCCCGCAAAGAGTCATTAGAAAGGTGAGATTATTACAAAATAACCCCCCTGGCTGCGAGCTGATGGTGCGCTCTCCATTGTTCATTTTTTGAGATTCCACAACGAATAACTTGAATAAACTAGACAGTGGCAGGCTTCACTTCGTATAAGTGAATGAATATGAATATATGAAATACAAAATAAAATAAATGAATATGAAGATAATAATATTTTATCATGCATACAAACAATAATACAGTCACAATTTTTTTAAGTCAACAATACCATTTTCTTTCAACAACTTATTAAGATTAGCAGATGCTGATTATTATTTTTTCTTCTAAAATCCAACAGAAAAATCACAATGCGTCATATTGCGTCCTATTGACTGGGCAATTCAGTATTTCCAAGGATTTGAAAAAAGCGTCATATCCTATGGATACAGCAACCAGCATAACGCGTATCATCATAATTCTTCCCGAGGGATCCCAGAAATATTCCACGTTTTCCAGGAGGTTGTAATCAACTGCTATCAATAAAATTGCTATAGCATCTAATTTTAGGTAGAGTTAGTATAATTTTCTGATATACTGATTGCCTCCCAGAAAAATCTAGAATCTGAGAACACATACATGTGGTGAGGCGATATTCACACCAGTGAAAAAAGTCTCATCTTTATGTCCACTTAATATAATCTAAAGCTATTTTTATAATGCCATTCACTTGATCAAAATGTAAGGTAACATAGTATACAAGGATACTATTCCATCGAATACTAGGGGGAAATTTATTCTAAAAAAAATTGCTGAGATGCTTTGATGCAAGCATATGCAGAAATAATTTAAATAATAAGAAATAAACAGATTCAAATAAAAACTGATCGAATATCGGCAGATGTAACGATCACATAATTTGATATGAAACACCATTCACCTTGAAAACCCTACACGGGACAAAGTTTGCGATTTTGCAAAATTACCCCGGCAACATTCGGTGCTTAAATAAATGATCACCGAGAAAAACCAAAACGTAAACCCCAAATGATGTCAACACCAAGTATGCGCATTTTGGCCACAGATTGGTACCCTCCAGCGTAGCGAACTAAACTCTGTCTGACTGTTGACTGTCACAAAAACGTGAAGTTGGGCGATTTACCGTGTTTTTATTTATTTATACCATAATGACTCATGTCGAGCAGGTGAATGGCATCGATCCAAGATGTATTTCATGTTAAGGAGGTTCCGCCGCGACTGTGTGAGTCAAAAGAAATACTAAAGTCCACATTTTTTATATTTTGTCCAAAAAATCCTGCTTTCACTGATGAAATGCGTTACCTATAGAAACTTAAATGTAAGGAACAAAATTTGCAGATTATTCCACGAATGTATTTTAAATGAGCACTTTTTTCCAGCTATAGGAGCCGACTGCAGCGCAATTTCCTACGAATTACCGCATTTTGACTTCAATTACGGCAGTAATTCCCTGATAACTAAACAAATAAGGTGTTAAGATGCCTATATTACATTTTTATTCAATTTCTCTGGATTATTTCCTTCTTATAAATAGTATTCCGCAAAAATGGAATTTATATTTTACGGAAAAATACTATTTTCCCCCGTGTTTCTCTCATGCTCCCATTGAACACCATGTAATTTCAGGTTCAATTAGAGAGTAATATAGCGTGGAAAGGTATTATTTTGTTGTTCATATCAGATAGAGGACAACTTTTTCTACAAGTAGACAGAATATGAATAAAATGGCATTTAAGTCATATCACAGTGGAACCACCTAAATTTACTTCGTTAAACCAGCAACGTCCTACCAATCACGCTCAGTGTCAATGTGGAACACGTGAAAATTCAGTTCTATAAAATTTTGACGGCGAAAGTAATACGCTGTAAACGTATTACTTTCGCCGTATAAAGTAATCTGGGTGTAAACTGTCCCGCACTAACTTTTCTTGGGCATCATTCTGAATCTACACATTTACCTGTGAGCCACCAAGGGGTGCTTGGCAGAGAGTGTCAGGACACTAACGATGAACATAGGGAAAATAATAGGACCAATGAATTGAAAAAGGGAATGGGCCAAAAGCGAAATGGCTGTTAACGTAGTGTAAGTGTCTCATGTGCGTAAGGATTTTTTTCCTATCTGATCGACGGTGTACCTCTCTTGTTTTGTCATTTATACTAGTTAAAGAGATATAGCGCAGAGTTAAAATAACATCCTCCATGTCGCACTGGCTCTCGCCTGATCTGAATATTCCAAGTAATCTAAGTCTGGCACGTAGACTCTAAGTCTCTAGTAGTTTCCAACCTAGTTCTTCCATCAGCTGCGTTACGCTCTTTCTTTGCTCGTAATCGTTCGTGTTGCTTTCCTTTTGTATTTTGTATATTTCGCGGAATTCATTCTTCTGTAATGTGTCCCTATTTTTTGGCGGAATACTCAAGATGTGGGCTCGCGAGTAAAAGATAAAAACTTCCTTAAACTTCCTTTCTCAATTTAATACGAGTTTCTCCCAATTATTCGTCTCATAAATTTAATCTCAATTTCTTTAATTCATCTCCACAATTGATCCCCAAGATCGATAAAATAAAGGGTTATTTTTTATGTAAATGACTCTAATAGCCGTAAAATTTAACCTTTTTTGAAGAAATGGCTTAAAAAAGTGGGGTTGAAGATTTACATGGGATAAACCTGCGACAGAGATCAACTCAACAATATAGTCCACCGCTCAGCGCTGAGCCGGTAAAAAATCACTATACCGGCAAGAGCTTTTCTGATGAGGAATTTAACCTTCGTACACGAAAAACCCACGACAGACACACTCAAGTAAGAGGTTCAGGAGAAAATAACGCCACGCCGGGGACCACCTTACACCAGACACTGACTTCTGACCAGGCACTACTTCGCAAAGTGGTTCACGAGGTTGTTAATCTCGATCGCCGACTTCGTGGAGTACAAACATATGTAGTACAATAATCAAACAAAAACACCAAAATGGTGGGCTGATGCCATAAGTCAAATGATGATATGATGCCATAAGTCAAATTATGATTTAAGTCATGGAATTCGATTCCCCAAGAGTTGAAGGATATCACATCAGTTAATAATTTAAAAAAAATGTTTGTTTTCATTTTATTTTCATGAAACTTGAATTGTGTCAGCATGAGGAACTTGCTGTTTATGGGTTTTTGTGTTCATAAAATTTATTTCGATTGTTGTATAGCTATTGTATAATTTTGTGTTGTTGAAAATCACAAAAAAATATATTTGTTGAAAATTACTACTGTGAAGTTGAGAGTTAAAAATAGAGATTACTGCGTAATTTTGGAAATCTTCTCATAAATGTTTGTTTTCATTTGTCTTTGATGAAATTTGATATATGAATTTACATAAGAATTTGCAATCTTTGTTTTTCTGTTCATTATTATTATACCGAGTGTTTTATGATTTTGTTATCTTTGTTCATTATACCGAGTGTTTTATGATTTATTTTAATGTAGTACTTTCTCTGTCCGAGTGTTTATGTACTTACATAGGCTCCAAAGGATATGCTCCTAGAGCCAATAAAATTTATTTATTTATTTAAAATGATAAGGGGCAGCCACGAGTTGCAACCACTCTACCGGCTAGTGTTTTTCTGATGAGGTCATTCAAACAATACCCTCACCGAAGCCACTCAAGTACATATAAGGTTTAGGGGAAATAATCCCACGCCAGGGACCAACTTACACTAAGCACACGCGACTTCACAACGTGGTTCACGAGGTTGCTAATCTCTATCGCCGACTTTATTTCGACTCGCATTTCGCCGGCTTGTATTTGGATGTAGAATGCACTTAAGACCGTATAATAATAGGGAGCGTTCAGAAATTGGATGGTTCCCTAATACTTACTCGGCAGGAAGCTTTTGACGGACATGGTGAGGTGCTCTCCGACCAAGTACGTCCGATGCCGGGGCAGCTTCCCTCCTCCGCGCTGCATCCCGTGGACTTCCATCCAAGCCTGGAGGCCACGAGGGGGAACCGTCGAATGGGAATCCTCCCGGCGACCGGACCTGAAAACATGAAGCACACGTCTTCTAATTACAGCTATAGAAATAAACTCATCTCCATAATTTCCTTTCCACCTCCTTGGGCGTTATTTTGTAATCTCACTTAACAGCTATTGCACGAGAGAGTGGTGCAGGTCATGGGACAACACATTTTTCATTTCACTGAAATTTTCGAATTATCTTCAACCAGTTGCCACATGTACATTTATATGACGGTTTCTTATAAAAAAATATTTTGGATTTTATGTGTCTCCAAAGGTCAGGGTCGGACGCAAATAAACTTCTAATAACTGTTCTTGCTAAAAACTATAGTTGGTGGTGCAGGCCATCCTAAATTACACATTTTTACATATTTGACCTACGGTCACTTTGTGCATTGGCAGTGCAGGGGCTTCAAAACAAAACGATAATATATGAGAATATCATGAAATTGAGTGCCAATTTTTTGCAATGCCCATAGTTGCCCAATTTAAATTTGATGCCATTTTGTAGAGGGTGTCATGTAGAATTTATTTGTGACTAAATTTGATATGGTCACTATAGGTATACAGTACAGGGTAACTCAAAAGATCACTCCGACACCATTTGGCTGTATTCAGGCCATCGTATCTCCCAATGCCCGTAGTCAATAAATACTCCAATACTCATTTTTGGTATGTCAGTACCTTTTCTTTTCATAAAAATAAAATCCAGTTTGGGAATTTCGCAGCAACCACAAAAAATTGCAATAAAAGGAAGCAAAAAGTAAGTTCGAAAATAGGGTTTCACAAGCTTTCACAGTAAGGGTATCTTAATTCAATTGCGCACATTTGTAAAATTTGGATGTACACAATTGATCAAGATTACGAGTTCAAAATCATCAGTAAGTTACTACGCATGAATACATATAAATAATGAAATAAATAAAGTTACATGAAAATATCACACAAAGTTGCGATCGACATATTTTGCACCAACATGCTTGGTTACTTAGAAGGTAGCTATAATAAACACAAGAATTCGTTCAATCCAATGAACAAGAAAAAACAGGAATTGAACAAATGCAATCCTTCTTCGCAGAGTTCATGGCTGGTTCAGAATATTGTGAGAAGTCGGTCAAATTCACCTGTAAGAACCCCTCCTGCGGTGTGGTATGGCATTCTCCGGGTTGATCGCCTGGTTTGCTGAATCCGCATTCGTTTCTCGGGGAAGGACGCATGTTATGGTTCGGCTTTGGTCCACGGACTGCTGGAGATTGCGATCGAACTGGATGTCCACTTCAACTTGGTAAGCCAGAAGCCCATCCTTGAAGAGGGATTTCATAAGATTATTGTAGATTGTATGAGATAGGTAACGTATTGAAGGATCATGCATCCTCATCGCAACCACAATCAGAAAATTATCATCTCCAACTGATTCTTTGAAAATACAATGATTTTTATGCACACATACATACCCATCACGTCATTTCCCTTCCGGGTAGGGCTAAGTCAATTAAGTAAGGTTAAAGCCAAACATGGAACATTGAGGTGTTCGCTCTTTTTGATGAATTTTGTGGATACCTGGACTAGCAACGGTATTACCTTTACGGAGTACTCCGCAAGTGCACTTACATGTAAGGACGAAATTAACCTCGCGGACGCACAGGCCGGATCGCGAGAAACCTGGCCAGAAACCCTTAAACATTTTTTTTCTGACAATAGTTTGAATTGGCTTAAGTTGAAGATAAATGTCCAGAGCATACTTTTTACTAATAATTTTTCTACGAATCTTTAATTTTTTCTATAATTACAGCCGTAAGATGGGGATAGAATATAATGGCGAATGAAGAGTCGGGACGTAATGTTCAGACGGACGCGTATGGCGGAATTACTTCACGATAATCCATAAATATTTTAATGGTAAATACATTTATGAATGTTGCAGGAACTATGCATGAAGTTACCACGTGCACAGAAATTTAAATATATTTTGCGCTATACAACGATTATTATGGAGAATACAGTTTTAAATAATTACGCTAATTCTTTTAGAGCTACAAAAAGCTGCTAGAAGCAGGGGTATAATCAATTTAATTTAGTGAGTTGTGATGTTTTCATGATGCCACCAAAATTCATCTGCGGATACTTGCGGACCCAGGAGATATTGTTGATTTCCTTCCGAAGAGCCCCGTCCTGGTCGGTGGCACTATGCACACGCTTTGGACTGATTCATTCACATCATATGTCCGGCAGTCCTGAACAACATGTCCCTTTAAAACCCGCGAAAATGCACCAGGAAGGAGGACGCCTCGATAACTTAACTGACTAAAGCACTTGGCGTGATATCGATAAATCAGGGTTACCGTCTCGTTTAAGAGAAATGATTTTTCCTCAGCGGAATTCCGCAATAATCTTTTCTCTTTAAAAAGTAATTTTCTCTCAATGTTCGCCACTACTTAAAGCAATTGGTGGGGACGAAACTTGCTAACACCATGGCGGATTAGGTAAAACATTATTACCAAGGAAGTTAAAATGAAATGGAGGGAGCATGACCGAAAACACTCATAGCTGAAGGTGAAGCAAGAACAGGGGTGCATAGGAAAGATTTTGTACCGACTAGGCGTGACCTTCCCGTCACAAAAAATATCATTACCTATGGATTTGAATTTATGTTATATTTGACGAAAATTAAACGCGACCATTGGAAACGTAAGCCAGATTAAGGACTAAACATCGCCGACTTTACTGCTGTAATCGCCTTCAAGAATCAAGCGGAATGTCGCCTCAATATTTTTCTAATCACCTTGATTAATACGACCATCGTCGCTTTTGGCCAATCCGTTTGCAATCTGCGCTAGTTTATTAACGTGGCCTCCTAAATATGCAAGCAAGGAGTATAGAACATGAAACATTCCCTGATATTCATGAATACAGGCCTGATCACCCAAATTTCGATCGTCCTGTGTTCATAAATAGTAGGCCTAAAATGTTCAATGTTCTAACGGAGCTAAGGGAAAATAAATTCAAATGGAAGATTATTATGACACGAAAACCTTAGTACCGTAAATAGTTTTTCAGTAAGTTAATGAACTGTCACAGATCCCCGAGGAAATTCTTAAACCACTGGAATGCTCTGTTTTAACAGTATAAAGACACGATATTTGAGGATGGCTATTTCCGGTCAAAATATTTTTGCTGGCAACTTATCTGGATCACATTCTTATCAAATAAATGACACCTTGCGTATCATTAAAGCAGCAGTCGGCTGTGTTGCAGAGGGAATCACTTCGACAGTTAAATAGGTTATTAACAAATGAGTAGCAATTCACTCGTACTGTTTTCCACCAAGAACTTCTACGTCCTCTTAAACTCGTGTGTCACATGACAATGAGAAGCAAATGCAAGTATTTATCATCTCCTTAATAAAGTTGAGTCAAATTGCCTTTTTATTACATCTTACCTAGAGCCAGGACGTGTTTAGGTATCGATCAAGAAACTGATGGGCATGCGGTTACAAATTTAACAAAAGTGTTCCTGTTTACCTAAAATGGCTCGCTAAATGAGTGCTAACGCTTTTTCAAATGCATGTATATTGTTAATGAAAGTAAAGTGGTCTTTGAAATACGGCGTATCGTTAGAAATAATTGCCTCACATTTTGAAACCTCGCCAGGCGAAGAAAACAGGAAGCGCATTTCCCGCGCTTTTTTTAGGACTGCTGAATAAAAGTGAAGGCAGTGGTGTTACGGCCTAAGTACATCTCGGAAGCTATGTTATTAGCCTGCGTATTGGCCTGGGAAGACGAAGGGTGGTGGTTCGATTCCTGGTCGAGGAAAACTTTTTCCAGTGACAGTTTCCAACTCATTGTTTGTCGTCACTAACCTCCCGGCTGACCACCCGGACTCCGCATGACTCGGCGGGCAGCTTGAGCTTGAGGAAGACGACCCTTGAAGAGCGGCCCTCAGGAGTGGTCGTGGCGTTGGGCCCTGGCGCCGATCGACACTCCCTGGGGAAGCCCCTGGCGTGGATGGCGCCCCTGAAATGAGGGGCGTCCGGTGGAGAGGCGAACCCTATTGACACCTCCATCGCGTCTTTCGTGCACGACGAGTCGACGCCTGGAATAAGTGACATAAAGTTGTTATTAATCCAAAATAATGTACTGAAGAAAGAGAAAATTAAAGTAAATACGGAGCTTTAGGTAATATTCGAAGGAGAACACTCTATTGAGATTACCATCGAATAAGTTTACCCAAGCATTGGGACATTTCAAACAAAATAGACCAACAATTAAATAGATCTACATCCACATAATACCCTGTCAGCCACCGCAGGGTGTGTAGCAAAGGTATTAGCAAGGTATTAGGTGGCAAAGATATTAGTACCAACATGCGCAACACCATATTCGAATAAGGGTCATGAAACTACGGCTATTAATGCATTAGCAAAAACCTGTAAATTCTTGTCAGGAGGTGATATTTCACCAACATGTACTACACTAAGGGTATTCTACCAATTTTAGAGAAACTATTTGTATTAATGGGTCATTCCACGACAAATCGCCTAATTTCAGGAAAGCTTCGTGCCTTCACGACACGGATTTTCTTCAATCATTTTTCTCGTAAAGGTAGGTATGCGTGAGCTATGCTCAGAAATTTTTTTTCTGATTTTTTGACCAAAAATGACCTCAAGATGTTGGACCGGCCACGCCCACTTTACAGCTTCAAGCATTGGCCACCATAGCAATTGACTTTTAGCTAAGCGGAAACCACAAGGGTTAGCGAAACAAATGGTGAACAAATTACTAACTAATTATGATATTAAAAATATTTTAGCATTTTATTATCACGAGAAATCGCTACTCCCAACAGTATTGACAAGCGTACCTTTTGCCAGTCATGTAAGTTAATAAGACGGAGAGTTAATGAATAGTCAGGTCACGTATATATAAATTCTGTTGGATTTAAAAGTTTTATTCTGACCTCAAAAATCGTAAGCATTATAAAGAGAGACTTTAATAGGCTTGTGGTAAGAAGATATAACAAGATACTTACTCAAGACGTTGTGATGTAACTCATTAGACTTCCAGTTGTGTCCAGCATCCTTAGACTCCACCTGTAACTGGAAGTTTTAAGAAGGAATTAGTAATACTAGTCATGACTCCATAGCATAATCATTTTTAGAATGCACTAGACTTTTCAATAATTCTAAATACTACTTAAGTCTATTCAAACAAATGATGATAGTTTTAATTTCGGATATTTGTAAAATTAATACGCAGCAAATAATGAATGGAATCAATGACACGTTATTCTGAATTTGCTGAAGTTGGCCTTCAAATATATGACGTGTGTATCATTCTATATGTCGTATGTATTATTCTGTGTGTTCATCTACATCTACATAATACCCTGCGAGCCGTCGCAGAGACGTGTGGCAGGAGGTGTTACGACACCAGCCATGGAAAGGCGAGGAGGGAGAATAGGGAAAAGGAATGGGGAGAGGATAGAGGTAAATAGTCTGTTAATGATGAGCCCAAAGTTGGTGTCACGCTGTTTTTGTATTAATCGCCAATGGTGCGAGGAGAGAAGGAATTTTTGTATTTGTCAATCAGGCAATGTATCTCTCATATTTTGTCACTCATATCAGTTCTAGAGATATAGTGCGGGGTTAGACTAATATTCTCCGTGTCGTTCTGAAATTTGCCTGATCGGAGTTCTTGAAGTAATCTAAGCCTAGCGTGTAGCCTCCGAGTCTCTAGCGCCTCCAGGCCAAGTACTTACATCAGCTGTGTGACACTTTCTGTACGCTCGTGGCAGTTTTTAACGAAGACATGCGGCTTTCCTTTGTATTTCATTAATTAGCGGATTAAATTATTGTTTACAGGGACCCAAAAGCTCGCGGCGTATTCGATATGTGGCCCAACCGAAGCAAAGTAACATCTCTCTTTCAAATTTTCATCACAGAATCTTCCTACTATTTGCTTGATAAACCCTAGTTTCTTTAATGCTGCGTCGCAAATACTTCGTTTGTGTTTCGCCCACGCTCAGTCTGAAGTGACGGTGATTCCCAGGTAGACTTAGATAGAAAAGAGACTGCTTATCACATTCAATGCGGAGCACGTCAATAGACGTGCTCCTGGCTACGCTGACTGACGGAGCACGTCAATTGACGTAGTCGTTCCATTCCAAAGCCCTTTAAATTTTTTAAAGCCAATTTTGACGACATTCATGAAAATCGGCTCCGCATTGAATGTGATATTCTGCAAAACGGCAGGGATTTTATACTTTTATTTAATAATTTAGTAATATTTATTTATTCTAAACATTAAACCATGAAAATCATCGCAATTTCTTGTTTCATTTATGATATTTGACATTACATAATGTTGTTCCCATGCATTAAAAAAGCTTTTATACTAGGTTAAATTTAATTTATTTATTCATGTTTAATATTCCGGGTATGTGGCAGGGGATGGATGAAGCAAATGACCACATTGGACGGATGCTGGAGGTAAGCGATCCAGCTAAACCTAAAAGTCGCGGAGAACCTTCCTTACTATTCCCTTGATAAATCCTAGATTCTTTAATGCAGCTCCGCAAATGTGTCATATGTGTTTCTTCTACGTTGGGTCGGATACTAAGGTGATTCCCAGGTATTTGACTTCATCTGACCCCTTCTCCTACCTCCTGTACTCCTACCGCTATTGAAATATGGCGCTGGGGTGTTTTTTTCGTAATAAGTGTACTGCAGTGCATTTAATAAGTTTAAGTTCGAGCCATCACTCAAAACACCACAAGTTTATGTTGCTAAGATCCGACGAGAGGGCTTCTAAGCCAGCATTTGTGGCAACTTCTTGTTAGATGACAACATCATTTGAAAGCAATCTAATTTTGCTGGACACTCGAGAGTCAATATCGTTTGTATAAATGAGGAATAAAGATCACGCTTCCTTGAGGAACGCTGGATGTCTCTCTAACCATGTTGGAACTTACACCGTCAATTACTATTTTTTACGGTCAGTTAGGAAATCCCGATTACAATTCACCATTCTTTCTTTCGCCCCACATGATATTAATTTGAATATTAATTTTTAACGTTAGCTTGTAAATCTCGGAGACTACGATCAAGGTATTTGCAACAATGTGTGTTACATGGTGTAAATTTCATGAGTATAGGTCAAATATTTTTTTATTTTCAAACGTTTGCCGACGTTTCGGAAAATTATCAAAAAGATTATTCAAAGAAATGTACCATATATCCAGAAATAAAAAAAGTTGAAATACAAGAACAGACATTACTTATCTAAGCAAAATTTATCATAATTTAATAAATGACACATTACTTTTCAACAAAGAAATATATCCAAGCAACCAAATTTGTAAATAAATAAAAACTGCACCAAACTTTAAAGGTAAAACTCTTGAATGTCTATGTCTATGTATTTTTTTATATTTAATGTCTGTAATTTTACAATTATGTAACCAACACAGAACTGTAAATCATTTAACATCATACATCATTGTTTATAGCCCAGAAGATGGATGAATAAACATCCGAAACGTCGGCAAAAGTTTAAAAATAAAAAATTATTTGACCTATACTCATGAAAATTGCACCATATAAAAAGAGGGTAAAGGTGAGCTTTCGTCCCGCCAGCATTTTCGCGAATTTCACCCACTTACAATAGAGATATCGGAACCAAATTCACATCACTTATTAAGCAAACCTTGCGCATTTGTAAAATACTTTTAACACAACAATGCATCGACTACTTTAGGAATGGGAAACTTTCAAACCTGAGAGGTGCGTTTTTTCCTCTCCGCCATCTGGTGAAAAAATGCCGTTTCCTCTTATCCACTGTACGTGGCGTAGCGATCGAGTGTGTTACGTCACACGCCAAATAAATAATAATCGGTTGATACCGTAATGGTCCGGCCAGAGCACATTATTTTTTTCATGCTGAATTTCCAAAAAACGGTGTAGCAATCACGCAGAAGACAGAAACATAGAGAAGATGGTTATGAACTCACCACGAGAATGCAAAGGAGGAAGAGTGCAGCCCTCGTCGGGTATCGTCGGACCACTTCAGCCATCCGAACCTGCAGGGGAAGAAAAAACTCGTATTAAGCTTGAGCGGTAATCGTGGGTGTGATCATTTTAATAATATTTCAAGTGGAAAAAAAATTCTCGGGCCGCATTTCGTTTAAGTACATCTGATTGTGCGGCGGAACTTACCATGCGTGCAGTAACGGTCATGATGCAAGAATTATATTTTACATTTTATTCTCGATTAAAGCATGCAATGACTCGAGTTTTCGGCAATTATTCGACATTTTGGTGAAAAATATACTTAGATGTTTTTTTTCGAATTTTTGACTCGGCGTGACACCTTGATATTTCATAGCAACCTTTATAATAATAATGTATGTATTATTTCGCGTTTAGAGGAAACACTGTGCATATTTTATCGAATTTCCACGACATATATCTCATGTGCTACAAGGCAACGTGTTTCGATAGCACTGAATTGTTGAAATACCCATGCGGGTGAAAATGAATTTTTTTTCACTTATATTTATATGCATATAACTAATGAAAACACGCATGCAAATGTTTACGCAAATCTGTACAAGGGCCAAAGCCGCTCTAATCACCTAAAAACAAATACACTCAAAGCAACGCAATGATTATTATTAAATCAAAGATTCCCATATTGGAATGTGTGTTGCAAGGCGTTAAGCATGCCTCGCATTCTATTTTTTGAGTTTAGGAATTGAAGTTCTCAGCTCTGAGTGTTATGAGGGAATGAATGAAGGAGAATGAGAAAGGTAATTAAAACTAGTAAACATTTAGGCGTTGGTGAAAGTATAGACGTAAGCAAAAATACATAGGAATTGAAAGGAGTTACACGATGAGCGAATGGCCCGCCGTTCCCAGACTAAGGTTAATGCGAAATACAACGGGGAGTTGGTTTAAATTTTCCTCGCAAGATGGGACGACGCGACGGTCGCTGACCGCGAGCACGACCTCCTAAGCAAATATCAGGAACGACAACGGAGTAGGGATGAATTTCCCCTCCCAAGTGTTTCCGTTCCCCTTCCTGAGCGCGACCCGACACCTTCGCAGCTGTGACTCACGGTGCATTTGTTTTACGGAAACAATATCCAGTTACAATTTATTCGTTATCTTATATATCTTAATTTTCAGGGTCACTGACAAAGGGATGTCTTCTATGAAAATCTTTTAACCCTCTGCCACACATCCGAATCCATTGGCTTTTATATTGCCAACAGGTAGCGAATACCGTGGGATTCCTGTCGACATTGACTTCAGAAGCAGCTGCTCCCTATGGGCTGATCCCTAGGGATCAAATTCTGCCTAAAATCGCGAAGAATATGCATCATACATTACATCCGCCATTTCCTGGAAAATATGTTTACTGCCACTCACAAGTGGGCGGAAATCGTCAAGTTTTATCAGCTCAACAACCCAAAGATTTAAGCAATCCATTCAGAGATAAAAAACGGTTTTACCTACTCTCCCAACAAAGAAATAATTTCCACAAATACACAATATCCAACGTCAGTTTTCAACGAAGAGCACGAAATACGTTGCTTTAAGCTTCAAACAATAATTTTAAAAAAGTTCGTTGATTGAATCGATTTCTTCTAATACCCGAATGAAAATAAATCTTTTGATTTTACACTCCGAAAAGGAATGCTTAAACCGAATTTTCATTCGAACAGATCCCGGTTTTACATTCTAAAAACCGTGCAGTTGCATTATTAGTGATTGCATTGCAACTACTAAATAAATATTTACAGGCGTTCGGATCGATGTTGAGGAACAATTACCATTTATAGCTCACAGTTTCATGGTTTTACAGCGTGTCCAAACATTTTCCCATTCTCAAAAATTATGTTTAATCACTCATTCTCTCAACACGGCAACCTAAACTACGGTGGCGGTACTTCCTAGCGACGTCATCATCCTTTATGTATATGTGTTCTCACTTGTCCGTAATTTCATATATATGTATTTGGTTTCATTTATTTATTTATAGGCAACCTCTGTATTAATAAAATAAGCTCGTTGGTAACTTGGTGGTATTCCATAATGTAAAACGTATTTATTAAAAAACTTTTACAAACCACAGAGAAATATTCGTACAAACACGACCCGGGTTTCGGCGCTAAGCACCATCATCAGGTGAAAAGCAATACAAGCAACCTGTATATATACCACACTGGAGGAAGTGGGTGGGTTGAGTGGGTGGGGGATGTAGTAGTTAGGGGGTGGACACGGATTGAACTGTGGGTAGTGGTGGATGATGGGGAGATAAGCGGTGACGTGCAGGGCTGGTAGCGGACCTTGAGTAGAATGAGGGAGGAGCGGAAGCAGCGACTGCGTCAAGGATAGGGGAGGAGGCAGGGTACAAATATTCGTTTATTACGGAAACATTCGGGTCATTATACGCTTTTAAAATCTCCAATTGCTCCAGTGAGTTCAACTCCCTTCTGTTGTTAGACAAATGTAAAATTTTAACAATAAAATCACTAGTATGGTCACAAACTAAAAGATGCTTAGCGAAGTTGCTCTTGTCGTCATTGTTATGTTTAAAAGCTCTAAAATGTTCTTTACCTCTAGTGTTAAAATTTCTGAGAGTTTGGCCCACATACACTCCATCGCATTCACCACACTGTAGAGCATATACCCCACTTCTCTCCTTGGAGTCCACTGGGTCTTTGCACTTAACAAATAATGTTTTTAACGTTACAGGAGTTCTATAGGAGATGTTATACATTTCTGTAGGGAATATTTTAGCCAATCTATGTGTGATGTCACCAAGGTATCTTAACGAGCACCACCGTTTTTTGTTACTTAGCAAGCTTTTGGTGGGATAAATAGACTCGAGTGCCAATTTCTTTTGTTTATTATAAATTAATTTCTCTATTAATTTGTTCGTGTACCCGTTATTCCTAGCGATCTGTTTAATGATACTGACTTCCTTATTGAAGTCGTCTTTTGACAGGGGTACGTTTAACAGGCGGTGAATTAGGGAATTGAATGCAGCTATCTTTTGTGGATACCAATGTCTAGAATCGGCAGGAATGACATGGTCGGTGTATGTTGGTTTTCGAAAAATGGAGAATTTGTGGTGACCGTTCTCAATGGATATGGAGAGATCAAGATAATTTAGCGTGCGATTCCTGTGAAAAGGAGTCAAATTTGACTCCTTTTCACAGGAATCGCACGCTAAATTATCTTGATCTCTCCATATCCATTGAGAACGGTCACCACAAATTCTCCATTTTTCGAAAACCAACATACACCGACCATGTCATTCCTGCCGATTCTAGACATTGGTATCCACAAAAGATAGCTGCATTCAATTCCCTAATTCACCGCCTGTTAAACGTACCCCTGTCAAAAGACGACTTCAATAAGGAAGTCAGTATCATTAAACAGATCGCTAGGAATAACGGGTACACGAACAAATTAATAGAGAAATTAATTTATAATAAACAAAAGAAATTGGCACTCGAGTCTATTTATCCCACCAAAAGCTTGCTAAGTAACAAAAAACGGTGGTGCTCGTTAAGATACCTTGGTGACATCACACATAGATTGGCTAAAATATTCCCTACAGAAATGTATAACATCTCCTATAGAACTCCTGTAACGTTAAAAACATTATTTGTTAAGTGCAAAGACCCAGTGGACCCCAAGACTCCAAGGAGGTTGCTTGTATTGCTTTTCACCTGATGATGGTGCTTAGCGCCGAAACCCGGGTCGTGTTTGTACGAATATTTCTCTGTGGTTTGTAAAAGTTTTTTAATAAACCTCTGTATTATACCTGCCAAACTGCTTGTAAATACTGTACCGTAAAATTTTGACAAAACTCATGGATGTTATATCCCAATGAAGTTAATAAATTATGATATGATATGATAACATGGCGATTGAGTGTTTCGGCGCAGCATAAAACTGGGCTACCTTTAGCGCATTTTCAAGTAAATATAATGTCCATTAAAATGTAAAATGACTTGACTATTATTCACTTTTTGGTCTAAGCTTTCGAATGCACAAATTAAAAAAGTCGTGGGCAACCCTATTAATGAAAAAAGGCCCTTTCATTAAGGTAAGGCATATTATCCGCATTTTACGGTACATACTCATAAGGAAGGCATTATCACTATGGTTCTAATAGCAGCAAAATAAAGCCACAAATCTATCCTAGTTGTCTGGTTATTGGTTATCTGGCTAGTAGTACCAGTGAATATAAATAGAAAAAGTCTTTAATTTAGTTGAAAATTCTCTCTGGTCGGCTCCTCGAGCTACAATAGGTAGATACCTATTCATTCGTCGAGTAATTGAGATTTAGAGCGAATTTCTTCTCATTTTAAATAGTCATGCATATTAATTGACGACAGCAGTTATATTGATTCCCACAGACTGAAGCACGCGATCAGAAAAAAACAGCATTTATTTGGAATGTTTTCAAATCAAAATCAATCAAATCAAAATAAAATTTTGGAATTTTGCATTTATTTTGACTAGCGCAGTTAACAGTTAATCTCCAAAACAATTGAGTTTTTCGAAGAGCTGCGCGTATTACTGACGGTAAAAGCGGAATATTTATTTTTTTAAATGAGATACTTTTATGAGAGAGTTTTAAGCATAGCTGTTTTGTTCATGGGATAATGAATTTGACTCATAAAAAAATCGAGTCGTAACAAACCAAGGAAAGGCTGCCAGGAAGCTATTACATTTATCTTTGAAGAAAATGCTCCGAAGAAATGGGGAAAGTCAAATATTAATACTCATATTACTTCCATACATCCATATTACTCCATTCGTCAGTGGCTACTTTCTGTGACGCCCTTCAATGGAAAGGCGTCACAGATAGAGATTATACATTAATGTGGGATTACCATTCGAATGATTTTTCGATATTACCCTTGAAATAAAATCTGCAAAGGTTTTCATGTAGATTTACGGAGTTGCTTCGAATTATTGAGGCCTAATAACCAAATAACTAATCATAAAAAGTTGAATTTTTTTCTGTTTCCGCAAAACACCCTCTGACGTCATTTCATCCTTCGATCAAAGGCCCGTGGTCCGATTCCCAGTGAAGACGGATATTTTACAAGGTATTTTATAAATCTTTATACTGTTGTATTTCCGGCAGAAGTGGAAATCTACACAAAAGCCTTTTTAAGGCATCTCTTAGAATGGATCGGGAAGAAGTAATGGAGGAAATGACGTCACGGCCGTTATGGGAAGGTTGCCCTTCCACTCAACTTTAGACTCCATTATCTCTGGCAATTTTTAGAATCTTTAAGAGATGATTTGCAAATGGTCATGTGTCGTGGCTCCCAGCACGATAAAAGTTAAAAGCAAAAATCTTGATAAACCCCCATTGTATTGGAGAGTACCAATCCGATATAGAGGGCTTTCATTGCAACGTTGCCAATCATAACAAATACTCGATTCAATCCACAAAAACAAAATCCAAACAAATACTCGACATGCTTAAGACGGTGCCGCACGGAAATTTTTCGTTAATTAATTCATGAATAATTGATGAAAACTCTCAGAATCGAAATCCGCATGCTCGTGCCGATATTCTGTTAATTTCTGTAAATTAGGCAACTCTGTTAATTCTTGACGAAACACGAGCAATTATTGGTTTTTCCGCGCCCATGCGCTTCGACCATTCCCCTTGCGAGACACTACTTGGACTACTTGAGAATAAATCGTAATTATAGTACGCCATCTTTACAAACAGTTATATTCAAGTAAAGAGGTTTATGCAAATCATATACCTATTTGAGCGAATGTTTAATATAATTTCATAGTATTGCAGATGCGGAATTATTTTGTTCAAATATTTGTTGTTACATCACCTATTGTAATTTGATAAATACCTCACGCACATTATTATTAAGAAACTGCTGTGTTGGTAATTCTATGTGCATTATCGTGAGCCAGCATGCATTTTCGGGCAATTTATCCCGTTGATACTTAACGTTATAATTATTTCCATGTAATTATAATTCTCAGGCTTTTAGAATTCGTGGAAAACTCTTGGCTATTTGTTCTTCTCGTGCCATTTATACACTATATACGTCTTCACAACAAACAATTTTCGTTCAGACCGTCAGCCGGCGAGCGCTATATTCATGAATTTTTACTGTTTGTGTGACATCGAGGCATGGACGAACGTGTTTCATGAATATGGATTCAACGAATAAATTTAAGAAAAATTTACCATGGGATAAGAGTTAAGCTGTTACAAAACAAAGTTAAGGCACAACGGTTGCAGATTATTCGACGAATATATTTTTAACGAACGATATTTTTCAGCAGTAAGAGCTGACCGCAGCGCCATTTCCATTGAATTGATGTATTTGTCTTCAATTATATCGCAGTTCTTTTCTAATTTTATTCACTTCCCTGAGATTTTTTTCCATCTTTATAAACAGGCTTTCGCGAAATAAGGATTTTACATAAGACGTAAAAATATCGTTTTTCCCATTCACATATTTAAAGAATGTGATTTGAAGTTCATCTTGAGAATAAAACATCGCGGAAATATATGATTTTGTTCATCATTGGTCGTTCAATCCTAATATTGGTTGACTGCAGCCTTCCCTTCCCAATCTAATGATAGTTCTCTAACTCCGTAGTAGTTTCTTATATGCACTTTCGTCTTCATTTTGTCTAGATGTAGATTTCATAGATGTATTTATCCCTTGGCCTCCCTCTTGGGATTTTTCCCTATATTTTTCCTTCAATTACATTATTCAGAACCCATTGTGCCTCAGGGTGTGCCCAATACATCTCTATAGTGTTCAATATGGTCCTATCATATATTGATCTTCAGTATACTTCTTCATTTTTTATTTTACTTGTCTATTTTATCTTCATCATTCTCCCCCAGCACTAGGTTTCTAATGATTCTTCTCTTTTCTGGTCTGGTTTCCCAATGGTCCATGTTTCCGATCCATTGATTGCCACGCTATGATTTTGTTACTCATATCAATCAGAGGATACATTTTTCTTTACGAGATCAGAATACGAATACAATGACATGTCAATCATTTAACGGTGGAACCACATTAAAGACGATATTGAAAATGAAAAAACTCACACGTCATTTGAAAGGGAAAAGAAATACCAGCAAGGAAAATATTCCATCGAAAAAGTAGTAAACCCACACCTAGTGAGCAATTATGTGAGTTGGTAGCATTTCATTAAAAAATGGAGTATACTCTCGCATGGCAGTAAATTCTGGACAATTAACACTTAAAAGCGGAAATAAGATAGGAAGTAATGAAAACTTTATATTATCGAAGAATAAAGAGAATTAAATGGGCGGAGAGAATCACCAATGGGGTCACAAATGGGGGATGCCATCCTGAAATTCTGGGAGAAAACATATACGGTAAAAACTCAGCCCTTGTTTGCCCTGAAAGTGCTCAGCCCTCTTTTGACCAGAAAGTGGTCAACCCTTGTCCCACGCTTGATATTTGTTAGCAACAGTTATAATAATTAGAAATTTATTCCTTTTCGTTTAGAAGAAAATCTGTGCGTATTTAATCTAATTATTTAAAAGTATGTTATTAGCCATTAGGCTGTGTTAAAATAGCATTTTTATTCAAGTATTCTACCAGCTGATTGGTAGGTTCTCGGAAAGTCCCAATTCCGCATCCCAATTTCATAGACATTGTCTCGCTTTCCCTCCTAAGGATGTCCCGCCATTAGATCCCTCTTCAATTCTTCATATCTTCTACTTCTTCTTATTTCGTCCAGAATTCCTATTAACTTCCTTCCTCTTCCACGCTTCCCCAGTATTCTCTCCTCTACCAAGTATTCTACCAGCTGATTGGTAGGTTCTTGGACAGTCCCCATTCTGCATCCCAACCTCATAATAATTGTCTCGCTTTCCCTCCTAATGGCCCGTTATTAGATCCCTCTTCAATTCTTCATATCTTCTACCTCTTCTTATTTCGTCCAGAATTCCTATCCTCTTCCTTCCTCTTCCACGGTTCCCCAGTGTTCTCCCCTCTATCACTCTCTTCAACATGCCCTCTCCTCTCAAATCCTCCTCCATCCATCTCTTCTGCCTTCTCCGTACCTCTGCCACAAGCTTCCTCTCCTCTCCAACCACATCCAATACCTCCTCGTTCGTCTTCCTCTCCACCCAGCTCACCCTTTCCATCCTTCTCCAAACCCACATCTCAAGCGCCTCAAGTCTACGCACATCCTCCCTTCGCAATTACCAAGTTTCCGACCCATACAGCGCCACGCTCCATAAGCATTGGATAGCCAAAAAACTAAATAGGTAAAATGCAATTTTTTCGCTGTTATCAAACGATATCAATAACAAGCATACGTATGCAAAGTTTCACGAAAATCTGTTCATAACAAAAAATCGCTTCAACTACCTTAAAATTGCCGGCCGCAGTAGTCAGTCAGGTAAGCTATCATGAAGCCATGGATTCGAATTCTAATTATAACACAAGTATAAAAATAAGGCTCACTGGTATGAATGCAGGGTAAATGGCAGATGTGTGACTCTGACAACATCAAAATTACTGGTATCGGAATTAAAGTGTTTTTTTTTATAATTCCATCGTATGACCAATACTTGACGGAGAAGAATACTTGAAGATTAGGCACCCATTAATATAAAACAGATGCCATTATCCATGGATCCACCTTGGTTCAAGTTAAGCCCTTGTCCCACCGTGATTTGTTTCGTAAATGTATTCATGAAATCCATATTTTTGAAATAAGTTACATGGACGCGCATGCACACGAACAGGAATAATTCATGAATAGGGCGCTCACCGGCTGACGGCCTGAACGAGAATTTTTTGTTGTGAAGACGTCCATAGTACATAATCGTTACGAAAAAAAAACAAATAACGAACAGTTTTCCACAGAGTCTACGAGCATAAGTATAGTATTTACAAGGAATGAATTACAGCCTGAAGAATCAAATGAATAACCTACAGGAGAAACATACTGGCTCACGATCATGCACATATAAATACCAAGGTAGCAGTTCCCTAGCAATAATGCGAGATGTATTGATAGGATTACAACAGCTGATTGAACAACAACAGATGTTTGCACGATATAATTCTGCTTCTACCAAACAATGAAATAGTCTGAAATATTCGCACAAATTTACGATGCGTATAATACTAATACAATATTTACTTAATAATAATACTCTTTCCCTACTTTATTCCAACTGTTGGTTAAGATGACCTTCAATACTTTAATATGGTCTCTATTATGAACAGCGAAAAATCTCGCTCGAATTACCTGAGGGCTTTGGCCTCAGGGGCCACTTATTTTAGAAATTCTGAAAACTTAAATACGACATCTTCGAAGTGCGTTTTATAAAATGAGATGAACAAAATAGGGTTTCCACTTTCCAGGCTAGTTTTACCGTAATTAAGCCTTGAATGTTGAGATTTTAACATTGGCTCTTATGGAGATTGCTCAAATTACAGCAAAAACCTCAATTAGAACTAGTTAGCATAAATAAGCTTTTAGTTAAAACTGTTCATAAGAAGCAAAAATTCCTAGGAAATTGAATACAAATAAAATATAGGAATCTTACCACCTAAATCTTAAAAGTACTTAGCGAATTACTGCCGTAATTGAAGTCAAAATGCGGTAATTACATACAAATGGCGCTGCAGTAGGCTCCTATGGATGGACAAATGTGATCATTAAAAATTTATTCGTGGAATAATCTGCATATTCTGTAACTTAATTTTGGTTTTCAATAAGTAACCCATTTCATCAGCGAAAGCAGGACTTTTTAAACCGAATAAAAAAGTGTAATTTAGTATTTGATTTGACTCGCATAGTGTAGAGCCACCTTAAGTCTGAAACGGTTCTTCATATCTTTCGCTCCTCTCCGAATATCGACTCAGTGGATACTGTAACCACTAAATCAAACCTGCGCGATCGACTAGGGGATTGGAAATACCACCACACGTTTCGCAACATCGAAGGCTGCGTGTCGGTTTAAAAAAATAAACTGCGAAAACATTCCGATAAAAAAATAATAAGCTGGAAAGAGGGAATACCACTTGCTTCAGGACTTTAGAAAGCTGACCGGTTGCCTTACGTGTATGCTGCGGGAATGAGAATTGGGTTACGCGTCGGAGAAGGAGGAATTAAATAATTTTCCCATCCCGACGGCTAAACCAGTTCTTTTCCATTCGTCGGCCGACCAATGTCGCTTGAAACGAAAATGAGTAACCCAAAAATTCAAAGCTGAGTTCTATCTATCATAAGTTCCATCGTTCAGTTTATGTGAAGCACAAAACAATGACTCTTTTCCAAAGAAAAAGTTGAAGAACTCACATTAAGGGTCCTTTGTTATTCATTCCTATTTCTTCATTCCTATTTGTGCATGGAAATTCCCGCGTTTCAGGTGCTAAATTTTGAATGGTGGTCCCTGGGAGGGACCAGTTCCCTATAAAGGGTTAAATGACTATTGGTATTCTGTAGGTAGATGTAGGGATTGAATTTTAATAATAAATACATATGTATATTTCTTCAGCAGAGGCTTTCAAGAGATTATTTGCGGCTCCCTGTCTGATATAACAAGCCCGGGTTACAATCTCAGGAGACAACTTTCTCCGATGAAAGCGTCTCTGTTGTACACATGCTTCAAAGTTTAACTCTACTCTATTATTATAGTTTGTTGTTTATTTGTTTGCAGTTGGTATTACTTATATAGTTTCAAGTACATTTGTTCTTGTTAGCTGTTGTTAAATGTCCAATGCAATTTGCCTTGCGCTCTTTTAGGTCGAGAATAATAAACAAATTATTTATCCCACACAAAGTGCCTTTTTATTCTGTTTCTCCTCTCTCTATTTGCGGTTGTAAGCGAAGTGGCTGACATCTGGTGGCGATCTTTAGAACTGAAGTAAAAGCGATTGGATGTCTCGTTAGCACTGTGTTTAAGTTGAGTTTACCGCTTATTGGATGGCTGTTAATTAATATGCATTTTAGTGGACTAGCTGAACCAGCCGCGTTGATGTAACGTCCAGCATACGTTTCCAACTATAAGAAATTCTGAATTTCAATGTTGACCTTCGGAGGCCAATTATAAAGGATTATCGTGAGGGAAACAAGGTAATTCCACAGTGGCCGTAGTATTTTTAATGGATGTGAATATACCGGCAATTTAATCATGCATACATATCACTAATTATTGACCTATAAAGGTAATTTAACGCTCTAAATTTCCAGTTTTGCATTAGTTATGGCCTTTATGATGTTCGAACGTTATCAAGCCAGGATGAATAACTAATGCTTAGATTTCCATCAAGCACAAAAATGCTATGGGATTTCTAGGAACAAATAAACGATAAAACATTCCTTCTCAATTCCCTTCTCGATAGATCATTTCTCTCTATGATGCAACATCTTCGCCAGGAAATCAATATCCCAACTCACAAAAGAAAATTGACTCTGACTAATGTCTCTCTTTTCATGCTGTGCTATGTTATGTTAATCTGTCTACTTCATGTTTATGTATCCCTTATTTTATGCTAGTTAAAGTGTTCCACCTTAAATTGTCAAATTTTCTGTGTGTGGACAATGCTAAATGAAATAAAATAAGAATATCTATCTTAAATCTATATCCATTCCTTCTTTTTTTAGCTCATGGAGCCGGTTCCAATAACATCTACATATTACCCTGCAAGCCACATCAAAGGTATGTGGAAGAGGGAAAGTTATCACCAAAATCCCCAACACTGTCACCCAATAAAGTTAATGAAACTAGGACTATTAGAGAATTAGAAAAAACCTGAAAGTCCTTGCCAGGAGGTGAAAATTCACGAACATGCACTGCACTCTAGGTATGGTGCCAATGTTGCGGACACTCTTTTCATTAATGTATTTTGCTTCCATATAAACGCACAATGATACAATAGTGATACATGAAGCATGCGAAGCGTGCTGTTAGTTCAACGTTGCAGATTAAGTAACAAGCATTGGGAAGCAAATCAACTAATTAGCTACACTGCCTATCGACAAACGTAGTTTAAAGTCTCACAGGCAGCTACGGCAATACTTACCATACTATCTAGGCTATTCATCATGAATCTTAACTTAGTTTTACCATGAGCTGTAGCCGTAACTATGGTGCACTCCAATATGTATTGGGGTTGATGCAACAGTCCGCAGCGTTTTTTGGCTTTATAAATTTGACTTGACGAAATCTTCAACTCCAAACCAGCAGATTTCATGTACAAGAGGGATCGAGTGACTTCTCCAGCGTTGACAGCCAGTCGTAGACAATGGAGGAGAATATACTACCGACTAATTTTTATGAATGCTATTCGTCTCATATAAAAACTTTCATCACACCCTTAAAAACGCTGCATGGATCAACCTAAACGTAAACAGTCGTTTACCTTATAGTAGAATCTCTATTTCAATTTACGAAAACCTTCTTCCAATAACGTAATTAATGTTCGCTTATGCTGTAGAAAAAATATTCCTCCGTCAATCTGAGAAAAGATAATGTGGGTAGGTCGCCAATTAAGCTTCGATAGAAAGATTTGGAAATTCTTATTTTCATTCTTAAATTACATCTTTCTAATGGCAGAATGCAAACGGCATTTCATATTGAAATTCCTTACGACAAGGCTATCTTAAGAACTAATATGCTATCATTAAACCATCAAATTAAAATGTTAATTTCTTTTCAGGTCGCGTTAAGGATCACGCAAGTCTGAAATTTTACTTATAAAATCAATACCACGACCACCATCCGTCATGTACCCGCCGCACATAAGCTAGTTGCTAATTGGAGAATAGCACTATCGCTGGGATCGTAATATTCTGGTAACATCGAATGTGTTTCCACCACTCGGAGAATCACCCTAATTTTAGTTTCGTTTCAATCTTAGTTCCATTCCTATCTTTTCGTTTCTTTTTAATTCTTTTAGTTTCGTTTCGTTATTTTAGTTTCCTTTCATTATTATGCATATTTTCGTTTCATTATTTGAGTTTAATTTCATTCTTAAGGATAGTTTCGTTTCATTATTATATATTAATTTAATTCTTGTGCATAGTTTTGTCTAATTCTTTTCATTTCGCTTTCTTTTTTCAGTTTCCTTTCATTCTTATGCATAGTTTTGTTTCATTATTGTATTTATATTTCATCCTTGTGCATAGTTTCGTTTGATTCTTTTGGTTCCGTTTCATTTTTTTAGATTCCACTTTCCTTTCATTACTATGCACAGTTTAGTTTCATTTAATTTGTATACATAGTTTCGTTTCATTATTTTAGTTAAATTTCATTCTAAATTCATAGTTTCGTTTCAGTTGTGGATATTTATAGTACATTCGATCCATATTGGTTCGTTTACGTCGTCTGACGGGTTTTCCGGCTCCCAAACGCTCATTCACTTGTTCTCCGGCGTTCGGGAAAATGATTTCGTTCTTTCGGAGGAAGGCGATGATGGAAATCTGGGTCGCCCACGCGATTTCGTTTCGTAATACGAAAGAGGGAGAAGATGTTCGAGCAAGTTCTTGCGAGAGAGAGGGGAGGGGAAAGGAGAATAGAGGAGAGAGAGGGAGAGTGGCTGTTGGGAGTAAGTGGTGGAGGGGGAGACATTTTGAAGGTTTTGTGGGAAAGTTGGGCGCCCCGTGGGCCGAGGAAAAGAAGCAAGGTCAAGGACGAAAGCGAGAGTGTTTCTGGTGTGAGTTCTCAAAGAAGGATATGAGAGACGGGCGTGCGTGGGCTTCTTTCTTAACTTTCTTTCTCCACCGAATCGAGAAGCTTGAATGACACGCGGGGAATGTGTAATGCAACACTGGTGGTGGAAAAGGGAAAGAGATGACCAACGTAGTGTGGGAGAATGTGGTCGTTCTCGCCGAGACGAGTTAATTTCACGATAACTTTTACGCGTAGTGTTGTTTTCTCAAGTTAAGGTATTACGAGCGAAGATGTTTCTCTGCTCAAAAATGGAGAACATCAACGAAATTTATTTTTTTAATTCAAGAAGGTTTCATCGCGGCTAAACGAATACGTGACAGTAAACAAATACTATATTCCATCTTTTCGTATGTAGAGTTTAACGTAGTTTGAGCGATATTTTTCCCTAGTCATAATAGAGATCATATTCAAATATTATTTTTAAATTTAAGCAACTAGAAGACACATGAAGTAAATATTGTCACTTTCATGATGCGAAAAAATTTCATATATGGCTGAAATGCTCAGTGATTAATTATATACCTATACATTTACCACCATTAAACCTTTGATGGTTGCACAAAATAAAGTCATTAGAGTTATGACAAGGTCATTAAAAAGAAGTCACGCTTTCCCACTTTATAAGGAATTAAATATTCTACCATTACGGCACCTATCCATCAATAAAGTCCTCAGAGTATTTTATAATCGTAGCGGTGAAAAGGCAAAACCAAAAACATACTCTACGAGATTAAAATCGGATGCTGTGGTACCAAGGCCGAAAAATGAAATATTTCGGCAATCATATCAATACTGGGGCCAAAACTATATTGTTTATTGCCAAATAACGTGACCAGGGTAGAGACAGAGTTTGAATTTAATAAAATTGTTAAAAACTGGCTTATGAGTAATGAGGAAGTAGAATTTTTACTTAAAAAGGTTATATAAAATATTATTAAATTGTGTGTATCTGTACATATAATATGTCTATGTATGATCGTATACTTATATTCTCAATATTGAATACGAATGCACTTAACTTTTCTTTTTATTATTATTTTTCATGTCATGTATTGTATGATTAGCACCTTGCCTGCCCGTTTAAAATTTCTTTAAAATGGTAACCCCAATACAGGTATTGTTCCTCTGGGGTACCTATATTCCATTGATACATGTAAATTGTCAAACATATTATTGTAATTGGTAATGGAATAAATACATAATTATTATTATATTATTATATTTATATGGCTCTAACTTGACTCTTTTTTTCACGCTGTACCCTGAGAAAGCCTTCAATACCGAAGGCTGTTTTTGATTCTGTAAAAATTACTGCGTTGAGCAGATAATAATTTTAAAAAACAATTGATAAAGCATACAAATTACTCGTTAAAATTCTGGAGCGATCTATGCGTAAGAAACTTTTTTTTAAACTAATCTCTCTTGAGTACATATCAGTACCATTTCCCATGTAAAATGGCTTGTGATTTTTGGTAAATATCTCGAAAAATACTAAGGCAATTGGCTGATATTATGTCATCATTGGAAAGATGCGATCATTTTCTTTAAAATGAAGCCAAACAGATTGAATTTTATGGGAAGTGATATCTCCCTCAACCTACCTTAAGAAAATACTACTTTCACTTATAACAAGCCTTAGCAGTTGCAAAACCATTATTGGATAAAAAATTATGATTATTCAACAAATATTTTTTTCAATGAAAACTATTTCCAGCTATAAGAGGAAGATTGTTCGATAACTCGATCGACTTCCTCCTTCGATTGAACAACTTACACAGAGTGAAACACGAAGAACATTCAGTACTACAGGAGGATGTAGGGTAGGTGATTTTAAGCACGTTTTATCCCACGAAAATGGGGTCGCAACTCTAGCTACGGCAACGCAAACATTTTGTCCAAACCATTTTGCATTCTCCCTGAAAACGCCAAATATTTTTTTTTTTTTATTTCCCGGATTTTACCAATAGCTATGATTTAAAACTAGTCAGTTCTGTACAAAATTTGTATATTTCTTTTCCCGTTGTGATTCATGCTTATGGCTCCAATTTTCAAGATGGTAACAGAAATTTTCCAAGATTTTACTCTTTAAAAGTTTTACCTGCTAGAATTACTTCTTTATTTTCAGGGATACGAAAACATTTCCTGGTTAAAAAAATATAGCACATTTAATTTACTTTCTATTCTTGGAAAAATTAGCATTGTACCCGAGTTTTTAGCGGAGATATTGCATATTAAGAGGCACAATCACATGAGCTCATTGATTGTTGATAGTGTGGGCTCTCACGGAGATTTTCCTCCCGAAGAAATCTTCATAAGACCGGAGTTGCGAAGTTGCCAATAGTAGCACGAAGATTGAAATAGTGCTATTACTACTAGTACACGTAAGGACGTTACTACTATTTAATTTAGTAAAGAGTTTATGAATCAAATTATGAATTCTATCAAACCAAGTATCAATTTAGCTACGACATAATGAAGTCGAGTAGATATTTGCATCCTTTACTACTGGTTTGCAGCATATCTTATCGGTTATTATAAGTAAACTGGAGAAGGTGCCCGTTGATTATCAACTGGAAGAATATTATCATTTACATTGATTGTAATAAACCATTCATATCTTATTTAGAGCAAAGAATCATTGAGTTAAGGAGGTTTTGTTGGTTTCACTCATCTTAAGAGAATTTGACGAAACTTGCTGGAAGCATTACTTATGTTGCCTTAATTCTACCTGATTTTTTTCAGAATTATTTACCGCAGACTACTTAAGATATTTGATCGAGAAGTGGACCAACAATTACATGGGTTCTTATGGGAACACAAGGTACGAGTAGCTTAATTCATCAAAAAGAACCTTTTTATAGTTAAGAATAAGAAAAACAAAAAATAATAAAATAAAGTGTATCAAATGATTTTCATACATTGTTCCATTGATGATTTAAATTAGTATTGTTTTTATTATTCTTTGCTATAAAATGTTCTTTTCGATGAATAAAGCTAGTCGCACCTCGCGTTCCCATAAGAACCCATGTAATTTCATGCCCACTTCCACATCAAATATCATAAGAAATCTACGGTAAATAGTTTTGAAAACAAATAGGTAGCTTTCGGAAAACATAATTAATGCTCCCAGCAAGTTTCGTGGAATTCCCTTAAGTTGAGTGAAACCAGCGAACCTCCCTTAAGTTGAGTGAACCAGCGAAACAATAGGTATGGTCGTTATGGGGACGACGACTCAAAAACGCTAAAATATTGCAAAAAATCTTTAAGGTGGGTTTACACGTAGCAGTCGACTGCCATAACAGTCGACTGTTAAGCCCGACTCGTACGTGTGAACGCGAACTACGATGCGAGTAAGAGTCGATAGAGGACTAGGTCGAACGTGATCGACCCTGGATTCGAGCTATTACCAAAGTAGACGGACTTCTACTTTCCATCACATTGAAGTGCAACCTATCGCAACACTCGCTAGCGGTTGAGGACGCGCTATGGAAAGCGACCGGGAATTTTAAGAAGTTGGCTAGGATTTCTATGCCAGGAGGTCATCTCTTCAGATTAATCGAAGGATATAGGGAACATGAATGCTTATGGAATGCAAGGAAGGGGGATTATAAAAATAATGATGCCAAAAATGCGACTTAAAGACCGATAGGAATCCCCAGTGGCCTAAAAACTTAGACATATGGCCAGTCGCACCTTTGAAGATATTTTCTCGTTCCATTGCTGATTCTTTCCAGTTTTGGACCAGTCTGCTAAGTAGGGTTTCGTTATTTCAATTAAAGAACTCATAATTACTCTATACTTTCTCACAACTTATATTCAGTCAACTCAACACTTCCATTTATTACATTCATCTCACTTGACTACATATAAACAACATAACGTGCAACAAACTACTATTCAACCATAAAATTGTTTGTTACAATAAATAAAACTTTCAATATAGGGTACCTATACATATTTATATTAATACATGACATTTTTAACCGATTCTCATTATTGTTAAAGTACTTAATATCCATTAGAAAACTTTGAGAACCAACCATAGTATGTAATAGAATGAATATGTCGTGATCAATAAGTAAGAATTTCAACATTCCTCGCCGTCTCAAAAGAGTACTAGATCTTTGAGGAGAGTTTATTATAAACTTAGATCAATCCTCTTCTATTATCTTCCTCCTGCTTCCGCCGCTCTCTAACAAGCACGATTTTGAGAAGAGTTTCTCGTCTTTCTTGCAAAATAGAAGCCATTTTGAAGTGCCTACTGCTGGCGATACGCTGCGATAGTTGTAGAAGTTGGTGTGGACACTTCGCGTCGGTAGCAGTAGCGATGTATCGTGTATCGAACGACTGCTATAGCAGTCGACTGCTACGTGTAAACCCAGCTTTACGTTTTAGCAAATATTTCGGTATTTCGACCGGAATACAAAATTCGATTGAAGGAATAAGAATATTTATTTTCTTTCTATTGGTACCTTTCCCAATAACAGAAAACCACTATTTCTAATTTAATTTTGTAAATAAAAAAAGGTCTTCAGCCAAATGAAGATTCTGCTTCACGTGTATTTCTTGTGTGAAAGTTACTGACATATATATATGCCAAGGATCAGACGGAATTGCGACATCTCGTATGGATTACTACTAGCGCCAATTGTTTCAGGCGCAAATGGAAAAATACGTATGCGTGAAAAAGATAAAGATTGTATGTTTTGGCCATAAATCTTTTATTTTTTTGTGAAAAAATGCAGCAATTATTTCTTTTGTTGTAAGACATTTATCAGCTTACATTTAAAATACGCCTGGGACCACACGTGACATCGCCATCGCAACCGTAAATAAACAAAGAAGATGGCCGGGAAAGTACACTGCGAAAACGCCAGGAGAAGGACTAGATGGCATTATTGCGCTGCAATCTAGTCCCAGAATTTTTCAGGATGCTGAATTGATTATAAAATTACCTTTTTAAGTTTCCTCTTAGAAATAAATAGGTAATTTCCCACTGAAATCTGCAAGATATTCAATTAAAGCGTATTCCTGTCGTGCTGTTGCGCTTATAGTTAGCGCCTGACCGCTAGAGTGCTCTGGGTGAAATGTATAACCATTGGAGTAATGTGAGTGTCAGACCCTTGATATATGCACATCGGTGATTATTATAGTTTATATTAATGTGTAGTTTGGGAACAAAATCTTGTTTACAGCAAAAATAGCCCTAGAAACAATTTATTTACAAATGAAAGTTGAAACTATTACCATTTTCAACATTAAATTTACTTGCCTCCGGCAAACCTGGACCCGCTTCGCCCGCGTAGATATATCAATGGGGATCAATTGGATATCTGAAAAAATCTCTTCCCTCATTGTTTCCTCGCATTGATGTTATTTCAAAATACCGCACAAGTAGCACTCCGTTCGCTTCACGTAATCCATATTATGTCACGGCGTTCGAACCAAACGATACATCGAATCGCTAGAGATGCGCAACGACCTATCTTGTAGAAGTAGTACCATGTCTTGAAGTCTTCCAAAATGAAAACTTCATTCCCTGAAACAACTTACTAAAAATTAAGGCGATGTTGGAAATGGTGGAATCCGTGGCGCGGAGGTGAGCACATGGAGTGTAAATATGGCAACAATGTCCAGCATGAGGCCTATGCTGTCGACCAAATGTGGAACGTACTATAGTACGGTGTAAATATCAGGAGTATTAGGTCAAAAAAAAATTTAAAATTTCTGCCAACGTTTCGGTTATCTATTTATCCATCCTCAGGTTTATAATGAAATGAAACATAATGAAAAATGTTTTCTACAATCCTTATTTGATGACAAATGGTTTAAAAGGTCAGACATTTAATTTCGAAGATGCTAAAATTATACATTCAGAACAAAATTTATCAAAAAGATTATTCACAGAAATGTTCCATATTTCCAAAAACAATAAAATCTGTAATAAAAGGACAGAGATTTCTTATATAAGTATAAAATCAACCATAATTTAATAAATGAAATAAAATTTTTAAACAAAGAAATAAAACCAAACAACGAAACTAACATTGCAAATAAAACATCAACACACTTGAAAGGTAAGATAATCTTGAATATGTCCAAATATATTTTATTAATGACTGCTAATTATATATTTAAACCATTTGGTCATCAAAAAAGGATTGTAGAAAACATTTTTCATTAAGTATCATTTCATTATAACCATGAGGATAGGTAAATATACATCCGAAACGTTGTCAGAAGTTTTAAATTTTTTATTTCACCTAATACTCCTGATATTCACACCATAAAATATAAGAGGTCGAGAAAACATATCAATTGAACTAGAGTATCACAGTCTACGGGAATGTCGTGAGCTTTGGCCACAAGCCACTCGACTAATGGGCGCATGTGGGAATTCCACCGGGCGTCCTCTTCCCGGAGAACGCTTGGGGCGTGTCCATAGCGGAGCACGCTCGTTCAATACCGTAGTCTTTGCTGCTAAGGGCGCGTGACGACCCCCACCCACGCAAACGAACAACACTCCCTCCCATGACCAACACACTGCCCAAGCCAATCCCCCAACACGCGAGGCTATTATTAAGTCGGGGGGTGGGAATGGTATTTTGCGGGGAATGTATTGTAGCGGTACACCATCATGGGGATGAGCACCGAAAGAAATATATCGATGTGCTGTATCATAAGGAGAACTGTGTTAGCAAAGGAGGCGTTCACCAATTGGGAATTGAAATAGAGGACATTTACTGAAAGAAAACTAAGCCAAGAACATACTATATTAAGTTTTGCAAGTAGGAGCCTTAAAGTATTTAATTTCACATTTTATCTAGATAATTATCATAAAATGCAGTTAAAAATTAGCATTAGGAAAAGCAATCTTGAACATAGTTTATGCAAGAGAACTCCTGGCACGAGCCGATGAGGAATACATTTACAGAATCAATTTAATAAATTAGAGTGAAAAACCAGAAATAATGATTTAATGTTTTTTTCTGGAGCTTTGGTCTATTAATGAAAAAAAATAATTGACCAAAGCTCCTGAAAAAATCATTCAATCGTAATTTATTTGTCAAGATTTAAATATATATAAACTAGAAATAATCCTTTTTGTGAACTATGTTTATATGGTGCAAATGTCACGAGTTTAGGTCAAATAATATATATATTTTTAAAAACTTTTGCCGACGTTTCGGACCTTTACTGATCGATCTTCAGGGCTACAAACAAATGATACAATATGTTGAAAATGTTTTACAATTCTTTTTTTATTACATAATGGTTAATTTACAGTCATTAAATATAAAAATACATAGACATATTCAAGATTGTTACCTTTAAAGTTTGGTGAAAATTGAAATTATCATTGGTTTATAGCCCTGCACCATGTATAAAAAAGTGGTCGAGAATAAATACCATTTGAACTATGTTTATACCAGAAAACAATCGAAATGAAAATTGTGAAAAGTAGATCTGGTATATATAATATGGTAACCTGAATTAGAACACTCACTCCTACTACTCCTACCAGAATTATGGTTCAAAACGTCTCCCTTTATTTAAATTCTGCTCACAGGTGGATCGTAATACCTTCCAATTCTACTTCAGCTCAGATTCATAGAAAAGACCATCCCCATCACAAGACCCTTAGATATGCGCTTCTTTAGTTCCGCTTCACTTCGTTAGTTTTGTGACATGATTTTAGTTTAGTGTAATTATGTTTAGTGTCGTGACATTCATTTAGTTTCATTTCATTCTATTAGTTTCGTGACTTTCATTTGGTTTCGTTTCATTTGATTAATTTCATGTAATTCATTTAGTTTCATTTCATTATTTTAGTTTCGTGACATTCTTCTAGTTTCTATTCCATTTCAATTCTGTCGCGCTGAAAGTGTTCATAATGTCATTTAGTTTCGTTTCCTTTCGGTTCACATCCCTGCCAGATGTAAATGGATATATGTGAAAAAGTGTTTTTCTTTACATTGAACGTCCGCTTCTTAAAAAAAAGGATGTTTCCAATCATTACACGCAGGGCAATTACACTTGCGTGTGAGGAAACATTGCGGGTTTTACATAGCGGTATTCCCTCCACAATACGCATCCACACCCCACCAGCTGAGTTGACTGCCTGCCGCGTCAGAATCCAAGATGGAGGATTTAATAGAAAAAAAAAAGATTCGATTTCTGTTCCTTCTCTCTTCCGCGTCGGAAGCAGTCGACCTTGGCTCGGAATCGGCGACAGTGACGCGACAGCGGTAATCCAGACAGCGGGGGAGTGGAACGAAAAGAAAGCTGAGAGAATTACTACGTACTATTGCTTTTGCTGGGGCGGTGTCTTCTTGATTGCGACCCAGAATCCATACCGGGAAAGAAAAACGAGGAGGTGGGAAGACTTTCAAAGAAGGAGACGCCCAAGAACGAGAAGAAACTTGTTTAGTTCTCGATTCAATAAGGCTTTCCACGTGGAAGTTGACTTCCCTGAAAACAGCAAGTGTAGCGATGTCTCCATTTGTAACTCTACTTGTAGGGCATCGTTCTTCCTACGCATTACCTCCGGATTTTTCCCCCGAAAAAATGAATGACTGAATTAAACAATGAAGGCGACTATTTCGGAAATCGTCTAATTTCGGCAACGAATGCGTTTTATACACCCCATTGCTCGAGTCCCACTCGCATTGGTGGATTTTATAAATTTAAACATTTTTCCCCCTGCCACACACCCTAGGGGTAGCTTGCAGGGTATCATGTAGACAAAATAAACAATAAGAAATCATAGTTATAACCCGTGAAAAATGACTTTAACTCTGCGACATTCGCTACACAATTGGTGTAGCGAATGTCGCAGAGTTAGAGCGGCATCGATCTGTTCGATCCGTTAACGTATTGCAGCATTAGATACCTACCAAATAGACACACAGCCGGATAGACGTACCAAGGAAATTTATTTTCCATTTTAATTGTTTTACTAAAAATATTCTATTTTTACTTAAAATGATAACATTTATTTTATTAAAAATTTCTTTTTTTGCAATATATTTTGTAAATTTTCGAAAATTTTCCATAATTGTGCCTAGATTAAGAGTGTATTTTAATTGACACGTTCAAATTTTATGTTCTCGTCTGCGGGTTGAGACGACAACGTAACCGAAGGCAGGTTTGGTGCATGATCAGTTAATGTATTGCAGCATTAGATACATACCAAATGGATAGGCACAAAGCCAGATGCCAAGGGAATTTTTTAATATTTTAATTGTTTTACCAGAAATATCCTTATTTACTTGAAAAGATAAACTTCATTTCATCTAAACTTTCTTTTATTGCAATATTTTTGTGAATGTTCGGAAATTGTCCACAATTGTGCCTTATAAAGTGTTTTTTAATTGACACTTTCAAATTTTATTTTCTCGTTCGCGAGTTAAGACGACAACGTTCAACGTAACCGAATACAGGTTCAGGCAAATAAACTGCAACGCGACCAAATGTTTGATCGTCTCGTTTTTGGACGATCAAATTAATCGTTGTTCGTATGCGTTGTTAAGTGCGATGATGAGCTCCGATCTACGTTAAATTCAATATCTTAGAATGTACCTATATCTCCAAATTTTACTATTTCAGCAACTGTGAATTTTATTTAACAACTGTGAGAAACATGAAGTAAATGTTGTAACTTTAATGATACAAAACATTGTTATTGATGAATGAAATGCTCAGTGATTAATTATGCATATATATGCATAATTAATGCATAACAAAGCTGACTTTTTCTCCAGCTGACGAAGAGCTTGCAGGCTCGAAACATTCCCAGTAAGTCGTCTCTTTTTACTTTTCTTTCCCCACCCCCTGTCCAGTGTATTTTTTTTGTTGTGGCCTATTGGCGAAACTTTCCCTGTGTGTGTGTGTGTGTGTATATATATATATATATATATATATATATATATATATATATATATGGCTCTAACTTGAAACATTTTTTTCACTCTATACGCTGAAAAAGCCTTCACAATCGAAGACTTTGTTTGATTCTGTAAAAGTTACAGCGTTGAGCAGTTGATTAATTAAAAAAAAGTCGAGAAGGGATAAAAATTTCTAACAGTTAAAATTCTGAGGCTATCTATGCGTAAGAAACTCCTAATTTTTTTAAAATAAGGTCTCTCTGAAGTGCATACTAGTACAATTTTCCATGTAAAACGGCATGTACTTTTTGGCAAATATCTCGAAAATTACTATGGTAACTGGCTGATATTTGGTTATAATTGAAAATATGATAGTTTTTTTCTTTAAAATGAGGCCTAGCTCATCGAATTGTATGTGAAGTGATATCTCATCAACCTACTTTTAGGAAATACTGCCTCCACTTATGACAACCCTTGGCTTGACATGGATACATCTACACTGGCGACACATCCTGACTGCTTTGTGGCCCGCACCTGGTAACCAGAGAAGCGTGCTGGGTTCAACTTCAAACTGGGAGGAGTATTGCATGCCTGCTGTAGAATCAGGCCACACACCCTGGAAGTGGCTTGCACGGAACTTCGTACGTGTAGATGTAGATTCCACGCTTATTTAGGTTCATTTTTCCCCTAAGCTAGGTTTTCCATATTTGCAGGGTAAAATTTCAGCACATCTTAAAGTCGCAATTTAATAATGATGACATAATTATAAATGCTTGGAGGCATTTATAATTTGCATATTGAAATACAAAACAAAATAGCCTCCGTAAACTTGTCACTCTACATAACACAAAACTTGAATAAAAAAAAGTTCCAAACAATCCGTTATTTTTCCATCCATATTCATGAAACTTCAAGCACTTTACGTCATTCAAATTGTAATGAATCTTTAGTATTATTCCAATGGATTCTACTTTAATTTTTTCGAGTCATCAGTGAGAGAGAGAAAAATAAAAAAAACATCGTCTATGGGGTTGCGAGACGTATAAAAACTGTGGTAAACTGCGATAGTTTTGCCATTGGTTCAGTGCACCACTACATATACATACTATCCTGCGAGCCGGCGCAGAGGTGTGTGGCAGAGGGGGTTAGAGAATCAGCCATGGAAGGTGAGGGGAATAGGGAAAAACCGGACGTTACCAAACCGGAAATAAGTGGATGTGCAATAACAACTGCTAGAATGTATTGTAACAGAATGTTGGACTAGCTTGCCTTACAGATTCCGGTAGGATTTAAATATAGATTTTTGCCGATTTTCTAAAATAGAGTATTTGCACACTTTTGGGAAGTGACATCTAAAAAATCTATCGATACTTCAGACACTAAATTTTCATTCTGACGCTCGAGAGGCTTTTCGTTAATTTTTTATTAGCTAATAAAATCTAATAAATTATTATTGCGCCGAAACACTGGTCCGCCATGTTTTGTAGGCTCTGACGTCATCTCCCATAGTCGACCATTTGTCGATTTGGAGATTGTGTGACTGTGTAGTCTTAGCGTGCGGACGAAACTTTAGCTATTAATTAGCAAATATCGAAATAACTTCGAAAAGGCAAATACTATTTCACTCTCAACGCACAGCTAGGCTATTTCGCTTCTGCTAATATGTGAGATGACGTCACACTACGAAGAACTAATGGTTGGGCGTTTAGACCTAGGCGATTTCGATGCTAAAACAATGCACATTAAAATCTATTTATTAAATTAATTAGTTTGAATTATACCTTGGTATTTCGTACGTGGCATTTCGAAACCAAACACTACTCGCTATAATAAATTTCAACAAAATACCTCACTTACGCAAATACTCTATTCAGTCACAGCGTTTTTCTTATAATACGCCGAAATTTCAGGCTAATACCACTTTTACAGTACGTATGGCAAATCTAGCAAAACCAGTAAGCACTCCAATAGGTTCAGGCATTTGCATTCGGTGACCTTTCGGTCATCCTTAGCAGCCCAACCGAGCGGTACAAGCCTTAACGAATCGCGACGATGTAATGCTATGTCCGTTAGACGCAAACTCCAAGACTCGTTTCAAGTGGGTGGAACCCGTAACTGGGGAAGGAGGTTCGAGGTCCTTGAAAATGACCATTTTTTTTACTTCTTCCCTCCTCCTCACTGGTTTCATGGCTGGCCAAACACTCACAAAGCGCTCTCGACTCCCGCAACGTGCGACCGTTATTTTTTAAAATCTTTCGACGCTAAAAATCTTCAAGAAAAAATTGGCCACGCATTACGATCAATGCTATGAAGACAACGCTCTCCTTTGAGAAAAGTAAGACCTTAGAGCAGGCGTCATGATTTTGTTTTGAGTACCTTATATACCTCACGGTCAAGCATGGAAAATTCCATCTGGATAGTTCATTATAGTATTATATCCCTGGTATCACATCATTATCTAATTTTTCACTAAAAAGTAGAATAAAGCTTGTAATAAACTCTGCGCCATGTATAAAATCATTAACGGGGATAAATGCCGGAAAGACTTGAGTGAAGGAATGGTAAATCCGAGTTAATTTGGTGAAAAATTTCATCGTCAATAATTAGATGTAGACCATAAAGGACGAACTCTGCAAAGCTTTAAGGTATTTTGAGCGAAAAATCACTTCACCTAGAATTTGATGAATTTCGACTCATTTTAAAGAAAAAACTCTCATCTTTCCAATTATATAAAAATAATAACCCCTTGCCAAACTACTTTTTGAGTAATTTGCTAAAAAATATAAGCTGTTTTACATGGGATAGATTATGGCTGTGCGCTCCAGAGGGAGAATATTAAATAAAATTAGGAACTTCCAGCACCTAGATTTCGTCAAAAAACTAACGGTGTGTAGATTGCACGTTTTCTCAACTATTTATAAAAAATAATATATTACTCGCCACAGTAATTTTTATATAATTGAAAAAAAACCTGCTGTTTTGAAGGGTTTTCAGCCGTTCGGCGGGAAAAAATGAGTCAAGTTAGAGACTTATGTAGCTTTATTTATTTAATTATTGAGAAATTTGGTCATATATAACTGTCTTTGCGCCATTAATATTACAATATTTATTTCATACTTCTTACAGACACTGAAATCAAAAAATAAAATTTGAATATGGTCTCAATTATGACTAGGGAACTATCTCGCTCAAACCACCTTAATTTCCAAATGGGAATAAAAGAGATTGGAGCAGTTTACCCGAGGAACTTTTTGAGCCCATTACCAAAAGTGTACGTTCATTAGGAAATAATGTAAGAAATACTTGCAACGAAGTGTTATTGCATTTCACGAATTGCTTTTTTTGTGTTACTTTCGTAAAATTCCCCTACGAGTCCCGAGAAAGCATATTTTTTATTATTATTCTTTTTATTCAATGTTTTTTTTTCATCTTTCATTGTTTTTGCCCAGCTCTTGTATGCTTAGGTGCTCTCTGATGGCATTTTTGTGATTAGATCTGATGCACAATTGTAACGTATTCATTTATTATATGGCGTGACTAATTTATTATTAAATGCATGTAAACAAACATTAAAAAATAAGTTCAGTTTTGTCGTTTTCGCTCGGCGAATTGCCCTCTTGCGATCTACTCAATAAATAAACAAGTAAATATCGACATGACGCGTGGATACCATGGTCGACCGTAAATAAACTAGTGTGGAATTTACAAATTGATCGTGCTCGAGATTAAATCAATATTAAACATAGATATCTAGTAAATTCGATATTCCACATAGGAAAAATCATTCGCCTTGACCGGGATTCGAACCCGAATCCCTCGATTTCGCGCCGAGTGCTTTAACCAGTTATTTTACCCGTCGTGTAAATATTAATAATTGTTTACATACGTTTCTACATACCCATCATGTAGTCCCCTTTCGATATGTACGCATTGTCAAAACCGCTTCTAGGCGTTAGGTTTAAAAACTGGCTTAGATTTTAATAATTTCCTCCTTAAAAAAGGGAGGAATCAGGCGAGATGTTATGGAATATGAACATAATAAGAACTTAGGAGTAGCAATTTTCCACAGATAAATATTTTAATTCGACCCGGGTTTCGATGCACTGCATCATCATCAGGTGTAGTGCATCGAAACCCGGGTCGAATTAAAATATTTATCTGTGGAAAATTGCTACTTCTAAGTTCTTATTATTAATTTCCTCCTTACTGCCTGGAACTTGCAAACCGCCTTGGCTTCTGCCAAATTCATGTATTCCAAAACACACTTTTTTGTCCTCACCTCCTATCATATATATTCCTCACCATATCCATCATACAATTCCCGCAAACACTTCTCAGGTACCCACAATCCCTACTGCATTAAGCCTACTCTGATGCAAATCCTGACATACCCAGGATTCGCTGACATTTAATGTCGGGAGGAGAACACGAATGTTTATACTGGCCTACCTAAGTTTTACTGGCATGCAATAATGTGATGGGAGAACAATTTTGTACACTGGCATTTATGCTTCCTCAGACAAGCATTCACTCCTTGATATAATGTGCATTCTACCTTCGACTTTCTTCGCAGTGTAACGTATGATATGAATTGTGTTGTTGATGCTGGGTTGCTGGGGGGTTGTTGATGGAAAGAAAAGGGGGATTGTTGGGGAGAATTGGATTTGGAGAGGATGCTGGATGCATCAAGAAACTTTGTATTGGAAAGAATAAAGAGTTTTGAAACAAAATAAACGTCTGACGTTACAGACGGAGGTGAGAACCCACTTTTCTGGCGACGAGGATGGGATATTTTTCACGGATTAAAAAAAAAAATAGCCCGTGGAACGTGGAAAAACGCAGCGGCCGGATTGAACGCGTGAATCGGAATCGGAGGGCATCGGAAAAAAAACCGTGGAACGTGAAAAACGTAGCGGCCGGATTGAACGTGTGAATCGGAATCGGAGGAATCGGAATCGGAATTTGGAAACGGATTAATTGGATCTACGGTTGCCGGTTCAAGGAAGCTGACTGGAGGCGGTATTTGCTTCAAGGAAGGACGCAACATTGAGATACGAAGTTGGAGCTGCGAGCGAAGACGTCTTGGTTTCTTCCTGCCGGCGGTTGGAAGTCGAGTTGCGGCAGAAGTGGACGGGCTGCAGTTGATCGTGTTGGTATGGCGCCATTTGGCAAAGGGGTACTAAAACGGGATCTCAGTAAAATTTTGTCCAGTGATGTAAGTATTTAAACATCCCTGGACAAAATTCTTTAAACGGTGGAGGAAGACTGTAACGTATGATATGAATTGTGTTGTTGATGCTGGGTTGCTGGGGGGTTGTTGATGGAAAGAAAAGGGGGATTGTTGGGGAGAATTGGATTTGGAGAGGATGCTGGATGCATCAAGAAACTATGTATTGGAAAGAATAAAGAGTTTTGAAACAAAATAAACGTCTGATGTTACAGCAGCATGCGCATTCCAGCTCTTTGTCTCCTCATTTTTCTTTTCATCCCTCGCAAGCATTTTGTCTAAGAACCTACACAAAACCATACACTTGAAATAATTATTTCTTTAGCGAAATAGAGGAAATGAAGTTGGATAGGAAAAACTACGTTCGCACTTAATGAAGGATTCCTCTTTGCACCTGCCACCATGTGATAGCTATTCTTTCAATAAGTGTTTAATTTACGGTCGTTATCCATTATCTGGCTGCGTTCCTCCGAGGACGATCACTCCGTGACGGAAAATTCTTTGCAGCGTTCATCATCATATCCGTGACTCCATTCTTCGCCGTTAATCACTTGGGCACGACGCTAAAATGACCGCATGCGGCTCGACTCTGTCGTATTTGAGAACTTCCTTTGTTAGCATTCCCTCCCGCTAACTGTTCCTCTAAGTGGCACCCCTAAACCTTTCATTAGTGATGAGTAAACGTAGTATCTTTGAAAGCTTTGTCCTCCGTACAAAAATATAGGGAGACGGCATGTGTAGACTATGATTCAGACTGGGTCGGAAATTTTAACCAAGATCCTCTCTGTTGACACAAAAACCTTTTTCCTCATGTAGTCACGTAAAACTACGCCTACGTTGTATTCATCAGGATTTAATAAAGATGTATGGCAGAGGAGGTGAAAGACACCAAAAGTTTTTTGTATTAGGGAAGATAATAATTTTTCAGTTATAGTGGTAGTGAAACATGGTGGCAGTCGTATTTGCTACGTTCATTGTTAAGGAGAGGAAGGCTTGTGTGGAAGGGGTTGGCTTCGGAGCAGTGAGGAGATGACAGAACAAGGTGGGCGCGCGAAGTTCAACCTAGAACTGGGACCAGTATTGCCTGTGGTGTGGAATAACACCGTTCCACACTCCCTTGACGTGGCTGCACGATGCTTTGTAGATAACAGTGTGAGCAATGTTGCCAGCATAACTGCATTTAGCTCTAAGGGAAGAGAAAGTATCAGCGGCGCGTTTCACGATAATATTCACGATCCAAACAAAGCAGGATAGAAAACACGCTGATATTGTTCGCGTTCCCTTGAAGAAGTCGATCTAAACAATTGGATTAAGAGTCATAGCGTGCTAGAAACAATACGTAACTAAGTGAAAATGTAGAAGTTCCCAGAGAAGGTTGGTGACCTTAGGAACCTGAGTAGTCAAACCCGGAGACTACCCCGTGCGGTGTAAGTTAGTAGAGAGTGGACTCTTCCATTGAAAATGGTCGTCTACTACCATGATTCGCTTCCAATATATACGAGGTTTGATAAAAAATACGCTCAAGTATTCTTATTTCTCAAAAAATCTATATTGATTGGTCAATAATAATTTTATCCTCTTCCAAGAAGTCACCATCAGATAAAATATCTACATCTACAAAATACCCAGCAAGTAACCCCAAGGGTGTATGGCAGGGGGTGAGTAGTCACCAACATGCATTACACTATAATCTAAGGTTAGTGTATCTAATGATGCACTAGCATACATCACTAATGCCTGTCACGTGGCGAAGCCTCACAAGCATGCACTACGCCACAGTTATACTACCAGTGTTCGAGGGACCGTTAATATTTATGCCAGCGGTTTGTGGCAGTGGTTTTTCCAATCTTCAAAGCACTTCTGGAACGCAACTTTCCCTTAGCTCCTTGAGCGATTCTGTCATTATCTCCTCAATATTGGAAAAACGTCGCTCTTTCATGTTTTTTTATCTTAGGGAATAGGAAAAAGTTGCATAGGGCCATACCCGGCGAATACGGAGGGTGAGACACCATAACGGTGTTGTTTTTCGCCAAAAATTCACGAACAAGCAATTAAATGTGAGCAGGTGCATTATCGCGTTGCAATTGCATGAGCCACATGTAATTGCAGCCGAAGAAAAGGCCATGCAATGGCTTTTTCTTCGGACTGATTAGCGCAAACGGCGTAGTACCTCCAGATACTCCTTATTGACCGCACTATCTGTTGGCATAAACTCATGGCAAACTATGCCGTTTAAATCGAAGAAAACATTGAGCAGAGAATACCACGTATTTTTTATCAAACCTCGTATGCTATTGTGTTGGATTTAACTTACGAGTGCTCACTGCGGTTCCATTTTAGTATCGAATCGTGTTTGGGAAAAGGGATAATTTCAACCAATCAGTACCAAGTGACCTCCCTTTTTTATTTTGGCATTCGATCCGCCAATGCAGAGCCTGAATATCTCCGTCCGTCCGTCGAAGTCATCATTATACTCAGGGTAAATGCACTCTGAAATGTAGTAATGCTAATTTTTTCTAATGAGCCAAGCTTTTATTATTTTTCATTTCTCAGTCCAATCGGAAAGCTTCATTGATTTCAATATTTTCGTTTACTTCTATCTCTTCACACGTTAAATTCGGATTCAAGTATTTCGTCATCGACCAGTACGATACTCTTCAGTAATCACAAGTTCTCACTATTTCTGCAAAGCCTTAGTTTTTTAACATGTTGCTTTTGCCAGGCATGATTGAAGCTTTAGCAATAAGCTGGCGAAGAAAGGTGAATGAATTGTTGATTTGTATTACCGGAACGCTAGCAACATCGTTATTTATGAAATCAAACAGAATCGCAATATCCCACAAAATTCAATACAAAATGTACAACGTGTTTCAACGCACAGAGTCATCATCAGGTACAAGATCGTCTGGCAACGACTATCGACTGATCGCCTGGTACCGGATAACGACTCTGTGAGTTAAAACGCCTTGTTTATTGTGTATTAAATTTTGTGAAAAAGTGCGATTCTGCTTGAATTCATATTGTCGAGCATTCCACTATATCAATCCTGAATCTGTTGAACTGTAATCGTTAGAAATATCCATCCAACATTTCATCAATGAGTTACACTTCTGAGAGTTGCATGAGTTACCGATCAAATCTCGAAATTGGTTTGCTTAGACGTAGAAAATGAATTACCACTTACTTCGAAAAATCAATGAATGCGATCAGAAATCGTTTGTCATTTTTTTCACGTTAATGCGTCGCTGGAAAAGGAGACACATTATACATCTTCAAGATAGAGATACACGCAAAATTTCCACACTTTAAATGACCACCAACCAAGCTTTCTGCTATCTATGCCATCATCTGGGTCGTGGCCTGACTATGGCATAACGTGCCAAAACCACGGTTGGTGGTCAATAAACATTTGGAAATTTTACCAGTGCTTCTCTGTCTTGAGGACAGACATCTATTGTCCCCACAAAGCTAGTGGTAACACACTTTCATGGGAGAAACAGTGATATCGGAATACAGTATCGTCACTCACCTTCCAGTTAGATGCGTGATAGGGCCTATTCAGAATACAAACCAAAACTCACACTCAAGTTGAGGTGAGTGCTCACTCAAGGGTGAGAGCCCACTCTCATTAGGAGTGACGTTCAATAATACGGCGCATTGAGTCCATTCGGATCACCGATTGCGAATCACTTTCAATCACCATTTCAAAGCAAGTGCGCCGTCAGCAGAGTAATACAATCCGAAGCTTGTCACTCCGCTGACAGTTTGTTTGCGACAAAAATAAAAAAAAACTGAAGAACTCCTCTTGAATTCTCATGACGAGACGGAATGAAAAGGAGTTAACTTTTACGACGATGACATAAAGAGCTCCGTTATGATAACACAAGGATTCACTGAGAGTTATTGCATTTAAAGAGTGTCAACTCCCAGTCAATCCCCTTTGTACCACATGAAATTTCAACGCATTTGAAGGAGATAAATGACTGATGTTCTTCTCCTTCCTTCATTATAGTAGCGACAGCTTGCCTGATCCTTCTTTTGTCCCTCTGCCTTCCACACTTGTTCGACGGTAAGGCTATAACACATTTTTTTGTCTTCCACCACCACTTTTCTCCAACGTTAACTTATCAGTACTAATTTTACCATCTTTTCCTTCGCCCTTACGATTTCTACGTTCATTGCATTTGTGATTTATTTTTAAGGTCCACTAGTTAATGTTTTATATTTTGTAAATTATTCTAGCAATTTCGTTTTGTTCTCTATTCTGTGATGTTTTACCCGTAATTTTCCGGATCGGATTACTGATCTTCCGAAATTGTGAGAAGTGATTAAGTGCCTAATCTGAGAAAAGTGCTAATGGATACATATAAATAATAACGCCCTATAACTAGAAAACGTTTCTCCTATGCTAACATCATTCAGCAATAACTTTGAATGGTCCATTGGCTACAGACGTGTGTTTTTACAACCAGCTATTCATTGAAATGAAAGATATTACAGCACTCAATGTTTTCAAAACAACTTTAAAATCATATTTTCAATAAACCCTACCAAGATGTAAAGGAATATCTACATTAAAATTAGCGAAATATGTATTTTATTGCTTTCCATTTACATTGCCGATTAAAAATTTCCCTCTCATAATTTTGGAAATTCTAGTTTGCATACAAATAACTCTGATACAACTTTAAAAGGTATTGCATAAAAATTGAAATATGTATATATCACACATTATTAGTTAGTATTTATATATTAATCATATTAAAACTGAAATAATTAACAAAATCAGAAGTAAAATTGCTAATTTAAAAAAATCTGATTGCTAATTGCTAATTTTATAAAATCTGAGCACTTTATGGAGTCAATCCGGTTCTATTTTCGAAAGAATTAATTTTAAAATCTTTGCAAAATGTTGATAAAACTCAGGGAAGGAAAATTTTACCATGTATTCGGCATTCGTGTGAAGATTAAATAAAATATCTGGTGGCTAAAATCCAGGCAGTTCTCTTCCGCCTTAGCCATCCCTACGAGACTGGAGGTATTTCGTCATCAAAAGAAAAACGGGAATATTGTAGTCCACGGGCTGAGAGCAGCTCACCAATAAATTTACTCTGACCCCAATGACATCACTAAATGCCTGCAGGGCAAGGAATACGTCTCGATGATCCAATAAACGATGTCATCGGTATTAGACTCAACGACAATATGATTAACTGGGAGAGAGGCTTTTCAGCCGAACTAAGAATAGTTTGGTAATGTTTTGAGGGCGCTAAAGGTGGAAGAAATCTCGGGTGTGACACAAGGAAGAGTCATGGGGCCAATTTTGTTCTTAAAAATGTTTTCTGATTCATAAGGGTCAGACCTCATGCCATTGCTAAACTACTCTGACTACATGAAACGCCATATTATTTCAAGTTCAATTTGCGAAAAAAATAGCCTGGAAAGGTAAAATTTTCCTGCTAATGTCACATAGAGGACACGTTTTTCTATGAGTCCCGAATAAAGTGACATTTATATCATAATACGGAGGAACCATATTAATTTTAAACAGCGTTGCTTACCGTGCGCTGTCCTATCCCCTTCCGCACCTTAGCCAACACCATTCACACGAGCCTTCCCATCCTTGACATCACACATCACTCAGGTATCTGTCACCAAGTTTTGCTACCACTTTATTTTGGAAGGTGACCAACACCAGAGGCCACAAAAGCCGACTAAAATATATTCTTTAGGCGGCTAGAGCGATTTTTATTTACGTATAGATTCCCGTGAGACTTTACATGCGTGTTATTATCGATATCGTATTAGCGATATGAATAGAAAAAAAGTGAAAAAAATTGAATCACTCCGATTTGCAGAATAAAATAAATATAACGTTCGTGTGATTTGGAGAGAACTGAAGAAGCGAAAAGGATAGGTTGCTCGCATGTTTGTCACAGGATTTTGTTGTCAATTCAAGAACACGTAAGAATTATTGCAAAATGGTCCAAAGTCTTCTAACGTTCGGCGAATTTTTTAAAAGCGTCACCTATGCAAACCGTGACGTTGATAAAAGAATGTATTGGGGAAAAGGCACAAAAGGAATCGATGGAGAAATCAATTGTATAGCCTGGAGACCATACTTTCTATGGCAAAATTAATTAAAGGGAATGATTTTAGGAAATCGCAATGAGAGCTAGCAGAAAGAAAAATCAAAGTAGGTTCCAATTGGCTGGGCTCAAAAAATACTACCTGACTTAATCGTTAACACTAGAAATGAATGTAAATATTGTAGAAGTGAAAAAAAATTATTATTCACTACCAAAGATTCATCAAATTTATATTTAAAAATGAAGAAATTGTATTTATGATACCAGTGTCAATTATCATTTGTTTTGTATAGCTATTTATTGACATGAAAACTTTTCTAGGATTCTTTATATTTCTTTGTTTTTTTTTTAAGAGTGAACTATACCAGCATAAAAGACAATGTTCATGTAAATTATGCGGCGACACAGAGTCATATTATTTTCATTTTTGTAAATGAATGAGTCGGTAACTCTAAAACGGAGTTTCTCCAAAGGGGTACTGATAAAACAATTTTACGCTGTTGATAATTGTAAAATATGTAGAGGAATAGAGTATTTATTATTATTATGACTATTTATTCATGAGAATGGTCTGGGGTCAATGCCCCTTAATTTTAAAAGTGTATTAGAGCATTTTCTCGGAGGTCACTATATAAAAATCTCGTTCATACTACCGCGAGAGATTAAGGAGATAAGGTTGAGGTCTTGAAGGGAGTTGAGGTTGGTCGAGGAGGACGCAGGTGCTGCGTTGTTGTACACTGGCGGCGGTGGGTGGGTTATGGGAGGGGTGTTGGGGGGTGGCGGGTGTTGGAGGTAGAGGCGCGGGAGGCCGTCCGGGCGATTTCCGCATGGACCACAATGGAATGCCTCGGAGATTACTCCGTCCTCCCCCTCCCGTAACTCGGCAAGGACCGTTACATCGCCCCACCAACCTTCGCCACTCATCCCCTTTCCTCACAACATCGCCTTCCCCACTTCCCCTCTGAATGCCAGAGCTCTTTACCGCCTCGGATCATCCTCGCTGCCTTAACCTATCCCATTTCCGTGGCTAGGGCTGTACGATATTCGTATGGGGCTGGTGAACCAATGTCAGACGTTGGGATGTTCCACCGAAGCAATTGTTTGTGGGTTTGGTCCAAATTTAATCAACTCAGAAATTATTTTTGAAAAATTATCAAAGTGTGCACTCTAAGGCACACGATTACCGCTCCCACCTGACAAAATTTGATGAATGGCGAACAAGTATTCGTTCTCATTTGCGCAGTTGAAAAATAACGGTACCGTGAGCGCTCGCACTAAGGAGAGCCATATTTGCGCCCCTGATCAATTTTTGACCTGACCATCCCAACCCCTGTCTTCTAAATGGAGACCTCAATCCGTCATATGAAACCTTAAACTATAAATATCCCTTGACGCTCTTCGTTAAGAGCAGGCTAATGCCGATGCCAGGTTTCTCTCCTCCAAACTCTCTCCTTCCCCCAAAAATTCCCTCCCTTACGGTAGTTGGGGCGGTAATCGTGGATCATTGAGTGAAAATATAATGGAAAACCATGACTGCGCCCCTGGGAGGTAGTGTTTGATCCGCTCGAGATAATTCCGATCACTAAGTAGTCCCGTGGTACAATCACGAACAGTTCTAGATTTGAAGTATTTGAAACTGTTAAAAATCTCACGCAGACTTTCCAATCGAGTTTCTATCACCGGAATATTGTTGATTGAGTGAAAATTGCTTATTGGAGACGCAATAAACGACATATCGGACGCTTAAGTTATACATCCTAAAGGTTCAAACGCACCAAAATCTCGAAGCACTCGTTACTGTATCACTTGACTCCTTAGTTACGTGATCGGAATTATCTCTAGCGTTTCAAACACAGCCTGTCCGGTCAATTTTTGACCTAACCATCCCGATCCCTCACTGGCTACCACATGGAGAGCACGTCAAGTGGAGTACCCCATCCGTTAGATGGGACCTTAAACTAAGGAGCCCTCGGCGCCCTTTGCTAAGAGCAAGCTAATGCTGACGCCAGGTTTCTCTCCTCCAACCACTCTCATTTCCCCAAACATTTCTTCCCTTAAGAACTTATCTTCGTTGGCTCGAGTGGCCTCTGCTGTCGGTCACCTCTCCCAATGTAGTGGCAGCGAAACTTTGTGGCAGACGCCTGAACGATACGTGATGTCAAGGAGGGGAAAACTCGAGTGGAAGTGGTCATCTTTCCTCAACTTCAAGCACTCATCATAGTCTATCATGCATTCAAATATACTATTGTGTTCATTTTTTTCCATGGATGAAAGAATAGAATAGGTGGAACCATACGGTCGAACGGCACAGGGTAAATTTTTACGTTGTGTACACTTGCACGCTTAATATGCCGAAACATAGTAGTAGTATTTGCAGCGGAATCCATTTGGTACCGTAAATATTAATTCAGAAAAACGTAATTTCAAGTTCCATTTGTTAAAAAAGTAGCGTAGAAATGTATACATTTTGTTGTTCATGTAAAATAGAGGACACGGATTGTCATAAGAAGCCAGAATATGAATTGCATGACATTAGATTAACTTTATTTCAGAGCCACCTAAAAGCCCGTTTCACACAATCCCGATCCAGCACATGTTTGAGGAAGCTCGCAAGTATGATAGCTTTCCAGTATCGTGAGTTACAGAACCAGCATGCTGCCACACAAGCATGATCGCTATTAGGGATTGGAAATTTAAATCCAGAGTCGATATTCGATTAATCGACTTTCGATTTTGGTTTAAAAATCGATTTTCTAAAAATTCGTATTTTGTCCAAAATAATCGAAAAACCGAAATCGATATTTTCAAATAGTAAAGCATTTGTCTGCTGAAATACGGATGTTCTGTTGTAACAAAATGCAAAATATGGGTTAGTGGAAGCACTGGGGATAAGAACTGAATACGGTTAAATTTATTAATACAATATATTATTTTAAAGATATTAATAAGGTATGCAGGGAAGTAATAATCCATACCAGATAATTACATATAGTTGAGTAGCAATAAGAATTGTAACTATATTGAAAAGTGGGCATACCTACCACAAAATGAAAAACAGAATTTTATTTATTTATTGTTTGCAAAGCCGTGGAACAAGTGTTCCTCATGGATGGACCTTAAAAAACTAACTTATTTATGTTTTCCGGATAATCGATTTCGCACCTGTGTTGCAATTAACCCGGTGTGAGAAAATAGTCGCTCACACGGGACGGTAGAGGCAACGATAGATAAAATCCTACTAGCTGGTTTGTATACGTGGGGATATTCTCCCTTAATCTTCTTCCAGGCTTGTAGTGGATTGGGGTTGGACTTGCGGTCGACTGGAGGGCGGTTTACGAACTGGCACAACTCGATTGGCAAAATTAAAATGCTGTAGCAAGCTATAAATCGAAAACCGATCGGCTAGAATCGATTTTGATCGATTATTCAAAACAAAAAGTCGACTTCGATTAAATCGAAATTCGGAGTGTGATAATCTATTTTCGATTAAAATCGAAATCGATTTTCCAAACCCTAATCGCTATCATACTGGCTGAGCTAACTTTATGTCATAATTTACGGGGAACTAGTTTGCTACTGGCTCCAAGTAGGACCTAGTAGCCTTCGACCAATCACGTTAGCTTTTACAAACGCTGTGCGATCTTCACTTTCTGAAATCAGCGCTAATAATACCTACCTCCTTTTGGCTGTCAGTAATAATCAGGCTACGAAATAAACAACAAATAAAAATGTCCCAACTGCTGTTTTGGTCACCTGCTGTCGTCGATTGGTTAGTTTAATACTTAAGCAGACATGCGTTAAGACATGAATGGCCATACCGCTTCCCCGCCAGTACAAATCCAATGGTAGAGTGAAACCTTCTAAGACGGCACCAGTCATACTATATTCCGTCCTCCATATCTAGTACCGGCAAGTTTACTAGGTCTTGCACTGGATCACGTATCGTGTTAATCGGGGGTTTAATATGCAGAATCTCTATTCTGAACTCTATGTAGCTTCAAAACACAGTGGGATTCCGACTGGACAGGCTCCAATTGAGTGATGGCAGTGAGTAGTATCTTCGTCGTAGAACTGACGCGTAATGGGCTGGCGTCTCGCTAAAGATGTGGATGCCATTTCGTGATTACTTGCAAATGGCATTACGGTAAATATGGCCGAAACGAGATTGCATCACCCATTGACCTCTTGACCGAAAAGTAAATACCGCAAACTGCTCTCTCTCTCTCTCTGAACAACTAGCATTTCAATTCAGAAAAGAGTGAAACTTCAATAAATTGGCATCTGAGAGTATAATCACGGTATCTCAACTATAGTTACAATCTAAATGAGTTATTTTAAAGTGGTCCAAAGAATAAATTGCAATGGAATTCCTCCGGAAAAAATGTATATTAAATTGACTGTAACGGCAAAAATGTAACTGTTAAATTAAAATAGCATTTACAAACTGTTAATTCTTAACGCTTATTCCTTATGCGTGATTTTTTCAAGTCCCAAATTTTTCTGCCTCTCATTCACCCAAACCTGAAGCACCGATACCATTTTTACCATCTAAACTATTAAGATTTTTCTTTAAGCTACGTAAGTTAAAACCAAATATTTCTCTCATTTTTATGTAAAATTAAAAATAATGGCCCTACAGCCATGACGATTTTAAGTTATTATTCCTACCATTTCACCACACTGATTATTTTATACTACTCAGCCGTATCAACGTCGGCTTTGTTAATCAATAGTCAACTCATAAATGAAAATTGAGGCACACAACAGCAAGCTGAACGTAAGTAAATGGTTCCATTTAACTTCTGTACTTATAAATCTGCCAGAACTAATTCATTATTCATATTATACCATAATACCTAACAACTGAGCCATTTTACATATAAACGAGCTAAATTTCTTTCATTCCTGCAGTAAATTAGGTCTGATTAACAATGACAATAAGCATTCCAAATTCTATCCGTGGGTGAATTGCAAAGAAAGAGATGTCAGTAATAATTGTGTACGAAGAGCCTTCCATTATTCTCATGATTATGAGATGGGACCATTAATGATTATGCAATATTTTGGAGATTTTTTGTATCATATATGATATATCATGCAATTGAATATCAAATATCAAACTGTTGGTGAATGAAATAGTTGATAGCCCGGCCGCCATGTTACTGTATCAATTTAGAATCCGTCAGTTACACTGCACTTAATAGGTACTATAAGTGCACCTGAACTTTATACTAAGCATCATCACTATATTCTACCTCTCCGTCATGTTAACCAGTAACCAACAACTCTCACTATAACAATGCCCTTTTGATTAGCTACCATCAAACATATTTCTAATTCACCGACTAAATTAAGCCAGACTGAAGATAACTTTAGGTGATTTTAGTTAAAAGAAACCACCGAACTGCCGATTCAAATGTATTATTCATAATTTTGCTAAGTTACATAACAAGAAAAGGCTCTCATATCACCTTAAGCCCTGATGATGCTATTACTAAATAGCGAAACGTTGGCGAAAGTAAGATGAGATATTTTTTAAACATTTACCAACCTTCAATAAAATACGTATACAATTAATCATAATATACACCTACGCAATTTCTTTAAAATGAGATGGGTAAATATAAAGGAGTCAGAGAAAGTTAAATATTTATGATTCACCTTGACTTCAGACATAGCGGGGTAAACACATATGAAACATTTGTGGCACGGCATTTATGAAACGAGGATTTATCAAGTAAATAGTACTTAGGTTCTCCGATGAAAAAGTGAAAGAGAGATGATTCTTTGTGTTCTTTGCGACACATCTCGAATACGCCGCGAGTATTTTGGACCCTGCACAGAAAAATTTCATTCGCAAAGTATCCACTATACAAAAAGCGACGCGTACGTACTACGTATGACTCAGTTGCTAGGCGTAGTGGTTAAGATGTACACTAATAGATGGAAAACTCCCATATACGTCCTCAAGGCTATAGATACATATCTATGGACTTATGGATATATATCTAAGGCCTAGTACGTTCTCAACTAAATCACACGCGGGCATAATCATTGTTCAATATACACGTACCATAAAAAAATAAATTAATTTTAATTAATTCATAATTTTTCCCGATTTCATCAATATATAAGCCTGTTTGAGCAGGCTTTTCAACTAGTATAAAATAAAATGAAAAGCCGCACGCTTCATTAAAAAATGCTACGAGCGAAAAGAAAGTGCCTTACAGCTGATGTGAGGACTAGGATGGGAGGCACTAGAATCGGAGGCTACACGCTAGGCTTAGATTCCTTGAACTATTAAGATCAGGCGAGTTTCAGTACGACACGGAGGATATTATTTTGACCCCACGATTTTTCTCTAGGACTGATAGAAGAGACAAAATATGAGAGATACACAGTCGAACTGTAAGATACTCAAATTCCTTCTTTCCACGCTCCATCTGTGAATTAAAAAAAAATCACCACGACACTGATATTAGGCACATCGTTGACATACAATTCACCCCTGTCCTCTCCCCCTGTCCCCTCTCCTTACGTCTATTCCCTCCCCATTCATGTCGTCCTAGCACGCCCTGCCACCCGCCTCTGCAACGGCTCACAGAGTAGCATATAGATTTACAAGAATACTTTTTAATCACCAAGCAACTACAGTCCTTTCGCAATATCGTACTACTGTTAATCGAGCCGCATTTAAATGAACAGCGCGCGAAAAGGCCTCAAGGAAGTTAAAAATCTTAAGGTCAGCCATCCAAGACAGTATCTTGCGGTAAGCTACACCACCCACGTCGGCAACAAAAAGAAAAACATCGGAAGACTTCAATCATGTCTATCCTCACGGGTCGGATGCTTCGACGAAGGAAGGTCTGATTAATTGATTGCAGTTTGATCGATCGCTGACTGACCCATCGATCACAGAGGGATATATTTCCTTTCACATCCGCGCACCTCGATCCTTCGACGCTAATTATTTCCTCCACCCACGTCGCTTCCTCAAGGAATTAAGTTTTTTCTTCCCATCCGAAACTTCCGTATACACCCTCCGGTGATAGAAAAACAAACTTATTTATGTCCATGCGGATTCTGTCGAGCGTAAACAAAAAACGTATTGTATTATAAATATAATCAAATAAATCGGAAATGAAATTGCATACATTTTTTTTAAATTCACATGCCTTGTGGTTAGTTTACACCGGCAAGTATATTGCGCAAGTTATTCGCAGCAAGCGAATTTCGACATAAATTGCAGGTGTAAACCGCTCAGCAAGTCCACTTGCATAACTTTTAATAGCTTCATAATACCACTTGCAATAGTGTATTGTTTCCAATGTAAACGGAAACCAGTCTGACTCTGTCTGCATTAACTTGTTAAAAAAATTTGGAGAAACTTGCGGAAGTTACTTTCCGAGGTAAACCCACCCTTAAAGCAAAAATAAAAAATTGACGTCTTAACAGTTATATTTAGTCAAATAATCATTTAAATCATTCCTATAAATGTTTTATCAGTATGTTTATAACACCAAAAACAGTCATTTTTATTATAAATATTGTCAAATGGACAAATTACAAATGATTTACTTATTTATTCTAAAAAAATCTAGTGGATGTTTGATAACGTCAATAAAAAGATTTTTATTGAAAGTTTTGGAAAATGAATAAATTTAAGACATCTAAATAAAAGAAACTTCTCCCACATTTTCCTTTCTGTGCCTACTTATGCAAATAGATGAAAATTTTTCCGAATTTAACGTGGACATTCATAACGATAGCTCTAAATGAAATATTACGTCAATATTCTGTTAGTTCCTAAAGGCATGTCAAACGTCAAAAGTAATTTAAGCGAATAATCATTAACAATAAAACTCAATGAATTTGGCCACACTATAAAGAACAAGATACCCTCTTTCTAATGATTCGTATTTATGTGCCACTCATCATTAGTAGTCATCAACACGAACATTGGTTTGCAGCATCTCCTCTCTGCCATCCGCTTCATTCCTACATAGTTATTTACTTTGACGTCCTTCATGATTTTCTTAGTGTACTGATTTGTCTAGCATACCATATCATCCCTCCGAGGGAATTTAATCAACTCCTGGCGTCTTTCTCTCTCTCAAATCCTTTACTGCAGCATCAAATTCTGATCTTAATATGGAGTATCCCCTCTCATCTTCATCCAGAGTGTCTTCATCCTCTAGTGCCCTGGGATTCTATGCCTTGCCGCTGTATATTTTCTCCAGGTACTCTTTCCATATCTTCGCTTTGTCCTCCCTTTCAATAAGAATTTCATTTCCTTCACTCCTGATGATATTACCTTTGATTGGAGGTTCTTTTAAGTATCTTCTTACCGTTTTGTAAGCAGCTTCAGGTTTCCCTGCAAGATATTGCCTTCCACCTCTTTACATAAGTCTTCACCCATTCTTCCCTGGCCTTTTTCGCTGTACGGCTGATCGCATTTCTTTCCATTTTGTACATATGCTTTCCTCCCTCTGTTTTCGAGTTTTTGTACTTTCTCCTTTCATCTAATATTGAAGACTTTTTGTGAAATCTATGGCTTCTCGGTTTTCCTCCTACCTACCTTCTTTTCGGTTGGATTAATAATTCCTTCCTTGATCTCTTTCCATCTCTATTCGTATGATCCTGAATCGTTTTTATTCTCTTAAATAATTGTATTATTTTATGAGATATTTGCCATAAAAATAGAACATATTTTCTCTAAGATAGGTACAGCTGTGTATTTCAGAGAGGAATTATTTTTTAAAAATGATGTTTGGAGGCACAAATCGCAACAGAAATGTATCGGTCTGTAGTCCATATGCTTCCTCAATTATTTAAAAAATTAATTGCTCACCGAAAAACGTTTCATACAATCACCAAAAAAGCCTCCGGTTTTGGAGCGTCTTCATCGTACTTATTGAAAATCAAACAAGTCAAGTTAGTTCTTCCAATATCTCCATTTAGTTAACTACTGGGAAGTTTAGCTATAAAAACTAAGTTATATGCGTCATTAATGTTTCTATGTTTACTTCGTACGTCTTACAACAGCTTAGATTCTAAAATATAATTCTAACATGGTATTTATCATGACTAGAGAATAACCTCGCTCAAATTGCTTCAAGATATATCTAGCGGCAGCCTCTCCAGTCACTCAAAGCCTCAAAATGGGAGGCGAATTATGTTGCGTCAGGTTTCGACGGCTATCCAACTGCTTGCAACAAGGTGTCGGTCAGACGTCCTTGAAAACCACAAAAAAAGTGTAAAAAAAACAGTTTACTTCCAGCGGTGATAATATGCTTTACTGAAATTTCTTGAGGACGAAAAAAGCTTCATGATACGGAAAATAACATCCCACAGTTTCATTTCCTGGGAGACATTCAACCAATATAAGATGAATGTTGATTGCTTTTGATTTTCTAATAATTAAATTTAAATATGATAAATAAGTCGTTATCGGAATTATGATGAATGGACAGCTGGATGTTCTTGTCTCCACGCAATATTTCATTCTAAAGCTCGGCATACATCCTAACTCATTTCACCCTATCCTTAAAGCCTATTCACTTTCTCTCACTTCCGCGCTTAGCCAACATCCACCACTCCATCATGGCCTTTAGCATTCCTTCGGCCTTCATTACCTTTTCCAACCACCTACTCTGCCTCCTCCTAATTTCCTCCAGAAGTTTCCTCTCCTCGCCCATTATACCGAGACCTTCCTCGTTCGTCTTCCTTTCCGTCCACCGCAACTTCTCCATCATTCTCCACACCCACATCTCAAACGCCGTTAACCATTCTCGTCCTCTTTTCTAAAAGTCCATGTTTCTGCACAATACTACGGTACACTTCATTTAAGAGACTCTTCCCAGTCTTTTCTTTACAATCTTTCACAAGGTCCTCGTCATTAATTCTTTTCTTTTCGTTAACGTTTCCTTTGCTAAAGCAAATCCATATTTCCCACATTGATTTCTTAATGCATGCACCAATTGTTGCAATCCTCTGTCTGACTAATTGGCCAACGTCTGGTCGTCAGCAAATCTAACCGACTTCTATAACAGATCCAAATAATTCATACTACAGTGGTTTCTCGATTTACGATGCGCTCAACATGGGAACTTAACGAGATACAAACTTTTTCACGAACGGTTTTGGCCTCTTGACACGAAATTATTCTCGAGATACGAACTACGATGCTTTTCCAATGGATCGTGTCTCAGTCTGCGTAACGCGAGCAACAATAAATAAAAAAAAAATATGCTTTAAAATTATTTCTTAATTTTTTAATTTCTCCTAAACATAAATATTTATTATATTACTCAGGAGAGTTTGTTTCACGGCAAATTCCTCCGAAGACCCACTCCTGTGGTAAAATGCGGGCAACATTGCTCTTACGCACGGTACAGACTCTCGTACTACATTTCAAACATTATTCCTTCACCACCAATCTTGCTGTGCTGTCGGTTTATTAGACTGTTGACGCAAACCTTATCTCGTGTAACTGTTCTAGTCAACCATGCAATCATTCCCAATTCTCAGTTCGTGTTCTCACCATTTTAGAGAGGTTGTTTCTCAGCACCACACGTAAATGAAACGAAGAACAGTAACTAAAGCAAGGCGTGAGTTTGAGAGATATTTTCCTTAACGGAGATCGATTTTCTGCTTACAGTTTCTACTGTTGCATTTTTAAAAGATTCAGGACACGAAATAGACCTTAATATGATGCCATTTTTGGGGAACTTGTTTTTAAAAAGTCGTGGCAGATGACCCACAGACACCGAAAAATTATTCAAAGTCGCGCAAGTCGATTAACACAACTGAAATTTTATTCTTGTTTCAAGATTTCTGATTTTCATGAGTTTAATGAAAAACTTGGTTTCGATATAAGAACTTTTCGAGCTACGGATTTCGGGAGAGAGTGTTATAAGTCTGCAAGCCGAGGTAACACTACATATGATCAAATTTAACTTGCGCGATGAATGAAGTTATTACTGACTACGCCAAATGTAAAATAATGAGAATAATAACGATACATTATTGGTACAAAATGTTTAACATCTTTAAAGGCCGTTTTACACGAGGCAATTTATTACAAAATTCGATGGACAGAAATTGCGAGAACGCGAGCACGGAATTAGCGCAGGGGCTATTCTCCCATCTCCCGTTTGTGCATTTTCGCATGCATTATTGCAATTCACTGCTTTACACGACACAATTTTCAATGCACATCCACGTACATCAGATTGTGCTATAAAGTGCTTCGTGTAAAACGGCCTTAACGCTGTGATTTTAAACTCTTAGATGCTCAAGGTGACGATATATCGGCTCTCTTGGGTTGTCTTAAAAGACTCATGGTGCCGATATATCGTCTCATAAAAATTTCTTTTCAAAAAACACTGTTTCAGGCGTTACTAGGTGGAAGTATTGGATATTCATGATGAAATGGTAAAGCTTGGTAAACTCCACTCTAATTGATTAAATTAGAGTGGAGTTTACCAAGTTCTATCATTTAATCATGAACATTTATTTTGCTTAAATTTTATTTTTCAAAAACTTAATAGAAAGATGTCCCCCTGTGGATCTATTTGTGAAAACAGTATTTGATTATGAGGACCTAAAAGCACTTCAACATAGGTGCGTGGTGAAACAATATTCCCACAAAAAAAATGAGAGAGAAAAGATGGATTTTCCGGAAATGAGCCCCGAGCTTTCTGAGAGTGAAAAAGGAAATGGCCATAGGTAACGAAAGGGTTAACCCTTCTACACAGTGGATAAAAAAGATAGACGAGGAGGTATGGAGCAGTTGGGAGAGAGAGAGGAGAAGAAAAGGGGTAAGAGATTGAGAGAGTGAGAGAGAGTTAAGAGGAGGGAGTGAGGCGGGAAGAGCGGAGCAGACGAGAGGGAGATGAGCTCATAGCGGTACATCCTCGGTATTCGGAAGGTCGCAAGTTCATCGACCGGGCTCGCTCACCTGAGCACCCTCGCTCGCACAGACTCACGAGCCCCTCCCCTACTTCCCCTCCACCCCCGACCCACGCGTGAATTCGCCTCCCCCACCCCCTCCGAGATACTCTCTCGCCTCTCAGTCTTCTTCTGTTTATTCCCTTTTTCTAAGGTCAATTCCTACCCGTCCCATCTTCTTTGTGTCCTCATCTTGAGGCTGCCGAGTGTTTTGGATCCATAGGAGATGGTTGCGCCGTAAAATGACTTGAATATCATTTTACTCATATTCTGGTTGCTAATAGAAAAACGCGTCCTCTATCTGATATGAACAACAAAATGTCACCTTTCCGTGCTATTTTCATCACAAATAGAACTTTAAATTACGTGTTGTTAAATGGGGGAATGGGGTTAACACGGGGAAAAATAGTATTTATCCACATAATATAAATGATATCTTCGTTGAAAACTGTTTATAGGGAGGATAAAACCACGAGAAATTTAATAAAAATAAAATATAGGCATCTTACCGCCTTATTTTATGAGTTATTAGCTAATAATTCCGATAATTGGAGTCATAGTGCAGTAATTCCGTAGAAATGGCGCAGCAGTCACCACCTATAGCAAAGTTCCTTCTACCTATAGTGACCTTGCCAATGGCTAGAAAAAAGTGCTAATTAAAAATATATTCGCGGAATAATCTGCATATTTTGCAGCTCTACTTTGGTTCTCAGTAGGTAACGCATGTCATCACCGAAAGCAGAGATTTTAAGACAAATAAACCAAGAGGTGTAATTTAGTAGATATTTGTTTTGACTCACACAGTCGTGGTATAAACACCTTAATGTGGTTGGAGAGATTTTTGACTACGAACAGATTTGAGAGAAACTTTGCATGCGTGTTATTATTAGTGTTTCTATTGATAAAAGTGAACTAAGGTAGCATTTTACCGAAATGTTTTTCATAGAAATTCAATGCTAATTTAACATGGTCTTATGATGCATATTTTTAACAATTAGATTACATGTGTACAGATTTTATTTTAAATGCGAAATAAAACGTTACATTGTCTTAAATGGTTGCTAACAAATACAAACGTGTCACGCAAGGTCAAAGATTCAAAAAAAAAACATAATTAAATATAATTTTCTCATAAATTTCGAATACCGTGCCAAAAACTCCATGCAAAAGGTACAATAATTGAGACTAAAATGTAAAATATAATTCCTGTATCAATTCCATTGCTGCCTGTATGGAGAACACATAAACAGATGAAAATAAATGAAATGTGGTCCTATATATCTACTTTTTCAACTTACTAAAATATTTTTTTATGTACACTCAATGACCCCTGATTAAAGTTACAGCCATTTGCAATTACTGCCAGTAAGCAAATTCATATTCGATCCAAATACTCGAGTTTAGGATTCTCTCTCTTCAGAACGAGGAAACGAACTTAGCAAAGTAACATACACGTAAAAGCTTCAGAAAAAGGTACTAGCAAGTAAGTTATATTGCAAGCTACAACTATAGTAAAAATTAGTGTAGTTATAAATCAATCTAAAAAAAATTTTATTTTCCGCCATTTTCTGCCAAGTGTCCGAAATTATGCTGATATTTTAGAGCAGCTCACTCAAGTTTCAATATGGCCATTCGATTCGAAGTTAGCAGAGGTTTACAATTTTAGCAGCAACTTGGGAAATGTTTGTTATGAAACAAACCGTTTTCTTTACATTGTTAAGAACAAATCTGGTCTTCTCACTAAATAATCGCAAGTTAGTAGGATATTAAGCATAACGTTTTATTTACAAAAGTGACGTTTTTTTCATAATCCTCATTACGACCAATATTTATTTTTGAAATTGTGGTTCTGTATATGTTCATTTACTTTGTGCTACTGTACTAATTAAGGAATAACTAAAGTATTACACTCAATCTAAATGAGCTATAAATAAAGACACCAAAAACACAGGTAATGTTTCCTTCGTTTTTGATGGCACGGACATCAATAATTGCATGCATTAGTAATTAACATTAGCATCACTTTCAGGAGTAAAAACTGAATAAAAACGTATAAAAAAGAACGCTACCTATCGCTACTACTTACATTATTGGTAGTGTTGATCATAGCTATTGTGGACCCTCATCGTAAGTGGAAAAGATTACATTTTTAAACCTTCCGCATTGCAATCTGTCTCCCTAGTTCTATGTATTTTATATAACCTACCATTTTATAACGGAGTTTTAAATATTTTCTTTAATTCTTCGTAGAAGTAATAAGCTTTAGATTTAGTCAGGAGATTTATTCAATTCTTAAACTTAAGCTGTGATAGCGATTCTCATCCTAATTCTTCTAATAGCCTCGAAACACTGCTAGAGTTATCATAACATCTTTTAACGAACATCGCTGTTCTCCGCTGCACACGATATAATCCCGATATCAAGCACGATTCACAAGGATACCAAACACTAGTAGGTGTGACTAGCAGATGGCGCCTAAATAGTGAAAAATCACTGCCCCATTCTAATTCCCAATTCCCGCTAGCTCTCAGGGACCGGAAGTAGCGAGCGCAAATCTCATATCATCTGCATCCACATCAGGGTTGCCTTATGGATGGGCAAAATTCATCGATGCATCTCACTTTGCGCTTATTTTTATTGCCTTCATTGCAAACGAACAGCTGTCACTCGATAAACATTACGGGATTCGGGAGTTACAGTTGAGTCAAAATAATGATTACCGCGTGTCCCACTCAGCAAAATGATGCGATGAGAATATACTTCAACATATGATGTGAGAACATTGGAATGTGAATAAAATATAATATTGAAAGACATGCTCACTAAAACGCGAATAATGTCACTGATTGAGAATATGCTAGGCAGACGTTCTGAGGATACGCTCAGAACATTCTCAGCATATACTGCGTTCCAAAATTAGCCAACTAACGAGTAATCAGAGAAAAACTACCACTATGATAATTCAGAACTTTATTGCCCGGGATTTTTTTCATTGATAAAATCTTAGTTTATCTCATAACTGTTAAATCCGGATACGGATTTCAAATGTGGTACATTGAAACTCAATAAGTTCGAAGGTTTCAGCTTTTACAATGTGAAAATTCATTTTTAAATGAGAGAGAAAAAAACTTTCCGCTGATTTTTTATGACAGAAATCACAACGCCCAACTAATTTCGATGCCAAGGAGTCACCTTCACCTGAATATAACTCTTTTGCGTCAAATATAGTTCATTGTAAACTAGTGCATTGTAACTTCTATACTTAAAAATCAGCGGAAAGATACAACTTTTTCTCTCGCTCATTGAAATTCAATGTTTTGCTGTAGCCAAGATTACTAGGACTTAGCGTCTCAGATCTAAAATCCGGATGCATCACCCCACATGAGCTCAAGTTTTGTGGTTTTGTAAAAGATCAGAACTTCGCAGAAAACCACGAGCCGGATTGAGAATGCAACACGTTCCTCTACCCCGAAGGCCTCTTCATGTCACACGCCGTGGAACAAAGTAAAAAGTAAGCTCTACCACCAGCTATAAAACCGACCTCCGTATTGATAACTGCGGTTTGGTTTGGAATTGAAATTATTGTGGTGCATCCCCACACCAAAATTTAATCCACAAATGCCCAGGAAATAATGAGTTGACAACTTTCGTGAAATTTTACTGTCTGTCTCTCTCTCCTTGAGGTATTGCATTCAGGAAAAATAGTTAAAAAGGTAATTATATTTCTGATGCTGCCAACTAAAATTACCACTGGTTTCTGCTTCATTAAATTCATGCATTTTAAATATTCTAAATCTTACGAACCAATCATATTATTTACAATAACGGTCCCAAAGGTTTTAAACTACACCAAACACACGGAAATGGGTTGAAATAAATAATTTTTACCTTTCTATTAAAATTACTTGATGATATTCTGGGGAATACATCTAAGTTACATGTAATTTTTTCCCATCATTGCCGAAACCATCAGCTGTGTTATGCATCAAAACACATCGGATGCCTAAGTTGTAGTCTGGCACTTTTCATATTAGTCCACTTAGTTTCCAAATACTTTTCAACAGCTGCATTTTTACGTCACCACGGATAACAGTAGGTATATAGTAGAATAGGGTACTTTTTTAGCCTAAAGTGATAAATGGTATAGAAAAGATCTTAAAAAATGAAGAAAAGAAGGAAAAATCACAAACTGAGAAATGGGAATCAATTTTCGAACAACGGTTGAAACTATTGGAAACTAAAATAGTCATTGGGCATTAATGGGAAAAAGTAGTGAATGTTTCTATATTTCTCAGGCTTGACAAATATAGAATTTCCAATTATGCCAAGTGATAGCCTGAGGCCACATCTTATGAATAAGTTTTCCTGTACATCATTGGAAGCTTTCTACTCAAGATGTTCAAATTAGCGAAGATTAGAACACTTCAGCGTACGAGAACAACAATGAATAGGACGATACAAGAACAACAATGATAGGACGCAGGCGAAAGGTTCGGTAACTTTCCAGTAGGTGGCATTCTGTAGGTTTTCAATGGTCACGGCCGAATGTTTAGTAAATAGTTAAAAAATTCGTTCAAAATACGTACTTTAAAAGGTTATCTTTTTACTGCAAGGTAACTTAAAACTTCATGAAGCATTCTTTACGTTAAAAACAGTCACGGCAGAATGCTAAGGGCATTATTATCGAATAAGTTTAAAAAAACAATAAAAAAACAAATATTTTCTAACGAAATAATTTTTTTAATGTGGAACAAAATTAGTTGACGTTTCGTCTGTTGTTTTGCTCGCCTTCTACCATAGACTGCTAATTTTAAAATTATAGTAGAGAAGGGCTGTGATATGAATGAAAATAGGCACAGTTTCGTCACCAGTACAAGTCCATTGATCGTGATAAACTTACCAGGACAGCACAAATTACACTAGATTCCGTCTTCAGCATCAAGTACCGGCTAGCGTACTAGTCCTTTGGTTGGATTATGTATCGTGTGAAACGGGCTTGGCATTCACCCAGATGAGACTGGTTAAAATAAGAAGGTAACACCCGTAAGAAAAGATAATTATTTCCTCTCTTTCTTCAATCATCATATTCCGACAAGTGGAAAACCATGCTTGTTCCCACCAAGTTGCTCTCGAGTGAGCAAGCGTCTTTGGCGATGTTGTTCAATTAGTGCGTTGAATTCTGGGAAGCTAGCAGTACAGGTGGGAAAAACAATTACGTCGATGAGTTGTCACAAAAAATAATTTTCTACCGAAAAAAAATAATGTCTGTAAATATAATTACATATACTCTTCGCGAAAATATCAACTCTGTTTTACTCAGATGAGTGAAATCCCGCTGCAATAAGGACAACCCTTGCTTTTATACGGTGGTTGCAAAAGATTGGGTTGCATTTTTACTCAAGAGAGAATGAGACATACCAACTCTGGGCAAAATTAAAGGCGGTTCTACCGCAAAATCACTTAAATTTCATTTTATTCACATTCTGGTTACTTAAAGAAAAACGTATCCCACTGTTTAACTTTAAGAGTACAATAAAATAATACCGTTCAAGGCTATTTTTATCTCTAAAATGGAACTTATAATGGTTGAAAATGCGAGATTGGGTGAAACATTCTGTAAATAGTATTTTTCTGTGTAACATAGATGCAATTTGTCAAAAAAAACTTTATTAGAATCTCATTATCCCAGGATATTGAATGATAGTAAAATTAAGGCCCCTTCCTGTCTTATAAATTAGTTATAATTGAGTTATTACTGCAATATATGAAGTCGAAATGTGTGAATTCAATGGAAATAGCGCTGAAGTCAGCGTCTACGCATGGCTGCAAAAAGTGTTCATTAAAAATGCACTCGTAGAATAATCTGTACATTTTGTGTCTTAATAGTGTGTTTTAATAGCTAAGGAAGATCATCAGAGAAAGCAGATTTTTTTTAACAAAGCAAACAAAAAAGGTGGAATTCAGTATTTGTTTTCTCTAATGCAGTTACAATGGGACCACCTAAAATGATAGTTGTGCTAGTTCTAGACTACGTCGTCCTGCATCCGTTTTCGCCAACTTTCGGCACCGAGAGCATCTGAGACCCGGCACAGAAAGATTTCATACCCGGACTAAAAACAAAATACGAAGGAAATTGCTACAAGCTAATAGTGAAAGTGACTTAGTTGATGGAAAGACAAGATCGGGAATCGTCAGAGGATTTTGTGTACATGTATACGCTTGGCTGAGGTTACTCAAAAAATTCAGATCCATTTTCAGCGTGAGACGGAGGATGTAACTTTCTTCACTTACTACTTATCTACTCACCGTCGTTCGCCTGCACTTAAGTGCGCTGATGTCATCCGATCCAACTTAAACATATCGAATGGAAAGCATACAGTATTTAACTTTTGCCATATAGTATCGAACGTAGTTCACCATTGACAGAAGTATTTTTTTACACTGAAAACAAAGAAGTGTGGATTTTTTTATTTCTTTTGACACACGCATTTGTGAGGTATCACTTCGTTAAGAATGGGAGCTTTCCATTGGGAATGGGGCATCTCGGCGCGGCCACTTCGGCACGGCCAGTTTGGCGCGGCCACTTCGGCGCAGCCACTTCGGCGCAGCCACTTCGGAGCGGCCACTTAGGCGCAACGCCATTTCGGCGCGAGCCATTTCGGTACCGCAAATCGCATAGCGCAAATAGTGTGACTGGGCAAAACGTCTTTTTATAAAAAAGATAAAACACGATTGGATGGAATTTCATCTGAAGTAGTGGACTGGATTCCAGATTTCGTAATAGAGCTTATCTATATATTTCCCTGCATGCCACCACAGGGCGTATAGCAGGGGGTGTTAGGACATCAGCCATTAAAGAATCTTATTTGGCACTAAATCTAGGGATCGAGGATGGACAGTTTTATTCCTGGGGATGCCAAGGTTGCGTTTGCTCTCTTCTGTTATGATCGGGGATTGTGCGTGGGAAAAAGAGGTCCTCATATCGAGTTGCTCTACCATCCACTTCTCTCAACTTCTCACAGTGATCCTGCCTACTGATACAGATCGGAGCCTGAATTATTTCCTCGGTGTCAGCATTAAACTCGCAAGATGTGTATTTATCGAAAAGGTTGAGTCTTCCTTGCAGTCTTCGAGCTTCGAAAGACTCCCAACCTAAGCCCTCTAGAAGTCGAGTTACGATTTCTGTTCGTATGTTATGCTACCATTTTTTAACGAATTGATCCGATTTCCTTAGCATTTTATTTATTTCTCTTTTTAGGTATTTCTGTACTTGGTCCCAAATTCTCCTTGTCCAGTGGCCGTGTTCTCAGAAAATAATGACATCGCGCCGAAGTGGCCGAGTCCTAGACCCCTTTCCATTCGAACTATTGCACTGCTTACATTGTTAGCAACACAGCAGCTGACTTGCTTTCCATTCGCTTCAGACCCTGCGCACTCTAGGCAGCGCTCCTCAGAACAGGTCAGATCTAAATTCAACATCTTAAATGGAAAGCTTTTAACATTCTCTGGATTTCGTAAAGGGAATTTAAACCATTCTGAATATTCCACTTTCGCGAAACCACCGGTATACCACCGTCAAATAGATACGGACTAACTGTTCTTAGGTCAACCATTTTAAAATAATCGTAATTCATCCCTATACCAGTTTGTCTGGCGTTTTTTCCCTCCATTGCCCAAGGGGTTCTCAGCAAAAAGTGGTTCTCAGTCGGAACAAAAACGATTCTTTCGAGAAAAACGACGATGCAAGATGTGATTACGCGATAAACGTGATGCACCAAGAGCTCACTGGACTTGCGTCAAAGGCTGAGAAATGACACGCACATCGCATGAAAGCGGTGTTTTTTAGATCGTGATATCCCTTGCTAGCGAAAATTTACGAGGATTTATGACCAAAGGAGGATTACGAGGCACACGAGAAAATAATTACCGAACGACTACAATGAAACAGGAAGAATGTCTCCTCGTTTACTACCTGCAGCAATTACCAGCAAAACATCTCGTATAATATCCAATAGTCATGTAAAACTATGGTTATTTTACCAGGATAACTTGAATAGTATTTTCCTGTAAATTCAAGTTATTGTTTCACTGTACTTTTGTATTTGAGAATATTTTTAAAGACAATACTATAAATTACAAAATTATTCAATTTCCTCAGTACTATTTCTTCTAATGGTGTTCCCATTTTTAGGCTTATATGCCTAAGCCTGAAGTTAATAATTAATAAACCAAACACAATAAGATCAAAATTGAATAAGTGATCACTTAAAACTCCTTTGTTTGCTCTGATTGTTTTTAAAAATTGTATTTATGCGTTTACGGGGCAATTAAATGTCATTATAATTATTATGAGTTCCTTCTATGGTGTCATCTGCGAACGTTACGAAAGAATTTAATCTACTTTCAAAGTTTCTAAGGTCTATGACAAAGGATTCCATTGAAGCCTGCATGCCTGACATAACTGCGTCTGATGGATGTCTCCCTCGCGCAACACGCAGATAAAGATCGCATTCGTAAAAAATTGGGGGAATTGCATCCTTCTAGCAGTGAATGGCTTCAAGACGGTTCATCTGCATCTCCCCGCACGCTACTCTTAGCGAGCCACTGTAAAGGCCGTTTTACACGGAGCACGAAATTGCACAACTTCAAAATGCATGTTTTTCTCAATTGGGCGTGCAATCATTTGCGAATTAGAGCAGGGGCTATTTTTCCATCTCGCGTTCATGCATTCGTGCATGTGTTCTTGCAATTCACGGCTTCACACGATGCAGTTTGAAATGCACGTTTGTACGTACATCAGATTTTGCAATTACGTGCCCCGTGTACAACAGGCTTTAAGGTCTGCGGTAAGGGAATTTAGAACACTAACAACTTGTAGCCTTTGCCAAGAGTGGGAAACTTCCGCGACTTCATAATCAATTACATTTATTACTATTTTATTTTTATAAATTCCAATTAATTATTAATCAATTGTACATGCATACATGCATTCCCATCACGCCGTTTACTTTCGGGGTAGGAATAGTTATAGGATATTAATTCTCGGCGTTAGGCTTAGAAAACTGGCTTCGATTTTAATTATTTCTTCCATAAAATCCTATTTTTTCATACCTTCTCTTGGCTTACATTCATGCATTGCTTCATACATGCTATTTGTTCTTCCGTCTCCTAATATCCTAAAGTGGGGCTCAATGGTTTATTTCTCTGCAAACATCCATTTAACAGAAAAAATAACAATTGTTGTTAACATTCATAGTTTATAATATATTTTTATCTCATATAGCCACGACCTTGAGCAATTAGGGAAATGTTTAGGCTTGTATCACGTGTCTGCTGCATGTATTCCAAATGGGAAGCTGACGGGCCGCGCGAGAGAAAATTGTAAATGTTTAAATATTTATAAAAAACGCATTTATGAATTTCCACTAAATTTTATTTTTTTTCTAGTTAGCTGGATATGTTTAGATTACGGAAAAACATTTTCAGCCGATTCTGAGAAGGAGTATTTGAGAAAAGTGCATTAACAATTTTTGAAACACGGGCCGCGCGAGAGAAAATTGTAAATGTTTAAATATTTATAAAAAGCGCATTTATGAATTGTCACTAAATTTTATTTTTGGAATAGTTAGCTAGATATGTTTAGATTACGAAAAAAAAGTGTCGGCCGATTCTGAGGAGGAGTATTTGAGAAAAGTGTATTAACAATTTTTGAAACACGGGCCGCGCGAGAGAAAATTGTAAATGTTTAAATATTTATAAAAAACGCATTTATGAGTTACGACTAAATTTTATTTTTGGAATAGTTAGCTGAATATGTTTATATAACGGAAAAAAAGTTTCGGCCGATTCTGAGATGGAGTATTTGAGAAAAGTTTATTAACAATATTTTAAACATTAGTAATTTACAACAATAGGGTATAGAAGAAAATAATTTTTTATTGATATATTTGCATTTAATAAAGATTTAGCTTTAATAAAAGCTATTAATCATTGTTTTATGACAATTACAAGCGGAGATATAAGTGATAATATGATTTAAGGCACGGATTTTTGCTAAAAATGCGAAAAAATTAAATTATGCATAATTCACTCAAAAAAATATTTTTCACAAAACGGTTTGACAGTATTCAGTTTGAGTTAATATTGTACCCATACACCAATTTTTATCAAAATCTGAGACCCTAAGGGACAAACGTTTGTTGAATTGAGGTGGAATGACCCCTATACAACTGAGGGTTTATTGAGATATCTGAAAAGGTAATTCGGCGAGTAATGAGTTGATTCTTAAAATAATTGACAAAACATATCAACTATCCACCATTACAAATCTTAAGCGATCTATACGATATAACTTCCCCATTAGTTTAATGGCATCTCTCTGGAACGAACCTTACCCCATACCTCTTTTCGCAAACTTATCGAAAAGTAATGCAGAGAGTAGCTAATACTTTTTAAATCATTCGAAAGATAAGATTTTATTCACTTATATAAAATCAAATTCGTTAAACTTTATGAGAAATTATATCTCGCTCAAATTACACCAAAAGTCACAAACAAAGTTGCAAGAGTAATTATTATGTAATATTACTTTCGAAAAGTACTACTTTAGAAATAAATACTACTATTAAAAAAACCTATCCATTAAACCAGTTTAATTATGGAGGGTTCAGTGTTAAAGTGGGTCAGGTCAATTGAAGGGAATTTTCAGGATAACGCGTTTTAAGTTCTGTGTCCATGACTCGTAAATCAGACATACCCAGTGCTCTCAAAGAATGCTTTCATGTAGAAGTAAACATTCAAACTTTGGACAAGGTTCTCTCTTTCAATAAAACTATACATGCTTCAAGCCGTACTATACTATTTGCTATCAGAAATAGTTATCTAGCTATCAGAAGAGTTCAGAAAAGGAAAAATGGACTTGGCAAAAAAAAACACCCAGCCCTCCTTATAAATAAAAGGAACTAAAAAGGACCAATGACACTCCCCTGTGGGACCCACGAATTGACTAATTTTTCTATCAGCACTGACGTTATTAGAGGCAACACCGACCAAAACAACTTCCCTTCTCACCACCCCTTTGACGTGGCGTTCTGCGAACTGGTCTGCCACCAGCTTTGGCGAGTTCCGTTCGCTAATTATCTCATCCAAGCACTCTTCCGTGCTCCCTCTAGCGGTGGGTGAATGTGAGCTCCAGTCTCGGTGGTTGAATCACGCGACCAGGATCCCTTATACCGTATGCACGAAGTTCCGCGTGCCTTGTGGATCCTACCTTCCCGCCTCTTGCACCCACCGTAGACGAAATCACCGGTCGCTTGCGTCACCATCCTCTTCTCTCGACCGTTAGGCCCATTATACCTTCTGCCTCTGGCTGCCATTAAAAAAAATACGCCCGAAAAAACCGTAGTATCATTCCGTTCTTCAAGTTTGGACCTTCAACTATATTCCGGGCGGGAGTAGGCTAAAACCAGACCAATCCGTCCATCTTTTTCTCTCTAATCTCCCGAGGGCGCAGACACTATAATTACATACTTTTTTCGTGCTCTAAACGTCCACACTTAAATACATGTGGTCCCTCTCATAAATATAATAAGTACAAGGGAGACAGGTGTGTCTTCAAGGAAAAACCTAATAAGGAATAACGACTTTTTACCAGTTAAACTGCAGAGGCAGGTAAAAATATTTCACAGAGTCATTAATTATTATTTATTACACTATTACTTACACCTGAGGAGGAGAATAACGCTAGCAAAGGAAGCGTTCAGTAGTAGACGGAAGCTGATGGCGGGGACCTTGGGTAAGGATATAAGGAAGGGCCTGGTGAAGAGCTTGATATGGAGTGTGGCGTTCAAACTGCATGATTGAAAGGATAATGATTTTATTGCAAATCGATCAAAAACTTTATTTTATCCATATTGAATGTCTTTGACGAAAATAAAGTCATCGACAAAAATGTCGGTTGCGATTATCGACAATCTTTTTTCTCTAGCGCACTCCGGCTGCTGATAAATAATGCTGTGCGCTGCGCTACCCAGTGCGCAGAGTCCGAAATGAATAGAAAGCAATTTCGCTGTCGTGCTGCAAAGTAAGCAGCACACTACAGCGAATAGAAATCTCAAAACATCATCAACTTCTCATTTGACTACAATTTCCTTCACGCGCTGGAGAACGAAAAAGCTCATTCAATTTCCCACTCACGAGTAATACACCAGCTGTTTCCGCGTGACGTCATACTTCCTCCAACACTTGCCTCCCCATGCTGCTTCATTTGGCCAGATCCGTTCCTTTCCTTTCAGGCGTGAGAAGGAAGCAAATATCGTGTTGGACAACTGAATGAGTGAAAATATTCCTTTTAACATCGCTTCATCACTTCTGCGTTCGTTCCACTTCATGCGCGTCATGGTAAATCATATAATTTGAAAAAAGAGGTGATAAAAAAACATAGCTAGCAAGTTTAAGCGAGATATAGTAATAGGATGCAACGGTACACTTGAAAAATACAGAGCATTTCCTTGACGATCGTCAATTTCCAATTGGACCGACGGCATAAGAACTGTTGTGATTCTGTCAGCGCGGAACGGGCCATAATGACTGCTAACAAAATCATAAGTTATTATCTAAAGGTAGCATTACATCTACGAAGTACCGTGCAAGCCACTCCTAGACACCCTAGGAGTGGCTTGCACGGTAGCATGGAGTGATTCCACATCTGGCATGTAGCACTCATCCCAGTTCAAATGTGCATCGCACGTGCCCGACCACTACGCGCAGACCAAAAAACAGTCAGGAGAACAATGCGCGGTCTAACCAGAAACTAGGAGAGTACTACATAGACGAACATGCATACAAGTAGTACACACGTTAAGATACAAATATTCTTTAGTATTAGTAATACTATTAAATTATGAATGCTACGATGTATAAATTGATGCATAAAACAAAATCAGGCCGGATATTTCAAGCGAGGTAAGGTATTAGTAATTATGATATGTTATTAAAGACAAGTGCAAAGTATTCTCTACCTAGTGAGGGTAGGAGTTTCATAGAATTGATATATCGGAACTATTATGGTCCATTGATGTACGCGGAAGAAATGGCATTTTTAATGTATCGGTTCTACAAGCTATTTCCTTCATCTTATACCTGTGATCGTTTCTACCGTAATACGTTGCGTCTAGCAAAATATGTTCAACTTTCGGCAAAAACATATCTTCTACGAACTTGCGCAAAAGATTTAACCTATATTTTTTTCCTTCGATCAGTTAGAGATTCCAACCCTGATTCCTTTTACAGCTCGGGAACACAATTAAGTTTATCGTAACAACTTCTTACAAATCTTGCTGCTCTCCACTGTATTCGATCCGTTTCTGAGGCTGGTCCTACCTCGTAAAGGTCCCATACGCTAGCAGCCAAGTAAGGTCTAACGAGAGAAAAATAACACCACTCTCTAGCCGTCTCCTCACATTTCTCTAGTATTCTTAAAAAAAATCCCAATTTATGATTAGCCTGTCCGCAGACTTTCCGTACGTGTTTCCCCCAACATAGGTCCCGAGTAAGGGTCACACCTAAATATTTAACTGACTCTACATTTGATGATTCGATTTGATTAACTGTGTAAGTTACTACGTTTTGTTGTGTACGTTTGCTTTCTGGAGGTTTGTGTGCACAAGGCCCTTTATAATGATGATCAGTACAAGCATCAAGTCTCATATCCTATCCTACTTTTCACAACCTATGTAATTCAGTACCTGCACCGTTATACGAACCTTATGTTCATGCAAATTCATTAACATATGTTTCAGAACGTCAATTATGGGCACAATAAATTCGCTGTTAATATGATCGATACGGAATGTAAAATAAAAATACAAAATAAAGACGACGGGAGTGTACCAGCTAAGATGCAAAACGGACGAAAAAAAAGACGAGGATTAAGGAGCAAAGTCAAGCAATTCGACTAGGCCTCAAAGAAAAATCAGTGGTCGCCGATCATGCCACCCATGGCCACAATATTCGGCATGTGGTCATGGGTGACCACATGCCACCCATGGCCACACACGTCGAGAATCATACAATCCTCACAAAAGATAAACACTTGAAGACTAAAATCTTAAGTTATGCCTTAAAAACTAAAAACATATAACGATAAGTTCCATACAGAAGAGGGAAAAAAGATCAGTAAATCTTAGCTGTAAGAATTTCTAAAGTAGTATCCTAAATATTCTGCACCTCTTACCCTCTCACATAATTAATGCAACATTCTTTAGCCATGAGGATACCTCAGGGAAATAAAAAGAAACATTGGAAATTCAAAAACCAGACGCGGGTAAGACGGATCAATCCTTTACGAACATGGATTGCGACAGGTTTAATCACTTGATAATTACATATGCATTAATCACATTCTCCGGTCATTATGGCACAAGCATGACCAGTATCCTGAAATTTCCTGCCACACGCTCTATTAGGTAAAGAGTAAGTGAAGAAAAATAGCTGGCACGGGTAGTGGAAATTCCTGAGACAACAAAATGATTGGACGCTCCATAAAGCGCGCGTTGAACTCACCGTCGGTTGGATGGGTCCCGCAGGGACCCTTCTTAGTGCCCTCGTAAATTCCGTCGGCTCCTTCTTGCTCCACCAAAGCTGGGTTGGGGCGGCGGAGGAGAAATCCACTGAAACAAAGGAAACCCAGCGATTAAGGACAGAATTCTTCGCGTTTACCTCTTCCGCCCCATCGTTCGAGGAGAGAGGACTCGTGCCTTCAAGTAGAGGGTCCGAGCTATCTCCGAGAAATGAAGAGTGAGGAATGTTTTCACGGAAAGAAAAAGCGTGGGGAGAAGTGGAAAATCAGAAGAAAGACCAGTTCACAATGCCGCTACCAATTTAAAAAAGAAATTTCCGTCTAATCTTTAGGTAGCTCCACCGTAAAATGACTCAAATGTCATTGAACTTGTATTATGGCTACTTAGAGAAAAAAAACGCATCCTCTGATTCATATGAATAACAAAAGCATACATTTCCAATCCATTACTTTTAAGAAAATTGAACTTGAAACTACATGGTCTTAATATGGTTTGAGCGAGAATTCCCTACTCACAATAAAGATCACATTCGAATGTATTTTTTTATTTCGGCAGCTGTAAGAAGCATGAAATAAATTTTATATTATCAACGGCGCAAAACATTTTTTTTTGCATGATTGAAATTCTGTATCATCAAATTGTAATCAACTAAATATGCATGCGTAAGTCTTTAATATGACCCATTTTTTCACGCCGTATGGTGAAAACGCATTCACAACCGAAGGTTTTTTTTGCGGTAGTGAAAAAACTATTACGGATAAGTAATAAATTTAATTTTTTTTAATAGTTGATAAGGTATATGAACTTCACACCGTTAAATTTTTGATGCGATTTACGGGAAATAACTTTCCCATTCTTTAAATAAAATCTCTCTGGAGCGAGTAGCCGTACCAAAACCCATGGAAAACGGCTTCGATTTTCTGGCAACTACCTCGAAAAGTAGTGCGGCGAATAGCTAATATTTTGGTATCTTTTGAAAACGTGAGATATTTTTCTCTATAATGAGGTCAATTCATTGAATTACATTGAAATTACATCCCGCTCACAATAACATAAATGCAAATATTGCAGAATGTTTTGAAACAGTACAAGCGGAAAGGTGGAATTTTGTAATTTTTATGACTCACATAATCGCGGCGGATATTCAAACGAATAGTAAAGGTTTGCAGCTACGTTTGCGTCACAAATCTGCAGGTTTGCGATGAAAAACGTCGTAAAAACTCGCTCTGACATGAGTGATAACGGAGGGCGATACTTGGTAGAATTCCAAAGTGAACTTGAACTCAAGGAATAACAACCTTGCAGCATTTTGTTGAATTTGCAGTGATAATTGGGTTTGCTCCGTGAAAGATGTCTCCGTGAAAGAGCCTTCCTGAAAAACATATGTACCATAACAGGAGTTTGAAATAGCTGTTGAGTGTTTACACAAAATTGGAGAAGTACATTTTTTTAAGAATTATATTTAATTGAAACTCTCCACTTTTACGTCGCAGATTGCACTCCCTTACATCTTCAATTTCAAGAGTTTTTTTTAACACCTTTCTTTTTTACACAAAATTTAAAATAGTTGAATATGACTTATCTCATAGGCCAAGTAAAGAGAAAAGTGTAAGAGTAAGCTAGCTATACACTTTCCTCTTTAGAGAGAAAAAGAAGAACTAGCAGGGAGTAAGAGAACTTGCATGTGATAGGAAAAGACGGAGAGCTACAGTCAAACAATCATAGAATCGAATGACCGATAGTGATAACTTATCTTTAACAAGTAAGGCCAAAGGTCAAGTTCCACTGATTCCAAACTTGATGCTCGTGCCATAGCTCAAATACTGGTAAATTTTATTGGAACCAAATCCGTAAAATTTGATCACGGTGGAAATCTGGTTCACAGTTCGACCCCTTGATATATTTCAGTGTAGGTATATCCTATTTTTTTTTTAATCTGGATAATCGAGGGGTATCAACACAAAACGCCGTTTACCTTTCCAATAAAAGAGACAGTTTAAAAAGGAAGTGGGACCTAAATTAATCAATCACTGTAATTTCCAATGGCCTTCACTCCAAGCGTTAACACTGTCTAATTTTGGCATGGTTTCATTGGAGCATTATCAATGACTTCATTGAACATTACTTCTTCCATGCAGTTTTTCCATTGTCATTTACTATTTACAACTCTTGCTCACACCAGGTTTGATTTTTTCTTCGAAAAATATGAGTGGCATCAAGTGGTAAGGATGGTATTAACATAAAGGTGACAGATGAAGTGTCGTATCTAGGAGTCAAAGACGATAACTTCGGACCTATCGTGGGGAGCACAAATAAGAAATATTTGTGGCAGAGCTCTGAAGAAGCTAGGATTCGTCAGGCGTATTGCGGGAAGATTTTCGGATGAAAAAGTAAAAGAGAGGTGCTATTTCGCACTCGTCCGGCCACACCTTGAATATGCAGCGAGCATATGGGATCCGGTGCAGAAAGACTTAATCCGGGAACTTAATAAAATACAAAGGAAAGCTGCGCGATTCGTCAAAAACTGCTACGGGCGTACAGACAGCGTTACACAGATGTTAAACGAATTAGGCTGGGAGCCGCTAGAGACTCGGAGGCTGCGCGCTAGGCTTAGATTGCTTGAACAATTGAGAATAGATATCTTTCAGAGCGACACGGGGAACATCATATTAGAACCCCACTATATTTCCAGGTCCGACAGAAACGATAAATTAAGAGAGATATTTTGCCGAACGGATAGGTATGGGAATTCGTTTTTCCCCCGAACAATAAGGGACTATAATAAATGCTAGGCGTAATTTCATTAGAGCGTTTCCTTTTTATATGTGAACGGCTGGTGTCCTAACACCCCCCGCCACACGCCTATTGAGGCGGCTTGCGGGGTAGTATGTAGATGTAGATGAAGTCAAGTCAAGAAATACAAAATAGGCACCGGGGTCAGGCATAATTTCCAAAGTTAGCCAGCGTCTCTGGTAGGTCGACGGCTGAATATCGTTATGAGCTAAAACACGGTTCAAACCTGTTGACGATATCCGCCTGAAGTGAGCTAACAGCACACCGAATCTCTCACTCCAAGTTTATCTGTGAAATAGTCTCCCAAATTGAATTAGCATTCGCCAGTGGGGAGTAATTCAACGGAATCAATAGCCGGAATATCATTATTTCAATCATGATTAATGCATGGCGTTGCCCCAATGCTTCCTAAGTCAATTGAGATCTTCCTGAATGAAACATTCAACGGCTCTTTAGAAAAACCAATAGGCTCAGCATAAATTCAAAAATATGTACTTCATTAAAAAAATAATAATTTAAAATCATGCATCTCGAACTACCCTGCATGATGATATTTATCGTAATTTATCTATGATTCTGTTTGTGGTATGAAAATATTAATTTAAAAGCCCTTTTCTTCTTTTTTTCACGTTGCTGAGGCAGCAAAGCCTGGACAATAACAGCTGCAGGACTAAAGAGATCGGAAGTAATGGAGATGTGGTGTTACCGAAGAATGATGAAGATCAAATGGACGGAGTGAATTGCAAACAGACAAGTCCCACGAAGAGTTGCAAGAGATTAAAAAGATGCATGCTGAAACTCTGAGAAGAAGAGACAAACACGCACTTTGGGACACAACAGCCAGCTTAAAAATAATAGAAGAAGAAATGAATGGGAATAATTACAGAGGAAGACCAAAAATGGAATGCATAAAACAAACTATCTAGGATGTCAAAGTAAAAAAAATTATGTGGGCATTAAATTAAAAGCCTGCTGAAACATGCTAAAATATTGGCGAAATTGTCAAAAGTAATGAATAAAGTAAAATATTTCATATAAATAATGTGTTTTTTATTTTTAATGAAAACAATACATGTCACTTTGGTAAGCAATACACAACATCTAAATGCCAGAGATTTCTTTGTGTACAACATTTTATGGTGAAGCAGGCGGAACTATTACTAAGCAGTTTCCCTTGTATGTATTTTGAAAAATGTATACGCCCACACCATGTGTCAGTTAGTGGAGAGCTCACTTTCCATCTACTGGCGCACATCTAAATCACTACCCTTAGCCACTGAATTATACATGCATACATACGCGTAGCCTTTTATACAGTAGATGAAGCTGTTGGTGGAGAGGAGAGCGGTGTGCATAGCATACTGGTAATGATAAACTGATTATGCCTTTATACAGGTAGAATGAGTTTGGCCCTTTTTTCCTATTTTTTCAAAAGCAATCCCCCTTCACTCCTTCTAAACTCTTATCAATACTTTTTGCACCTACCCAGCTTGCTTTTGTCGGTTACTTCCAGATCCACATTTCCATTGCCTCGAAATTCATTCTTTCCGCTTTCCTGATGGTCCATGTCTCGCATCCACATAATATAATGGTTCAAACTGACATAATGCATTCAAAGTACTCTCCCAATTATGTATCGGGATTTACCTGAAACTTTTCCACCAATACCGGAATTCGAACCGGACCATCGGGATGGGAAGGCCATTCTCTAGCCACTAGACCAAACCCATACCCGCCCTTCTTCTCAGCAAGTGATTTCGCAACCAAGGTTACAAGCCTAGAATCTGACTAGACAAGACTTTTGTTTACAGGTTATTCAGGTTTTCGGGAATTCTGTTAATTTGATTAATTTTGCTGTCGGGTTTCATTGTGATTTGTTGTTCCGTACACAACTTTTCACTTCTCATGCAGGAGGCATCCTCAGGTCGATGTATTCTCGTTGCATTTGGGCCGCTTTCTAATATATGTATCAAATATTACAGTGGAGTAAAGAGATTATAAGTAATTGCTTTGACATACCACTCAACCCAGTGCTTTCATAATAGAACGCACAATCAGCAAGGAGTGGTGACCATCCATATGTTCACACACATTAGACCTACTTTTTCAATGATTTTCATGCTACTATTTTGAAGATTTCTGGGAAGGGCAATCTGAATTATTTTGCACATCTTATACACGCATAGTAGGAAGTGTAGAGTATAGCTAATGTAAACCAAAACTGGCATACTTTGAGATATAAAAGGTAAATCAGTGTCCGGCGGACTTTTGTCAGGTTTTCAGCTGTTTAGCAGTAAATAAAATTGCACTGTTCACAGCAATACGAAGTATTCCCACTGGCCTTTTTCTCTTTAAAAGGGGCCAAAATCAGAGCATAATCTATTTATTTGATTCTTGAAGATCGTTCTCATTCCTAACTCTTAAAGTTACCAATGCAATGGGGAAATACGTTTGAAAATTGTCAAAGTACTCTATATGAAAATTGCGTATACTTATATAAACATAATGACTATTTACTGTAAAGTTGATGTGTGTAATTATCCACAATAAACATTAGAATAACATTCTCTACTCATATACGTGTAAGAGTATACACGTATATTATCATATACGTGTATATACTCATATACATTTTGCATGCATGTGCGTATGCTAAAGTTATATCGAAAATGCCGCTAAGTATTTCGACGAGACATCATATATTGAGGGTTTTAGGCACGAGATATTCATCAGGCTAGGTCTGGTATTTGGGAAAGTTTGTTGAGAGACCGTATTTGAACCAAGAAAAAATTTTGAGGAAAAAGAATGAGAATAATGGGAGCTTTATAACAGATTATTTTTTTAATTTTACGGCTTCAAAATATGAAAAATATATAATTGACAGGATTTGAATTAAATGGTGCGAGAAAGTTAACATATTATTTTTCAACTAACCGGACTGTACCTTTGGATAATTGTGATCAAACACACCATTTAGTTAGTTTTATCGCCATTTTGTATAAACCCATGGTTACAGCCGTTGTTGTTTGTTTATTTACGGGGTAACACATGTTATGCACATGCCGGAGAATTGAGCGAATGGTGGATTTGGGACGTGATTTAAAACGAAGTACCAATAATTAATTAGCAGATCAGCCTTCGGATATTAAATTATATAAGATACTACGTAGATGAGAGATAAAAAGTTGTCTACGAAGCAACAAAACCGAATGAAACCCGATAATAGAACGCAGCATTTATTTAAACGATTTAAATTCCTCGAATCCTTACAGCACTTTTCGCTCTAGGGAATATAAACACATCAGTGAAGTTAAAATCTGGAAACATAATAGAATCCGATAAAAGTTCATGGTAAATTCTTCCAAGAAGGCAAATTCCTTTTTTTTCCAAAACCCCCTTTCCCAAGATTTGGAAATCTATGCCGGCCGGCGCGGCGTGACCTTCCCACAGTTCCAGAGAGGTAAATCCACAGATTTCCCACGCGAGAGAAATTTAAAACCACATTTAAGGGATGGATCTGGTTTTTCCTTTCAATTACCAGAATCACGAATGGGTAACAAAAAAAACGTAACTCTGGGAACATTTGAATCTAAGAAAAGCATTCCTGGAAATATCCTAGATTCTAGGTTCCGGTATCACGAAGTCGAATTGTGTTAAAAAGCCTCCATTTAGAGAAATAAAGCATCAAAACCAAAAAGATCATTTACTAAAGGAAAAAAATAGTGAATTTTGGCTGAAAACAGAAACGGAACCAGAATAGATAGTAAAATACTGAAGGTGTGGTGTAAATGATACATTGAGATTCTATATAATATCCAGAGATTAAAAAGATAAATTGTAATTTGGCTTGCACTTGTTATATAGGAAATCCTATATTATATCCTACAAAGCAAAGCTAACGGTCTGCCAAAATGAATTCTGCATAACTTCAATACTGACGAAGAAAATTGATACGCTGAAATATGATAAATTAAATTATCATATTTCTATTTAAAAATATTTTATGGATATCACCTGAAATTCATCTCAGGACTATTGCATTTGTTTTCAAGTCAGTTGTTGCTTATTTTACTAACTTTTCTCATGCTCCTGCAGGATAATTCAACCGTTCATGCAAATCACGTTATCAACTCATAAAAATTACTGAAATCGACTAAAAAATATTTCAAACCATAAGCGTAAAAATGAAGTTTTGTCAAAAAAAAATTTGGGACCAAATTTGAAGGAATGTATAAAAATACTTTTTATACATTCCTTCAAATTTGCCTGTGAAGCATTGCTTCGGATAAATTATTTTTGCAGGCTTTATATCGTTCCTGAGTGTCTTATTTACACGCGAAAACTATCACTATTTAAATATCTCCGTTCAGGCTTCATGGTTTGAGAGATAAATAGTACAGATATCGTCAATTATGATAAATACGAAAGTGTCCTCTTCGCAATTGGAAAGTATTGAGGGAAATAATTCCATTAATTCTTATTAAGCGAGCAATTGACGTTTGAAAAGTATCAAGCACGGTATTAATGATTTATTGAAATGCACAAATCATTAACGTACGCCAAAATAAACCCTGTTGAAAGTTATTTAGATAGTGGGAAGCGAGAGCCCTTTCATCGATAGAATTATTTTATCGTCAATTTCTTCCATAATATGACTCAAACAGCCTACAAATTCCTTACTCAATTTAAAGCATAATAGCACTAATGTGTCCAGAATTGTTTTTTAAACATCAAACAACTAATTAATCATAAAACAACAGCATAAGATACGAGGTGCTTCGGAGACTGCATGAAGAATGCGTCATCGAAACTTTAATTAATTACGCTCCAGACCGTAGTTCATGGATCGTTGATTATTCATCCAAATAATCAATGATTATTTGACTATGAATACATACAAAATAATCAATGATTTATTGACGACAATGAATACCTAAAAATCAACGATTGATGAATCTATGATTCATGAAACAGAGATTGGCCAGCTGGAGATTTTCGAACGACTATGAATTGAAAACTGTAATTAATCAGAGATATAATCAATGATTGAATATAATCTATGACTTTTTGCGACTACGAATACCAGCCTAAGTTACATGATGTTTAATGATAGAATGGGAGAAACACGGGTTAATAGTAGGTATTTTCTCGTACAATATATGTGCCATTTTCGATGAAAATTATTTAAAGGAAGGGAAAAATCCAGAGAAATTGATTAAAAATAACATCTAGGCATCTTACCGCCTTACTTTGTGAGTTATTAGCCAGTTACTGCGATATTTGAAGTCAAAATGCTGTAATTACACAGAAATTGCGCCACCATCGGCTCCTATGGCTGGAAAAAAGTTCTCCTTTTAAAGATATTCACCAAAAAATCCTCATATTTTGTACCTTAATTTTGTTTTTCAATAGGTAACGTAGGCCATTGCCGAAAGCAGGGTTTTTAAACCAAATGAGCAAAATTATGGAGTTTAGTATTTGTTTTAACTCGCACAGTCGCGATGGAACCACTTTAAATGACCTTAATTGTCGGTCGTATCCCCATACACACATTCAAATGTTTTGAGGCTCTACTCATTGTCAGTGGAGTTTAAGCATCGTTAAAAAAAACAACACTGGGTCTAGTTGTTTAAAGTTTGTTTAACGGTGAAGGCAAGATAACGTAGCCTTCGTGTTAACTTAATGTCAATTAAGGTTTATGGTTTTTTATTTTATCAGATTGATGGTACATACATCGAGGTGAGAACGTAATAACTTCGGGTTTCATACCGAAAAAATATTTTGTAAATACATATATCTATAAATATTTCGTTCGTATAGAAGGAGAATATCCCCCATCTTTCTCCTTCTGTCAGAACAAAATAAAAAAAATAATACATCTCTTGGAGGAACCTAACCGAGCTTGGTATTTCGGGCTATCGCGGTTCATTCGCGTAGCCAGGAGGGGCCAGAGGGGATGGTCCGCCCCGGGCGGCACTTTTCTCGGGCCGGTAATTTTCACATTGAAAATATTTCAAATAATTTCTTAATAAAAAAGAGAGACGATCCAACAACTATTCCGAGGGATTAACAATCTCAAAAAATGTATGACTGAGATTGAAAAATGTCGTCTGAAGCTCCTCATTCGATAGGAAAAAATACTGTTGTTAAATATGGGCGGCAATTGACAGACCGCCCCGGGCGGCTCGAATTGTGCTTACGTCACTGCCGCGGTTTCAATGCTAAAGCGTCATTTTCTCTTGCCAATTTGTTTGAAGACGACGCATCAGCGTTGAAACTGAAGTCGACCTAATTACCAATTGAGAGGAAAGACCAAAGTGTCATTTTCTTCAGAACGCCACCCCAACTAACCAGACATTAGAAATGTAAGTTGAAACAATGGAAACAGTGTGTTGACAACCCTTTAATATAAAGTGAGCAGTAATTGAATGTTATATGTAATGATTTTATCGAAAACTGGTTATCCAATCTACCCGAATGTTGGCACTAATGGGTTTTGCAGTATGAAGTATCGATTGGTATTGGTCCCATATCCGCGGAATTTCTCTTTTATGCAGAAATAAATGGGGCCCACATTCTCATAAGAAATGCATAGACGGCTACTTCGTTTAATTTCATTCAGCTCCGCAGCCAGAAAACCTATTTCAGCTATTTTAATGAGATTCCTTATTTATGAAAAAACTATATAAAAAGGTTAAAAATTGTATTAAATAACAAAAATTTTCATTCAATTAAAAACATATTTAACACATACACCGTACCGAGCAAAGTTCGGTCCCACAGTTCTATTAACTGATAGAGCACCCTGACTTAAATATTATTTGTGTCCAAATCCTATGCTATCACGAAAGAAATTATTCTAAGAAAGTTAATTAGTTTAAATTACCCATCACGGAGGAAATAAAAATAACTTCGTAAATACCATTAATGATTTTATTTAAATGACCCGGTATTTTAAAAGACTTGATGACGGAATAATGTGCCGAAACACAGGTCATTCAAGTAGATGAAATTATTAGCGGCGTTCACATAGTTTTTTTCATTATCTTCGCCATGCTATTAAGATGAAAAACATTAGATCAGTAAATTTCAAAGTTTCATAGTTTCATCCGCCGGAGGAAACGCGGAATAAAACGACCGTTGGATCCATTGTGAGCGGTACCTTCAGAGCTCCGCTGATTCCAAACAATCACGAAACAGTCAACCTTGTCGAACCTTATCGTTTACCTCGTAAACCCGACTCAATCCAGATTAAAACTCTCCATTTCCACCAATCGCAAGCGATGCCTTCCTCTTGAAACTGACCAAAAAAATATATATCCGTTGAGACAGCTGAAGGTCAACACCCTCTCCCCCTTCGCGAAGAACAGCGCAGCTGCTAACAATAGCCGATCGTCATTATTTTTTTCTACAAATCTAAAACGTCGTCAAAGGTTTATATTACTCCCGTCTGCCTTCGTATCCTTTCAAAGCGACTGCAGATTATAATCACCAAGCCGCCGGGATGTGGCCCCTCGCAGCGAGACGAGAGTAGCCACGGTCTAAGACTCGCCACGAGGAGGTCTGAATAGACTGGGAAATTAAGATTTTCACCCCTCTACTTCCGGCGTCTAGAGCTTTAATGAATGGATCTCGTAATGAATTGCGGGAAACTCCAAACGAAGTTTATTCAGGAAGACATTGAATTTACCTTGGGGCCATCTTACTCACGAAAAACGAACACATTATGTAGTATTTACCATTAGACTCTATGTTTATATTTATTATCGGTATTCTACAAGAGTAAAAGCATACATACCCATCGCGCCATTTCCTTACGGGGCAGGCAAAGTCAAATATTTTATTTATTGCCATTAGCCCTAAAGATCTGGCACCTTTTTAATAATTTCCTCCATATTTCCCTATCCTAACAAACCACTTTCGCGTCTCTTATACTCATGCATTGCTTCACAGATGTTCTCCGATTCTTAAAGAGTCATAATATTCCTCTTTCGAGTATGTTCTCCAATTTTCACACATGACTTTCGCGGTCTACCTCTTCCTCTCACACTATTCACTCTACTCTCATATATCTGTTTCGTAATTCGACTTTCTAAGGTTTTCTCATACATAAATAAATATTAATACTTAATTACATTAAATTTACGCTTACGGCTGCATTATAGTCGAGTTGTTTTTCTTTAACCTGTTTCTACAAGAGTGATTTCACTTTAATATCACTGATGAAAATACGAAATCAACATGTTTTTGAGTTGATTTTCAAGATTTTATGAGGTATTTTAATAAAAAAGAGAGAACATAGTATGTTAATGTTGTGAGTCAACTCGAGCATTCATAGAAATAACATAGCAGAGTTTAATTGAAAACCAATCCCCCATCACTGAATTTCCACAGCTTTAAAAGTCTCCCGTTATGTAGATGTCTAATTCAGTTGTCTATGATTAGCGTGAATGCAAATAATTTAATATTAGGATAGGATCCCTTCACTCGACAATCGTGACATTTGATGATGTTTCTTTCCTAGGTGAAAACCAATGGAAATTAGATATCGCCCATTTCCAAGGTACTTTTGAGTTAACATGCGGGCAAGTTAAGTCGTGCCTCGACATTATCTGACGCAAAATATCTAGTATCACAACTTAATTTACCTCCACATAAATTTTATTTGTTTTTCAATACAGGTGCTCGTAGTACTTACATCATCTTTCACGAATTTGCTGTGTTGAAGGAAATAGTGATTGGTATGATTAGGTATGATTGAAACTTGGAGTTAACTTTTTCTGCTGTTTATCGCACAAATTTCGTCATACTCTACCAAACGTTATTGCCCCAATCTTCCCGCACAGCGCAACCGAAATATGATGGTAATTTTCAGTTTGAAAAATTGAAAATTACCATTATATTAATGTGTAATGCGGTAGCAACACAGGATTTTGGGCAAGGAGCCCTTTCCACTTCATATCAGTATTTAATATCAGGAAAAAATAATGTAGCAAACCACTATAAAATACAAAACAGCAACACCCGTGTTTCAGTGCGTGAAAACTACACCTGGAGATGATGCTCACGTCCTGAAACTCGGGGAATGCTGTATTCTAATTTATTGTGGTTTTGTACAAATCTGTGCTACCTGCAATAATCCTATTAGTGCCACATTATTTTAGTGAGACCTCTCTGAAATGGCGAGGGAGACTTGTACATAAAGGTAGCCCTTCAGAAAATATAACATTGGGTAGTAATGCTTCTGAATATCTATCTGCAGTTTACTATTTTCACAACAGCCTATTGAAAACAATACTGAGAAGGGAAATATATGGGATAAATTACAGAGAAAGACCACGAATAGAATGCATTAGGCAAATTATGAAGGACGTCGAAGTGAAGAAAAACGTAGAAATTAAGCGGATGGCAGAGATGAGAGTGGAATGGAGAGCTGTTGCAAACCAATCTTCGGACTGACGACTACTGATGATGATGGGTTTACTTTTGCCGTCTTATGCTCCTTTGATCGTTTACAACATTCTTGTTCTTCATTGCATTAACTAAAAAATCTAAGTTCTAACTCTAAAATCTAAAAATTAATCCACTGGAACCTTTGGCATGTGCAGCTGAAGACGTTATATATTCGCTCGTGACTATAAGAGAGTAAAATATTAATAACCATAGCCACACCATTAGAAGTAGATTAAAGGTGGTGGAAAACATTTACATAGGCGTAGCCAGCCACCAGCAATAGGTGTGGCACTGAGGCAATAGGTGTGGCATCATCAGTACGGTAATGGACGCAAACTTTCACGAAATGTTCACAGCGAGAGGTCAAAATTGAGACTAATTCGATTAAAGACAGGAAAAAAATCGGTTTCCGTATTTTCAGAAAAGAGGTGGAGGCTTTTGTACTATTTTGACCAATCATGATTAGGGTTTAACTTTGAAAAAATGAGAAAGAGGGGTTTTATTTTTGGAGTTAATTGACAAATTTTGTATGCGCCCACTGCAGTTCTATATTTTCAAAACTTCAAAAAAAGTTTACCCGATAATCGTTGTCTAGACAATAGAATCGTTGTCATGAAATTCTCGCCTTTGTAAACCTGTCAATCCAAATTATTTAAGGGACTTTTAATGAACAATGTAAGTTTTGAAAAAAAAGTTTCCCCGATAATCTTTGTCTTCACACTAGACACGTCGAGAGACTCACGCCTTCATAAACCTGTCAATTCGGGTTATTTAAACGGCTATTGGGAAAATAAGGACATCATTTTATTGCGGGAGGGAAATTTGAGAAAAAGATTTTTGGGTTACAGGACAATAGGTGTGGCACGTGCCACAGGTGCCACACCCGTGGCTACGCCTATGAACATTTATAACAATTATTTTATGATTCATATATTTTTACTACTGTGAGAGGTGAGTAGGTACCTCATATCTACAACTGAGATCAGAAGATTAGGTGGGGGTGTAAGGAAGATGAATGGTGAAGATATAATGATCTGGCTGAGTGACGAATGAAATCCTTAAGAGAGAGGAGAAAGGGGGAAGCTTACGGGATAAAATGAAAAGAAGATTAAGAAAACAAATTATAAATATTCCGGGCACTTCCGGGGATTCCGGGGATGTTGCACTGTATGAAGGAATAAATTAGAATAGCAAATTAATAAGGCCGAGGTCAAATCATGAAGAGCTCGCAGTGGAAAGCATCTATATAAAAAGCTTGAAGAGATGTATACGTCAGGCAGATAACGGGACGTCAGGTTTATTTTTTTTACAATCAATTACGGGATTATTAATTTGAGATAATTATTTCGTGCGTCACTTTCGCGGTGAATGCGAGTAAAGCTGTTGCACTATGCGCATGGCTCATATTTAAATAGCATCTTAAGATTTTCAGGGTACGGTATTTCTTCTTACTCTCTAGTGCCACACTTTGCCAGAAATACAACCAATCACCTTATTACGACGCACCTGCTTCATTCATTACACCAATTCCTATTGAGAATAGTAAAATTTTCCTTAGAATAATTTCATAAAATTAATCTTGTAAATTTCACGAAAAATTTTCATGGAAATAGACTACTAAAAATACTCCATAAGACGTTTTATAAAATTAAAAATTTGCAAAAAAAATTATAATCATGAGCGAACAAGTTAACATAAAATTAGCAGTTTTACCACTAACGTTTTAAACATTTCACGAAAAAATTCACAAAATCTGTTGCATTACTGCTGATTTCATTATAATGTTCCGCCTGGGCTAATGCTTTCCTAAAAAGATTAGTTTTACAAAACGTTTACTGGAATACAGCTTTTTCCCTAGAATTATTTAGTTAAATATCATTAAAATATTTAGAAAATCTCTTCAATGGAATATTTTACTCAAATACCCAGATTGCTTTATTAGATTTTTACCATGGTAATCGATTACAAATGTAAGAATTAGTAATTCCAATGCCTGGTAAGCATCGACTACGGTAATTTTTTACGGGTGATTTAAATACCTATTTACAAGGGCTGTTTTCTGACATCCAAATGCGAGATGATAACAAGGGTAATGAGCTCAATTGCCTTGATCGTTACAGAAGATGATGAAAAATAAACATGGCAAAAGTTAAAGGTAGTAAATACCAGTTATACAATGGTAGAAGACACATGTGAATGCGGTTAGAACCTACAAACGTTTTCTAAAATGGTAAAAAGCTAGTAAACCTAACGAGGAATTAGTAACAGCCTTAATCCTGGCCTATGGGTAATCCAAAATAAACATGGCAGTCGAACATACGACTGAATATTATTCCCTATATTCCCCTAAAACAGAATAATACTTGTGTCAATAGCCCCGATCGTGTTTCTGGTACGAGTTTGATTCCACGTAACGCCACATTGCCAGGAATCTACAGCTTAAGCAACGTCACACTATTGCCAAAAATTCCCCACTCTGAGACAACACGCGCCGTGAAGATTATTGAAAATATTAGACTGAATTGAACGAGGTAAACTTACAAACATCCTGTCAAAAATTCCGCGCAAACTTCTCGGTAAAACATGAGGAACTCTACGAAAATTGTCTTGTGCTCCGCAGGACCAGTTGCTCCTTAAAATATTTGAACGGAACATGAGCGCATATCATAACGATAGCTATCAACAACGGCAACTAGTTTCAGCCAAAAATTATGAATTTAATGAATTCCTACAGGACTTACTAAATAATTTCTGCAGGTTGTAATGAAGAATTTCTGCAGAATGAGCAAGGGAGTATTACAGAATGAGCTAAGGAGTTCTACAGGATGTGCTATGGAATTTATGAAGAAAGTGTTAGAAATTATGTAAAGTTCCTTTAAAAAGTTTCAATATTTTGAGGAATGTCTACAGATAAACCTTATGGATTCAGTGCAAATATTTTTTAAAGAAATGGTGCAAAATATTCTAGCAAGGTAAATAGGTACAAAAATTCCTTCCCACCAGTCATTAACGTAGTTATGTAAACATCAAAAAACAGAACCAGACAGTAATCTGTCAAAAACAAATACATATTACTTTTAGTACTTTGCATATTTCAATTACTTATATCTACCAATTCCCCCGACGTGGCTGCTATCTAAACACCTCCTGCCGCACGACCTTGCGGCAGATTACAGGGTAATCTGTTTTTGAAGCCCCACCCACCAAACCAAAACACATTCGACATCAACAAGCGGACATTCGAGGTGTGAATAATGACGCATTTTAACTTCCGCAGTCACCACTCTTCGAGTAGCTATTTGAACACCACGCATGATGCCAAAAAAAGAGAAAGGGATAGTTTAAGATCCACCTCCGATCACTCGGGTTCACTGCGTGGGCACGTTAACGGGGAATGAGACACAAATAATAATAAACACCACCGAGAAAAACACAGGCGCTCTCGACCCAGTTGAGGAGTAGCTTTGGGATTCACGAGTGGGAGTAAAAACTCACCGTTCACATGGAAGGGGAAAAAGACCGCAGCAAACGAAGGAAAGCGAGAAAGTATTTCTCCCGGACACTTCAACGCCCAGAGCACACGCTGTCAATTTCTCTCACTTTCAGACGACCAGGTGACGAAGATAGCGCCTCCGGTGCTATTAGTAGCGCCGCCTCCGGTGCTAGAAATAGAGCCTTCGGTGATGACTTAGCTCCACTGGTGCTGGTAATAGCGCTTCAGGTGCCGGCAGTAGTATCTACGACGGTACTACGGTGGCGACAGCACCTAGTGATAGCGCCCACGGCGATAACTTTAGCACAGCGGGTGATAGCTTTAGCGCTTTCGGTGATATTTTTAGCGCATTCGGTGATAACTTTTGCACATACGGAGATAACTTCAGCACCACAAATGATAACTTTAACACCTGAATCCTACTTTTCTTCGCCTATCTTATGGTCCTATCGTGCGGGATAAAAGGATGACACTCGCGGAATCCTCCTCGGCGACGCGGGCGAAGAGGAGACACAAGTCTTTTCGAAAACACGGAAGGATTACCCACCGGAAGGATCGGAGACGTTTCGCGTGGGGGAGTTACGGAGCGAATGGGAAGCCAAAAAGAGTTTTAGGCTCGTTCGAGTGGGGAGGAAGGTGGCCGACGACTGCTTTGGCCCTCCGAAGACTCTTGAGAGAAGGCCGCACGACTTGGGGAGGGAGAAGCCGTTGGAGGAAGGGGTTACGAAGAGAAGGGGGGGGAGGAACTAGGAGGGGTAGAGAAGAAGGTTAAAAGCTGGAGCCCAGGGTGAAGGTGGCGGACAGGTCCCGTTGCATCACGGGAAGGGGAGAGGAGGAGGAGGTCGGTGGGCAGTGACGGAGAGTTGGGGAGGGAGATCCGAAAAGTTAAAAGAGAGAATGAGGGGGAGAGAGGAGTAGAAAAAAAATATATGGGAAGGCAGAGGAGCGTGAATGAATGAGGAAGTGCGTGGTGCGAGGAATGGGGGGGGAGGAAGTGTGCAGAGGGGGGGGGGAGCTGTGGGAATGCGATGCACTCTCCGCGGAAGAGGGGGAGGGGTGAGCGTGCGAGCGATACAATGAGGGGGTGGGGGTAGAGCGACAAAATAGGGGAGGGAGCGGTAGGGGAAAGGTATTACAGGGGGATCCAAAGCAAGAGAATGTATTGCAGTATCAGTATTGTACTGCAGAGTATTTGCGTGAGGTATTTTGTTGAAATTTATTATAGCGAGTAGTTTTTGGTTTCGAAATGCCACGTACGAAACACCAAGGTATAATTCCAACTAATTAATTTAATAAATAGCTTTTAATATGCATTGTTTTAGCATCGAAATTGCCTAGGTCTAAACGCCCAACCATTGGTTCTTCGTAGTCTGACGTCATCTCCCATATTAGCAGAAGCGAAATAGCCTAGCTGTGCGTTGAGAGTGAAATAATATTTGCCTTTTCGAAGTTATTTCGATATTTGCTAATTAATAGCTAAAGTTTCGTCCGCACGCTAAGACTACACAGTCACACAATCTCCAAATCAACAAATGGTCGACTATGGGAGATGACGTCAGAGCCTACAAAACATGGCGGACCAGTGTTTCGGCGCAATAATAATTTATTAGATTTTATTAGCTAATAAAAAATTAACGAAAAGCCTCTCGAGCGTCAGAATGAAAATTTAGTGTCTGATGTATCGATAGATTTTTTAGATATCACTTCCCAAAAGTGTGCAAATACTCTATTGTAATATTATTAAGATAACCTACTGGTTAAAGTGGTTGGAGCGATTTTTGTTTACGTAAAGATTTGCGTGAAACTTTACATATATGTACATCTACCTCAACAAAATACCCTGCAAGCATGGGGGCATAGCTATGGGGGGGTAAGGGTGGGCACCGCCAACCCTACTAAAATCATTGCCAACCCTAGAATAATCGACATTATTGAAGAAGTATACTGTTTTCATTATTTTTATCTCGAAAAAAAATGTCATTACCATTTTTTGCAAACAAAAATTCACGTAATCTGTGCCAACTAAAAAGTAAGTTGATCTCTAATCGGATTAGCGAAATTGCAACCATGGCTGATCAGCTGGACGGTTTCCCCACTAGGAAAAATCACTAGCTACCCCAATGCCTGCAAGCTACCTCAAGGATGTGTGGCAGGGGGTAAGTACCTAGTCACGAATATGCATTCCACTAAGCTCTTAAGTTAGTGTAACTACGACAGTTGATGCATTAGCATAAATCGCTCATGCTTGTCACAAGGCGAAGCCTCACAAGCATTCACAGCACTATAGAACGCTACCAAAGTTATAAGGACCGTTATTACGTGTTCACATTAGCTATATCTACGGAATTGCATTTTTACCGATTTGGCTTTTTGGAAATGCTATTTTAACACGGAGCCCTAAAGCGCATGGCAAATGTTTCGTAATAATTCGATTGCATACGTACATATTTTCTTTTAAACGCGGAATAATTTATTTATTATTATAATAATTTTAGCTAAGTATCAAGGTGTAACCTGGGTCCATTATTCGAAAAAACACTTCAATGCAATTTCGTCTAAATTTTTAATTCCACGCCGAAAACTGTAGTCATTGACTGAGCAAACATTTTTAAAATATAATTCTTCCCTCATTTTCATTTTACTGCCGGTGTGATGAGTTTCGACGCATTAGCAGATGCACTTCAATGAAATGTGCTCCAAGAATGTTTTTTCAAATCACTTGAAAAATTATTTAAATGCGCACTCAATGACCCACGATTACCGCTCCAGCCACCTTGAGGTAGTCTGAGCGAGATTTTTCCCGGGTCATATTAGAGACCATATTCAAATTTTGTCATTTAAAAACTACGCAGTCATATTAAGCATGAAGTGAATATGTTAATATTAATGAAAAAAAGCTTTGATTTATTTTACTATAGCTCTTATTTGTTACCTGAATATTCATATTTAAGTCCTTTACTGGCAGGTTCTTTCGCACATAAAATTCCTTTACAACCGAAGGTTTTGTCACTATTTTAGAAAAATTAATACAGTGAGTAGTCAATTTATTGATAAAAATTATTTAAAAAAGATAGGAACTACCCACCGTTAAATTTCTGACACGATCTATTTATATATATATATATATATATATATATATATATATATATATATATATATATATATATATATATATATATACACACACACACTTTTCCTATAGCTGAAGAAGGGCCTACATGCCCGAAACGTACAGTAAGTCTTCTCTCTTTTTACTTTTCTTTCCCCACCCCCTGTCAAGTGTTTTTATTGTTGTGGCCTATTGGCGAAATTTTCGTTTTGTGTGTGTATATATATATATATATATATATATATATACACCCGTGCAATATTCCATAGAAAACGGTTGATATTTCTGGTAAATGTTTGAAAAGTAGAGCCGGAGGTAGCTGATATTTTGGTATCATTGGAAACATGAAATATTTTTCTTCATAATGACGCCAAATTCAATGAATTCTTTGTCAAATGATATCTCGCTCAAACTACCTTAAATGGAAGTGAGAAAAAAAATCTCTAGATTAATAAATGTGCAGGGTCCTTTCCACTGGAACGTTTTTATTTGTCCAAGCATACGTCCTAACCTTTTTCATCCCGCCCATAACGCCCATTCTCTTTCTTACGCTTCCATGCCTACCGAGCATCCTTCCCTCTATCACGGTCTTCAGCAGCCCTGCGTCCCTCATCACCTGCTCCAACCATAAGTTTGTCTCCCCTTAATCTTCTCCAGAATTTTCCTCTCTACTCCCACCATACCAAGCACTTCTCCGCGTTTAACACCGTGTAATTTCAAGTTCAATTTGAGAATAAAGTAGCGTAGAAAGAAATTATTTTGTTTTCCATATTTTATTGTTATATAAAGTGCACACATTTTTCTATAAAAAGCCAGAGTATTAATTTAACGACATTGAAGTCATTATACGGTTAAACCACCTCAAACTATTGTAAGAGGCATGAAGTTAATACAGATGTGTTTTAATGACGCTAAAAACTTTATTCTTATGACTTACACTATCAGTAATTAACTAAATGTAAATACTGGAGGCTTTGACTTCACTTATTTGTTTCAAACTGCGCTAAAAATGCATTCATCAGTGAAGTTTTTTTTTAATTCACTAAAAAATATAATTGTGAGTATAAATTCATTTTTTCAACCAATAGAAATACATACGGACTGCATACTTTTACATTTCTGCAATGACCTGTGCATCAGAATGTTTTAATGTTTTTCCAAGAATACCTCTCTTACATTACGTACAGGGAATCTGTTACGTATTACAAATTAATTAATACAAACGAAAGTAGGGCATATTCAGGAATAACCACGATACCACACGATACGTTAGCGTAGCAATTGATCTCCATCATCACACAAAGAATACGGCATTCAAAAAAGGCAAGAAAACGTACGTACCGTGCGTACCCAATCCTTGCCATAGAATATTATGTTATTATGTCACACTTACGAAAGGCGTATGAAAGATAAATACAGAAAAACAACATATCTTGGAATTCAAAAATTATAAATAACGTTCATTTCAAGCTAAAAAAAAAAGCAATTCATACGTTGGAATAACCGATTTTTCCTTATTCTGTTCAAGTATTGCCGATGCTTCGTCCTCGCTTAGGATATTTTAAGGTAAATTTTAAACCAAATATACCGTTTATCTTGTATTCACGCATTTATATACACCGAGCAACGTTGCACTGACTCTAGGTAATAGTAGATTGCTGGATAAACTCTCAACATATATTGAAAGCTTTAAAAAAATCTAAATACGGACAGGATGACGACCGCCATTTTCACTTGTAAAATATTAGTTACAATTGTGGAGAATTCACAAGCCCTCCGTTTTCGTTTGAGAAACACTTGTAAGTCACACTTGTAAGATCCAACTTGTAACTTGTGGACTTGTAGCTTTGAGAAGCAGGCCACGGGTTACAGTTTGATGACATTTTACCCTCTCCATCCACCTCAATGATGGCACCTATAAAGCTAGTAATGCTAACGGAGCCCTAGTTGTGACACTCCAACGGAAATAACAGTGCCCGTAACAGCGTCCTCACTCTACAGATCCATCCAGAGGCATTTGGGTGAGACGTTGAGGACAATGGATGCCGCACTAACCCGTCGCTCGGCGCTCGACGTGATAAGAAAATAATAGGTCGAGGCAGTCTGAAGAGTAAGTAATGATGGAAGGCGAACCGTTATCGAAAAATGGCCCGCCTCCAATTTGGCCGAGTGCACTCCGGTCCCGTGAGTCCCATGTGTTTGGGAAATAATAAGTAAAAAGTCGTTACAGTAATGCTGTTATTGCGGAATTTCCATTAGAGATGGTGAATGTACCCGAGCAGAGAATTAATGAACTCAGAAAGGTGACATTACAACACAGACAAACCAAAAAAACAAAAATCAGTGTCGTATTGAAATGATATGTTGACAATATAGTGAGATTTAAAAAAGTTATGGGATACTAAGGAAGTTTTCTAGAATCTTTATATATATAAAAGTCAATGTATGTATGTATGTATGTATGTATGTATGTTCCACATCTCCTCCTAAACCACAGGACCGATTTTGATGAAATTTGGAACACATGTTTGTTATTGGTAGACAACAAACACTGTAGGGTTCAATTAACCGAAACCCTATTTTTTCAGGGTTAAGGGTGTGATCCTTACTAATATGTATAAAAATGTAATGGTCTCTTTCTGTCTGTTGCTCCATCACGCAAAAACTACTTAACCGATTGAGCTGAAATTTGGCATGTAGATAGAAAACATGTCTGGTTGTATCATATGCTATATTAAAAATATCTAAGGGCCCCCAAAGGCCCCCGAAGGTCCCCCCTGGTGGTCGATATTAAGCATTGTGTTCGGTGCAGTGGTTTCATTTTTTGCTTTTTAAAATTACTTTCACTCAAGATAGAGGGCTGGGATTATTTTTATCGGATGGATAAATAAATGAAATTTCTAATTCTTTCAATCGATTTTCTTCTACCCTCCGAAGTTGTCTGAAATTCATGTTTTCAGCTGAAAAATCTCACATTTTTATCTGAAATCAACAATAACATATTTCCTTGACAACCATATATTTGATTTTCAAAGGATATACCCGCCTCTAACTATTAAATGTCACATTTTCCTGCAGGCCCATGATATTACGTAGAAAGCAAATCCGTATAAGAAGGGCCAAGAGTCCCAAGGGCACCATGGTAGATTGCTTCAGGGGTTAATCGATAAATTCAATGCATATTGACAACAAGTATACTTTTCAACGTCTTTCTCAAAGTAGCTCTCAAAGGGGCATCGCATGTATATGAGAGAACACTTACGTAGTAAACAATACACATAAAGGAAATTAATTGATTACACATAAAATTATATGTGCAAGAATATTTACGTGCAGCGAATATCAATGGTAATAATGCCTATGTTGCTACAACAAACATGGCGTTGTTTATTATCGTTTAATACTCAGATGTATTACACGTAGTGAAACCGTCTGCCTCTAATTACGATCGCGAACTGTTTTTTAGACCAATTCCCACATCATTAACGTCACGAGTTATTTATATGTTTAAAAGTGTTAAAGTGCAGTTACCTTAGGTACATTCACTCAATCATCGAGTTACTCATTCAAGACTCTCGCTGGCCGCTGTGTTTCCCCTCCTTAGACTTAAAAATATATCCATTCCCATGCCTAATAGAAAAAAGAGTAGCCTTTCGAAAAAATCTTCTTCGCAAAATGAATGTCTTATTTGCGAGAAAATGAGCCCTTGAAAGAAAAACGACAAAGGTTAGACTTGGATGGTCAAAGACATGCCCACCAGCGATCTCATGAGATTCTCCCCGTGGTGTTTCTCGGGTTACGCTAAGAATCGCACAAATTTCATCCTTAACCAACATACGGATGGGTAACCAGCTCTAAATCTGGTTCAAATACAGATCCATCTGTTTCGAACCTTCAATCTGCTTTAAGATGGCGGAAATTATAATGACGCCACTACATGCTTCTTACCCGAAAGCAGAGCGGAAATTCTGCACAATTAACGACACCCGTGCATGAAAATCGACAAGTGCACTAAGAATCACCATAGATTTTTTATTTATCAACCGAAACCAATGATTATGGCTATGCCGAAGGCACAGTCCCATTGATGGAGGATTCATAGGTCAAATAAACATGGCTTCTGCTGCCATTACTCCTCTTGACGTTGTCAACCGCTGGATTGTACTCTTCTGTCCAATCCGGATTAAGATAATCAACGCACATATCAACGTTGAATAGTGCAACTGAATTAAATCATGGAATGCAAATATATGTATGTACATAAGGGAAGCAATCAAGATGTTAATCACTCAGAAGACGGCTCAAGAGAACCGTAGGGACGAGGTGACCATCTATCAACCTTTGCTATTTAAGTAGTAATGAATCTGCAAGGCCGATTTTTGGGTTTCCCGTGCATGAAAGTGAACCAATAGTCACTCATCTCTCCGTGCACTTGGAAAACTGTCAGTGTGTCTACTACAACGAACACAGCATGCAAGATAGGTTACGAACTCCTCAAATGGCCACGCATACTGTTTTTCTTCGGGCTTTGTGGTTTTCTTATAAAAAATAAGTTTAATGTTTTTCACACCCGTTGAATTTCAACGGGTATCTTCCGCTCGTCTACAATAAAAATCACTGATGTGTGTATATATGTCAGTGACTTTCACACAATAAATACACGTGAAGCTGAATCTACATTTGGCTGCAGACCTTAATTTATTTGCAAAATTAAATTAGAAATAGTTGTTTTCTGTTATTGGGAAAGGTACTAATAGAAAGAAAATAAAATAAAGATTCTTATTCTTTCAATCGAATTTTATATTCCGGTCAAAATTCCGAAATGTTTGCTAAAACGTAACGATTTTTCGCAATATTTTGGCGTTTTTGAGTCTTCGTCTCCATAACGACCATACTTATTGTTGAAGTCGAGATTCCGTGTGTATCCATCAACTCAATGATTATTTGCACTAAATATGATATGAATGGATTATTACAATGTATTAGTGTTCATTTTTTCCTTCCCGTTGATATTCAACGGGCACCTTCTCTAGTATATAATAATAGGGCATGAATATATAAATAAAACCATCAAAAGAGTGGCAATACATTACAAAGAGACGAAAAGACAAAAACTTTCAAAGTTGTTAAAAATATATATAATATTAGAACTGATAACCAATGTTAGTATCTTAACGAGTGTACTTACTGCATGTTTGTCTACGTATCACCATAGAGTAAGCATATTACTATTTACTCTATGGTATCACTCTCCTCGTTTCTGATTTGACTTCCATAAAATCCCATTGAAAAACAAAATGCTGTCTATGCTCAAGATATGGAAACTTTGTCAGAGTTTTTCCCGACTCACTGGGTGATTAGGAACAATCCCTGAAATTTTCTGCCCTCCAGCTCGATTAGAAATACCCTGGAACATGTATCAAAGAGATCTGACGTTTTTCCGTTTGGTATCGCGTGTTGTTTATGAGATGGTTTCACATCCTCATCAAGCGAACGTGTTTACAGTGGGCACTACCTATAGCGGGCGTAAAATACATAAAGACAGTAAAGAAGTTCCACTTCAAAAAGTTTTTCTGACTGACACTCCACACTTTTTAAAAAAAAACGTCCTCCCCGTTTCACGGTGTTTTGAATGCTCCTTAACCCACGTCCTAAAAATCGTCCGCTGTGCAGAGTCAGGAAATTTTTTGAGACCTATACGATTCTTAGAATGAATGAATGAGGCAATCAAATTATCCACGTAGCTCCACGATTCGACGATAGCCCATGACTTCGAAGATAGTTCCGCTTAGCCTACCTTTTCACCGAATTCTCTTTTGGCAACAACCTTGAATTTCCACTCTCGAATCATGGCGCGTCGTTCGTCTCACGTGTTAACTGCAGTCGCTCAAGCCTCGTGGAACGTGGCCAATTGTTATTGCGGCGCTTCGGCAGGAGATGGATGTTATCACTTCTCGAGATTTGTTGCCGATTCCCTAATCTATAACTGCACTACATGGTACCCTGAAAGCCATCTTAAGGGTGTGTGGCAGGGGATGAGTTTTCACCAGCATGCGTTTACTGGGTGGAGTGGACTTCCTAATTGTGTTTAAAATGACGCAACATCATTGCTACGGTGTCTCGCCCCGCTTGAGGTGTCCGGCATGGTTTTTCGTTTTCTGCATGAATTAGCATATCGTAGTATTTATAAATTAATAGTATTAGTAATGTTAATTAATAGCCATATCTTAACGAATGTACTGATTGCTAGCATGTTCGTCTACGCAGCACTCTCCTAGTTTCCGGTTGGACTGCGCACTGTTCTCCTGACTGCTTTTCGGTCTGAGCCTAGCGGCCGGGGGAACGTGCGATGTTCAGATTTAAACTGGAACGAGTGCTGCATGCCTGGTGTGGAATATCACCCTGTGACACATACCCTAGAGGTGGATTGCACGGTACTTCGTTGGCGAAGACGTATACATATATCCTGCAACAGTTAATGGATGTATGATAGGGGAATGCTCTCTGTGCTACAATCATGTAGAACTTAAGGGTCAAATGTTTTATGCTTTTTCTGATAAACTGGGGGATGATTAAAAAATATATTGGTAATTGGTTACGTTTCAATGCCTTGATAGGTTAAGGAGTTGAGATTTAACAGTTGATTGGTCGCGTATTTCCCTCGATAATGGCCGTAGATAAATCAAACACAATCGGGTATTTTCCAAAATTTTAAATTTAAGTTTACGGATCTTTATATGTTACTTAAACTCGAACAAGCTTGCGGAGTGAAAGTAGTTTTAAAATTGATTCAATATTAATTGAGATATTTAAGATTAAAATAGTCGAAATTTCAAATTTTTTTACGCCGCTGCGAAACGAAATCTGATTGGCTTGACGTCATTTTCGCTGAGCGATAGACGGATATGAGGAAGAAAGTGAGTAACTGTAGAAGATCTACCGTATATTTAAAGAGTTTTCATTGAAAACAAAGACTATGGCGTGCAATGGTTTTATTAAAACCACATAAGATAATTTACCCAAAGTGGATATGTTTATGGTAGGCGTTTTAATGAAGAAGGACGAGTGATTTAATGCTGCGGAAATTCGTTGAGCTTAAGTCCAAAAAATGTAAGCCTAAAGTTTGCTTTTAAAATCGTCATACAGTTTTATATCATTTTTGATACTACATATAATTATGTATTTGGTGTATGAACTTTATTAACTGTTTTTCCAATACACTCATAATCATTATGATACTTCTTTCTTTATAGAAGTCCATATCAGTCCATGAAACAGTAAACAAACAGTATCTTAGTAACATATCAACATAACACAGTACATGCCAAATGTTTGTGCTGCCAATACTCGACACACCTAAAACGTTAATTTTGTATTTGCTAATTAGTGATTGTTTGTAGAAGAGGTTTCTAGAAGTGGCTTATCTGCTGTAGAAATGCCTAAAAATAGATTCTCATCTCCTAAATGTCTATTCAAAGTTTAATTTAAGTGTTGTTATATTATAAAACTTCTCGTGAGAGTTATGGTGATAATGCTATAGGATACGTCCAAGTAAAGAGAGATGGACCACTGTGCACAGTCATTGCAAGAATATGTCTAGAACACAAAGTGCGGAGTAAAGCATACATTTTTACGGATGGACATTGAGGAATCCAAGGAAGAAATTTCAATCATTCAATGTCGTGATTGCGTGAATAAATTTCTTGTTCGGTGTTTCAACCGATGTATTTGTACATTGTGGCACAAAACACCATCTATATCCCTTACTTGATGCCATTTAAAGGCATATCTAGAAACGCGGAAACGTCAGAAACTAATTTCGCCGCATTTGTTTCCACCGTACGCATAAGGAAACGCCTGGGTCTAAATGTAAACAGCGAAAATGACGTCACAGGCCATTCGGTTGTTTTCGGAGTGTGCTCGGGAGCATTCGTAACCTTCTACTTTCTTTAGCTTTTAAAACCGAAATTCATGCAATTTGATAAGAAACTTTTTTGCCAATGCAATAAGTTCAAGTAACTGAATCAGAATATCGATAGTTTGAAATATGTGGAAAATACCCAATTGGTAAAATGACAAAGTACCACAAATTTTTCTATTATTTGGTCAATTTAAAATAAACAGCGATGTTTTATTAAGTAAAATGAATTACCCAAATAAGATAAAATTATCATATATATTCGAACTCTCGATATTGTATACATACAATATCGAGAGTTCGAATTTTTTTCACATTTGTTTCTGTTTATTTGATATCTTTTAAACTTCAATATTTACAATTCGATGGTATATTTTCAATTTTCCACTACCGAACGGTTATACTGTTTAACGGAATACACAAACATGACGGTAAGCCAAGGATCCGTATTCTGTTAATGACTATGGAGAATACATTCCTCGGCAATTTTGAATGTTTTACACACCAACGGATAATTTCCATTAAAAATGTTCAAACACCAGTATCCCCAAGTGCAGGCAAAGCTTAAAAAAATAGCCACCAAATGTTTCGTATTTCTGCCAGTCTTAGCCTCCGAATTTTAGTAGCTCTTCACCAATCACTTGGTCAAGTAACTTTGCCATGATATATTGTATATTTTTTTTTAGATGGGACATTCGAATCTTCGAATCCCTCGAATATTGCCTCTATCCTCGAATCTTCGATTCCTCGAACCCAATGAGTTTCACCTCGAATCCGAATCCTGAAAAATCAGAGTCACTTACATCCTAAGCAGACGAAAATCCTTGCGTTGCTTTTATTTCAACTTTACCGCCACCACCATGAGCATAATCGAAAGCATGGATAAATCGATATAATCGATCCCTCGAGAGCGATTTCCATAAATTCACATTTCCTGAGCGGGGAAATAGTGTCGCGCTAAGGTTTCGTGGAGAGATGAATGTATAATATCATCGCAAAGAAAAGGCTAAATATGTCCAGTGAGGTGTGGAAGAATTTCGCCGTATCAGCCACAAACTCCAATTTAGCCATTTTCAAGTTTTTAGGGTATCAATATCACGCGGTGGGAAATCTCATACCACGGGTGCAATGAAGAAACACTTGAAGTAGAATTGCTTGCAAGTATTTGCCGCCAGAACTAACGATGAGGGAGAAATATTAGTAAAGATATTACGCTTCTATTCATACTTTCAATGAGCCTTAGTATTTTTTTTACCCTGAGCCTTTATAATTCAATCCTCACCTCACCTATGCGCATGAAAGCACATAATATTTTCGCATACTCCATATTTACATGCAATTTATATCCAATATTAAAGAAAAATAACTGTAGACTGCTAATAATTGCATATTGGTACATTAAAGAAAGTATGCGAATGAAATGATCTAGCTAATAGCTAGGATGCCAGTTTATTTCGTGGAAATTATATTCCGACCCTGAGTATTAAATAATGTACGTGATACGTGGCCTTTGCTCATTGGATTATACTGAAATTGATATTCTCAGGAATTATCTGTTCCTGATATTAGTTTTTTTTAGTTTTAATTGCATTTTGATCCATGTTTCACGTTCCTTACTCAATTATTTCACTTAAAGTAGTATATGACAAGCATAGTGCACCGGCTAGAAATTCAAGTTACCTGCAAATCAAACTGTAAAAGTTTGGTATGTCTCACGTCAACTCCATGTCTCCTACGTCGATGTCCTAAAATCAGTGGAAATAAAACTATTTAATTATTTGTAGCACCAGCAAATTTCAAATCGATATCATGAGTAGTTTCTTCTTTAGAGTTTATCAATTGATTGCTTCACATTTTCATAGTTTATGTGGACATGTTAAAATCTTTCCATATTCTTCCTTATCATTGGCTCCCACATCAGATGTTAAAACCTCGAGGCATGGAATGTGGTCATTTTATAGCCATATTATGATCACTTCAAAAACATCAAATCATTGTGCTACAGCTGAGGAAGAAGTGGAAAGACATTTGCGAGAAGAGCTTCTTCTTCCTGAAAACAGTCTTAGAATACTGGAGAAGAGCAGGCAGTAAATCAGTTTTCAGTACTACCAAAACTGGCTAGGAAGTACATACCTTTCAGCACCACCAGCAACAGTGCACTTTTAGAGACTGTTCAGCACCGCTGGCATTATGTGTAATAAAAACAGGAATCGGCTTGATGCTTAACGTGTTAAAATGCTCGTTTTTTTAAATAAAAACTTAAAGCAATAAAATGTTTGTACACTTGCAGTTGGAGTGTTTAATTCAATAGAGTGTGGACAATTAGTATTTGAATTCAAAATTAAATATATTATTATGTAAAAAGGAAAATGCAGCATTTAGATTCTAGATAAAATTTAGGATTCAAGGTAAATTTAAGATTCGGATTCGAGATAAGATTCGAGGGTGAATTTATGATTCGGATTCGAGATTCGGACCAAAGAGATTGATGACCAAAGAGATTTGATGCCACCTGGCGTTTTCCCGCGAAATATTACTGGCCGACTCACTGACCAACAAATCCATGAAACTAGGGAACGTATTGAAATTAAATTTGCTACACGGCTCCGTATTTCACCCTAACTTCTCACCAAGAAATCTTTTTGAAATATAATGACTCTAACTAGACTTTTTATCATAAATACATAATATTCCAACTCACTGACTAATCAAGAATCACTGAATCCACTGGATATATCGTAATGAAATTCGGCAAAAATATTTGCATTAGACCATAGATGTGTTATGTCGTGAAAAGTTAAGTTAACAATCTATTTGACGGTGGCTCACAAAATGCGACGCTTTGTTGACTCTGAAAAACTAAAACCTTCGTCATTGCAAAGGATACCCTCAAAAAGAGGAATATCACCGCACAATGTTTACTTATTTACCCGCTAGTGTACAACTGCCATATTTCTCTTACGAATAGAATGATAAACCTCTAAGTTTTTACCATATGCTCCCCTTATTGCAACAATATATGCTGTATGACACATGCTTTCCGCAGCTCTCCCAACGTTGAAAATGAATTCCAACCAAGCTAGAACGCAGTTCAATGGGTGAGGCTATCTTCCCTACATGGTGGGTTGCCACAGGAGGCACGATTGATAATTAATCATACAGTCCACTTTTGAAAAAAATGTGTGCTCAGGGATGCGTGGAACACATTTCATTTTCTCGTGAGACATCCGAACCTGGAAGTAGTTAAAAACTCTGGTTTGGGGCTTAACTTCGACCATCGACCGTTAACTGTAATTCCCATGCGAGCCCTCCGGATAGCCTTGAGTGTAGAGGGATCACAGCATTCTTCATGGAATGCATTTCGCGTGGGTGTGTATCGTGATAGTGATGCGATAACGGTTCCGCGAGGCCGCACCAAGCGAAGAACGCAAAAATCCAATGAACGCCACCGGCCAATATCGTTCCGCACAGTATATAGGTTGGGTTTGAAATAAATGACTGATACTTCCGTTACCGTTCTAAAGAGAGCTTCCTGTAGCATGTTAAATTGGTTTTCGACTCGATTCGAGTCCCATTTTAGAGCCCACAACGTTTGAGTGCCATCTCGTGTATAAGTGCAAGTGGACGTAAACAGTTATTTTTGGAATGATGTTCACAATGCTGGACGTAGTTTTGAGGAATTTTTGCGAAAATAAGAAAGAAAAGTAGAAAAATTAAAACAATTTTTATGATATCATCGAGATGTTAGTTAAATAAAAAATATAAAAAACATCTAATTCCAATTACTAGGTTTCATATTTATTTACATTTTAATGTAGATTTTTCCCTTGGCATAAGTAGACCAACTTATATAAGGCTGAGTTATTCAAGTTGACCAAAAACCACTGTCCCTTAACTTCGATTTGAAGAAGCTGTCTGGAATGTCAGCGAAACTGTTGTCTAGTCAAGAAAACTGATTCAGAAGCCAACTGATCGACACCACGGAAACATACGCACTAATATAGACACTATACTCAAACTTTAATTTCAATTTAAACCAGTAGTAAGAGAGATGAAGTACATCTTGTAACATTAATGAGTAAACAAATGCTTCAATTTACTGAAATTCTCAGTAATGAACTAAATATACCACCTATATAATGTTTTCTTACACATTTTTAACGCCGTACGCTGAAAACGCCTTCACAACAATCACAACCGAAGATTTTTTGCGGTCTGAAAAAATCACTGTGGTGAGTACTTAGTTGATTTATTTTTAAAAATAGTTGAGAAAGCATAAAAACTACGCACTGTTAAATTTATGACGAGATCTAAGCGTTATAAATTCATCGATTTAAAATAAAGTGGCTCTGGAGTGCATACCCAAACCATTTCCCATGAAAACGACTAAAGTTTGGGCAAATATCTGGAACAGTATATAATGGTAAGGGCCTAAAATGATGTTATCATTGGAAATCCGAGAACTTTTATTTGAAATGATATAAAGTTGGTGGCTTCCAGCGTGACTTTGTGAAATTTACTGATCATTGTGAATGAAAAAGTAGTGCTTTGTTTTCCCACATAAATTTAACATAGTACCACCATGGTTTCTACTTTACGTCATCTTCAGGTATGTCATCCTGAAGATGACGTAAAGTCGAAACCATGGTCGTACTATATTAAATTTATGTGGGAAAACAAAGCACTACTTTTTCATTCACATTGAAAAGATATCTCACTCAAACTACCTTAAGGAGGTTCCGCCGCGACTGTGTGAGTCAAAACAAATACTAAATTCCACATTTTTTATATTTTGTCAAAACAATCCTGCTTTCACTGATAAAATGCGTTACCTATAGAAACTTAAAAGTAAGGAACAAAATTTGCAGATTATTCCACGAATATATTTTAAATTAGCACTTTTTTCCAGCCCTAGGAGCCAACTGCAGCGCCATTTCCTACGAATTACAACATTTTGGCTATAATTACGGCATTAATTCTTCAATAACTAGAAAAATAAGGTGGTAATATGCCTGTATTTTATTTAAATTCAATTTCTCTGGGTTATTTCCTTCTTAGAGTCAGTTTTCCACGATAATGGCATTTGTATTTCATGGAAAAATACTATTTTTTCCCGTGTTTATCTAAATCCCCCATTGAACACCATGTAATTTCAAGTTCAGTTATAGAAGGAAATAGCGTGGAAAGGTATTATTTTGTTTTTCATATCAAATAGAGGACAACCTTTTCTACAAGTAGACAGAATATGAATAAAATGACATTTGAGTCATTTTACGGTGGAACCACCTTAAGGGCTATGTAAACAATACCTAAGAATTTTCCAACCATTGCGTTTCAAAATTGTCAAGTTAGTCGTTCTAAAGCGGCAATGTTGGGTTTGTTCACCGCGGGTGGCATATCATGCGCGGAAACGTCTCCTGTTCTACAATGTAGACTGGGGACGAGAACAACTTGCTCGTATAAACCCCCGCTGAAATCCGCCTTGAACTGAGATGGCTTGGTGGTGTAACTGGCTAACACATATGACCGGTAATTGGGAGATCCTAAGAATTGATGAGCGAACAACTTGTTTACAAGATGTATAGAAAAGTTTTTACTTGTAATACAATGTCATATCCTTAGTTTTTATCAATAGCACCTCTGTTCAGCAATTTACGATGTAGTAACTTCAGCGAAATTCACACCATAGGAAAACAAGTACTTTCATTGTTTAGGGAAATAGGCAGCAGAATGGACAGGTTTAAAACGTATGTTTCCCACGAACGATAAGAGACCATAATAGCTGCCGATGATGACTTTTAACCAGATTTGTCGATAGATAGCGAAGCTAATTAGTTGATTTGCTCCAACATGCCTGTTTCTAATTTTTTTACGTAGGATTAACATAACTCATTGCATTTCCCCGAATAACTCTACTATATCTGTGAATTAATGTAGTTGCAAAATATATAAACAGAAATAAATTCTCTAAGATTAGTAGCAAACCTATGGTGTGGTTCCCTTAACCATATTTGCGTATGACCAGAGGCAGGTATTTATGGAGATTGTTTTGGTAAAATTTCGTTTTTATAATGCTTGCAGCGGAAGTATGGCGGAGATTGTGGGAGCAAATTTCTTTTTTCGTGAATATTTAAATAATGTAAATAAAAGCACTAGGCCTAGCAGTAGCCTAGGCTGGGTTCGACCTACTTATATTAGCAAAGATCGTTCATGTATTTTAGTACGAGTACAAAACCATTTCAAGCAACAGACAGAAATCGCGTGGTTAGTGCTATCCGGGCGTGATGGACTCCTTCTTTTTTCATATTACTTGACCTTGGACTTGATCGATTGTGCAGAACACTACACACGACCAGTACTGCCAACTTATTTTCTTAGCAAAGTAAATAAACGCCGTAAACCGTGGAATTGTATAGCTTCCTGCAATAAGAGGAGCCCTTAGGTCAATTGTCAATATTTTTAAATCAAACGATTGCAATCGAAAAATCGTACCCATGAGTGAAATGACATCATATCAGTTTCAGAATCTTTAAAAATCTTGGTTAAAATGAAAATTTGATTTAACATTTAAAATAGACCCAAAATTCGCGGTGTAGTCGCGTATTTTGGCGAAATTTCGTAATTCACGCATAATATCGTAAATAATGAGTGATTTCTTAATATTGCTCGATTAAATTAAGGACATTTTTCGAATCTGTGGGCTGTAATTTGGACTTATTTACACAAAAAACATATTTTTCGATGCATGGAGATTGTAGTTACTTCCAAAAATACCTGGCCCTGGGTATGGTATGGTGTATGCTGGTGATAACTGAACCTGTGCCACACAACCTTGATGTGGCTTGCAGGGTATTATGTAGTTGTAATTGAACCTCACGTAATATTTTTGAAGCCCTTAAGAAGACTGTAATAGCATACGCATCCTCGATAATGGAAAATGGTGTTTCTCACTATTTAATTTACCAACGTATCGAGAATATCTGAAGAATGTTACATCCAGCTATCATGGTCTACAGCATAGCCTCTGAACCGTATAAACTTTAGCTGCTCCGTCGACTAAAACTTAATTGTTGCACGACCCTGATCATGTCAAATTTAGACCTGAAGTTGAATAAAACTGGTTGAAAGGAGGACCATAAAAGAGTTGTGGTGGAATTTATAAGCTCACTTACATTTTTACTTTCCTGCTTGGGTAAGTTTGGAAATCTAGAAACGAGAACGCGAGAATATCATTCTTATTGTACGGGTACACCTAGAAAACCTTGCGTACCATGTAACTGAACGGGTCGTGGAGGAACAAGTTAGAGCAAAGATTCATGGAAACTGGATCAACTCAACGGTTATAAGCAAAACTTTAAACATATGAGAAATAATTGCTGATATTTTGTTAAATATTTTGACTACATTCTAATTCAAACAATGGCAAATGAGCGAAAGATACTTAAACAATGGAGTCATTATTTTTATTGAAATTCAGGTAAACGAAGGGAGAGCAGAAAAAACTGAAGTTTCATTTCCAAATAGGTTTACATTTCACGGCATAGTGCATTAAGGAACCTTACATCATGAATCCAACCGAGCATGAGCCGTTTAAGCCTGTTTACGTGTTTACATAACGGCAATCGTCTCTGTAACCTACTTCTTCATTGGTGGAGTTATTTATTCAATTATCGCCGAGAATTTTCTTTTGAAAGCTTACAAAATAAACGCCGAGAAACAAACATGTCTACATTCCAAATATTATGAACCCAAAAAAATTAACCGTAGTTGATGTTTGGCAAACTTTTGTATCCTTATTAGGCGATAGAGAACGGATGTGAAATTCCCTGTTTCCTTTAACTTGTGCCGTCTTTATAATGCTCTAAAGTCGGTACACAATTCTTTCCCGCTATTTTAAAAGAGATCAAATGTGCGAGTTTATCTTTAAACACAGAGCGTGTCTTCAATGCTAACAAAGCAACAACATTACATATAGCAAAAAGTAATTGCATACTAACCTAAGTGTTCTATTGCAGGTAATACATATTTTATAGACAAGGTCCCGTAAAAAAATAAGGATACACTCTAATATAAATGATAAACATTTGCATACCGATTCATTTTAATGCCACACTTTATTAACTAAGGATATTTCCGTGTAATACTATACAAACATCCCGCTGAAGAAACAAGGAATAGTCAAGCGAATAGTAGGAAGGTTCTCAGATGAAAAAGTGAAAGACGCTATTTTTCTCTTTTAAATTAAATGATTTTTGCTTTTTTAACATGATTACTTTGCTCTGATTATCCTGATATTTCGGCGTATCACAAAAAAACTCTATGACTGAATTTTAGAAAATCGGCAAAGATCGTGTATTTGTAGGGCAAGCTAGTCCGAAATTATGTGACAATACATTCTAGCAGTCGTCATTACACATATACTTATTTCCGATTTGACGACGGACTCGTTATATTAGTAAGATTCAGTAAGTGAAAGAGCTGCTACTTTGCTCTGGCCTGGCCACAACTCGAATACACCGCGAGCATTTGGAACCTTGCACTTATAATTCGCGAAGTAAATAAAATACAAAGGAAAGCCGCACGCCTTGTTAAAAACTGTGACGAGCGTACAGAAAGTGTCATACAGTTGATGTAAGGACTAGGCTGGGAGCCTTTAGAGCCTCAGAGGCTAGACACGCTAAGCTTAGATTACTTGAAATATTAAGTTCAGGCTAGTTTCAGTACGAAACGAAGGATATTATTTTGACCTCGCGCTATATCTCTAGAACTGATAAGAGTGACAAAATAATAGAGATACACTGCCGGAGTGATAAGTACCACAATTCCTTCTTTCCTCGCACCATTAGTGATCATAAAAGAAACACCGTGACACTATCTTAAGGTGGTAGGAGCGACTTCTGTTTGAGTGCATATTTGTGTGAAACTTTGTGTACATATTAATAAAAATGATCGATAAAAGTGAAAAAATTGCATCATGCAGATTTGGTTTTTACACAATTCAATGCTGTTTTTACACGTAGCCTTATGTCAAATGGCATATACTTAGAAATAATTCGATTACATACGTACCACCTATAGATTTCCTCCAACACGCGAAATAATACGTTTTCATAGAATTGCAATGATTGCTAATAAATATCTAGGTATCATGCCGAGTAAAAAACACGTATAATAATATGAAATTATAATTTAGCGTTAAGAGGAGACTCTTTGTAAATTCAATTATTACGAAATATATATCATGCCCTATAAGGCTACGGGTCAAAGTAGAATTGAATTGCCAAAAAACCAAATCGGTATGATGCATTTTTTTCACTTATCACTAATGAGAGCAGGGGCGCAACAACGGGAGGGGGCAGGGGGGGCATTGCCCCAAGCACGATTGTGGAGGGGGGGCTAGCCCCCCCAGAAATAAGAGGTTGTGGCTCACTTTTTAATGGACACTGCCCGATTTGCAAAATTATTTGCGCCTTCATCCCTAGCGACTCCGCTCTGATTTTGAACTCTGTGTAAAATTGCAGTGGTTTTCAACGATTTGGGTGAAAATTTATTTGCAGACTCCCCCCCCTCCCTCCCCGCTTAGCTAGCTTATACAGATTTTTCAAGGAGCTTGCCCCCCCCCCCCTCCCACGATTTGAGGGGTTGTTGCGCCCCTGAATGAGAGTAAAGGGGGATTCACATTCAAGCATTTCACGCGTACTAAGCGAAGCGTTTCGCGCGCAGCCAATCAGGTGCTTCGCTTCGTTCGCCTGGCTACGTGCGAGCGAAGTTGAATTTTGCTCAACTTTCTACGCGCGCGACGCGCCTGACGCGTGAAACAAATGGCGGACACATGGAGTCATTTCGTATTTACTTATAAGATTCACTGGGATATATTAGCATGCATACATGAATCGTCCATTTCTGTTAATCATTGCTACAGTGCTGGATATATAATAATTGTATTATTGGCACATTGAGAATTTTATGGGCTAACTTTCGTGCATTAACATCCCAGGCGACAACGGGAAACCGTCGCAGTATTCATTATAATTAACGATTTGCCCGTTAATTCCCGCCAAAAATGTGAAGTTGGATCAGATATGAGCTATTAATAATTGTTTTAGTGTAAATAAGAACCTCAATACGTGAACAATGAGCAAAATAACAACAAAAAACTCCTCAAGGTGGGGACGGACATTCTCAGGCCATAACCCGAGGTTCATAGAAAAAGGTATGTATAGGCCTTATATTCGCAAGGCAACGGTAGACCGGTCGGTAGGGCGCTTGACTGCGAGTGCGAAGGTCGGAGGTTCAATCCCAAGCGAAGTAAATTTTTTTCCCTCAATATTTAACGTAACATTTAATTTAGCCTCTACTGTAGCGATATATTTTTAAAGTAGTGAATAATCTTATGAAGGAAATTTTTCTGCCTTAGTTTTCGAACTAATTCCTAGTCAATGTTGGATGAGTAACATTTGAAACATTCTTTTCCTCGTAATTACCTGTGCGAATACGTGCATTCCTTCTCCTAATGAAACGTATTTTTTTTAGATAAAATGCAATTACGTTCTACTGAAAGTCGTTGCGGTTAATGTTTTTCATTGGTTGGAAAAGGACTATCTCATAAATGCATCTTAACTACGCGTTTTGGAGATCTTGACTAAAACTATTATAAGACGATAGTTTAATATGGTATTTCCGCTAAACGCTATAAGGATTCGGGTGGATTTATATATTATAATTGGTTTCGGGTCGGGCGGGTTATAAATTAATGATAGTTATTATGTAAAATAATGAAAAAATATCTCGCACCTAGTTCTTAGGAAAATTATGGGAATGTATCCTTCTGGTCTGCAGTAAATATTATCAACTTTTCGGGCATTATTTATTATCAACTATCGCAACCGATCTTAAATTGGCCTACATTCTGGTTGGTATAATGTCGCATAGCAGTTACTGCCCATGTGCCTAGTGTTACGAAACCAATGATAATTTGAATAGGTACTTGCGATACCTACAGAACGATAGCTTATACGTTTGTAAATTAAATTCAATGGTCTTCGGCATGAGCAGAAAACAGGCGAAAAATTTTACAAAAACAGCGTCTACAGTCCTTTTTTTTCTTCTCCTCGAAATTGTTCCTCCGCCAGAGTTGCATTTAATGATAGGTGTCGTGAACAATTTACATAAACATTTACTGAATGAATTTGAGCTAGATTCTTTTCAGTCGGCAGAAACATGCAGTGTGACTCGCGATATACCTCAAGGGAGTCAACTTTCAACGTCAATCCTTACAAAACACTGTGAGTAAAGCCTGATTTACTGCGATCAAGAAGTCAAAATTTGAGAAGCTTGATATACGTAACTGTATTTGAAAATTTTATAAATGATGTTATGGTCTGCTTTGGTAAAAACTTCAATCCCAACTTCAAAAATAAGATTGCTGCATACAAAGAGAGCTCTATTATGCTCAATACAACGGCAACACCTAAAGTCCACGCAGTATTTTTTCACTTACCCGATTTTTGCGACAAAATGCAAGTAGGCCTTGGTTTCTACAGTGAATAGTCAATGGAATCTGTCCACGCTGATTTCAAACTTATATGGGAAAATCATCTAAGCATCAAATCTCTAAGAACCATCCAGAATTAACAGAAAGACTGCTTCATGTTTTTAGTAAATATACTTTTTATCACTCATTTTAATGTCTATTAGTGCTATTGATGTTTGGATAAATGGTAAGTTAATTATTACTCAAGTGGATTTTTATTTTTCTTAATTCATTATTTGAATTTGATCTAAAGCAATAATTTATTATATAGTAAGCTGTTTTATCTTGCAGAATAATGATAGTATAGATTATATAATAACAATATGTATGTTATAACATAGAATGGTAATAAGATACAATTTTCATGCATTAAGTGACTCCAAATCATTACTCGTGCTATTGGTTCGAGATGATAAAATCAATGTAATTTATATTTCCAATTCAATTTCATTAGAAATGCATTATAAAATTACCATAATTGAATATACGTGAACAAAGTCCGAACGTGGAATTTTCATCGCAGAAATATTCTGACGGAAAAATGCCATGTAAACAATAAAAATCAATTTTCTCACAAATCGCTCTACCAATTATTTTCTTTCGGGGATAAAAATATTCGTGAGACATCGTAGAAATGAAATTTGAAAAGATTTCATCGGTGCAAGCACTTTTAATTTTAAGTCGATCGAAGCCCACCGTGCATTTACATGTCCTCATAATGAAATAAATACTTGTCTAGTCGCTCTCCTCGTACCACCTCGCTGCTCGCACGCTCCCGGCGCGTCCACGCACGCAGAGGCTCGACTTATTTTTACAACTTCATTCATCCTCCAATAGGTGTCACCATATGCAGTTCACGCGTACGACGACGTTGCCTCCGCTTGAATGTGGACCTTTCGTGCGTTTCACACGTAAACTGTACGCGCGAGACGCGTGAAATGCTTGAATGTGAATCCCCCTTAAGTGTGCAAAGTACTTTGCACGTTTGCAAAGTTTCACGCACATCTGTACTAAACACATATCGCTCCAACCACTTCATTTCAGGACTGGAGATCCCACTACTGGCTAGAAGAGAGTTCACCCCGATGCTTAAGGAGGAAGTTCGACGACCAAGAATTCGTGACACGCTTCGATTTTCCCCTTTTGAAGGCGGAAGAGGCCAAATTAAGTGACGCGGAGTGGCCGCAGGGTGGATTCGAGGTGCCTGATCGGAGTTGGGGGAGGAGTTCTGGAAGAAGGAAGCACAGGCATTCGTGAAAAAGGAAAGGCCAAAGCGGTGAATAGAGATGGCAGGAGGAGGAAGGAAGGTTGGAGGAAACAAAAAGGAAAACAAAACGATGGAAAAACCGTTCTTTTTACGACTCACCCGTGGTTACCCAGCTCAGCCATTCCTTCTATACCAGATTTATTCGGTTTCCTAGTTTCCTTTGGATTTAGGAAATGGAAAATTAAGGGAATAGATGAAACTGTTAATGAAAGAGGGCTGGAACTTACACGAGTGCGATGAATTCACCCTGAAAAAAACCATTCTTGTGAATTATTATTAATTTTTTTACCACCACGATACCAAGCGATATATAAATATTCTGGCCACTAATGTGGCTGGAGCGGCAGCTACCACATACACCTATCGGATATCTGAATTATTTATTTGTTCTTAGCTAATCTACGGACCCAGATACGTTAAAATGGAAGTGAGTAAAAATCCTCCAGATTTTTACATGTTCAGCGCCCGATCTACCTCTACTATTTCCCTCTTCATCTCCAAGTACGTTATACCATAGAGTAAGGTATGAGAGGGCTAACGCCCATGTTCAGGAGCGTCATACTTTTTGACGTAGTTTCGGAACTGTTGCATAGATGTCACTACGGTCGTCGGTTCCTCAGCCGCGCAATTCGAATCCCTTTTCGCTGCATCCCATGCGTGTCTCGCTCCGCGTTCATCCCGCAACGAAACCGATAGGACTTGAATTGATAAAGGGGGAAGAACTGCTGACGCGTCGGACTGGAGGATAGAAGCCGAGAAGCTCCGAGAGCTCAGACAGCTTCGGCAAAGCTCCGAAAAAACGTCAACGTTTGCGGTTGAGTCGTATGTGTAAGAGAATTTTCAGGTTTAAGCGTCCCGTTGAAGGCTTATCTACTATCGCTATAGAGTTTATGGCTCCAGATTACTTGCTTACTTCTTTATCTTGGGTGCTGTTTAGTGGTTTTCCATTGGTATTTTAATAAAATAATGACTGAAAATGCCATCGATGTTAAATTGTTCCCACTGGTGAAACGGAACTACAGAAGGTTTTCGGTATTTTGAGGATATGAATTCGCTGCCCAACCAATTAGCCAACGTTGCTGACATTACTTTTGATTGTAAAGGCGCAAAAGAAATCACGGGAAGATAATATAAATTCCCACAGTTGGAAACAGGGTTTGATTCCAAACTTTTCGGAATTTATTCTTTGACGTTGTAAACGACTTTGACGAACAATCATCTACAATTTTCAAGTTACAACTTTCTGATATTGTACATGCGCATGTTTGTCATTCAAAACAATAGAATTGTAGAATATTTTATAATAATTGATAATAGATAATTGTCTAATTTATTCATTAGTACTTATTTAAACGTTTTCCCGCCCTACTTTGAAGTACTTGAAACATGTTTAACTTGGGTATGGAGGCAAATATTTTTTGTGATTACGGCGGAATGAATCAATATTTGCATATCCCCCTGCAATCCGACGTAAGGGCGTGTGGCAGGGGGTGTAGGGAACCAATAGTAATAGCAAAAGGGGAAAATGTTTAGGGATCTGGATGGGGAATGGGATGATTGGATGACGTTTATATGTAAATAGTGTTTATATTATGGTTGTGAATGGTTTGTGGGGAAAATAAGTTTTTAATCACTGTGTTCGACAGTCTATCTATCTAATTTTGTCACTTTTGCGTCTGAATCGCAGAGGTGGTATTGAAATAACTTTATACCTGCCGTGACAGTCAGGAACTCAGTCGATTCGAATGTATCTAATGATCTTAATCTGGCGTGTAATCTTCGAATCATCAGAGATTTCCACCCAAGTTCTTCTAAAGCCGCTTGACACTTTTTGATCTTTCGTATGGATTACTGACGAAGGTCGCTTGCTTACCTATGTATCTTGTTAAATTTACGAATGAAGTCTTTATTTTCTGGATCCCAAATACTAGCGGAGTACTCGAGGTGCGGTTTTACCAATGAAAAAATGTATTTTTCTTTTACTTTATTCAGCGTTATATATAAAAGCATTTTTTGCCGACTTCCGATTCGCTCACCGCATTTCAACCCAAAGCTTTGTTTTGATAGGTGAGGGTAAAGCTCACTCCGTACTAAGCCATTGGCGTGAGAAATTCTCACATCCAGGGTAGGGGGGCCAGTTCCTTTCCCTGGCCACTTGCAATTTCCCACGAAGTTATGACAGAAAATATCACCGCGAGGATTTTAGGTGGGAGTGGGCAGAGAGGCTTCATTGGGAATCGAACCCGGGACCACCCGGGCCGCAGCCAAGTGACTTCCGATTTATTCTCCTTTTCATACAAAAAACGTTCAACAGCAGCTGTTGGTGGTAGGCTAAAACCATTAGTGGCGTCTAAAAATTTGTCTCATTTCCCATTTTTAGTAGGTACATACCCATTTTTTTGTCTTTGGAATCGTTATCAGGTATTTCTTTTAAATGTTACTCATTGAGCTTGGAAGGAACCACCCGATCGTCCTTCTTCTTAATGACGCTCATAATTCTCAGCCCTTCCCGAAGCAGCTCTATAACTTGAGCATTTTTTTTTATCCAAGCAGAAATCACTAGAGCGTTTTGAGTAAGCTTTGGTGTTTAAGGCATCGAATAAATTATTTATTGTCTCTATAAAATCAGCAGTTGGAAGTGCTGATGGACGTTTTAACTCTGCATTGGAGTGGCTTATGCGAATAGCAGCTGAAATGGAATAGCTGAATATTTAAGTAGCCAGCTTCACAGACATTTTCTGGAAAGAGTTGGGCCAAATGTGTGCACTAGTCAGTTTCCACAGAGCTCTAGTGGTCGAGCTGGATGTATCGCTCTGATAAACCTGGCGTGTATTTTCAAAGGAAACGGTCTTTCCTTCCAGAACAAAATCACTATTCAGGAAGTTATTTCTCAAATACTTCAAAGACAAAGACTCTCAAAGATGAAGAACATCAAAAATGCAATAAATTTTATTTTCATTAATCTGAAAATAAGGGTTTTCGACTGAAACCCCCATCTCTTTAATTGCTTTTCTATTGGTGCTGGCTTGGTCGCAAATGAATCCTCTGGGATGCAGGCCTACCATTAACAACTTTTCAATCAAGGACAATAAGAGTTTCCGTATATTGGAGCTAATGAGCCCATGCTCAGAAATAAAGTACCCTACAGGCAACTTCCAGTTTTGATGAATACCTCTGATGAGGAACACGGATGCATACTTTCCCACTTGTTTCTTCCTACCCAGATGCCCTAAATATTCAAAACCGTCAATCATGTCCAGGGAATTTGAATATTCTAAATTTTCCATCAGGGACATCTCGTCAAATAAAATTACGCATTCTTTGCTAACATCCGACATTACGGAGACTTTGAGCTTCAGCTGACGGAAAAAATAGTCGTTAAATCCCGTCAAATATCGTGATGTTCCGATCCACTTCCTCACTGTTGATACAGCGGGAATACCAGAATTTTAATGTTAAAAAAGATGGATTTTTCGGTTCTCACTATTTTGTTAAAATAGGTCCCTTATTAGTTACAAGCTCAGTGTCATAAAATTTAGATCCAGGAGCTAAGATCATGAAAGGTGAAAATTTCGTGGTTTTGACTACAATAATAATGAATTTATGAGTTTTGGTCAGCGTTTTTCGATTTCAGGCTCTATACGTCGGGGTCGAGACCAATAGGAGAGTACTTACCCGACCTGGAACCTTCCCACCCGTAATCCCGAATTCCTGTCACAATCCCCCTCCTCCCCTTGTAACTCACAACCTCAAGAAACTGAAACGGTCATCGATTTGATCCGACTGAGCAACAACCTTCCCTTTTACAATGACCGGATGCTTGATTTTGCAGTGACTCGGCTCTTTAAGTGCCTCGGTTATTTGTAAGCCAGTAACTTGTTTCCATGTATATTTTCTTACAGTACAAAGGCATGGTCGGCACGACTGATAGTTCCTCATTGTCCTTTAAAAGAATTCACGAAAATGGTTCGAAGTTCATTTTGGAAGGCACCATAAAAACGGCAGATTTAAAGAGAAAAATTGCACTTAAAATTTGCCACATGAAGTTTGTTGTAGTATTCCGGGTTAGTAAAGAGTGCTAGTGATAGTGACCAAGGATGTGATCCATTTAAAAAGTTATCGTTTTCATTCTCACTGGAAAGGCGCAACATTATCGGGTCGGTAGATCGAGATTGGAGGAACAAAATGGTCTTTTGAACTATTTGGGACATCGTTTGTAAGATAGAAAACCAGCATTGGTGGAAATTTAGCCGGTGTATCCTCCATGCAAGCACGGAAAACAGATCGAATTAATATTTACCAATTACGAAATACTTGGCGTTAAAATTTTTTATAGTTGATTGCGTCTCTTACAATACAAATATTTCATACCGCTGCCCAACTCATACAGTTTAACGATAAATAATCACCAAACTACTTCTATCGCATTGTTGTGAGTTACAAGAAACGCAATGAAATAAGGCTTGAATTCACGTTCAGTCAGAGATTCTATATTTTTACCACCTTACTCATCATGATTTTCCATTGTCGATCCTTTCAAATTTGGGGTAAAGGGTGTAGTGGAATGATACAAACCATATATGCAGACGGACATTTTCTGCGGCATAACTGCAGACTCAATTCTGAATTAAAACGGGAAGTGAACAATTTGAACTCAGTGCCTTAGAATTAGAAAAATCAAATCGACGGAATATAACAAGTGGAGGTTCAACATTCCCCTACACAAAGATGGATGGACAATAAAACATTCGGAAAGCTGCCATTCCCCTGGTGCCGGGCGACTGGCCTAGGCCCGCTCACAGAGCAGGATTCAAGGCTCTGGGAAACAAGCATCGTTACCGTGGATTCAAGACATCCACTCCCGGCAGAACTCAGCCGCCTCGACCGTCCCCGAAGAGTCGCGTGAGCATTTTCCTGACGTATCAGGTTACGCGGGAGACTTGACCTTGACAGGAAGCGGGAGTCTTTCAGGTTGATAACAGCAACACCATCTAGCGGAGAAAAAGCGAAACACATGGCCACCCAAAAAGTTATTCGCAAATCCCTATAAGCGTTGGCACTCTGTATTACTCTGTGGTTATACCCTTCTTCTTCCCGTCCACAAAACCTATTCTCTTTTTTTCCACTTCCCCGCATTCCGTACATCCTCTTCTCTATCACGGTTCTTTCCCTTCATTACCTCTTCCAACCAGCAACTTTGCCTCCTCTTAATTTCATCCAGAAGTTTCCTTTCCTCACCCACCACCTCACCATACCAAGCTCACTACCTCGTTTGTCTTCCTCTCCATCCTCCTCCACACCCACATCTCATAGGTATGCCTGCATACTAATCTCAGACTCCAATCTCAAGAGTCCACGTTACCGCCCCATAAAACGCTACTGACCATATCCAACTCTTCACCAGCCTGTTCTTTATATCCTAACTCAATTTGTTATCACCTCCCTTCTATTACTGAACACTTGCACGTTAACATTTATAAAGGGGATAAATTGCATGGTTCCACTAAAGCCTCTTATAAGGGGCAATTACCTTACTTCTAAGCGAATTGTTTAATATATTATATTAGTATTCATTCTCATCGAGTAATCCTTGAGGATAGATGAGGAAGTTAAAAGATAATACAGGGACGCCTCGTAACTAGTCTTTGATTAAAGGCAGCTAGTGAACGTTAATGCAAAGGATAACTTGACTATTGTAAAATGAGTGTTTTTAAGCATAATATGAACTTGTACGGTTATGCATTGGCTAGAATTGCAAAGAGGCTTTCAGGGATTATTCAAGTATGTTCTCCCTCTGGATAATTCGGTGGGTGCGAACATTTCTCGTGCGTAAAATTTTGCATCAGTAAATTAATTCCTTAATAGCCATGCCATAAATTTCTCTTCCGGGTGCAGATTCATTTCTTTAATGCGTCATTAAGATTCTCAACGAATAGCTGTTATGATAATCTTATCTTTCCCCGCTACTCCATGCAATAGGAACTTTTGAGCTCATTTTTCTCATTTTTTCTTAATAAAATATATTAATCAAAAAGTTAGACAAATATTTCATTAATTTAAAGCAGAATTTGCTCGAATTTTGCTGATATCATAAATTTTTATTATTTTACTGCTCATATTCACCCAAGTGCAAGTTCCATCTCCATTTTCTTTTCAACGTCTTCAAGTATCATTCAATCACACAACGCTGCAAAAAAAGCTTGACTCACTAATTACCACCAATAAGTAAGTCATAAGTTGGGTATTTCAATTCAAAGTGGCACTACGCGGAGGTTGCATGTTTCTCGTGCAAACATAGCACAACTCCTCCCTGAGTCATGTTTTTTTGCGCGGAAATGGACCATTGTTGGTTCTTTTAAGTGATGAAGGCCAACCACCTCACTAATTTTCCGCTACCATCAGTTCTGGAGTAAACATTTACTCGGAATAATTAGCTTGACACCTCAGCATCGGAAAAATTATTAGTTTCCTTAGCAAGAATACATTAAGTTTGATCTACACTTATTTCTAAAAACCTGGAGTTCACGGAGGGGGCGAAAAATAAATCAATCGATTAAGTATGATAAATCTACCATGATGGAAAATTCTTAGCACGTCAAAAATAACACACAAATTTAGCAGCTCATGAAACTTATGTTTTATGAATTACTACGGATAAAAAATTAACAATGAGATGGAAGAAGGAAAAATTATAAGCACATAAAACAGAAACAAAAATTTAGTAATTCACGAAAATCACGTATTGCAAAATTTGTAGTTGCATACAAAAAACTAACTGAAGGGCCGGAATAACGCTTCGGCTCAGCTGGGCACTGCCAAGGAGCCAAATTGCATAGGAGACACAACCAGCCATGAAAAAAATGAATAGGATTGTTAGAGAGGAATGGTGGAGTTCATTGTGGGGGCCCAGAGCATTAAGGCCGTTATGTATGACACTAATTTCAGCGCTGAAAATCGAACTTGATTCAGCCAGCTTAAAATCAAATACTGACAATCTCGAATGAACCTTTACATTACGATCCAACATCCCCATTTCGAAATCTGATGGAAGGATGCACAGAGGCTATCGTGTTGGCTTACATTGTTCACACATAACACATTAGCCCTTTTTGCGTTACACAAAAAAAAGACTTACATTTTATACTCCTCGTACAATTTTAAGAAAGCTTCTCTGGACCAGGAACACATTTCACATGTACTGAAAAACTCACCACACACGATATCTTAACACTTAGTGAATGTTTACTTGAATCACGGTCCGCCAATGATAATTCCTTGATGTGCTCTTCTTGCTTATCAATGGTAGTTGGATGTGAACTTATTTCTTTTTCAATAACGAAGATCGGTTTCGACGCTTTCATCGAATGCGATTGAGCCTTTTATACGACACAATTTCGAGTATAGCTCTCCCTACGCCCTTTTTCCCAACTGATGGCGGTTGACCTTGAATGCGCTGGTATACCTTTCACTATTTTAGCCAATCACAAAGAAGTGGCAGAGAACGCATTGGGGGCGCGGGCGGGGGGAACTCAGTCTTTCTCAGACTACCGTGAGGTTCACTTCGGTCTCGTATCGCCTGTGTTGCCAAATTTACAGCATGCGAAATACCCTATGTTTGTGTCGGCAATTTTTTTTAACTTCACAATGCCAGTTCAATGCCCAGATCAAAGAGAATGATGGGGAATATAAGACGTCGTTGGCTAAGGCTTAAAATCAATTGTTAACGCGACTCCTCGCCGCCCAACGTGCATTTATTCGCAAGAGTTGACTACGTTGTTTGGCCACCGGGAGCCATAAGTGGAAGGGGAAAAGCCTTTCTTCGGCTACTCGCTCTGTGACGTCCACCGGCCATGAGTTGGAAAAGGGGTATTAAGTTCCTGGCTGTGAGCAGAGTATGACAACTTTGGGGCAAGGGCAACGGGGTTTTAAAAATCCGAAAAGCGAAACGGAGAAGGTACGCTGTTTATAGTATAGAGCAGTGGTTCCCAAAGTGGGTGCAACCGCCCTCTGGGGGGCGTTAAATCCAGTGGGACAAAAAAACAAGGGGGTCGCAGGGGGACGCTGGAGATAGATTATTTAGCGAATGGTAAGGATTGTAATGGTAAGGTAATGGTAACCATCCTAGGTACAGGATGAATAAACTATTTATCAAGAGGATTTGAAATAAATATTAATTTTTTTAGCTTTATTTTTAAAATCTTCCTGAATTGGCCATGAATTCTGTGATTTTAAAGCTTACGGTAGGGGGGCGTTGGGAATCGGTTTGTGGAAACAGGTGGCTCGAAATAGTTTGGGAATTAGAGGGTCAGAAATCCTTTCTAATTTCTCCAAGGACAAGAGCTTCGAGAATTGGGATTACTCACAGCAACCAGCCGTCCCATTTCGACTCATCTCACCATGAGACCTCAAGATAAAGGATCCCTGGTAAAGTCATAGCGATGGGTGATTTTAACCACTTTTAGTAGTTTGTTCCCCCTACCTCAATCCCTTCCCTTTCGTCTTTTCCCTTCGCCCCCTCCACTTCTACCTCCCGTCCTTGCCGTGCAGGTCCGCGCAAGGGACTTTTATGTGAGCTATGTGCTGATTTTGGTTCGATTTTCAGTACTGACATGAGTGTGGAGTAAAAAATCCTTTACTTTGCACAGTATCCTTATTAAGACAGCCCTGTCCATCAACTAGACAGGCCATTTCCTAAAATTTGTGCAGACGGAATGAAAATGTTCCAATGGGTGGGCACTTGAAAGATAAAAACGTTTTTCCTCGCGAACCGCTTCCGCATCCGCTGTGTAAAAAAAGTCTTCCGAATGAGAAATGATGACGCTTTTTCGGGTGAAAATATGACACCATAATGGGCTAAGACATTACGCAAAATTGCAGGTTTGACCGTTGTTATCAATTTTTCGGTCCACATAGTCACGTATTTCAGACATAGACCACACCGGAATGATACTTGTACGTAGGCTTCAAGAGGCTTTCTCATTGCATCAATAATACTGGGTAAGAGCTATCACATTTCCGAATGCGTTGAAGGGTAAAGATGGTTAGAGCGATTTTTTTAATACATAGATTTGCGCGAAGATTGGCATACGTGTTATCATTAGTGATAGCAATCGATAAAAGTGAAAAAATGGACCTTACCGATTTGGTTTTTCGGCAACTCAATGCTATTTTAACACGCAGCCTTATGGCACATGACCTACACTTTGTAATAGTTCAATTATATATTTACAGATTTTTTTCTAAAAGCGAATTAATACATTTCATATTATTATAATTTTTTCTAACAAATGTCAAGGTGTCATGCCGAGTACAATATTCGAAAAAAATATTTCATTATAATAACGTCTAAATTTTGATTTACGAGCCGAAAACTCTATTCATAACATGCTTTAGTAAAGGAAAAAATAAAAATATAATTCCACCCCTCCAGCCACCTTAAAATACGCCTAATGGTAGTTTGAGCGAGATTTATTTCGAGTCATTATATAGAGATCATATTCGAGCTATATTTTAAAGTGTAAGTGCCTGCAAGAACCATGGAGGGCATTTATTAATTTTTATAGCGTAAATATTTTGGCTTTAAACAAGACTGAGCTTATCTGTGGAATACGCACATTCGAGGCTTCAACTTGACTTAATTACCCCACGCCACACGCTTGAAAAATCTTTAAAATTAACGTCATTTTTTACGATTTTATAAAAAATTACTACGGTCACTAATAAATTAATTGATGAAAAAGTAATTGATAAAATATATTAACAACGCACCGTTGCATTGATCACACCGTCCATGCACCGGAATCTCCTCATCATTTTGATTCAGTTCTCCGTGGAACTCAGAAGCGTATTGCATCCCATGGAATACGGCGTCTATGTTTTGGCAAATATCTTGAAAAGTAGTTAGGTAAGTGGCTGATATTTTCTATCGTTTCTATGAGATATTTTTCTTTATAATGAGGTCAAATTCATTGAATTTTATTTGAAGTGATATCTCGCTCATGCTACCTTAATTTAGCCTCAAGTGTAAACTGGACTTTTTCCAATTGGGTGTCATGAGTTACATATAACACATGAATCTCCGAAAGATGCATATATTTTCGTTCCTGTTGAAGTTAGACTTTTAAGAATCAGTTAAGGACGCCAATTCACCATATTTCGAACAAATCATCAGAAAAATTAATTAAGAATATGATAACCCTGAAGGAAGAAGAATTCTAATGCAGACTGTACAGCATAAGGTTACAAAAAATATAAAAATAACTATACATCTTGAAAATTTTAAGATAAAATTAAGAAGACCAATACTATTAAGGTAGTGCAGTGTATATACACGTGAGCAGTACGAGGCTTGAATATAGTCATTGATTTGTTAGTCTCGTTTCTTTGAATAAAGAAGACTATATGCGCATATGGTATTCATGCCTTGAACTTATGAAACGATGTGCGTAGCGAAACGTTCTGTAAACTTCCGGTAGGCAGCATTCTGTATATTGGTGCACAACAGTCACGGGCAAATGTTTTGTGTGTAGTTATGAAATTCTTTCTAAACAAGTACTTAAAAAAGTAAACCTTTTTACCACGGAGTAATTAAAAACTTAAATGGATCCATGTTTGACACCTTAACGGAAAATCAACAAAATATAACTATCACGGATGCGATTATCGACGTTCTAATGTTGTTTAGCGCACATCAACTCTGCTCCCTCTGTCTTGAAGTGCGCTGCCTAAAGCGCAGGGTCTGAAACAAATGGAAGACAAGTGTGCTGCTGTGTTGCAAAGTAATTAGCGCACTTAAGAAAATGGAAATCTTCCCATATAAATGAGAAACAGAAAAAACTTTAAATTCCTTTTTTAAATTAGAAGCAAGTCACAAGCATTATGCGGGGGAGATTTAACACCTTATTTTTAAATATTTTTAGTACATTTCAATCAATTATAGCAAGTAATTACGTGATTATAATCATTTTGTTTAAGACAAATCAATGAAATACACATAAACTATTAAACATACAATGAATTCAAATTTAATTAGCCATATTAACGATATTTTTTTTCGGATATTTCCGCCTCGCCTGAATTTTTCGGCACATTTACTACCCTGGAGCCTGTGCGCGCAGTAAACTTTGCACACTTCCCCGTATTCACGTCGAAATACAGTTCTGGGAGAGACGTGAACCCTCGACTTAAAAACACGGCTGCTACCTCGCGTCTCGCCACTTCCGCAACGGAGATCAAAGTGGACGATATCGCTCTGGGGCACACACAAAGGAGTTCTCCGCCGTGCAAAGCGAGCGAACGGAGGGTGATCCCATGAGCTGTTCCCTGCCTCCCGCTATAATAGACGCAGATCGCAGATGCTATTCACTACTGTGGGAGAGTGCTACTACGAAAGATCCGCGGATCCCAGCCACGGAAACGACGCGTCGTCGATTTCGCGTTCGGGGACGCAAACGGACGCGAAAATTCTCTTCGGATTAACATTCTGAAAGCTTTGAAAAATAGTTCTCGTGTATAAATAACTCGGCGTATGTCGGTATATAACTTAACTATTTTACTGGTAAAATATAAAAAAACAGTCTCTGCTCTTTTGTTTTATTGTAAATGTAATTCAAATGGCACTGGAGTTATAGTTACTTTAAAAAAATAAGTTGTAACATGTAAAAAAAACATTTTCATTTCACACGTAAATTCAGAGTACTGCGACAGTTTAAATTCGGAGATTTTCAGAGAAAATCGTAAACGGGAGTTTTTCACGTTAATTGTGCAACTCTGAGCCGCTGCTGATTGCCAATATGTGAAAAGAAACGCATATGGAGCCGGTAAAAAAAAGAGTAGCGATATGCAAGCTTGTACAACGAATGTTTAGGGAGCTTTGCTGACGTGAAATGTCATGATTCGGTACGGATGAGGGTACCGATGGCTGGTGGGGATGCAACGAAAGGATGCATTTAGACCAAACATTAGTATTAAGAAACATGCTACTAATACATTAGTATTAAGAAACATGGTACTGCTTAAACACCAGTACTATATTAATACATTAGCGTTGTGTGCGATGTTCATTTTTAACTCGAAAAGTATTAGAGATATTTGAACGGGTCGTGTACCAATAAAATGCCTCCTGGAAAATTGCCATTACGCAGTACAATGTTTTTAACACATACCTATAGCATGCATTCAATTGTGCATCGGAATTCCTAGCAGATATGGGTTTTTACACAACGCAATTTTGACTGATTTTTTTACCATACATTACACTGCGTATGGGAATGCCTCGCGGAAAACTGTATTCACATTAGGCAATTTCGACTTATCTTTTTCCAGGCATAATAATGCGTACGTTAATGCTCCGTTTAAAGCTCCTTTTTGAGTGGCTGGAGCGTTAATTCAGGGTCATTGAGTGCACATTATTATACTTACAGTCACTTATATACTTATTGAGTGCACATTATTATACTTATATAGTCACTAAATAAGTTGAAAACAATTTATGGCTAGTACGCATAGTATATATATATATATATATATATATATATATATATATATATATATATAATTAATAATATTGTAATATTTAATATATAACAAATATAATGTGTGTTATTACATATTATTGCGTTGTCATTCAGTTCTAAGCTATGTTTAAAGTTTCAAGTCTCTAGCTCATCGGGAAGCTAGTTTAAAATCGGTTGCAAAATATGTACCGAACAGACAAGATCTCAACCTAATAAAAATGTTTTTAAAAAGATGGGTTCCCAGTCGCCCTGAACCACCCTCACTGTCAGGAGGTCGAACACTAACTCACTTCCCACTGCTCGTCCCAGCTGGGCTCGAACACACCAAAGGCGTCTAGGCGTATGGTCTGCCCTTGGGCGACCATGATGGGGCAAGCAAAAGCCGGAGCTGTTCCGCCCCGACGCCCTCCTCGGAGTTCGTCCTCCCAAAGCCCTTCCGCTTTGCACCGTTACCTCACGAAGCTCCTTCCATAACACGCATTGATGACTTCCCGAAATATATGTAGCGTGCGAAATTGGTCGGTCAGTGAAGGGGGGGAAAGGATGTGCCTATCTATATTGTTATTGCAGCGTGAAGGCCTAGCGGTCGGGCAAGACGGGAGATTAAAAGGCGCGCATCGAACTGCCGCAATCCCAACAACAGACTGCAGTGGTATAGCCGTCGAAAGGCACGCGACTTCTGAGCTTATGCATGACAAGAGTCAGACATTCCTGAACGAATGCTCGGGACACCGAAACCGAACAAATAATGAAAGAGTGAGAAGAACGACGAGATAATAAATCTAATTTGGTAATAGAGTAAAATGATTTAGATGTCACTTGATTCATATTCCGGCAACCGATAAAAAAACGTGTCCTCTTAATTTATATGAACGACAAAACCTTCCCACGCTATTTTAAACTCAAATTGGACTTGAAGTGTAAGTCTAAGGTGGTTGGAGTTTTTCTTGTGGACAGATTGGCGTGAAACTTTGCATACGTACTCTCATTAGTTAAGTGAAAAAAATGGCATACATATCGATTTGGTTTTTAGGCAATTCAATGCTATTTTTTAATGGCGTAGCCTATTGGCACATGACATATATTTCGTAATACTTCAATTACATACGTACAGATTTTCTTTTAAACGAAAAATAATACATTTATTATTATTATAAATATTTTACATGTTTTTGCCTTAATATAAGCACGTTATGATTTGAGTTTTCGGTACGGTAATCGAAATTTATATGATATTATATTGAAATATGTTTTTTTTTCGAATATTAGACTCGGCGTGGCACCTTGATATTTGCTATAATAGATTGATTCGATTTTCCTTTATATTGTCAACTTTCCTCATGGGAAGAATATGATTTATGCCTTATATTTTTATTACTGATCGCAAATATCAAAGTGTCACGTCGAGCCCAATATTCGAAAAAAAAATAATTTCAATATAATATCATCTAAATTTCGATTACCGCACCGAAAACTCAAATCATAACATGCTTACGAAAAAATGTAAAATATAATTCTTGTATAATTTCCATTACTGCCAGTATGTGTTGTAAGCCAGTGAGTTCCAACGCATACACAAATGCACTTAAATGAAGTGTGGACAAAGAATTTTTCAGACTTACTTAAAAATCAATAAAACGTGCACTCAATGGCCCATGATTACCCCTCCTGTTACCTTAAATGAAAAAAGTATTCTTAAATTAAGAGGAAAATATTCTTACAGCTGACATCTAAGATGGGATTCTAGATTCTAGAGGATTTTCTTGCCTGAGTGAGTCGGAGCTAATACCATCTAGTGATCGCGGCCTGAAACTTGCGGGGTTTAAGAAAATATTCTCAATGTTAGAATATTTTCATAATCACTTGGGTTACTAAGGGCCGTTTACCTAGCAACCGCAAAATAAATATGCTCTCAATGAGTTCACTTCGCATCTCATTCCGTAATATCTTCAATTAAAATGTAAATGGTCCTAAAAATTTAATGACTCGGATAAACATTGGAGTTGAGCAAAATCCAATAAAATAGCATTAGAGCAACCGTAGTTACTATTTTCAGAGGTGAACTGTGACCGGCATCTTCTTGCCAATGAATCCCGCATTCATCGAAATAATCACATGCCAGTTGATGTCAGTGCTGCTAAGATTGCTTCCGACAGCTTTCAGGTACGTTTTCGTGGCATTTTGTGGTGAGTACTTTAATATGTTACCTCTATAATAACATTGTATCCTTCTACCACATACCGTGGCAAAGACGTTGGGGTCAAAAGATATTTATTTCCCGCCATCGATAGGAATTAGATCTTTCACCTGAAATGTGTTGTCATTACGTTACATTGTGGTCACTATGCAGGCTAAGCATCATGTCTTACTTTTTTTCCCGGTATTGGATTAGCTTGAAGCAGTTGAAGCTCGCTCGCAAGGAGTCTATATATAGTGTCCATGCTCGCTCGTAAACGCACGGCGGTTGGTGTAAACACAATGTTTTGTCCGCGTTGTGAGGATCTTCTCGGCTCTTCCACTCGCTACTAGTTAATTAACAACTTTTAATTCCTCTATTAACCGAAACATGACCTACTCGTAGGAAACCAATAGAGATTTAAATGAATTTAAATAAACAAAGAGTATAGTTAATAATGTTATGTAATTCATTGATATATGGCATTTTGTGCAATGCCTGCGGTACATAGCTAGGTTGAATGACAATACTAAAATATTCAAAAAGCTTGGCATATAATTGGAGCAAGTATGGATAGGAATTGGAATCCTCATTCGTTAATGCATTTTGTTTGATTATTTTAAATCTGGTATGTAGTGATAATTCATTTCCTGTATATTCTGATGCCACATTATTCAGCAAACCTGCTGGTCAGTAATTGTATGTCATGAATGCGCAAAAAGATTAAAGGGTAAAGGTGAGCTTTCGTCTCGCACGATTAACATTTTTTTTTTTTAAACGTAGGGAACTGAAAAAATTGAATGTGAAATCTAGGAATAGAGGAAGAATGCGCATTTGTAAAAATGTAACAATCACACCCGTGCGACTAGTAGTTTTAGAGATATTAACGTTTGAAAATGAGCAATTTTGCGATTTTTTCGTGTGTTTTCGACGCCATATTTGGAGGTTTTACGCACAACCGGTAGGGGAATAGTGACTAATTTCCCTTCTAAAATATGCCCTTACCCCACTCCCCCAACAAGCTTGCGGACCTATTGAGTGAAACCATAGACCTTGAATATAGCTATACCTATATTCAAGGTCTATGAGTGAAACAGGGGTGCTGGGGTGGGACGGTACGCGGGCCCGAATTGGCACTTTTCAAAAGTGAAAAAGGCATTTCTGTGAGTTGGAAAAACGGAAAACGCATTTTTCGCGGTAACGATTACGTGGAAATGGGCATTTATGAGAGCTTTGGAAGGTTCCAAATGCAGATTTTTACAATAAATGTGAAAATGGAAAGACGTATATTAGGAATAATTCTGGGTGTTGCGTTTTAGTCGAGAGGCGATTTCATTGAACGGTATGATACTGGATGTGCATTTTCACAATGAAAATGACGTGAATTTTTACCGTGGACGATAATTTTGCGTATTTTTTAAAGAATGAATTCTCTGTTGTAGGTTGGTGATTAGAAGGGTGTATTATTTGAAGCCTAGTATGTAGTCTTTTACAACTCAACTATCCGAACCAATCTACGGGTTGAATCACTGACAAAGACATATTATTCTCAATTAAAGTAGTTAGTTTTGAGGGCACCCTTCTATCTATCAGAGTGATTCGTGATATGTTCTTGACATATGAAAATTTTAAACATGGCCTTATAACAAGGACATGATTGTGCCATGGCCTTTCAAACTTGTGCTGAAATTGTATTGTTTAATGCAATAAACGGATTTTACCCCAATTAAAAATTGCAGTGCTTATTTTACCATGCCTGAATATTCTTAATCTAAGAGAATAAAATTCTTAAAATGGCAATAAAATATTCTTAATGTAAGAATAAACGATACTTATCTCCCAAGAGGGTATTCTTAATTTAAGAATAGAGGACGCTATTCGATGTTAAGAGAATTTTCTAAATTTAAGAATATTTTTTTTGTGGCCACCACTCTAGTGGGATTCCCTCTAAAATTAAGAAAATATTCTGGGCACATATTTTAGTGGGACCTACTCTTAAATCAAGCGGGCGCCTCTCCATTTAAGAAAATCTTTTTTTCACTGTTAAATGAAACAATGGGTGAAAGATGTGTAAATTTATATTTCTCAATCTAATATAAATGCCATTTTCACGAAAATAATCTTCATGAGAAGCAAATGCTCCCAGGGAATTTCATAAAAATAAAATGTGTACACCTTACCCTCTTATAATTTTAGTTATTGGCCAATTTTTACCATTATTGTATTAAAAAATGTGGTAATCCAATGGAGCTACTGTGGTTGGGAAAAAGTGTTCACTAATAACATATTCGTTTACTTCTTTGCTAATTTTATTCTTTAATTTGTGTTTTAATAGCTATGCTATATCATCGGATAAATCAGAATTTTTAAATAAGTATACACAATGGTGGAATATAGTAGTTATTTGTTTTAGATCACTAAGTTCGTAGTGGAACCTCCTCCACGTCGCAGCGGAGACAAAATCAATTCATAATTTCGTCTTTCCTCGGACTCAAATACTCTCGATGTACTACAATCTATTCAAGGAAACTTTGTATTCGCCTTTTTTCCAGAAATCGAAGAAAAGAATTGATGGAACCATACGGTCCGATAGCACGGGAGATATGTAAGCCATTTAAAATGCGCATCTGGCCATATTGAATTATTAACTTGTGCATTCGATATGCCGAAAGAATGGATATTATTAGTGGAATCTACGCGGTACCGAAATTGTCAATTCGAAAGAGGCAAAATGGGAATAATTCGCAAAAAAGCACTAAATTATTCATTAAATTTTATAGAAAAATTGCGCGCGATGACCATGTTGTGTGGATCATTTATCGCGAAAAAAACAGGATTCACTTCCTCACGTCGATTTCTGTGGAACTATATTATATTTCTCAGTTAATTCAATAGTTTCGGCATTTGGAGCGGTATTATTAGATAGTATTTCATTGTTTCACTGCAACAAAACTTTGCCAGCCTAAAGAAAGTATATAAGCTCAAATTATGGTTTGAAAAATGAATGTTTATTGGTTTAATAATAGGATAACAGCTAATCAATCCGAAAAAATATAAAAAAGTATTTCATGCAAAGATTGTAATCATACACACACCAATGCCTTCGCGTTTAAAGTTAAAATTTCGCCACCATTAGCAATCCGCAATGGTCTTCTTCCTCCATCATCCAGCCGGAAATGAACACAAGGTTCCTTGTCAATGCATACTCCAACACCGTTTTTTGTGTATTTTTCACTCTTGTTTCTCTTTCCGATTATTTCAAAAATCTGTTTAAATTCTAACACGCGAAAACCTGGTTTAATAATATTCGGTTAAATATTCTATTGGTATGAAAACCGATGCTAATACATTGTACCATATATAACACATCAATTAGACGACAGTGATGTTATCAACAAAACCCAAACTCTCAGTTAAATCTAAGTTAACGAAAACGCTAATTTGCCTCGCGGTTAACGTTAAATACACATTATATAACCGGAACTAAATGTGACAAAGTATCGGCTACCTCATATCGCGCACCTTAGAAAAACTCATGGTGCCGATATACTTAAGTTATTTGTTTAAACTTTATTATATAAAAAGCTAATATTTATTTACATCACGTAAAATTATATATGTTAAAACAGCGGTTTCTTTAAAAATCTAATAGCAATTTCCAGCATGAAACTCGCAAATAAAAAAAAATTGAAATTGTTAAAAATAGGGTACGAACATTCTGGAAGCGAAAAATCCTTCGAAACTAAAAGGCTAACGGCCTTATGAAAGTGCCTAATGAGATTTATCCTCTTATTCCCAATAATTATGATTACTTTTGTCATCACATGCGTTGAAATTAACATCTAATGTTAATTTCAACTCGAAATGAACAAATAGCAGCAACCACGAAGCGAACCAACAGCCATATATCAGGGTGGATCATACGATATACAATAGTATACCTTACATGACAATGAGCTATGGCTTTGATATGCATTGCAACTTGCTTTGCTATGTACCTCAATAAGCAACAAATATATCATACTAGGGGCATGGGCGACGATTTTGAAAAGTAAACTTGCTATTTACTTCTCTCTTCTTGGGCCTCATTCGTCTCCGTATTCGGGATTCCAAGGAGGTAGGCGTAGACATTGAATCTGAACTTGTCCAGCGAAAATCGGCAAGATATGTGATAAGCTTACTACAATTCTACGATGGGAATAACTATCTGATTGTATATTTAAACGTAGAGTAAATCTTTCAAGTAGGAGTCCGATTTATTTTCTGAAAATGTCAAAAGCATTAAGTGGACCCTGACAAGCTACGCTAGAGTAGATCATTTGTCTACAATCAGGGAATCCGACTGCCGAACAAATTTGCGTAAAATGTCATTCTTTCCACGAATGGTTACAGGTTACTTTCTAAACAAATTGCTAGGCTAATTAGTTTGTTAATTTTCAATGCAAAGTTTATTTCATTAATACGGTATCTACTACAAACACAAGTCTTAGTATGCTAGCAAAAATTTCGAAATTACTAGATCTCCGTTTATGCATGTATTTGCATAACCCGTTAAACACTCGTAATTCCTACTAATTTTGTAGCATAAAGAGTAGTGCATGGTTGGGTGAAAATTCACCCCCTGCCAAACACCCAAATTGTCTTGCAGGATACGACGTAGATGCATCATGCGAAATCACAAAACATTTGTGCATCACACTTAAAAATATCATGCGATATATTTTATTTCCGATGCCATCAATCCAATTTCAACTTTTCAACCCATACGTCCTAATTCCCTTATTATATTTTCATTGCTAGGCATTATATTTTTCTACTATTTCTAATTTACATACGCCAATGCTCATCCTTTTTTTACATACCCCTTTTTCCACAGGGTACGCATAATATACGTAGTTTATTTATTTATTTAGCTCTTTTATTAATTTTTTTCTTTCAATTTTTCATGTTAACATGGAAAACTAAATAGTTTTACGAGTATGTAATTTTGTATTAATATTTGCGCGTCCGCATGACTGTCGAGGTATGAAGACGAGACTGAAAGTTTCTTGATAGACTAGATTTTGTACTTGCGCTTAATAACTGACCGCTATTACTATTGCTTTATCCAGCTATAAATGTTCCGCATACATTTTATTTTCTGGGCGCATTAATAACGCGAGGTATCCAAGAAAAAAGTAATATCTACTATAATCAGTAGATGTGTGTTAACCCGTGTACTGCATGTTAGCATGTTAATCAATGTATGTAATGTAATAAAATGTAGCACTTCCTTTTTTTCTTGTTTGGCCTAGCATATTGTTCTCCTGACTGCTTTCTGGTCCTCGCCTATCGGCCGGGGAAGCTAACGAGGTTCTGATTTGAACTGGAACGAGTACTGCATTCCTGATGTGGAATCACACTGTGCCGCACACTCCGGAGGTGGCTTTTGCGATATTTCGTAGATGTACACCAGTTTGGGAACCACTGCCCAAAGCATTTCTACGTTCATGGGAGCTTCCCATCCAAGGTGTTGAAAGTTAACCCAGATCGGAACACATTAGGGCATTATAGCGCTCACGAACGACGTTGAATGCAACGATGTGCGCTGGCGAAACGTTCAGTAACCTGCTGGCAGGAAGCACTCGGTAGGTTCGCGATATTCATGGCCGAAATTTTTGTGAATATTCTTTAAAAAGCTGTCCGAACATCGTACTTAAAAGGGAAAGCTTTTTACCACAGAGTAATTAAAAACTTGACATATCCATTTTTGACGCCTTCACTGAAACTCAACACAAATGCGACGATCACGGATGTGATTATGGACGTTCTTTTGTTGCTTAGCGCACATCAACTCTGCTTCCAATCAGTTTTGAAATGCACAGGGTCTGAAACTAATTGAAAGCAAGTGCGCAGTTGTGTTTTAAGTGATTATCACACAAGAGCGAATGTAAAGCTCACCATATCATCACATTTTTGGTCGCCATAAGTTTCCTTCACGTAGTGGAAAACGAATAAGCTTCATTCACTTACCACTCACGAGTGTAATACTAGTGTTTTCCGCATGACGTCACGCTTCCTCTTTTATTTAATTAAACCCATAATTTAAATTTTTTAATTTATTACAAATTTTTCTAAAATAAATGCAAAAAAAGGTAAGATATTTTCTATTAAGTAATTAAAAACGTAATACTAAACATGTTTCGCGACAACTGAAAATCAATTAGTCGACAACAATCACGGCCACGATAATCGAAGTTCTTTTCTTTTCAAACACCCTACAGCTCACATCAACTTTGCTCCCGATCTGTTTTGAAGTGCGCTGCCTAGTGCGCAGGGTCTGTGACGAATGGAAGTTAAGTGCGCTGTCGTGTTGCGAAGTGATTAGCGAACTTGAGCAAATGGATATTTTCTCATATAAACGAGAAATAGATAAACTTTAAAGTACTGTTTAAACTAGAAGTAAGTCACAAGCATTATTGGGGGGAGATTTAAAACCTTATTTTTATAATTTTTTAGTATATTTCCATCAATTAAAGCAAGTACTAAAGTAATTATAATTATTTTGTTTGGGACAAATCAATCAAATACACATAAACTTTAAAACATACAATTACTTCAAATTCAATTAACCTTATTAACTATATTTTTTCGGCTATTTCCGCCTCGCCTGAATTTTCAGTGCCTTTATTATCCTGGAGCCAGTGTGCGCAGTAAACTTTGCACACTTCCCCGCATTCACGTCGAGGTACAGTTCTGGGAGAGATATCGACTTAAAAACAAGTGCCCTGTCGTGTAGCGAGATGAGATGCACATCACAGCGAATGGAGCGACATATGCCGCACTGCGGTACTGAAATCCGAATGCCACAAAGTTCTGGCAACGAACCCACACGAAGTGAAACACCCGAGCGGAGGTCCTCACGCTGCCCGCGGAGCAGCAGAGGTGACGAAGCCATTTGTTGGGGCATGATTTCATACTGTGGGCCGTTAGTTCATCGCGGAACAACGGAGAGGAAACGGAAAAGCATAGATGCTGGAACAAAGACGACGAGCGAGAACGGATGCCAATCAGTAGACCAGCGCTCTTACATTCACAGGTGAACATTTAAGGTGGTTGGAGCGATATCTGTCTACGTACAGATTTGCGTGAAAATTTGCACATGTGTTCTCATTAGTGATATCAACAGTATAAAAGGCTACGCTAACGTACGTATGATTCAGTTGCTAGGCGTAGTGATTCAGATGTGCGTCAATAGATGGCAAGCGAGCTCCCATATGCGTTCTCCACGGCCTGACTCATGGCGCGGGCGTATGTATTTTTCAACACACTCACATCAGAAACTGCATAGTAACAGCCCCGCCTGCTTCACCAAAATGTTGTATAGAAAGAAATCTCTGACATTTAGATATAATATATTGTTTACCACGGTTAAATATATTGTTTTCATTAAAAATAAAAAAATCATGCTTTAATTTAAATTTAATTATTTTCTTTATTCATTACTTTTTGGCTGTTTCGCCCATATTTTAGCAGTTTTCAGCAGGTTTTTCAACTAGTCCATAGATAAAAGTGAAAAATTGCATCATACGGTTTTGGTTTTTGGCAATTCAATGCTACGTTAACACGTAGATTATTGAATACTACTTAGGTATATTTCCTAATAAATTGATTACATATGTAAAGATATCCTTCTAAACGCGAAATAATACATTTCAAACTTGCATAGTTTTGATGTCGATTTCTCGTGTTTCCATCCGGGTTATGTTGGTGAGTTGCACCAGAACTTGTGGTGCAACTCACCAACATCAACCGGATGGAAACCCGAGAAATCTACGTCACAAACATTCACCGGGAGTCTTAAATTTGGCATAATTTTTAAAAATAAAAATCAAGTTTTAACAATAGCCGAGTCCAACATTCGGAAAAAGCATATTTCAATATAATTTCGTATAAATTTCGAATACCGCGCCGCAAACTTTAGTCAAAACTTGCTTTAATTTAGGAAAAAAATGTGTAAAATATAATTCTTGTATCATTCATTCTTGCATCATTTCCATCACTGCCTGTATGGCGATTCTCAACTCATAAACAGACTCACTTGAATGAAATGCGGTCCAAGAATTCTTTTCTATTTTATTAAACAATAAACTAACATAAGTGTGCTCTCAATGACCCGCGATTACCGCTCCAGCCACCCAAGCCACTGCGGAACTAGCCGCGTCAGTAATTTGTATCGAGTATCCCGAGGAGGAAGTAGAATCGCAGGTATGGCGTTTATGAGGTGCGTCAACAGCTGCGGCCATGTGCACCGTGTAACATACCATTTGCAATTCTAGTATTATAATGGTAAGGATGAGGCAGATGCGCGAATATATGAATAAGCGGAATTCTCAATAGGGTAGAGCGGGTAGGCTGGAGTTATTTCTATCATTCCAAACTACTTACGCGTTGAAAAGAGATGAAATCCTATGAAAGAGTGACGGCTTGCACCAGTTTTTAGCATAATTACTGTACTAAGCAGGACAGCATGAAACAAAATAGATGTTGGAAATCTAGCAGACACGAATCTACGATTACGAGAAATGACGGGGTATTCTGATCAATTAAAATTAAACAATTCGCTAAAACATGTTAATCTTGTCATCTCTTCTCATGTCTAAAAGCACACGAAAAATATTTTTCTATAACTTATACTCTCAAGATTTTGTCTCATGGGTCTATAAACATTTTAATAACAACTCAAACATATACGGGACTCGTCCAATGCTCTTCAAACCAGTTAAGAACGCTACTTACAGCATTCACCATATAGTCTTCCTTCCACCAGCAACATTTCTTTTTTCCCTTTATAGTTTAAAACCATTCACAGTATGGAAAAGTATTCCATTTTCTAAAAATAAGTGTGTCTATAGGACTATTATAAAGTCACCCCGCCATAAGATTGAAAACGCTCGGTGAAAAGCGGTTGGAATATCCCTGGGAGCATTTTTTAAATAACCAGAAGTGTTGCCAAAAGTCCTAATACTCTCCCTAACATGTTGCATGGACGCTCAGAATAGGTATAAAAATTAATAAGGGATTAAGAAGACGGTTGTGGCCACATTGGAGGGACGGCCGAGAGGTTACGCGAATACTTTCGCGTTAGCTGGTAGTATTAAAGGTGGTTGGAGCGGTAATCGTGGATCATTGAGTGCACATTTTAATAAAATTATTCAAGCAAGTCTAAAAAATGCTAGTAGAACATTTCATTCAAGTACATATGTTTATGCGTTGGAACTCATCATACATGTAGTAATGTAAATTATACAAGAATTATAATTAACATTTTTGTCTTGATTGAAGCATGTTATGAACTTTTATCTTTACTTATGTTATCACTTCATCATTTTTACGGGCGTCATTCTAAAATTAGACGAATTTTGAACTAAATATGTTTTTTTAAATCTTTGACTCGGTATGACACCATCATATCCGTTAGTAACCATTATAATAATTTGATATTTATGATTTCGCGTTTAGAAGAAATCCTCTACACATGTAATCGAATTATTACGAAATACATGTCATGTTCCATAAGTCTACGTATCAAAATAGCCTTGAATTGGCAAAAAAAACCAAAGCAGTTATTGCATTTTCCCCTTTTATCTATAAATATCACTAATAAGAACACGTAGGTAAGTGCGCCGAATATGAGACTTCAATATTTAATGGTAAATGTATAACTTATGATAAAACAAATAATTCAAAAAATGATCAAGTCGAGTTTTCATTTATCTTAAAGGAAAATATTTGCAATAATTTAATTTAACACATCAAAAACTGAAAAAGGCTTCTATATTATTTGACAGATAAAAGCTAAAAGCAGTGCGATTTTTTTGCTAATATATTTGTCTTATGAAAAAGATAAATTTGGCTTTACTATTAGGAAAAATTCACTGAAATTTATGAGGTGACATATTGCACTAGTTACCATAGGAAGTAGAGAAACCAAAATTTACGAAGGGCGGAGAGGACAAACGAAGAAGTGCTCCGACGTGTTCGCCAAGGAGAGGAAGTGGACCGTAATTGAAAGCCGGAATGAATTGGATGAGCGAAGGACTTGAGCAAGCAAATTGAGGAGACGGTTCATAAATTCCGCAAGGCTGAGCAACCCGCTATGCTATAATAATATGACGAGCCGCCAACACTGGTTATATCCAGAGTCATAATTTTGCTTGTTCAAAAAAAAACAGCCAATTAAAGATCATCAACCAACCCCGAGTGTAAAGACCGAATCCAAAGTGTGACAATAAAGCCTTCAGCGTAGTGGTTCTCAACATTTTTTTGCTAAATCACCCCTTTTCGTCATTATTCGAAATATAATTCCCCTTCCCAAATTAAATATAAAATAATAATTTAATTCCCAAAGTGAATAATTTAGAAGAAGAATTTGGAGGAATTTTAATAAGCGGTATTCAATAAACATTATTGGACGACACAGAATAAATTAAAATACACTACACTTTTGCAGATTTTACGTAATCTACAGAACATCACATTTTCCTGATTAATGATCCCAATTCCCACCTTAAATACTCTTTAATTCCCCTCAAGGGGTAGGAAATTCCGCACTACATCTAGGCTATTGGCGGGTGCTGCCAAAAACCAGTTTTCTTTTCACAGGAGCTTGAATAGACATGGAAAATTCCGGTTTATTTTATTGCAAGTAAAATGATTTTAGCTACCTTTCCGATGAAAAAAATCTTTAAAAATTAACATAGCTAATATTAATGTTTATTTTTAAATATAGGATGAAAATATTTTATTTTTAAATCGCCGGAATTGGCCACCACTTTAGAGGAAAGCTTTGAAACCACTACTTTATAAAGGAAAGATTTGGGATCACAAACGTATTTCTTCAGGTTAAGATAGTTGGAGAGATTGTTTATGTGCAGATTCAAGCGAAACTCTGCATATGTGTTCTAATTAGTGATATTTATAGATAAAATGGAAAAAAATTGGATCATACCGATTTGTTTTTTTGACAATCAACGTCATTATAACACGAAGCCTTATATTTGAGATATATTTCGCAATGATTCGATTACATATCCACAGATTTTCTTCCAAACGTGAAATAATACATTTCTCATTATTGCCATTGTTGCTAACAAATATCAAGGCGTCAGGCCGAGTCCAATATTTAAAAAATCCCATAATTTCATTTGTATTTCGAATACCGAGCCGAAAACTGTAGTTATAACGTTTTAATAACCGAAAAAAAATATACCTAATTATTGTATCATTTTCATTACTGCATGTACAGATGTTTCACCACATAAACAGATGCACTGAAATGAAATGTGGTCCAAGATTTTTTTCCAACTTACTTCAAAATTATTAAAATGTGCTCACAATGGCCCACGATTGCCGCTCCAGCCACCTTGCAAAGTTGATAAAGGTATACCTATAAATAGTTTCACCGTAAAATGATTTAAAAGTTATTAAATTCATATACTGCCATCATTAAGAAAAATAAGTCCTCTTTTTGAGGTAAAAAACAAAATCATACTTATCCAAGCCACTTTTTTCGCAAATTGAACTTAAAATGACTAGCAGTTAAATGAGGCAACTGGTGAAACGTGGGTAAAATAAATGTTTTTGTCTGATACATGCAATTTTTGCGAAAAACTGTTTATAAGAAGCGAAAACTTCAAGGGTATAGATTAAACATACATTTTAGGACCCCAATTATGTTCTTTCTTAAGTTATTAGCAAAAAACTGCCATCATTGAAGCCCAAATTCGGTACCTAGTTCAATAGAGATGGGCTGCAGCCGGCTCATAAGGCCGGAAAAAATTTTCGTTGAAAATATATTCGTCGAATAATCAGTAGCGTTTGTATCTTTACCTAGTTTCCTAACAAAAAAAGACTGTCTTCATTGAAAGCAGTATTTTGGAAACAGTAGAAGCGAAAAGGTGGATTTCAGTACTTAATCTACTTATTAATAAAAGGAAATTTGCTTTCTTCAACGGATGTCTTCACATTGCCCCGTTTAGAGTACCCACTTGAAAAATTAAAAAACCTTAATGTGGGTAGATCGCTTCCGAAAAAGTATTAATTAATAAATGAACTAGGGTGCTATGCCCCCTTGTCTTTCAACAATCGGCTCGCTCCGCCGCCAATAATAACTATAATGTCGACTTTCTTTAGGGCGAAATGGGGGCGTTTACCATTCTTTTTAATTGCCGAATCTGATAGAGTTTGTAAAATAAAAAGACACGTATTTTTCCGTTTTTCGATCTGTCACCTAGTTCACGAGTTATAAGCGACGAAAAACTGATGTTCTTAACCCTTTCGCTGGAATGGGTGTGCTGAGACTTCTTACGTCATTCCTTCGTCTGCGCCAGTCGCTGTCTAGGCAGATCTCCCCTCCCCAACTTCACCCCCACTCCCCAAAATAGCCAATTAGGGTAGGTGGATGACGTAGAGATCTCAGCGCACCTCATTCGATGGGCGTCACCTTTTGCGTATTTTCATTTTCAATTTATGAGTGAATGGGTACGGTTAAAAGATTGATTTTTTCACTAAAATTCATTTTTTGTTTCCATTTAACGATTTCGTGAATAAAATAGGAATTTTGGTTCAGAGTAAACGCCCCCATTAGGGCTATGCCGCCCTCTCTTACATTTAACCCTCGCACATTAACATCCATACCCTGGAAGGCTAAAAATCCACCCTGATGGGACTCGAACCCGCGACCTTGGGATTAGCAGGCTAGGACTTTTCCCCGCCGCCACAGAGGCCTTCGGGATAAAGTCCTCGCCTTTGTAAATTCCAGTCATGCTAAGTAAGACCATTTTCTTCCCATATATTGGAACCTACATCGAATTTTCTTTCTTATAGAACTATTTGAATCCTTTAGGGCGTTTTTCCCATATATTCTTCAACAATATTAGGTACGGGTTGCTTTTGGGACGCTTTACAAATAGCGCCGAACTATTTGGAAATTTTGTACAAGTTCGCGCAATCTTGAATCGAAAACAAAATTCAATTATACATACACGAAATTATATTCCAGTTCCTTTCTCATGATACCTCTCACGAGTTCATGTTCAATTTAATTATGCAAAAGGAACAAAGCCTGAAAGCGATAAGAATGAACTTCAGATTCATTTCTCATGAAGGTTGATTGGAATGATTTGGAGTCGAACCGGAGACTGTAAGTGTGAAAAAAGTGACCTATTATCCGCGGAGTGGCGACAAATATTAATATACGTTTAAAATTGTTCAACTGCTAGTTCATGAAAAAAACTTGAGGGTTGCAGAATAACGTGGCAGTTTTCTGGATTTCTTTTTTATAAACTATAAGATTGGACGTTCTTGTTGCAGTGTAACATACGCACAAATACACTGAAAAAGTTTCAGAGTAGAAAGTCTAATTGTATGGAGAACTTATATGTCATTCTCTAAATTTCATTTCAAAATATTAGGGATAGAAATATATTCAGGGTCACATTATACTTGGGCAAATACGTTAATTCCGCATTGCACTTAAAAAAAGAAAAAGTAATTTATGTTATGCATAAATAGCTATACAGGATAGGAATGTCAAGAAAGCATTCCCTTAGTTTACGGTTTCTTTCCTCTGCCACAAGTTGTTGTTAGCATCGTTTGGTACTAGCTTTTAAGCATTGCACTGAATCAATCTAATTTAAAGAGATGCAGAAATGATGCTATGAGTCCCAGAACTTTGAAACTCCTACAAAGTCTACCTCATCCACCCATGCTAATTTTTCGCGTTGTTTTAACATGTAAACAGTACAGCCAAAAAATGTTATTGCATCGTTCAACAGTAGAGACAACTCGTTTAGAAACAATATGAAACTGTACACAAACGGTACGCATTCGCTAGAAGGCAAAAGCATTGGGTGCATTCAGGGGACATGTTGTAAGCTTCAGGGTGCTGTTATACGCCCATCAGGTGTGATGGCTACATTGTTTCATTGAGAGCCCTTATGGAATCCATAAGGACCAACGAAAGAGCATCAATCACAATGGCGGATTAAGGGGGGTGCAAGGTGGGACCACTCCCCATAATTCCTGGTAAAATAGGAAATAAAGTGGTCATGAAGTATTCCATACCCCAGGAAAGTAGCAATCCACCCCTACAAAGCAACCACCTTAATCCACCCCTGATCAATCATGTGCTTGTTTTCCACAACATTTAAGTCACTTTTTTCCATCAAAATTCAGGTAGGGGTAGGTACCTGATCGGGACATCAGCACAGGAAGATAATCATGGGCACATTATTGCATCCAAGGAACTTAAAAATCTTCCTCCATATCCAAATCACTGAATGAACCTTGAGCTTGTATCCTAGTTCAAAAACTTCAGTACACGAGACCTAGTCATAGAAACAAGAAAAAACAGCAAACTTAAAATCAGCACCATCTCAATTACAACTCATTAATAATGTAAACAAATGTAAAAAAGGTGCTACTGAGCAGTATAAAGTATCACTATCTTGCAGAGATCAAAATAACATATACCGTATTTGCTTACAAATGGTCGTGACCATTTGAGATCAGATTTTTGGGCAAAAAATTGGAGGTCAGACTATAAAAGAGTAATACTTTTGATGGTTTAAATCTTTGCACAAAAAAACTTGGGTGAATATTTCTCAGGTTACACAGATTTACCACTTTGCAATATCCCCATCACTGAATTTGCCGAAGTCATATGCAGGAAAAAAAAAGAGGAACGCACGTTGTGTAGTGTGACCATTACATTGATATGCACAATATATATTCCGTACTTTCCAACTAATAAAACACAGTTTTTACCTTGAAAACCCACAGAATACCACCATGCAGTTTATAGACAATTTCATGAACATATAGGTATTGCCTTAAGACCTATAGCAGCAATGGGCTTTCCGTGATGCGCAGCCCACTGACTGGATCCAGAATAATCATTGTTGAAAAAGGTCCTAATTTTACTATTGACTTAACGGTTGAAATATCTTTTTTATATGAGTATCAGAAGTTGCAATCAATAGTCGCATTACAAACTGGTTATTTTTTTTCACAGAAATGTTTTTGGAACCTGCGTAATATGAATCTTATAATAAGTAAAATTAAGCATGATGACATCCTAGACCATGCCATGTCACCATATTTGTTCTGGTGATTGGTCAAACTAGATCACTTCCTTGTTTCACCTTATACTGTATCCAAGGGTAAAAGAAAGTTTTTTTTAAATTCTGTGGCCAAAACAAGGGTGTGTCTCACTTGCCCATGTATCTAATGAATCCAAAAATTCATATGTACGACACGATGATGAGAACTAAGATCATTCTAATATGTTGATTGTGAGCTTTGAGATATCAACATGGAAAATATCAACTCTGACAGATTCCTGAGCATTCTGTGTAACAGAGTAAGGAAAACCCGGGGGTCAGAAAAAACTCAAAGAGCATATGAAAAATGCAATTATTTCGTAGAAAAGTAAGGAGTAGGACTATACATAAGTGTATGAATCAGTCACTTCTTGATCAAAACTGTTTGTACTTTTTCCTGTTCCAATTTGATGATGATTATGTAATTGATAGATTTATTCCATGCTTAACGTTTCCATAAAATGGACAATAACAGAAAAAAGATCAAATACTACTGTGACATTATTGTTTGACACTCATAAGCAATGAAGAAGCTAAAAAAATGGAGAGCAAAAGAGATTATTCACATTCTTCAGAGAATTATCTAATTAATACTACTCAACATAAATATTAATGCTTAGAATATAGGTACATATATGTACATGTTATTCTTCAGTATTAGCTGAAAGAAATGGCAACTAAAATTTCATGACTCAATACATGAAATGGGTCAAATATGTATTTCATTAGAGAACCTAATCTCCAGCAAAGAACCAGCATCTGATTGAAATGGAATTTAATTCTATATTCATTGATTCTCTCCATGAATTATACCAATTGTTGGCTCGGAAAAATATACTCATAGGCTAAAAATACATTCTTTGCTTACTTATAGGATGAAAGAAAACACCATACAACATTATAGAGTGAGATAGCAATATAACTATATTCATATGGGGATTCATGTTCTTCAATAACACCATTAAGCGACAATTGACAGCACACACTGATTCAAAAACATCTCCTAAACTCGCCAAAATTGACTGTCAAACTCATAAGATGGTCACAAATGCAGACCTATTGTAGGTAAATATTGCTTCAATTATTTTTTTTATTAAAAAAATAATAATTTTACTTACTGAGAAATAATTTTGAACTAGGGCACATTTACGCATACACACACAACATTTTTTAATGACCACTTGAAAAAAAAAAAACAAAAGATATTACATACAAAATATTTTATTTCATTGACAATAACACCCAATTTACATATATTTCATGATATCTCTATGTTGATAAAATTTACCAGCAACAATCAACAATAACACAGCAAAATGCTTAAATAAAAAATATCACATCACTAATAGTCTGCAAAATTACACAGTAATGATAACATCAATTGGTCTTCCATTAAAAAAAAACCAAAGGCCCACATTAAGTCGCTCTGAGCAACTTCTTCAACCCAATAGGAGTATTTCTATTAATAGAAGCTCCCAATTCAAGACACTGCAACATCTTTTTCTGTTGTTGACCAATTCCTTCAGGCTAAATGATCCCTATACACAATCATCATCACGACACATTGCAGCCTGAGGAATTGATAACTCAGCTACGGAATTACTTATGTTCAACAGGATCACCAATTATCCAATGATGATAGTGATTCCACACCTCGAATAAAATGCCTTAACACAAACATTTCATTTCACCAATGATGGTTTTGTACACCACTGTACAGAACCATGTAGGTACGTATCTAACATGCATAAGCTGCATTCTGTTTTTGAAGCAAAACAGAATTCCTAGTTAATTCATTTCCCGCAAAAAGAGTACCTCACATCACCTTAGAGAGGCAACATAGGCAATGCAGGTAGAGAGAGAGTTTAAGTTTCAAGTTAAGAAAAAAAATGACACCTATAAGTTTCAAATTAATACATTGATTACAGTTTTTACTGACGTAATGAATATAAAGACAAAGAATATTAATAAATTGCTTTAAAAAATTATCTTGAGTATTAGACATAGGTACCATAATTTAGGTAAAAAATATGAGTTAAAAACATTGCAGCTTATACATGTTCAAATATGGTCTCTCTTAGGATGAGCCATCCCAAACAATGCTGTGGATTCATCAAAAATCATCCCAAAGATTTAAATTATAACTTTAAGAAGACATCCTATTCAGTCAAATTATTACAAGGACTTCAAGCATGTAAAATTACTTTGATTTGCACATGATAGAAACACCTACGAGGAAAATAACACGCCAAGCAAAAATATCAATTTTGCTACATGGTATGGAAGCAAACTATCGCATAGGCACAAATCCAAATTAATGCAATGATGGTAGTACTGGGGGCAGGCTCAACTAAGAACTTATATTTCCTCAACACTAAAATTTCATACTTATGAATGAACTAACAGGCATATTAAGCTACAAGCTAGAAGCCTTAAAAGATTCAACTCATTAATTGAATTGATGAAAATATAGACTGGATATTCAGGTATGTACTCAATGCATATAAACAACCTACAAAAGCAGATCACACAATCACCAATGAAATATCTGCAACCTGCTCACAGCATTTACACTGGAATCCACATTGCTGTGCAGTGTGAACATGGACATTATAACAGAAAACCTAAAAGATGATAATGTGTAAATGGATACAATTCACTAAAAACAAGAAATTACCTAGGAGTTTAATAAAATCACAACCTATTTCCAACCTGAATGACATCATTATGTAAGGAAGCTAACATATCAAATGAGGTGTGGATCTTGGCAATTCTCAAATTTACTGGGAAGTAACTAAAACCATAATTTACTCTGAGAAATTCATCATATAAAAAATATAGCAATAAAACAGAATCAACAGAATAGGCGTATGCAAATTAATGAGAGTTAGACTACAGAATAGCTGGAAGAAACCAACATTTTGTACAATTCAGCAGCATCTAGCACAGCAAGAAACACCGAATACAATTTATATCCAAGGAAAATGGAGGTAAAATGTGAACCACTATGCAGTAATTTGCATTTACAACTGAATAATCCATTAAAAGTAGCATCATTTATGCAAAAAAATAACCACAGCAATCAATCATTATCAGGAAACATGAATTGAAATCGAAACTTAAATTTAAATTGAAACTTAAACGAAGAATCCACAGTACACTCATTTTATGGCACCAAACACTGAATATTTCATATTTTCAGGCTAAAAAGACATTTTTTCCAAGAAAAAATCCATGGAAAATAACTTTGTGTCTTAAATGGTTCACATCAAAATCAGACTTGGCCCGAAGACTACGAGCAATATTCTTTTGATCATGCAGTTCCAGTAAACTGAATTCCAAAAACTTAACATTGAAACTTGCACAAATATAATTTTTTTGTTTTCCTGTTGAAATATCAGTTCCACAATTATCACAGGTTACAATAAATGGCAAAAACACACAACAGCAATCCTTCCAATTTCATAGAGAATTTGCTGAAATCTCCTCGGCAATCAACTCACAATTAGAGTAACATACGTACTAAAAAAGACTGAAGATATACCGAATCATGCCATGTTTGCTTACATCATCCAGTAAAAGATCACTTCTAAGCTTCACCATAAACAATAACTAAGCAATAGAAAATTTTAACATTTTTCCTAATTTCATATTCCCACGTGTTTTTAAAGCCAAAAAATATGGCAAGTGTTATTTTATGCATATTCACTGAGGAGGTTCAGCTCTTTCTCCGCATAGTAAACTTTCATCAAATGATACATATTTTTCTATGACTGCCTATGAGTCTGCTTAAGTCAACAAACTATACATGTTTATATGAAACCTGAAATGTAATTGACAAACTAAGATATGATTGGTACAAATAGAAAAATGTTTCAAACTCCTTGAGAATATGTGCACCTAGAGTTTCATTAGATTAATTGATTCAAAGAGTACATATATATTGTGTACTTTGTTTTCATATTATTACATATTCCCCCTTAGTATGGCAGTGATCACAGCAAAAAGTACAAGCCTTCCATTGATGAAGACTTGAGCACAGCTTTCAATACTAACTTTTGCGTAATTCACTGCATTAAGAAAAAACTATTCAGTTTGCAATATTAACCCACGTGAGTGACTAGTGCCACGGTTTCATTCAGTTATTTCATTCCATTAATCCAAACAAATTAAATCATTTACATACCGTAGAGTCACTGTATAAAGTATCATGACAAAGTTAGTTCACCAACAGTTTGTATACATTGGTGATCAAAAGCTCAGAATACATTGCCTACCCAGGGATGTCTCTGATGATATGAAAATTATTGGCCACACTTGTTCACATTCTGTATACATTGTTTCGTTCATTAAAGCAGAAATATTTTTAGACAGTGGTCTAAGACTTTGATCACATTCAAAATAGAGCACTCAAATACACTGCAAGAATCACAGACAGCCCAAGTGTCTTTGAATCTCACTAATCTCACAGACAGCCCAAGTGCCTTTGAATCTCACTAATCTAAGTATACGTAAGTAAGGAGAATTACTTTAAGGCTCCATCAACTGAGTGAAACAATGCCTAAAGAATTATGAGAGAGTAACCAAAAATAACCACAAGTCATAAAAGACCACCCATGATAGCCAACAAATTTACGCATTGATTGCCAACCTGTATGAACAACCAAAAAAGTTTTTCATGATGTTTTATAAAGTGACTGTGCATGCTACTCCTCCCAGCATTCGTCATGAATGCCTAAGAGGAAAAAACCCTTACTATCAGCATCCTCAATATGAGAAATGAATAAAGCCATGGGTGTACCAATGCAAGTCCACCAGGGGTGGAATCATATATAGACTTTTAACTTGGCAGCCAATAAAGTACAAACAACACACCCTTCTTAGCATCACGCTGGAAGGCACTACAATACCATATTTATGCGTGCATCACTAGAAGGATCTTTCCGGAAGATTACTATAAAAAATCAGGGGCATGTCATAATAAAGTATACATGCGGGAGACTGTTTGGTCTTTGGCCTGGCTACGTGCTCTCTCCCTCCTTAAGGAGGAAATGCAACATACTGGGAAAGGAAGCTGAGATGCTTACAGCCTAGCAAGTTATTTAATCCTCAATGCCGTTGTGTGGAGGGCAAGAGTCCTCCATGGAAGTACAAATACTCTCAAAATCATGTCAATTATAAATTCAGCACTGAGGTCCCTGATATTTATTTACTTTAGCACTGGAGACCTTGATTATATTAACCATCAAAATTGTAATTACCATGATTAGAAAGAATTTAAACCACCGTTGATGATTACAGTCCTCTGCTGGACGGCTTGAGGGTTAAGTATCATTTTTCATTTTACCAGCCTATAGTTTGCACAGTTATTTTTTTTAGTTTTTAAAAGAAAAAAATTATAATCACATCCATAAATTTTAATAATTTATGGGTACTGTTAACTTCCAAAAATTGCCACTGTATTTAAGTTATTCCTCACAGAAAAAAAAACAAATGAGTGATGAATAGCTGACCTTAAGATAGGTGCCGCGATGAAGTCGGCCGTTAAAGTAGATAGTTGGGCATATCCAACATTAATGCAAAATTAGACGCATGAAAAAAAGGTCCATTAAGGCCATTTTACGAGGCCCTTTTCAGCTTAGTCTGATGTATGGATGGATGTGCTGTGAATATTGATTCATATAAATCGAGGACTAGCTGGAACGACTGCACAAATGCATGAATGAAAGACAGGAAAATAGCCCCTGCTCTAATTTCATGCTCAGGTTCTCACAATTTCTGTACATCAAACTGTGCTATTAAGTGCCTTGTGTAAAATAGCCTTGAGACACAGGCTGATTTTTTCATGGATTTTCAAGAAAAAGAAGTGCATCTCACGAGCCAGGAAATATAGTGCTACACTCTCTTGAGGCAAGCACCAGCCACGTGCATCCAAGCCAGTCCTTTGGCTTTCCACCAGGCACCTGGCCCAATGCACACAAGAAGCATGATGAAAGGGAAAATTTTAGATTTTTTTTAAAAGAATTACCTTGCACATTTTACGGCCAGGGCTTGTGGTACACGCATAAATATGGTAATGACCAAGAAAACACACTCAAATTTGCAGCACACATTACTGGCAGTAGTTTGTTACTTATGAAATGAATGGCATACAAATTTAGTCTTTAAGAACAGCTTAAAAACAAAGGAGAGATGATTTTGAAATCAGCACTCTGTAAATCGGACAGAAACATTGAAAACAAAATTACTGTAACTGCGAGATGGTTTCTTAAGCTTGCATAAATCACTTCTTGCAGGATAAGTGTTCATTTCTCCCTCACAAATAAAATGTATGATGTAATATTCCAAAAAACAACTAGCATTTCAAGATAAATTCCAGATGGGATTCAAATATTAGCCTTAATTTATGAAGTCTTGGACAAAATTAACGCAATCCTGTTGGATGGCTTGTGTGCCAAGTTTTTCCAGTATAAATTTTTATGCATTGAGAACCTTGCTTTGGTGGTAAGGAGGAATGCATGAAGCAAGGGATGTGGATCCAATGACCCCTTATAAGACATAAGGGGTCACTGGATCCACAAGAAGAGCAGTCTCAGATTTCCTGGTAGCCTAAGGAAGGTTTAGGAGGAGGTCTCTTAAGCAAATCAACAAGTATTCATTAATTTTGGCCAGGATTGTGCATACAGAAATCAAACCGAGTAGTTTTTATGGCATTTCCAAAGGTTTGCATCACTTGGTAATATACAGGAGAATAGAGCTCTCCTTACTCAAAGCTTTGATGATTCCAAAAAGTAACGCACTGATTTTGTCCAAGACTGTACCTATATAAATTAAAAATAATGAAAAAGCATTTGAAATAGTCTGGCTCACTTAGGAACAACCACAAAAATAGCCAACTGTAACAAAAGGTAGCTGATTATTCATTTGAATGCAATGCCTACAAAACAACAAAATCCAGGATGGTGCTCATAATTAACAATTTGAACCAAAGTCATGGGACTGTGTTTTCCCTGCTAAAACATCTTCGCAATGGAAAATTCTTCCTATTATAACACCAATGGCCCAATAAATAGTGATAAAATAATTTTATAACTGACTTAGATTTAATTGCACAGTGCCAAAAGCTCACCAGTCCTTCAGCAATAAATCTCACTATCCATTTCTCCTAGGACTCAATTCAAGAGGACTTGCAAAAAATAGATCAAAATGTGATAGACAAGCCACGATTCAATATTTTAGAAATTCATATTTTGAACATTCTCAATTCCTTTAATTTGCCACTTTATAAAATTTTGTCAACCGACAGTTTTTCTCCACCTCATCTACAAAGCCTCTGACTAAATAATTCACCAGCCTCATAAAAAATAATAACCTTCACTAAGTACATCGAGAGGAAATATGTAAACAGAAGATAATTGGAAAAGCAGATGAAGTAAATGAGGACTTTGATACTTATCCTCAAAATATGTATGTACCATCCTCATAAGCTGCAAGATGTTGGAATATTTATGAAGCTAATATAACTCTTCTCAGATATTAGGATTACACATTTAATAAGAAAAAGTGAAGAGCATGTAGACTTTGTAAGAGCAGAAAAAAATGTTGATGTCATAAAAGCTACCAAGTCAGCTTTTAATTGGTAATATGTAGTAGAATATGAAGATATTCTGTAATAAAGATGGAATCTTGCCATGTGCTTGGTACATGAACTTCCATGGCCATAAATTATGTACAATATATACAAGTACTTTTTCATTAAAAAACCCCTTTACTGCAAGCAATAGCCTCAGAAAACTTATATAAAGTAACTGGAACTCAAAACCTTAGCGGCTGACAGTAGTATACAAGATTTTTCGAGTCCCAAGAGAATATCTCCTGCATCAAAGAGATCCTCAAGGGAAAATATATTTTAATTTGGTAAAGAATCCTATTATCACTGTTATAATTAAAACGAGAGAAAGATTATTCTCATTAATTTGTTCTTCCGAGGAACGGCAACCAAGCATGAGGTGGGATGATCACAGCATACCACGGCAGCTTCAACGCATGTGAAGTCGTGACTGCGAGCGATTTCTTAAGTAATAGATGAGGAAGTGTACTGCAAAGGGCCAGAGGACAAGGAAAGCAGTCGTTTGAGGGGAGAGCTCTGGAAGGGGCCACCATGCAGCTGTGCCTCTCCTTGAGCGTGACACCTAAAATTACAAATATTGAATTGTTTAGGTAACTTTGGCAGCGTACAAAAATTCTGAAATTTTCCACCACTTAGCCACAAACATTGGAATGTCACAGCTTTTTCTTCTACAACTGGTAAAATACTTACTCCAGAAAAAGGAGGACTATACACAAGATTAGCACAGAAGATTAGCAACCCATGATGTTAGCCCAAATAAGCAATCAATACCATAATAGCATGACTTCGGTTTCCAAATGAATCAGCTTAACATATATCTTCAATTTTTAAAGATCAATTTAAAGATAATGGGTGGGCTGATACAACAATGCCTAAATTGTGCGTTTAGACTTTAAGGAAGTCAAGGGTCAATTTTCAACTGCTAAAACATTACTCTACCCCTGCCTAAAGAGACAATAACTAAGCACAGATCAATGCTTGGCAACACTGCAAAACTCTGACATAAACTGTCTTTAAACAGTCGCAGTCTGATAGATGCATTCAGGCACCAACATGAATTTCAATAGGTGATGCCTTTGATTCTCACTTAGGTACTGTCTAAGCTGCCTCGAAAAAACATGGCGGAAAAGCAACATCCATTAGCCATATTTTAGATGGCATCCATGCCAAAAACCTGTTATAACAGGTGAAAGCCGACATTTTTTCTTTAGCCAACTTAGCCAATCCCTAAAATTCATTCCACCCAATGGCACCAAGGATATTTTCCTAACTAGATAAATCTGCCTTTCATCATTTTGTTTTATTTTTATTCATTGACTTAGTAGGTATCCACCAATTTCCAATAGGTTCTATCTTTCAGGTATGAGCTGATTTACAATATTCATGATGAATAAAATATTTTGTAATCTTCCACAGATTTATTTATATGGAACAAAGCATTTCACCGCACTGTGGGATAATCCTGTGCACATGATTATACCACACGGTGGTGAAACGTGCCCTTCCATACAATTAAATCTGTGGAAGATTACAAGTACTTTATTGTTCATGAATATTGGCCACTGCTACTAGGTCCAGCCTAAAACAGTTATATTTACTGATTTACAGTAATTTTAAGACTTAAACTGACTTTCTGTAGGAGTAGCAACAAAAGCATATAAAACTCTGAAGCCCTTAAACAAGTGTACTTCTGGCTGCATTATTACTGGTACTAATATGCTCACTGGACAAAATTGAGTGGGTCTGCGCATGCTGGAGTAAGGTAGGTAATGCATGAACTACCTTGTGAGAAAAACAGGATTATCAGCCCCGCCTGTAAGTCCGACCGGCGAGTACAAGACCACCTCGGCACTCAGGAAATGTTTAAGCGGGCAGACTTTGGCATACTCACCACAAAGATACATGATGGGTTAGATTAGATTGTTATTGGGGGGGCCTTTGTCAGGAGCCCGGGCACTTAGACCTTTCTTGGTCCATTGTGCCAACCCCATGCCTGTCTGCCACTTGCAGACAGGGGACAAGAGCACCACGGTAGAGGTATGGAGGATTGGCCTCCCCCTGCCCCACCCCAGTACCAGGGTTGGAGGGTGTACCCCCTCTAACTCGTCTGGGTATATCTCCCACCAGCCTCCCGGTGGTCTGGAGGGAGTAGTTTCCTCTCCATCCACGCCTGGTGCAGGTATGGAGGAGGGTCACCCATCCAACCACTGTCCGGGCCCAATGTTGCTTAACTTCGGTGTTCTGACGGGAACCAGTGTTGCAACATGGCTAGGCCCTTGCCCATACATGATGGGACTCAGTTTACACTTGGCTTTGCCCTTGACAGTCCAGCCTCATTGAGTATGCCCGATACAGAACTATTTTAAGTATTAATAAGATGCAAAAGATTTCATGACCAAGCCAAGTGACAAAACAGCACTTACCACTGCATCTGCTGACCTCTGATTTCTTGCCATGGCCACCTTTTCCATATTCCTAAGCTGAGTCTTGATAATTTCCAGGTCACTCTGAAGGTCAAGCACTAGCTGCCTAACACTGTGAATATTCTGTTCATCCCTTGTAACGAGCGGCCCATTTGCAGGAACTGAAAGCAAATTTAGGGAAGGATGAGGAATGATTTTGGTCAAAAGCTAAAAACACCACAACAACATCAATGTCATTAAGGATTAATGTCAAATATTCAGGATTGGCAACACAAATGTGAGTCTCCCACTGCATGGATGCACATAAGAGCCCATAATATGAAAATCATGACTACAAAATGCTTCTTAATCCTTTTTTTCCCTTCATAAGATTGGATTGCCAGAGATATGATACATACCTGGCTAAGCTAGGATTAGATTTGCCAGAAGCAATTGACTAGAGCATGTTCAATACGAGCTATCATAAATCGAAAGCTACAGAGATGAAGGTAGAAGAAGAGGTATTTCTCAGTTCTTTCTAATCTCAGAGCACTAATTGGATCATTAATGTCTCCACATGTTCAAATAACAACTGAAGGAATGTCAAGATGGAGATTAAGAGAACTTGCCTCAGATGCCTAATTGATGAAAAATAAAATCTGGGTTGAGATTTGAGCCATGTGAATCAGGAATGTTCGCTTTTGATCAAGCTAAATTAATGCAATGCAAATATTTTAATCGAATCGAAATAAATGAGGTAAAATGTTTTCAAAGCAAATCAAATTTCATCATCCAGAAAAGAAACGGTTGTAGGCTTAGCTTTGTGGAAGTTATCCATTACAGAAGAATTAAAATACCTCAGTTAACTCCACTTGCAATATTTATAACCACAACCTGAGTTTTGACACTTTGTGCCATCTTCAGGTGAAGATGACACAAAGTGTCGAAACCCAGGTCATTGTAATAAATATTACAAGTGGAGTTAACTAAGGTATTTTAATTCTTCTGTAATCATCCAGATTAGTTTAAGAGTTGAATATGTAAGGTTTTTGATAAGATAGGTCAAGATCAATAAGCTCGTCATAAGATCAATAGCCTGATGCAGTGAAATGAAGACGATTATATGAGTACTTGGGACCCCGTACAGAAAGATCTAAATCCCATAATAAATAAAACACATAGGAAAGCCAAATCCTTTGTTACAAGCTGCAACAAGTGAACACAGAGTGTCACACAGCTGATGGAAGGACAAAGCTGGGAGCCGTTAGAGACTCGGAGGCTACGCTTTAGGCTTAGATTACTTGAAAATTTCAGGTGAGTTCAGTCCAACACAAAGGCTTTTACTTTAACCCAGTGCTATACCTCTGGAACTGATAGCAGCAACAAAAAAAGATTGACACTAAAGAAAATTCTATAAAATTCAAACTTCACCTTTATCCTCTCCCCCTTCCTTTTCCCTAACCCCACCAAAATACACACATAAGAAGGAAGACAAAAAAGTCCTCCAAGAAAAGATAGTTGATACATGATTTCCCAATTTTCAAAAGATACAGAATCATTGCCGTGAGAAAAAATCCACCTGGAAATGGGAATCAAACCATGGACTTTTGGCTTGCTGGAAAAATGTACTAACTATGCTTTCCAGGCTTACTAATAATAAAAAATTGGCAAGAGAATTAGGGAGCCCGTCCAACTTAAGTAGTCTGCACATAGGCCCAGAGAGGTCCACTGTTCATTTCCCAGTCCAGATGGTTTTTTCTCAAAGCAATTTATAAATATTTCATTGCTTTAATTTCAGTGGATGAAAATCATCATCTCCTATTCACATAATAGCCAATGTAAATAGCCCATAATTAACAATTGATCTTACACCTACACATTAAAACACTTTCAACAAGTTTCTACAACCAAAGTTGCGATGAATTGTGAGATTAAAAATAAAAGTTTTTTTTAACCAATGCCACGAATGGTATTTCAAAGGGTTCTCTTTTTTGCACAATTGTGTGAAATTCACAGTGAAAAAATCATCACTCCATTAAAGTTACTGCGCGGCCAGTTCCGCAGTTCTTTGAAGTTCTCTTTTTTATTTAAAAAATATTAATAAACAAAAAATAAACTCACAAGGATTCCTCTTAAAACAATTACACCTATCAAATCTCACATATTTCTATCATCTGCAATCAGAACTACACTGTTTTCAAGTCCTATTTTGAATAAATTCACATAACTATTACCCAGAAACTTTAATAACCTCTTAATAAATTATCTATTGACTCACCTACTTCATGAGAGCCATTTTGTACAGCACCATTTCTCGCCGCATCGGGTGCATATCCATTTTGAGGCAAATCTTTCCTACCACCGACTAAATCACCTCCCACAACTGGCCTCCCTTCCACATAGGTCTGGTATACACTTTGATTGAAAGGTTTTGACTGTAAATCAGGTTTAAGGGCAGGATATGAAGACAGCTTATCAGTTCCATTTGTTAAGGGGGGTTCATAGGACCCATTCATTTCACTAATGGAAGTATGAGACATCAAGTCCTGATTTCCAATGATGGCACGGTGGTTGTGATTTGCATCAAGCTCCTTCTCAATTAGTTGTAACTTGTGGGGTCCTTGCACTAGATTACCATTGGCCATGTTACGCTTGCTACTCTCAATTCCATTTGTGATCCCATTCACATTAGTTGATGACCCAGCACCTTCCTGAAAAAAAATAAGGGAAAGAAGGGCCACTTCGAGTACACACAGCAAAACAATGTAAAATGAGAGTTATGGTAGATGTGACTTTTTAGAATTTCATTGCAAAATTGAGAGAACTTCAAATAAAAACTTTGCAAATCAAACTAAACATTTTCAAGACAATGACACAATGGGGAAGGCACTCTTCAGGAGGATATCGATTGTCACAACATATGTGAAATTCCAATGATGAATGATAAAAGAACCTGATAATTGGGGAGATTAGGCTCATGGCGCACCTTTAACTATCACAGATAGCTGAAGTGATCTCAATTTTCTACCCTTAGGTCGATTTTCACAAATTTCCACAAGTTTCCCAGAGGTTTGAAATAGACCAAAGGGAGCAGAGAATAGGTTGTGGAAGGACTTTGACAGGAGCAGCTAACATAAGGACTAGGTTGGAAGCAACTAGAGACTCAAGACACTACATGACAGGCCAAGATTAATTGAAATTCCTGTATCTAGTAATTGGCGTCCACTGTTAGATAATAGAAATTATTATTATTATTAAATATTCACAACATAAAAGTTCCAGGGTGTCACAGAGGACATTACTTTAACCCTGCAATGCATTTCTATGCATGAAAGATGCTGCAAAATAATAGTTGTACTCTGCCGAGCTGATAGGTATGAAAACTTCTTCCCACTTACAATTAATGACTGCCTATATAAAAAACATGTCACCAAGACAACCGATCAACACTCATCTCAGGTCGAAAATCTCTCCAAAAGTTTTCCACAGCTTACAAAACGATGGTACGACCAATAAGGGAGTTTGCCACGAGTGCTTGGGAATCATATGAGAGAGGACTAGTGAAAAAATTGGAAAAAATGCAAAGAAAGGCAGCACACTACATCTTAGGCAGGCATGAGAGACATGATGGTGTGAGTGATGTGCTGACTAAATTGAGCTGGGAAAGTCTTAAGGAAAGGCGGGCAACATACAGGCTAGGCAACCTGTGCAAGGTCTACAGAAAGGATAAGGGATTGGAGGAAATCAGTAAAAGATCACTTGAGCCAAACCGAATCGGAAGAAATGATCATAGTCTTAAAATAAGGGCACGACAGCAAAATACCGGCACAGGAAAATTTTCCTCCATTAACAGGACGATAGAGTGGAATGCCTTACCTGTAGAAGTCTTAAATCCTTTCCCAAAATGTTATAAGTTCAAGAAGAGAAATTGCCTCACAAAAATTAAGCGAACCAACTCATAACTTTTATGTGAAAAATATTGATTATTGTGTGTGAATTGAGCATTGCGAGTGATACATGGACCACATTACCACCAGGAAAATGCCCAATGTCATGCATCTGGTTAACCCATTTGCCGCCAAAGGTGTGAAAACACACAATTTTTGAATTAATTAGTGAAAAAATATTATCCTTGATTTTTTATAACTTTTTCCATATTAAATCATTCTTGTGACAGTATATTTATTTTTCAAACCATTTTATTAATAAAAAAATAACTAAATAACCTCAGCAAAATTTTAAAATAAAGAGTAGGTCATCTTATCAAGAAAAATGTATCAAGGGGAAGGTGCAGGCTTTGGAAAAGTCACACTGTATATGCATGTGTAAAATGTAATGTGCCCTTACATCCTAAATGTTTTCACAATTTTCATGAATAAAAGTGCAATACTATTGTGGAAATGTTTATTTTTATTCCAAATGTGGCCATATACCAATGTATGTTATTTTTATAATTATAAATAAAATAGCAAAAGAGGAGAAGATTCTAGTTTTTTTCTTGCCACATAAACCGAAGAACCCATATTTCGCCAAGGTGCGAAAATGCATCATTATTTTTTTTATATAAATAAATTTTTTAGGGCCTCAAAATTTTCAATATTTCTTTTCTAGCATGTAGTTAGACTAAAAATGAGGAAAAATGTTGAAATTTCCGGGGAATATTAACCTCGGCCGTAAATGGGTTAAATTAATAAATAAATGATCGCTTATAAATAAGCACCAAATAAGAGCTCCACTGCCTCATTCAGGCAAAATACTAAGAAATCCACACACCAATGGACAGTGCATAAATTGGTGCTCCTCACTTGTTGAAAACAATCAGATTTTGACAATGAAAAGCAAATTTACAGACAAATTTCTCACTGTCCACAAATTTTCAGACTTAATTTCCAGGCCAGTAAAAACCTTGATCACGACTTCACTTATGTTGTGGGTGGATCAGGAATGCACGCACATTTTGTACATTCACTACTTTTACATGTAGTATACAATTTTTTTCAGACGATTCCTTTCCATGATGTTATTTTTATATAATTATTGTTTGTACATATTTCTTCTAGAGGTAGAGGTCCATTTATTAATAAAGTACTTTATTCCTCTTTTGCCAACAATTCGCATTTATATTTATGCTTTTTCAAGGCTCAGAGAGAGTTCTTTCTGAAATTTTATTGTAAAATGATTAATTCAATGTATAATGATATTTATGTAGTACTATGGTTATATATTAATTAATGGACCTATAGCACCAGAAGAAATAAAACAATAACTACAAAAAAATGTTTTGAAACTGTAGTTTTAAAAAGAAGAAATTTCACATATGCATTGCAATTAATTGTTCCCCAAATCATCAGAACTAACTGGTAGTTGAGTGCCGAAAAGCAACAAGGGGAAAAACTCAGCCATGGGGGAAAGTTAGGAAAACAAATGCCCAGTTTTCAATCTCATAAAACTGTTTTAAGCATAAAACACCTATCTCAATTTTCGTTCTTTCCCTCACCCACTCCTTTCCCTAATTCAAAGAACTGCGGAACTGGCCGCGCAGTAACTTTAACGGAGTCACCCGCTAGTGGTCACACAATTGCCTGAAATTCACAGTGAAAAAATCATTCGCCTGGACTGGGATGCTTCTGATCTCAGTACAGGCAAATGATTTTTTCACTGTGAATTTCACACAATTGCACTCCTTTTCCATTTTCCCTCATTTCTTCATGGCTTATAATAATTTGGACAAGATTTTTCCCTTATCATGATGAACACCATATTCGATTTGTAATATTTAAGCAAGTTTAAATTGCATAAATTAATTATAGTAATATTAATGGCTAAAAACTTTGTTATATATGACAGCACTTCTGAATAATTGACTAAATGAATATATTATTGAGACTTTAACTTATTTATTTCATGCTCTGAGCTGAAAACGTCTTTACAACCCCAGTTTTTATGCAATCTCATAAAAAGTAATGCACTGAAAACTAAATTTATTGATAAAAATAATTGGAAAACCATACAAATTACATTCAGTTATATTTCTGACCCAATCTATGCATCAGAACTTCCTCAATGTTTAAATGGCCCTCTGGAGAGCATAGTGGTAAAATATCCTATGAAAAGCCGCTTATGTTATCAGGAAAATATCTCCAAAAGAAGTGTAATATGTGGCTGGTATTTTGGTATCGTAGTAAAGATGATACCTTATTACTCATGGTGAGGCCAAGTTCATCAAGCTACTTGTAAAGATATCTCACTAAAACCACCCTATAACTAATGTTTGAAATCTTTATTTGAAACCTGCAAAATATTTGACATAACATTTCCATTAGGGCACATTGAATTGAAACGTCAAAGTCTAATAATTTTGCATTTCTTTGCAAAAGTAGGCACAATAAGGATAATTTGAGAGAAATGTGATCATAAAAGTTCATTGTTATTAAGACAACTTCAATTTATCCATTATACTATGCTTTTAATGGAAAACTTTTATACTCTGACGATATAAAACTATCATCTAAATTTTTAAATCCATTTGTCCATTTGACAATTTATATGATAAAAAACTGTTTACGGCATTATAAAACATCCTCATTTTCAAAAACATTTTATAATGGGTATGATTTAAACGAGTTTTGTGAAAAGATCTTTTTCTTTCTCATGGGGCTAAGTTCATTAAATTCTATGTGATGTGATATCTTGTTCAAACTAACGTATGCTCTAAAATCCCAGCCACACACCCTTTTTATGGCTCAAAGGGTATTATGTGGACGTACTAGTGTAAACTACCCACACTACTGAGCATGCACCATCACCACTAACCTCCATTGTGTCTATGAACTCATCTTCTTCGTCCTCGGTGTCTCGATCAGATGATGACGGAGGTGGCTGCGGTGAGGGAGAGTACACAGAACTTGCCGGACTTGTCTCCAGACTTGAGCCGAACCTTGCCGCGAAGGCCGCTGCATTGGGTACAGAGGAGGCTAGGTGGGCAGGAGATGAAGGCCTTAGGGGGCTTGACTCTCCACTACCCCCAACTACCCTCTCCACAATATTACCCACGAGGAGGTTCAAATCTTCAGCAGGGACCTTCTCGTAGAATGAATCTAAACTCTCCAGGAATTGGGCCACATTTTCCGTATATGACATTGTTTCAACAATCTGCAGAAGAATAAACACAAAACTAAGTTAGGCAATGCTGAATGGCAACTTACACCATCGTTTAATTTTCACAGAAATACTTACTATATGGTACAACCAGTTTCAACACTTAGTTGTCATCCTCACGTAATAGGCCGGTACCCAAGGATGACAACTGTGCTTCGAGACTGGCTGTACCAAATGTTGATTTCTGTGAAATTTATAAATTGATGCAAATTGTCATTCAAGATAAATTTTCACAGAGTTTAAGTTGATTCCATCAACTTCATTGGCAATGTTGGTTGACTGGCTGGTTACTTTGGGGAGAGATAACTGACCACTGAGGTCATTTGCACCAATAAGGACAGGTGGGTAGGTTGGCCAGTGAAGGATTACTGCATTAGCCTGATAATAGTACAACCTTTTTTCCTCCAACACATCTCTGACAGTCACACCCAGTCAATACTCGAGTTTAAATATGTGTAAGTTAAAGTTGCAATATATAAGTTTAAAAATGTGTATTGATTGTCTCTGCATGCATTTCAGCATGTCTATTTTCTATCACCAAAACGTAAATAAATTGGCTCTTCATACTACAAAGCTACACTATAAATACATCAGGAAAGCATGTTGTCGAGAGAATTAAAATTTGATCAAATAAAAACAAAATCCTTTTTATTTCACTTCCAAATATCTGCATTCCTACAATATTTGGGTTCATATTCAAGCTAATATGGTACTTGAGGAATGGTGGAGAGAAAAACTCATCATCAGTATAACACATTGTAGATGGATCATGAGTTTACTTGAGTTTTGTGCACCATTTGTTATGGATGGATCACGAGTTTACTCATGTTTTCTACATGCCATCCTTAAATGCCACCCGCTATGATCTATTGTAACTACTTCATCTATTTAGGTATTTACATTGGTAATCAATGTATTAAACTTGATTTGTTTTAAGTTTCTTTTACTTATTCACCATTTTTTATTTCATTTTGGTATTTCAAAGAGTCACTATGGGACCAACAAAAAAATACCTACTGGAAAAAATTGTGGCCACTGGGGAAGTTTGGAAAAAAATTTTCAGTCTTTATAATGTGTTACACATAAGTTGCCAGGGTGACCACAAATTATATCCTATCCACTGACAGAATACTGCCCGTAAAGGACTTTCTACATAGCACCCTAGTAGGTATTGGGATTCCAATGAAAAATCTCCACCCAGGATTCAAACCCAGGCCCTTGGCATGGGGTGCTAGTACTGTAGCCACCACACCAACCCAATCATCATCAGACATTGTAGGGAGCAAGTAAAGAGAAACTGAGTGCAAACAATTATACAATATAAAATTATAACATCATCTTAGATGGAGGCTCCTCTGCAAAACTATTTAAAAATTCATATTTTTTCATGTTTGTGGCATGTTTGGTAAAATTGGGGAGGAGACCAAAGAGTGATTTTATCATTAGGGAACACAGGTAGAATTGTAAGGGGATGTTGTGAGTTGGAAAAAAGAGAGAGAGGTGCCAACAAAGTGGTAAACAAGTATCCTAACCCTTAGCTATTCATGGGACCAATTTTGGAAACAAATAACAAAAATAATACAGATAGTGCTGTAATTTGCCATCTCACAATGGACTGTTCCAGTCTAACACCTTCTCTGGAGAAAATTTTAGTCCAAGAAAGCACCCATGGGGCTCCCAGGAGAAGCCATCATCTCAATACCCTTATCCAGTCCCTGGTTGCCCCCACAGGAGCATCTAAAGCACCACGACATTCCTTGAATCCCTTGGGAGTTAAGGAAGGGGATACAATAGGCTCTTCAGAGCCAGCCATAAAGGAGGAATTGGGTGTAGGTTTGCCCTCAAACGGGGGTGAACCTGATGCTGGTATGCAGAACTCAAGGGTATTACGGCTTTACTCATTGGGGACATCATGCAAGTACAAAACTTTAAAGGGAGTCTCGAAAGTTAGTTACAAAGGGAGTTCCCTTTAAATTTTTGTATTTGTCTAGCCATAAGAGCTCACCCCATCATTATAATCATGCAAGTAAACTGCAGGGTGTACAGCATGGGGTTATTCCACACCAGGAATGCCATATTCATAATACAATGTCAAGGTAGAAATCTGCAAGCTCCCTAAGCCACTACGCTAGGACCAAGAAGCAACGAGGAGAACAATACATACAAGAATTGAAAATAGACTATGATTAAGCTAAGTAACTAAACAATTGCAATAGCAAAAGAAGTCCTCAGCAATAGAAGGGAGCTAATTACAGGGACCTTGGGTAAGGACATAAATAAGAGGCAGGAGAAGAGCTTGATATGGAGTGTAGCATTGCATGGGGCAGAAACGTGGACTCTGAGAAAGGAATACAATAATCGGTTGCTGACGTTTGAGATGTGGGTGTGGAGGAGGATGGAGAAGGTGTGGTGCATGGAAAGGAAGACAAACATGGAAGTGATTAGTGCTTAGGTGAGGAAAGGAAACTTTTGGATGAGATTAGGAAGGGGCAGAGTAGGTGGTTTGAGGAGGTAATGTGGGGCAAAGAGTAGCTTAAGGCTCTGATAGAGGGGAGGATGTTGGGTAAGCAGGGAAGAGGAAGAAAGATAGGCCTTATGGACAGAATGAAGATGGGTAAGATGTAAGCTGAGATGAAGCAAGAATTACCATTGGTAGATAGGGTCCTGCATATGTAAAAATCTGGAGGATTTTTAACCACTTCCATTTAAACACACCATAACCTGTAGATTACCTAATACTTAATAATAATACATGCATTTCGGAGGAAAAAATTACTTATTATCTCACACTTACTCTTACATATAAGCAATTATGGTATGTATGCTATACATTTATTTTTGGAAACAGCTGTAACAATTTGGAAGAGACACTATATGCTTAAGGTTCAGGTTCAAGAAATGAATTGGGCTAAGTTTGACCTTCGGGAAAATTCATTAAGGGACAAAGTTTGAGCCCAGAAAATATTTCTATGCCAAACTAAGAAAAGCATCAGAATCAATGAGGACTTCTGATATCTGAGTTTGAATCCAAGTTTACAGAAATTTATTTCATTCTGGATTCCTCATGCAGTGGACGAAAAGGTTTAAGTGCCCTACACAGACCAGCCAACTCCACCAAATTTATAATCAATCACGTATTCAGGGTGGGAAGTCAGTACCCTAGTCACCTTACCACCACAATCACTCTTCTCATTCACATAAAGAATGTCTTCTATCTGATGATGGCAACAAAAGCCTACCGTTACACTATATTCATTTGCACATTAAACTTTAAGTTACTTCCAGATTTTAGTTTTTACAGGGGGGTACAAAATTAGTTGATTTGCACAGTTCGACTAGCTCCGTGTCTTGGTGAATACAAAGACTTGTATCCTGTGAAATTTTTGCATTGAGACTAAAATATTTTTGATTTCTCTTAATTGAGTTTATCATTAAGGTCATCAGCTGCAACTACTGAAGGGCAACGCCCATTAAGTACCAGCCCCAATGGTGATCAATATTCACAGGATGAGGCAGGGAGCCAAATCCTTTCCCAGCGATAGTTATTGTACCCCAAAAGACACAGTATCCAGAAAAACATGCAGGTTGTGTTACGCTGAAGGAGATCAGGCTTTTGTGGTGGCTAGACCACCGCCTTCCCATAGCAAAAATTAACCTCTGCTTAATTTTCGATCCAAGAAAGAAACTTTGCACTCTTTTACTAGTAATGCCATTATAAACACGATTACAAATGGCATGAACAAAAAATTGTTAACATTGGCACAGCAATGGGTAAAGGGGATCAGTTTTGTCAGGTGGTAACAGTACTGGCATCCCATTCCGCTGCGAAGGGTTGAAATCTTGTCAGGAACCAATTTTTCAGTGGAATACAGTTCCCTCTAAGGGTTCAATGTGTAGCACACTACATAGTAGGTACACAACCTTGCTGATGCGACATAAAACACTGGGTTCCTTTCATTGATAGTAGGTTATTAATGATGCATCTGCTGGCACCATTTTCGAGACTTGGTGGCGGTGGGGTTAAGCCCTCGTCTGCCAGCCCAAGGTCACATCCTGCCTCTGTGGATTTTTCCCTAGGTGGGTTGTGTGTGTCTGTCATTTGTTTTACATTAATGATACCCGATGTAAAAGGTCTTATGTATGTGTTATAGTCAGGGTCAGTGGAAAAAAATATTTAAAAAATAAATATAATCTCTTCCCATAGCCAAATTTTCCTCCCCTATTTCCTTTTCCCAATACCCTTCTCTATTATGGCTGGTGTTCTAAATGACCCCTTGTCATATGTTCCAATGGCATTTTGTGGGGTAGGTAATAAGTAGACGTGTATGCAGATTTAGGATTTCTCCTTACCCTTCCTCTATTCCTCATATACAGGGCCAAATCTATAACCCACAAAATCCCCCAATGGCAGCTGCAGCAACCTCAAAATAATTCAGTTTTTTAGACGTATTTCTTAAAAATGTGAACATAAAATAGACAGTATTAACAACCTATTCTTTATATTCAATATTATCTTTTACCTAAAGGGAGGCCCTTCACAAACTCTCACATTTGTAGACATGGCCTGAATTTGTAGACACGGCCTTGCTCGTGTAATACCAATAACCAACTGCCCAACAATGATTAATCATGCAAATGAAAACAGTTGCTGGTCCAATCTCGAAATATCCAAAGTACGATGTACCAAGACACCTCACCTAGATTGGAATTCTGGATTTCTAGTCAGGAGCTCAGCCCTAGTCTCCACCCACTGGGCTACCACTCCATAAACAAAATCAAATAAGAATTGGGACAATATTTCTGGTATAAATATTTAAAGAACACTCAATGATTAGACTATTCCAAATAAATGCTTAGCCATAGCCATACATAAGACATATTTACCAAAAATAAAGGTCTGATCAATGCTATTTCAATTTACCATAACCAGGGAATAATTTTGAATCCAGAGGCACTATGATCAACATTTTAGTGGCTAATAAAAATCGAAATCTACAATTAAATATGGAATCACAACAAAGTTTCTGTCAGAAGTCACTTTTTCTGAGTTAAAAGTTCCCTTAAATGACATTGGATCAGACAATCTGATTGAAGTTGGGGGTAGTGAGAATTCTAACAGGAATTGACATGAGGCCCTAAAGCTATGTTAACTACCAATAAAAACAATTTCACATTATATTCACACTCTTGAACGTGTACTCAGAAAGCATGTAAGTTAGAAATGGAAAAAAATCCCACCTTTTTCAATTCTTCCACATAATTATCCATAGCCTCTTCCCGAGGCATATTTCCTAGCCGATTCCAAGCATCCCATTTTGCCTTTCTAACCATCTCCCAGAATGCGGGTCGAGCTCCTTTGCATGGGCCTTCGGTTGCTTGCTTGTAGTAGGCATAGAACCGTAGCATAAGATCTGCCGAGGGCTGGTAGCTTCCTAAACAGAACAGAAATGTTTCTTAGACCAGAAAATCCGTATAAATGTAAACTGACTAAAACACAGCACTAGAGTCATAAGTGCAAAGCAGAACGGAATACGTCGACATGATCGATGAGGAAGAAATGCTTTCAAATTATACCGTTCTACAGAATTATTTAAAAAATTCTAAAAATATTGGATCAGACATGAGCGTTTCGACAAACTATTGATCGGGCAACGCATTATTTCTTCCATTGCAAGTTAAAAAATGAGAGGTGAGACAATCAGAAATAATGTTGCCATACTCGAAGCATTTCCCAAAAATACTCCTCGATGTCACCTGGTGTAACCTAAGTGCATTCTTCGAGAAACATCCAAAACCATATGTGAGAAAGGCAAGAATGTTGTTATTTTCGACGCTAACGGGATGAGCACGATAAGGCATTGACTGAAATCGGGACCAGACATCTAACTTCGCACGAATTCACTGAGGTCCTTACAGCGGCAAGACCACGGAGCAAGGATTTTAATTTTTTAATAAGGATTACCCACAGAGTAAAGAGATAAGCACTTTATTCGGGGAACTTTCAAGCATTCTTGCAGTTTTAAGACCCCGAATCAATAAGGCACAGGAGTAAATTGAAAGTAAAAACAATGATTTCGAATAGTTTACGAGACCTAATCGAGAGAATGTGACAGCGAATGGGATTCCAGTTGTTTATCATCTTCTATCAAGCGAACCGACGCCACAACTTTCGAAATTAAAAGTGTTTCACTAACATGTGATCAATTGAACTCATTGCAATCTGAAACCCATGTCAAATAAAAATTAAGGGCAATATGTAAGGGCTGCTTGAGTTGAGCAAGAACTGAGAAAAACTATGATCTTTACACCATCCCACGGTAATAATGCAACTATACTTATTGTAATTTATTTATTTATTATTTATTCAATATTTATTATAAGGCGACGTAGTCATAGTGGTTTACGAAAATCACACCAAAATTATAGTCAGTAATGAGGTACATTCAAGACTAATGTCCAAGAAAGGATCCAATTATTGATCCTTATTATACAAAAAGCAGTAGCTAGAGAAAGCTTTTAGGAAGATCTAGCGGTAAGGCAATGGCTAAAAATAAAGGGAAAATGGCAATCCTTTAAAAATCCATTTCCTCCGTAGCAATAATGACGCATGATAACTGATGAACCAAGAAAGCTGCGCGACCAGTTCTTGCAAAAATATTAAAAATAGGGGTGGCGGCGAGGCAACACTAGCCGACAGCACATCACAGCATAATAATTCAATTCACTCGAAATTAAAGCTAAGGCACACAACAAATAATGAAAAAACCGGTGTTATTTTGGAGGTGACACACTCATGGAGTGCAGATGTTAAAAACTTATCAGTATCCCCAAGAAGATACTCTTGACGATCGAAGTTGTAATCCAAGCACATCGATTACCAGATCATATCGTCACTGAGCTGCTAGAGCAACACCATAAACGTAGAATCCATGTATCCGCAATCGAAGACGTTATATCATAACATTTTGCAGAGCTAAGCACAGCAGAGAAAGTAATAGGAAAAATATGGGTCACTGGGTGGTCCTGATCATAACACATGATTCACACGCACTTGCACTCGAATAAAAAATTCACACCTAAAAATAATGAAATTCTTCCCTGATCATCACGATCATTCTAATTACGACGGGGCGAGATGAAGACACAACACAGCACTCCATATCCATGTTAATTGGTAGGAACACATATACACGCACGGCTTCACTTTCGTTTTCACTGACAACACGGTCTCGGCTACAATCGTTCAGCCAGGACTCCTACACTTTGTAGTGTAAAAGGTACACCAAACTCACCATTCTTAGGAAGGCTCCTTATAACATTAACCGCAGCACGAAACTTCTCCTCCGTCGTCATCCTTGTCGGACTACCCCAACGGACTTGCGCCGTGGGTTCTTATGAGCTGCGCTCACGAGCGAGAACAAACGAGAACTGAAGCGCGTGCTGCGGCCGGAGTTTTCAACTTGCAAGTCAGCCTTGCTTCTTCCGCTCTCGAGTCTTTCTCAACGTCGGAGCTCCTTTCACCGTATCTCTGTACCTAATTTCACTAAGCACTATGAACTGGAATGATTTCCCTTTCATTTAGTACGAGCTGCATTGCCTCCTTGACGAATAACTACTAATAATGGCGAAGTAACACTGATGGTACTGTCTCAACATTGACCATGTTGAACGTGAGTGATTGATAAATCTAAATATTTCGCTTTCCGAGGCCAATATGTGACCTATGCTCCTTCTGAATCCACTTAATTTAAAATATAGCTAGAGTTTTAGTTACATGCAATTAACAAGGGCACATGGGCCATGGTTGTAAGACCGAAAAAAAGGCGCTGAATATTCGCATCTACCAAAGCGACGATAGTGGGGTGGGAATTTCTTTTAATTTAAACGTAGTGTATTTTTATTTTCATCTTAAGATGGGGTATTTATGGTCCAACCCAAATTATTAATCGTTTTAATGTGAACATTACTGCGAAATTTAATGGCACTTTTAACTACCATGAAGGTAAACAACGGAATTATAAAAGAAGGGACTGTTTTCTACTTTTCTTTGTCATCCGGTTTTCATTTCCCCAGGCCTATTTCTACCATCAGCGCAATAAACTTTATTGCAAATATAAGAGTTTGATTGACAATTTTGTGAAAACGGTTATCAGTGAAACGTCATGTTATTTTATTGAATGGATGAAAACGGTCAATAAATTTTATTTTTTCAAAGCAAGAACGCCGTTCTTTTGAGTTTAAAGAGTTGGATACCGGCGCATATTGTTGCTTTCGAACACTATCTGCATAGGATTCATGTGCATAGGAACTCAGAACGTTCTCTAGGGATTGATTGCTGTATTTTACAGCTAATTCCGACGATTTTTAATAAAAACTTTTTATTCAGATGAAATAATTATGTCTATTTTTCCTTTGCACTTTATGCATTCCATTTCAGTATCAGCCGACTCCAAATATTCAAGAGCATGAAAAAATAGACAGATACACGAAAATGTATTTTGGATCTCCGTAATAATTGGAAGCGTTCATTATACTTTTTCACTATTCACATACGCTGATGGGTCGATATATGTAGAGATGGTATACCCATCTCTATCACATATAACTATTGGTCACGAATATGCATTATTTTATGGTCAAATACGAAAGTTTATTTCATATATGACCTATAAAGGGCCGCCCTTTGGATATTGAGGACCCTTGGGCAAATTTGGAGTGGGGATTCAGTAAATAAAAAAGTAGTGCATAAATAATTCGTCAAATGATAAACAGCTTAGAAGAAACAAAATTCTTATCTGAAGGAAAAAGTACGGAGAAGCCGGCAGTTTTCATTCAAGAAGTTAATACCTTTCAAAGCGAACAACCAAAACTGGAGCGAGGCTCCTATTAGCGCAGGTTGTCCGACTTCAGGGGCGCTACTGACCGTGACTAGGTACCATATTTATTTAGTATTTCCTACTGGTTTACAATTTTAATGGCTTAAGATGACTTGCATCTCAATATATCTAAACTGAGACCTATATTTTAATGTATTTTTTCATTTATTCCCGTCTTCTGTGATAATTATATATCTTTTGGGATCACCCCGATTCGAGCAATTCCAACTGAAGCAGAGGTGTTCATTTTATCCACAGACTACCCAGCGAGCCGCCACAAAGGCGTGAGGCAAGGGATGTTAGGGCTCAACCCATGAGGAAGGAAACGAATAGGGAAGGGAAATTGGAGGGGGACAGGACAATTAATAAAATATGTTTCGGCGGATTAACGTTACTATCAGTTACTTTAGGATCCCTCTTAGCGTGCAAGATTACTGTAATATTGCACGATTATTGCATACAGATTGCCAAAACTGCCAACCTTGCAGCATCCTTGCTGAAACCAAGCAAGGTTGCGGCAATGTTTTGACTCGTCATGACAACGTGCTGAAAGATTCTAGTAAAGTTCAATCTCATCACAATTAGGTGCTGCAAGATTCTTGCAGCTTTGAGGGAATCTCGATGAAAGTGCCATGGCAATCTTGCAGCAAAATTGAACCTGGCAATCGCAAACTTGCTGCATGCTTTTAATCTTGCTCCGACGAGCAACAAGCCTGTAGCAGGCTTGCTTTGCTATTTGGGCAGGGAGAGGTGGAGCAACACTTGTGGCCTACGGTTGCGAAAAGTATTGTTTTCAACAAATGTAATCATTTTTTTTTCTCTTTTGCTAAGTATATTTGATCTTATACTTACGCATGCTGTTTGCCTCATCGTGTTTTCAATGAAGGTGAGGACTCATGCTGAAGGTCCGCTTGTAGCGGCTTTAAATCTAGGTTAGCCGATATGTGCGCTCTTCGCTCTACGAATGCTGATTAAGTACTTCTTAAACATGCTTATTGTCCTCATTATTCATTCACTATGGCTGGTGGGACAAGTGGAACGTACCGAAAACGAAAAACAGAAATTACTGTGTCAAGGTCGTCGACGGGGCCTTCAAAATTTTCCTATCCGGTGCGGACGAACACTTACAATGCTTACTTGTTAGATGCTTCTCGCCCGATTGTCTGACATCCTGAACACGCAACCAGCATAATCTGACTTCACACAAAGACCGAGGAGGCTGAAAGGAGAAGTTATCTAGATGGGAGCGATGGATGAGCTTCGGGAAGACCTTTTTCCCCAGAGGCCATGTGCTTACGGGGGAGCAATAAACGTTCCGCTAGCTGTTATCGGGAGAACGCTTATCTATGGCTTTTCTCCGACTGATCAATTCAGAATTTGATCGCCACTTCAGCGGATGTTCACGGGATTGAATTTAATCCATCCGAGCTATGATGCATATGAGCTTACTAGTGTCTTCAATCTTTTCACCAAACATGAAGGTTGCATTTTATAGAAATAGACGAGAGGGCATTTTCAAAATTGTGACTTGCGCAAAGGAATGAATACATCGATATAGTTGCCCCCATTAAAGTGGGTTAACTCTGGCAAGTTTATTGCGCTAATTCCTTGCAGCAAGCTTCTTTCAACGAAAATTGAAGTTGTAAATGGCTCTTCAAGTCCACTTGCAGAACATTTAAAAGTATCGGCAAGTCGCTTGCAGAATCGCATTGTTGCCAGGGTAAACAGCAACCAATATAGCTCAGCATTAACTCGTGAAAATTTTTTCGTCAGAGTAAAATCCTGCGCAAGCTCTTGCAGAAGAAACTTGCGGAAGTAACTTGCCGGTGTAAACCCACCATTATGATTCTGAGCATGCGCTCTAGCAAGTGTTAACCCATATACTTGCGCGGATACTTTCAACGAGTTAACAGGCACCTAGGTATTTCGATGTATTTCCGTGTAAGGGAATGCGACAAGAACGTTGAAAAAAGCGAGAATAATGATCTGATTTCTTTACAATTAAAATGCAGCGAATTTCAATTTTTCGTAATATTGGATCGTATCGATTCGGCGCCTAATAAAAATTGCTCTGTACAATGCGAGGAATATCCTTGCTTACAGCATTGAAACCTTCTGCTGGCGTGATTTGTGATAATTACTACTGCCTAATCTGACTTTTCACCTCCTGCCTTGTTTTTGCCGTTTACGCGTAGAGCAGTTCTAGATATCGATCGCACGAAAACATCGCCGTCGAATTACACCGTCGAACCCACTTTTTCTCCCTCGAGGCAGTCGAAATCAGCCGTCAATTATTCCTCGAAGATAAAAGAGTAAAGAGCTGGAAGAGATAACAGAATTGCGCAGCAATGATTTCACTTCGGAAACGAATAGTTAAGGGGACGTCCATTATTTATGTCAACAATTTTTTGGCAATTTTTACCTCCCCCCTGGTCAACAATAGTCAAACTTTCAGTGAACCCCCTAATAAAATGTTGACAAACAATTTTTAACCCACACCCCACACAGACTAATAATATTTTATACGCCTGTATTTAGATGCTATTTAATAGAAGTCCATTGATAGTTATACTATTAGATGAAAATGGCTTAGTGCAGTCTTTGAATTTACTAACATCTTCCCTTAAAAATCTATCAAATTATATTAATCTTCAGTTTAATACCATATGTGTCCACAGTCTACTATCTAGCTCATTGAATAAAAACAAAATATGATGATGCAAGACTATTGACTATGACTTAATTGGCAAGAACTCAACCGGTTTAACATCAAAAAGTTTACTGTAAAATGTAACATTTTTTTGAAGATTTTCGCAGCTCATGTTTATGGTATTCAGGTTTCTGGTTCTGCGATTAAATTATTTAATATTAAAAGTATAACATTATCACAAGATACAACACTACCTCCAGAGTACGAGATCATATACGAGGGACTAAAGATCCTTTACCACCCACAATGTATGAGGGTGTGTACGAACTCCTCAGTTGTGGTAGATCATATGTGGGGCAAACCAAGAGAGCAATTGGATGCCGATTAAAGGAACATGAACGTGCAATCCGGAAGAAAGACTGGTATCACTCTGCCGTGGCTGAGGACACTACGTTAGAGGAAGGTCACGCAATTGACATCGAGACGGCAAGAGTACTATATACACAAAGAAAGCAGTTACTTTCCACGGCTCATAAGGGAGGCGATTGAAATAGAAAAAAGACCAAATAACATCAATAGAGAGGATAGTTATAAACTCCCTTATACCTGGAAGAGACTTGTTCGAAATTAAGTTTTTTACTTCTCAAAATCATCAACTGCTGGAATTGTTTATTTACTTTTTGAAAAAAGACCATTGTTGTTCTTAAAAGCCCGACGAAGCCTGCAGCATAGCACGGCGAAACTGTCGCATAATATTAAATAATTTAATCGCAGAACCAGAAACCTGAATACCATAAAATGTAACATTGTTGACGTCAATTATCTTGAGCTCCCTCCCTCCCCCATGTCAACAATTTTCAAACTTCTTCAAACCCCCCGCATTTTGTTCACATAATTTATGGACGTCCCCTAAGTCGTCTTAACATTTTTCATTCATTCACAGCGTCGCTGTAAATGAAAACAAAACACGCTCGCGATCAAAGGAAAGACGTGGAATTGTTGACGCGGGATGCCCTGCGTGAGACTGGGCGGGAGGTTCGTTTTCATTTTCACTCTCGATTTCTTTGGCCCGTGGTGTGTTGACTTGGGAGTAACTCGTTTTGAGTGTGCTCACCAAAACACTCGCTATGGGAACGAAGTGGTTGACCTTGAGTGGGCCACAACACGAAAGTGGCTGCCGAAACCGGTAATCGCCCTCCGAGTTCCTTTTGAATCCGCTTTCCATTTCACTTACGGAAAACTGCCCGGCCGGCTGGCTGTGTTTACGCTGAACGCCGAGGCTGCTCGCGATAGACGTAGGTACCCGGGACTGGGAAAAACGGAAATCGCTAATACAACGAAGATTTCATAGCCTAAAATCTAAAATAGATATTTATGATTGACCGTTTTTTCATAAACGTTTCATAAAATTGGTGCTGTTCGTTATTGTCATTGCGTGTGTTGTTTGCACTTATGTGCGTATTAGCGCAGTAAGGCTCGCCTATTATAAAGTAGTTTTATTTTGTAGCCATAGTGTCTATGGCAGTCAAAGATTTTATTTATTTGTAACTATTTTTATTTTAATCTTAGTGCGTTAAATAAATATACTTGCTGTGGTATATTATACATAAGATATATAATTTGACAAATAAAGTTTAGTTTAGGCTTATAAAATAGAATAGAATAGAAAAAAACATTTATTGACCTAGGAGCGAATGCTCCTATGGGGCAGTTGTTTACATCATGATATAATTTTCTTGATAGTTACCATATATACCAAAATACGGTAGTTACCATAATTATACCTGGTATTTTCAGGTTAAATTACATTCTAAAAAGAGTATGGGTAAGAAATAAACATACAATTATAATGTACCACGCTACTATAAAATAGGGGGGTCTCTGATCGTGGGTCGTAATCGAATGTGGGGGCTCTGGGCTCAGTTACTCTAGAAATTTCTATACTCGACATACAGCGGTTGATTTCATCTCAAGAATAAAAGTAGGGGAATAGACTGCAGTACAGGCAGGTTTAAAATGTCATTTTTCCCGCGAACAATAAGAGACCGTAATAGCAGCCATTGAAACATTTAACTGGGTTCGACTGTTTAATCTTTCGGGATTCATTCCGCGATGTTTAAAATTGCAAAAAAGACATGTATAAAGACGAGCGAGAGTAAAGAATCAGTTCAGTTAACCTGATGAAGCTGGCAGGAGGACCAGCGAAATATTGTTTTTTTGCAATTTTAAACATCGCGGAATGAATCCCGAAAGATTAAACAGTCAACACTTGATCCGCGGAAGCCTACGAGCTAATTTAACTGGGTTTGTTGAAAGGTCTTGTCAACATATAGTTGAATTATTCCCTAATGCTTGTTTCTTAATCAGCCGCGAAGTAAGTATACGTATTAACAGCGCGTCTCGCATGTTTCCTGTACAACTCTTGTATCTCTGTGCATTTATTTAGTTGCGAAATACGTTAAAACACACAGTTTCTACAACATTAGTAGCATACCTATAGTGTGGTTGGTGCACGCTGATGAGATTCCATCTCCGCATTTACAGATTTTTTGCTAATGCACTGACAGTCGCAGATTCATTAACTTTATTAGGGTTTAGTGTAGTACATGTTGGTGATTACTCATCCCCTTCCACACACCCTTGAGATGGCTTGCAGGCTATTATGTAGATTAAATTGGCTTTGCACTCATTTACACCTCACAGCCAATGTCTGACTCCTTTGAAACTCTTTTACTGTAAAGCTGTACCAAGACATTTGTAAAACTGATTTTAAAAAATTAATAATGTAAAAGTACCAGAGTTTAGGTTCAATATCATGATATATTCTGAACTATTATTATATTGAAATTGAAAAAAAAAACAAGTTGACACTTGAATCAATGAAGCAATTTTTCTAAAAAAAATGCGTAGGTACCATTTCGGGGTAGGCACAATCAAAATAGTTTAATTCTCGGCGATAAGTCTGAACGGCTGACACAAATAATGTCTTCCATACTGCCCTATCTTTGCATACCTATTTAGCTTAATTTACCAACTTATTGTTGTATAAATTGGATTTATTCCATTGCTTTCATCTCTTCTTTCAGCTTCAGCTGAGAAAAGCCACGGCCTCTTCAGTGCTGATGACTGGGAGTGTGAAAAATGTGGAAATGTAAATTGGACTCGACGTCAGCATTGCAATATGTGTAATGCGCCTAAAATGAGGTCTACCTTGCCGATTCATTTTGATGACCTGAATCCCAGAATATGTTGTAGGCAGAGTAGAAATATCATGTTAGAAAAGAATCATATCATGAAAAGGGTATATGACCAGACTTTTAACCCAAAAGTGGACTATTATAGCTCAGTCTGTGTGGTTTAGTTGTGACCTGAGAGAAAAACTTTGGTTCCCTGGTGTGATTGTAAATAATTGCAGTGAACCAAGGTCATATATATTATGAAATACAAGCATGGAACTCTAAACAGGAGAAATACCTTGCACATAATGCCATACAAATATGAAACGTAAGATGAATTTGTGTTTGGTGTGTTGTATTTGTGTTGGATTGTTTTATTTATTGGTTTGTAAAAAATGTAAAAGGGAAAGCTGTTATATTTGTGTTTGGTTTATTGTATTTGTGTTGAATTATTTCATTTATTGTATTTAAAAAAAATCTAAAAGGGGAAGATGTTGTATATTTTTAGATTTATGTCATGAGATGGCCATGGTGACAATCAGAGATGTAAATATTTAGAGGACAACAAGGGGCATTGTGGAGAGAGAGGCTGAGATGAAAGCAATGGAATAAATCCAATTAAAAAAACTATATTAAAATAGTATACTTAACAAAGCACTCATATTCACCGTTGATTCATACTCACCTTTGGATTTGGCCCCAAATGTTGTAGACCCCAAATATTCCTTCTCCTCAGAGTATCTTCTACCACATGCACCCATGACTTTCTCTCTCTCTACTTTTTCATTTTTTACAATTCTTTCCTCCGTCATAAATCTGTTTAAGGTTTTTGAAGCGATTTTTGCTTATGTACAGATTTGCGAGAAATTTTGCATACGTGTTTTCACTAATGATATCCATAGATAAGACTGAACAATATTGCATCATACCGATTTGGTTTTTATTTTTTTATTTTATTTATTTATTTTAATAAAGTGGTACACATACAGCAAGACTGCCAATTTATAGTGCACTTATAACAACTAAAAATTAATATATAAATTAATAGTTACAATTTTAAATAGAACAGAAAACGAAACAAGCATTTATCCAGATATATAATCATTCATGCGTTAAATATGTTGATGCCAGGTGAGTAAAATTTTTAACTGTCAAAGAAAACGGATCAATATCACCCGGGAGAGAATTTATTGGAAAAGAAAGTCTATGGAATAGAGAGCGCTTAATTACTGATAGTCTGGGTGCAGGCATGTGGAGTAAGGAGGTAGAACGGGTGTGGCGGGAAGGCACTCTGATGTTGAGGAAGGAAACAATATCAGGACTGTCGAAGTGGGAGTTAAGGGCATTGTAAATGAATTTTATATCTGATTGAAGTCGGAGACGGGAGAGACTAGGGAGGGATAAAGAGGATAAAACTGCGCTAGTAGGTGTCTCGCGGAGATTTGGGTTTCTATATGCTAATTTTAGCAATTAGTTGCTATTTTGACACGTAGCCTCATGACACATGACATGCATTTCGTAATGATTGGATTGTACATGTACAAATTTTCTTCTAAACGCGAAAAAATACATTTATTATTATCGTTGATAACAAATATCAAGGTGTCATGCCGAGTCCAATATTCGAGAGCAACATTATTTAATATAATTTTATCTAAATTTCAAATACCGTACCGATAATTCCAGTCATAACATACCGTAATTAAGGAAAAATGTAAAATGAAGTTCTTGCATAATTTCCATCACTGTCTGTATGGTGATTTCAAACGCATGAACGTATACACTGAAATGAAATGTGTTCAAAGAATTTTTTTTCGACTTGTTTAAAAAATTAACAAAATTTGCACCCTATGACCCACGATTACCGCTCCTGCCACCTTTAGTATTCGACCCTCATCCATTCACTCATCTCCTTTTAAAAATAACATAAAATATTATAAACAACGAAATCTGTTAAATATTCTTTAAAGACTCATTCACTCCTACCCCTATTCCACCGAATTTTACCACTAAGACCCCTTAGACTCAGGTACCCCATACCCACTGCATTTAGCCTTCTCCTAAGACCATTCTACACGAGATACTTGATTGTACACTTTGATCTACATGGATTGCAAGACCGTGGGCACGGAGTTACAGCCGGGGGAAATTTTTCTGTCTTTTCTTCATGCATTCGCGCAGTCATTTTAGCAAGTTCCTGCTTGACACGACGCAATGTACACTGAATGGAGAGGGTGGGCTGGGTGGCGAGAAGGTATTGGATATGGTGGGAGAGGAGAGGACGCTGGAGGTTCAGAGAAGCCACAAGGGATGGATGGAGGACATTTTAAAGGTAGAGGATATGTCGAAATGGGTGATAGAGGGGAGAACACTGAGGAAGGGTGTAATAGGAAGGAAGAGAATAGGAATTCCAGACGAAATGAGAAGAGGTAGACGATATGAGAAATTCAAGAGGGATCTAAAGCTGCTTTCACACGGCCATATTGTGATTAATCAATTGTTTAATCTCACAACTGACGCCCCGAGCGTACTAGTGTGATACCACCACGGGTGATGAGTCAGAATATCTTTTTTGCTGAAAATTCTCACATTTTTCTCTGAAATGAACAATAGCATATTTCCTTGACAACCAGAGATTTGAATTTCAAAGGATATTCACGCATCTGGCATTTAAGTTTTCCTGCCGACCCATGAGAGTACGTAGAAATAAAATTTGTATAGGAAGGGCCCAGAGTCTCAAGGGCCCCATGGTAGATTGCTTCGGGGGTAATAGTTAAATGTTAGCGCTAGTGATGAGCGTTCACATGGCGTTCACGTACTGCAAGTTCGAGTGCCAAAACAACCACGCAGCGTTTTATTTGTTTGGTGTGCAAGGCCATGGATATATGGTCTTGCACGCCATTCTATCCATGGCCTTGTTTGCGTGTATCCGAGGGATCCGAGGAGACCACCATATACCTACAAATAAGGCGACCGAAATGAGCTTTTAATTGTTGAGGCGATAAATAAATAAATAAATACAACATTACAACGACGACAAGGAAATATCAATGGAACAGTATTCCATTAACGAAATATTAAAAATTTAATTAAATACGAGAAGGTTGAGCAATTACGTACATACAGTACGGCCGCGAACAGCTGTGTATGTGCTCGTACGCATTCGCGTCTACTAGTCACGAGTGGGTAATAGGGATGATCCTAGACGCTACTAGTACGTCGGGTACTTTTCCAGCTGGTTAGCATACTAGTGTGCCCGTTTACACGACAACAATAGCTTGTGATCGATTGAGTGATATTTTGATTACTCGAAATACGACCGTGTGAAGCCACCTTAACGGCGGGACATCCATACGAGGGAAAGCGAGACGATGTACCAGAATTTGGGATGTTAGGGATAAGGACTATCCAAAAACCTATTAATCAGCTGGGAGAGAACTCAAATGGATGAATTCACCCATAAATCAGACTTTGCAGTAAATTACCTCGCGTAAAACAGTCTTCATGCATATCCTGCATGACCAAGTTTCGCTACCATGCGATAAAGTGGGAAGGAGTACTCTGCAACTTTTGCTTCGTCAAGGCGTTGGATGCTGAATACAAGGCTTCGTGGTTGGCCTGGTATTATCGAGGCATTGGTCTACAGTAGAATGAAATAGACATTTGAAAATGAATCTCCGTGGCTCGCGCCCGGAGGGAAACCAGTTGGAATAATCTCCCAGACCGGAACGAGAGATATGGATACGGGTGGTGGCCGGCAGGCAGACATTTGAGGTGAAACCTTTGTACCTACACGTAATCGCGACTGACTCGCAATGCTCAGCAGGAAAGTGAGCTGTGGGGAAAGGGGGGGGGGGTAGAAGAAGAGAAAACAACATAGCGAAGGCCGCGGGTTAAGTGATTCATTGAGAGAAGTCGGCTGTGATTAGAAGGACTGGGCTTTCCCCTGCTGTCCCGAGTTTCCCGTACCTACGTAGCTCTCAACGTGGGTTGACGTGATTTGCATGCGAGCCATAGTGCTCGTCATCCTCCATTTTTCTATTATCATAGTCATCAGCGAACATCAACACGAAAGATTGGTTTGCCGCAGCACTCCACTCAATTTTACCCTCGTATAACCGATCATTTCCATTCCAAGCCTTAATTATCAAAATCCACCAGCACAACATTTAGGTGAGTTTACATGACCAAGTTTATTGCGCAAGTTTTTCGCAGCAAGCGACTTCTACGTAAATTGCAGGTGTATAAACGACTCTGCAAGTCCACTTTTCAATGTTTCTGCAAGTCGCATGCTGAGTCATATCGTTGCCATTGTAAATAGCAACCAATCTGGCTCTGGAATAACTCGTGAGAGATTTTTCATCTGAGTAAAATCCTCCGGAGGCCCTTGCAGAAGAAACTTGCGGAAGTAATTTGGTAGCGTAAACGCACCACATTGCAGGACCGACCGGTTCAAAATTTTGTTTTGTGTGCACGTAAATTTGCAATAATTTTTGTATGTCAGCATGAAGACGAGACTGGATGACGCATGGCAATCTACAATTTTTACTTGTGTTTAATAATTTATCTTCATTACTATCGACTCATCCCGCTTGATTATATATCTGCATGACTGTATGTATCGAAGAATCCATAAATTAATTATTATTAGTTCTACCAATCAGCCATATTATTTTAACCCGCGTACTACATGTTAGAATGTTTGTAAACATGGCACTCCCTTGGGTTCTGGTTTGGCCTTGCATTGTTTTTCTGACTGCTGCTTTGTCCTCGCCCATCGGCCGGGGGAGCGTGCGAGGTTCTGATTTAAACTGGGGCAAGCACTGCATGCCCAGTGTGGAATCACTCCGTGCCACACACCCTGGAAGTGGCCTGGCTGGCATTTCGTAGGTGTAGATGTAATATCTCTCATAATTTGTTTTATGTGTTCCATCCTTGGTCTTCCTCAGTGATTCTCCCCAATCATTCATTCTTTCATTACTAAGGAAGTCTTCCACCTGGATAAGCTTTTAAGCACTGCCGACGTTTCGGAGTCCAACTTGTACTTCATTTTCAAGGTGAATTCTCAAGGAGAATGGAGTACGAGTTGGACTCCAAAACGTCGGCAGTGCTAAAAAGCTTATCTCGGTGGAAGACCCGAGAAGACTTCCTTAATACAGTTCGCCGGAAAAAAATTAAATCTTACTTCATTCTTTGGCTGTTTCCATTATGAGGATGTTTTGTCTCTGAACGAGTCCCATTACTTGGCATTTTCCACTTTACAGAATTTTCATGGGACATAATATTTTCTCTCCATACACGAAATGAACATGGTTCGTTGATTTGTCCACGTCGAGATAATGAAAGAGTGTCGAATAACGAATCGAATTTATGACAGGGGAGTGAACGGTGTGAGAGGAAGGGGTGTACCGAGAAAACCGTGGGTGAATGTGGTGACAGATACTCTGAAGAGAAAAAATATTATGAGTCTTAAGGACAGGAGGGCGTGTATAAAATAATGCACGAGTGTACCAGAGACTATGCATTGGGAATGGGGTGCTTGAGAATTATCTGCGGTAAAATTAGGAGGAATAGGGCTAGGATGTGTAGGTTATCAAAGAATGTTGGTTGGATGCTCCAGTAATGTACACACATAGTAGAAAGGAGTGTGATTCACCTGTTTGGCCTTGTCTGGATAATGGATGATATTCGAAAAATGAAGCAGATTTATGACAGATGAGTGAATGGTGTGAGAGGAAGGGTTAGACCGCGAGAGTCATATGTAAATGTGGTTTGAAAAACCTCCTCAGAGTCTTAAGAACAAAATAGCGTGAATAAAACAATGTATGAATCTTACTTGAAGAAAATAGTGTACATTAGGATAGAGCAGCGTGGAGGAATTTATTTTTTTTAATGGAGCCAGGTTTCTAGGCTTAACGGCGAGAACTATTTGACATTGGCTGCCCCGGAAGGAAAGGCGTGATGGGAATTTATGAATGTAATTATTATTGAGTTCAATGCCATGTATTGAAGAGCACGTGGACGTCCAATAAGTATGAGTGAAGAAAGCGAGGTATGACATTAGAGCAGCATGAAGGGAATGATTATAGTAGAGTCAGCTTTACTGCGGCCAATAACCGATATTTTAACTGTTTTGACTATACCTACCCCGAAGGGGAACCGTGTAAGGGGTGCGTAGGTATCTATGTTATCTTTTATCCAAAACTCTTCGTACGACTTGTTCAGGTGATTCTATCAGTCCATTTATCCTCATTCTTCGTCGATAACTTCACAAACACACATTACTATTGGTACACATAATTTTTTGCGTCGCGGCCAGCCATTGGTACCGTTTTGTGAGACATCTCAAATGAAATATATCTCCTCCTTTATTGACATCAGATCATTCTCTGCCACCAGTTAGAATAAGTTCACTAGTGTTTCAAGCCGTCTACTAAAAATAGGATATAAATCGCTCTCGGATCGTCCGCTAAAATATAGACTTAATCTTTTCTCTAAGTTCCCAGCAGATATATTTGTTGAGAGTTTGTAAACAAAAACAGTTATTAGTTGCTCTTTTGTTCCCCATTTACATGTTTATGTACTTTGTTGTTGACTTTGTGTTAGTTACCATGTGTGACAATAAAAATGTGTTCAATGTCTTAATACAAGATTAGCAATCTTATTTCATAACTTACAACAGGTTATGGGCCCAGAATGCGTGTAGTTAATTAAGATTGTGAACTTTGTTTTACTGCAAATAAGTGCGTAAGGTGTAAAGTGTGATTGCATTAGCCCAGCACATTTCACAATAACATTTTAAAATGCAAAGTCAAGCATCCGCTTCGTCGTTCCAGATCAAAAAGCTTAAAGGTCCAGAAGATTATAAAACATGGTGCTTCGCTACTCGAATGTATTTAATACACGAGAGGTTATGGGACTACGTCACAAATAGTGTTGATGAAAAGGTCTTTGATAGTGAAATGAGTGAAATTGCCCTTTCGAAGATATGTCTCCTCATTGATCCATCCCTCTACGTTCATGTCTCAGAAGTGAAAACTGCGAAAGAGGCCTGGAATAATTTAAAAGAACTTTTTGAGTCTAAGGGATCTGTTGGGAGGCTGAGTCATCTCAATAAATTAATGGACATGAAACTTTCCAGCTATGGTAGCATGTCGGAATATGTTACCGACATAGTCAGCACGTCTCAGAAATTAAAAGACATGGGTTTGGAATTGCCAGATGAACTAGTTGGAGCTATGATGCTAACGAAATTGACTCCAACGTATGAGCCAATGATCATGGCCTTAGATCATTCCGGCAAAGAACTCACTGTTGATTTCGTGAAGTCCAGAATACTCGCGGAGGAGAGCAGACGAGCCATTCAGACTACCAGCGATAATAAAGATTTGTGCTTAGTGTATGGCAAAACCAAGCAAGGTCTGACTGGTTATGTTGATGCTGATTGGGGTGCATGTGAAATGGATAGACATTCTTACACTGGATATGTGTTTACATTAGGAGGTACTGCTGCGTCATGGTCTAGTGTGAAACAACGATGTGTAGCTTTATCAAGTACAGAGTCAGAATACATAGGACTAACAGAAGCGTCTAAAGAAGCTTTGTACTTAAATTCAGTTCTATCTGAGGTATTTGACTGTAATCAGTGTCCAACACTTTTTAATGACAATCAAAGTGCCAAACATTTAGCCCTTCATGACGTGTATCATGGCAGGACGAAACACATTGATATTCGTTATCATTTCATCCGTGAAATGATTGATTCCAAAAGAATTAATTTGCGGTATTTGTCAACTGGTGATATGGTTGCTGATGTTCTAACTAAAGGTGTACCCAAAGCCAAACATGAAAAATGTGTTCACCTGTTGGGACTGTTTAATGTTTAAGGGGGAGTGTTGAGAGTTTGTAAACAAAAACAGTTATTAGTTGCTCTTTTGTTCCCCATTTACATGTTTATGTACTTTGTTGGTGACTTTGTGTTAGTTACCATGTGTGACAATAAAAATGTGTTCAATGTCTTAATACAAGATTAGCAATCTTATTTCATAACTTACAACAATATTTGCCGATGACGTCATGAATATTTTACGAAACCCGACATGCTACATTGGGCGCGTTCCGAAATTCACTGTCAGTACTGCCTGTGCTGCCGTGAAACGGAACGCGAAACTGTACAGCGGCTGCTGCAGTAGCATGAATTTCGGAACGGTCGGCAGTGGCTTGAAATTCAATATGGCCGAATTGCGTGGTTATTTATTATAAGCGATCTTTCAATGCGGTAATTCTTAATGCTAATCCTTATGACATTGATAAAGGGCATGCTAATTTTATTCTCATTTTCATTGTCTTGCTACTTAATGCTACTTCATACTGATTGGTTACTTTCTCTGACGAGAACAAAATGAATTCGCGTCAGCTACCCGAGCATGGAGAAAAAACCCTGTGTTATTATAAACAAATCTCCGTTATAATTAACACTATCGAATTTATAGTAAGCAGTTTGAATCTTGGGCTTATAAACAAGTCTTAGAATATATTTTTCAAGCCCTGGATTTTCTTCATGGCCAGTCGTACGAAGCGTTTCAATTAGGAAAATATACGGGTTGTTGAGGATAGCATCGCAGAATATTTTCCCTAACAATTAAATTTATGCAACAAATTACGTTTCCCGACAATTATTGTACATACCAGTGTTATGCTAAGTTACCATTCTTGTAAGAAGCTGTATATAATTACGTGTACCACGATTATTCATGACACTAAATTAATTTTTGGTACCTACCCACATAGCACGCTAGGTTGCGGCAAGCTTGCTTGAGTTTTGCCTACGGCTTGCCAAGATTGGCAATATTGATGCAAGCCTGCTGCAAACTTGCCAATATTGTCACGTTCGGTGCAAGCAGAAGGCTAGTTGCACTCAACCTGCATGGAGTGTGCCAACCTTGCCAACTTTGCTGCAGGACTCTGGCAACTTGGCGATATTTGATTTTGACGATAGAGGGATAGAGCCGGGTGCATTTAGATGCGCATTTTTTTGTTGTTAGCGAAGTTAGTAGAAGCCATTGGTGTGTTTTGTGTCGTTTGTTTATTTGCGATATTTACAACTAATTAGTTGTTGGATTGCGGTATATTACGTACATTTGTTTGCATTGTCTGCAATAAGAATGAATGGATGGAAAGAAATTCACAGGTATGATTTAACAATCGTGGTTCATTAAGAATCTAAGTTCTAAAAACATCCTTTGTACCACGTTAAATATTTCGTATCACCTTTCTGTCCATGGACTTTGTGATACTCCATTGAAGTTCTGGAAATACTTTTAGGAGCCTAAGGTCGATGTTTTTCCATCCTACAATGAGCTGTTTCAATCGGAAATTTCATGGGAAGCCTACCGTGTAATCAGTGGAACAAGGGTGTAACCTACGAAAAGTGTGAGTGAAGTCTTGAAAGACGGACGTCACCGATTTCTGGTAAGACAAAACATCAATCCTCTCCTGTTCTTTTAAGCATCGTTAATTTAACTTGTAAGCTTCGTTTGGTATAGAAAATTCATGCGTATGAAATGGTAACGTCATCATTACTACTTTTCAGAATAAGTGTTGAAGCGAGGCTCACGGCTATAAGGATGGAACCGCAGAATGAACCCTTTTTATAATTTGGGAGAGAATTCGCAGTGCCATAAAAACCTATTACTACTTAATTTCAAGAGGTAATAATGTAAACAAATTACCCTTGAACATGCTGTGAAATTAGCAAAATGAACTGTTCTCATTCGCATGGTGTTTGTTTTTGTGGTGTGCAGCAGTTGAAGGAAAGCATCATATGATTCAACTTTTATTTAATTTGTTAAGTATTTTACATTTGTGATTTTTATGTATGCTATTCCAGCGTTAAGAAGAATAAAAGTTGTACATTTTTAATTAAAGTTGACAATTATTTTAAGTCCAACAATGCAGTCTCTGCATTCTCAAGGTTAGGCAATGCCTCAGCAGCAGGACCGATTTTGCTTTTTGATGCATCGGAAAATATGGCGGCCGACTGGAAATATTGTCAAGTTTGTCAATTGTAGTAATAGCTGACTTCCACGTCAACTTTTGCTGGTGTTAGTGATACCTACTTTTGCTGGTGTTAGTGAAACGTGTGCTTCAATTAAACATTATTGGCCCAATTGGCCAAGGTTTGTCTTGCATGAAGCTTGCACAGCCCTTGCATGCAACTAGCGGTTCAAAATAGCAGCAGGCTTGCTGCAAGGTTGCAGTAGTCTGATTGCAGCAAGCTTGCCATTGAGAGATTGCTGCAATTTTGCTACAAGCTTGCTGCAGGCTTGCAGCAGGTGTAGTTGTCGGATTGCAGCAAGCTTGCCATTGAGAGATTGCTGCAATTTTGCTACAAGCTTGCTGCAGGCTTGCAGCAAGCTTGCGTGCAACCTTGCAGCAAGCTTGAGGCAAGTGCAGTAGTCGGATTGCAGCAAGCTTGCTGCAAGCTTTAATTTTGCCAATGCAAGCTTGCTGCAAGCTTGCTATCTTGCAATTACAAGCTTGCTGCAAGGTTGCAGCAAGCTTGCTTTGCTATGTGGGTAATTTCACAAGTCGCTGACATTCGCAAATATAATTGCCTCTATACTTGTATCACTTCTGTTGTTGTTCACTACCTCATCATTTTATTAACGCTTTTATCCTATTGAAATATTCACCGGTACTACTTGATAAATAAATGCGTTTTATAAACTATTATACGCTAATCAGATGTTGTTAGCTATTTAAGTGTATCGAGACTTTTCTCTCTCGTCGATATTTCATTAAAATGTTCGAATCAGTGTCTCTAAACTCGTCTGATATTATTTATTAACGTTGTAGATTTGATTTTTCCGCCATTTGTTCGATGGCCGTCTGCTACTACTGCCGCTGCTGCTGCTCTTGGGCCGCAGTAGCGGCAGTAGAGTTCACAGTGAGAAACGTCATCAATTGGCTGACGTCATGGATCACTGTGCGGTACTGCCAGTAGATTTCGGAACGGTTTGACAGCACAGCCAGTACTGCCAGTGAATTTCAGAACGCGCCCATTATTAGATTAGACCATGAGCATAAATTTTAGGAAACAAGATCGCAGAACGAACAGATTTCAAACGTCAAATTTTCCGCGAACGATAAGAGGCCATAATAGACTATTACTATTGAGTCTGATATATGACTACTGCCATTGAGACTTTACAGTAAGGTTTGTCAATAGGTAGTGTAGCAATTAATTTGATTTGATCTCTAATGTACATACTTGACCGTGGCAGGCTTCACTTCGTAGAAGTTACTAATATCAGTTCTCATGATTAAGACAGCTTAGTAATTTCCACAATATTTCAATTACTTAGTACTTTTATACAATCCAACCATAGTCTCTAATATTATAGAGAAGTATTTAGCTGTCTTAATCATGAGTACTGAACTCTAATGCTTTTGTCGTAATTTATTATGTTTTACAAATAGCACGTCTTGCATGATTCCTGTATAACTCTTGAATTTCTTTGCATTAATGCAGTTGCATTGATGCTCATATTTTCTATAGCATTAGTAGAATTTGGCGTGGAGAATATTGGTGAAATTTCGGCTACTGATAGGTATTTGCAGGCCTTTGCTGATGCATTAGTATTCATAGTTTCATTAACTTTTGTAAGATAGATATAGTGGTGCGCGTTGGTTATAACTCACCCCCTGCCACACACCCTTGAGTTGGCTTGCAAGTATACTATACAATCGCCGGAGAAGCTCGTGGAAGTCAATTTTCGCGACCGCGGCCGGTCTGTTAGTGCCTTCGTCTTCGATTAGCGGACTGCTCGTGATTCTAAATCACGTGCAGGAAAAAAAACTCTCCGTGCGGCCAGCTGGTGTGCACTGACTGAATGGATTGTCTTTGCAGGCTGAGTGCTTTTCCCTGTTTCATCTCCGCCACAGTACGCACTCCGCATGAGACCTTACTCCTGGGTCCGCCGTTTCAATCTTCACACGAATGGACGCCTCGACCACTCACATGATCCCAACATCCAAGGCCGTAACTACCGCCGGGGCTAAGTGAGCACTGTCCCAGGGTCCCAAAGCCAAAAGGGCCCCGGGGCAGTGCCGGATGGACACGGATGGTATATTTTTTGAATATGTTTTGTGTGTAAACACGACTTAATCTAATTCCCGCTAAATAGCCAGCTTAGTAATAAAAATACAAATACCAGCGCCCGCCCACTAGACGCTCAGGTGATGGTACAGGCTGGTAGCTCAACCGTCTGATCGCAATCGCATTCTTCTGAACAAGATATATTAATTTAAAAAATATTCACCACACTCTCTTGTTCGGAATAAGGTAGTTGTGCCGCCGAAAATTAAAAAAAAACCTGACGTGTGAGTTTATTTCACTTTTGTGCCTGTAATATAAAGGGACCTCGCCGTCAAGTTCTTCCCCGAGGCCAAAAAGCTTAGAGTTACGGCCCTTCCGATATCGTTAATATTTTACGCAATATTTACCGGAGCTTTGCATAAACGACTAAAGCCCCGGAAACTAACATCCATCCCCGTTTGGGAAGCACCGCATAATTTTGTTTTCTGGATGAATAAATGTCTTGTAGCAAGCAAAGAAAGCATTTTAAGTAGAGTCTGCTGACAGCTAGTAACACAAGCCTTGAAGTAAGGAAGCACTTCACGAAAAAATATATTTGGATCATGCTTTTGTATGCCCGTGAAGCCTGGACAAAAGCAGCAGAAGATCAAAGGAGATTGGAAGCGATGGAGATGTGGTGTTACCGAAGAATGATGAAGATTAAAATGGATGAAGAGAATCACCAACGAAGAGGTCCAACAAAGAGTTGGAGAGAAAAAAACTATAATGATGAGTCTGCGAAGAAAGAGAGACAAACTTATCGTACACATTTTGTGACTCAAAAACTTATTGAATAGAATATTGGAAGGAGAAATGAATGGCGAAGATCGCAGAGGAAGACCAAGAATGTAATACATCAGAAAAATCATGAAGGACGTCACAGTGAATAGTTATGTAGGAATGAAGCAGTTTGCAGAGAGGATATTGGAATGGAGAGCTGCAGCAAACCAAATTTTGGATTAATGGCTACTGCTGATGAATATGCATGAGCTATTAGTATTGGTAATACTGATCATTAGTGCTACCTTGGCCTTGGAACTGCAGGTGAGCATGTTCGCCAACGTATTAGTTTCTGGTTTGGCTTAGCATAGTTCTCCTGACTGTTTTTTCTTCGCCCCTAGTGGCCAGGGGAGCGTGCGGAATGTTGACCTTAAACTGGGACAAGTTTGGCGGATCCGGTGTGGAATCACTCCGTGCCACAAACCCTGGAGGTGACTCGCACAATTTTTCGTAGATGCAGCTTCAATAGCATTATGGAAAATGAATTAAAACCTATCAATGTTTCTAGATGGATACCATCTATGGAGTTTTCCCTCCACTGAGAATTTATAATTAGGTTATTCGAAAGATGTTGTAGCTAATTTTGTGATTTGTTGTCTTATGCAAGTGTCATAATTTTCTACGCAATGCTAACAGCACATATTGCATGCTTCCTAAGAAACTTTTGTATCTCTGTGCATTTGCGTAGTTGCCAAAAATACATTGATACTAATAGTTTCTAAACATTTGTAGCATATAGTGCAGTGAATGTAGATGAACTCTCACCTGACAGGGATTTGAAAGTTTTTGCTTATGCATTAATAGTTGTAGTTTCATTTACTTGAATTGGATATAGTGTGGTGCATGTTGGTGAAAACTCGCCCACTGCGACACACCTCTGAGGTAGCCTGCAGGGTAATGTGTGGATGTAAATGAAATGCATCAGCAGATGAGGCTTTCTCTAAACGGGCAAACTTATGACAGGGACTGAGGTAAGGTAGTTAAGCACAGACTGGCGAAGAGTTTAATATGAAGCGTAGAGTTAGTTTCATGGTGCGGAAAATGAGGAAAGGAAGTTAGTTTGAGACGTTTGAGATGTGGGTATGGAGGAGAGTGGAGGAAGTATGATGGATGGAAATGAGGAAGTACTCGACATAGTGCGTAAGCAGATGGAGGTAGAAGAGGCAATTTGGAGGGGGCAGAGAAAATGAATCGAGCAAAAGAGGCGAGAGGATACAGAGGACCGTGATAGAGGGAAGATGTTAGACAAGCGGGGAAATGGAGTAAAGGGAATTGGCCTTATCGATGGAATGAGGAGAGGTAAGGGCGTATACCGAACTAAAGAAAGCATTGATTAGAGCAGGGTTTCCCAAACTATGTTCCGCGGAACACTTGTATGTTCCGCGGAAAGCTAATGGGTGTTCCGGGAAACCTAGGATGGTTTTATATGCTGCTACCTTAACGCAATCATTTAATATTTACAAAGTAAACAAGGTGTTCCATTAAAATTTCAGGATTTACAAAGTTTTCCATCGGAGGAAAGGTTTGGGAAACACTGGATTAGAGGATGCTGGAGCCCCATGTTGTAGAAATAATTTAGTAGAAATTCTTCCCCCTCTTAACCAACTTTAATGAATAGACCACCTCTAATAATAATGTAATGGGGTCATGAGAACGAGGAATATATGATAAGCACTGCCTCAAGTTAGAAGTGGAAGATAAATGAAGGAAAATTGGTTTAGTTGGGGAGGGCATTGAATTGATAATCGCTGGTTGTCCAGTGCTCTTCATGAATCCTGTCATATAGTGCTACGACAAGTCATATACTTCCCACGTTTATAGATGTAATGTCTTTTTCCCAGAAGGACCCTCGTCGGTTCTCGCATCCCAGCACACGGTTAATTATAGAAAACTGGGAAACGTGATTTGGCACTAGTTCCTGGGACTATTAAAATATCACCCTGAGTGGGCGTATTTAATTTAACAATGGGAAAGGAACAATAATGATTCTCTCAAGTCAGGGCTTGTAGCATAACAAAAAAACTGATGCCTCCTTGAAAGGTACACAAAGCCCATGACTCGAGGTCATCCTCCAAACCTTCCCAACGAGAAAAAAAGGTCGCGGGGATCACCTCAGTGACCATCGTGACTGTTGCGAGGGTCTAGAAAAAGATTTTACAATGGTAATGACACAGAACATATTCGAATTTAATTTTAAAATTCAAGCAGGTGTGAAATAAATGTTTAAAATTATAGTTGATACCGCTACTTTTTATACGATTTATTGTCTTACTAATGAATTAAATAAATGAACTCCAGGCCCAAACTTGAATTATTTGTTCGTATTAAAAAATGAAGAAAATACTTAGTACTTTACAAAAATCTTTTATTAGTACGACGCGTTTCGTCGATTTAAATAAGGCATTTATCAGTCAAACAGGGATAAATTTTATCAGACGCATCAAAGAACACGCCAGAAGCTACATATATAAGGATTCCTACCTCACAATTTGCTAAACACCTAAATGAGAATAATCATCCTTTCGCTCCCGAAATTTAACACGACCTTCCCAAAGGCCTAAAAATTGACGTTCTGGAGCAAATTTAAAATACCAGACACTCCACATATCTAGGCATGGAACTATTATTCCCGCACCCCTCCCCGTTCCTTTCCAACAAAATTACCTTGGTAAATAATAACCTTTCCCGCCTCACCAGCCCTTGATCCAAGTTTCTACTGGTTCCTGTCTTTCTCAATCATATCTCAACCTTCCTCGAACCTTTGTATCCTGTGTATTTAATCGTTGCTTTGTATCCTCCTCCCCCGTAACTATAGCAACAACAAACGGAAAATGAAATAACAGATTCTGTAACTGAAGATGCCGTATATCGGCGAAAGGCGTCGTGCTAATAAAAATACGAAGAAAGTACTTTTATCTATACATAGAAAGTATTGAGTATCTTACTTAATTATGAATACGAACGTTCACGAATTTAATCCTGAAACATTAAAGTTTAGTGATTTATTTGTCTTACAGCGTACGCTGAGAACACCTCCACATCCAAAATTATTTCATTACTTTACAAAATGTTTTAATTATAGTAACATATTTTTTTTAATAATTGAGAAAACATGCGAAATACACGAATTTACATTTGACGCAATCTGCACCTCAGAACTTAATTATATTTTCAATAACATCTCTCTGGAGTGCATAGTTGTACCATACTCCATGAAGAACGACTTGTACTTTTTGGCAAATATCTCGAAAAAGAGGTGCAGTAAATGGCTAATATTTCAAATAAACCGAAAGATGGGATACATTTATTTTTAAAGAAGCCAAATTCATTGAATTTTATGAGTAGTGATATGCATCTAGCTGAAACCACCCTGAGTTACGCTATGATGTTGAGTAATGCTTACGTTCAATGTGAACTGTCATAAAGTTACTTAGTGTTCGTAGGATATCTATTCATGTTCTAAGCTTATAGGCCGTTTGAGTCGTGTTCTTCGGTAAACATACCTACTCGTGTTCGTGGGCTCTGAAGATCCGTACCTATTCCGACTGTTTACGAAGGGTGTGAGTGGCAATTACGAGCCGCGGCTCGTTCGTCATTTTTTCCTGGGCGTAAATCGGATTGCTTTTCATGACATCCGGTGGTAGTGAGCGTACAAGTTGATGCGAGCTATAGTTGTCGATCGCTGACGCAACCTGGCTTGGGTTAACCGCCATGCGATGCTAAGAATTCCTCATCGAATCCACTTCGCCGTTGATGGGAGAAGCAATGAAGATATCTATTGAGCAGAGACAAAAAAAGGGAGCATGGGCCGAAAACTTCTTATTATAACACCGGGACAGGTTGACTTTGAGGCTGGCTGGCCCAATTTATATTTTGCTATTAGCTTGGATGCTGAAGAAACTAGGATTTATCAAGCAAATAGCATCCGTTTAAAAATCGAAAGGGAGATACTGCTTGGCTATGGTTAGGGCATATCTCGAACACGCCACGAGCATTTAAGATCCTGCACAGAAGGATTTTACTAGCGAAGTAAAATTAAACACATAGGAAAGCGGCACGCTTCGTTAGAAACTGCTACAAGCGAACAGAAAGTGGCACACAGCTTATGGAAGGACTAAGTTGGGAACCGTTAGAGACTCAGAGAATAAACGCTTGGCTCAGATTACTTGAATAATTCAGATCAGGTGGGTTTTAGAAGGACCCGGAGGATGTTATTCCATCTCTGTGCTATATCTCTAGAACTGGTAGAACTGCGTCAAAATAAGATAGATGCACTGCCGAACTGATAGGGTACAAAAGAATAGGTATTGAAGGCAAGGTCCTGACCGAGCGGTACCATAGGGTACTTGTCCTATACATGTGCAGGGATATTAAACTATCTGTCTATTGATTTTAAATAGTATTTAAGAATTGCTGTAATAAAATCAACGTTGTAAGGCGTTACTTGGTTAAACTAGTGCATTTGTTTTTTTAAATATGAAGTATCTACAATAGTGGCGTAGCCAGGTTTTGGGTATAAGAACTAAGATATTACAATTTTCCACAGATAAAGTTTTAATCGACCCGGGTTTCGATGCACTGCATCATCATCACCTGATGATGATGCAGTGCATCGAAACCTGGGTCGATTAAAACTTTATCTGTGGAAAATTGTAATATCTTAGTTCTTATTATGTTCATATTCCACAACATCTCGCCTGATTCCTTCCCTTTTTGCAGGTTTTGGGTCTAGAGGGGGCAGAAAATTTTTAGGGGTCGCCGACTCATAAATTAACCAGTTTACTAAACTTTACAAATTTAGGTGATGCAATGGGCAGATGGGTTTGTACAAAATATGACAATTGACAACGTATTATACACATTTATTTCTACGTGTTTGGGACTTAAGAGTGGAAAAATACACAGACTTAGGGGCGCTAGAACAAGGGGCAGGGGGGCCATTCGCCCTCTGACGCCCCCGCTACGCTACTGACCTACAATTTGTATACATGGCTTGTTTAACTCTCCTTGACGCATGTGTGTGTACCCAGAGATGGGCAGTATCGAAAATACTTGTATTTGAAATACGTATTTTCGATACTTTTGTAGTTTGTAATTTGTATTGGAAATACATTTTTCGAGAGTACTTTGTATTTTGTAACTAAAATTCATCTAAATAGTAGTTTGTATTTTTAAAATACATTAAAAATAAAAATACATGTAATGTTTTTGTTTATTGCTTTTGAAGGGAAATGATCATTTTTTGCAAGTGAGATTGTAGTGAAATGGATAAATGTACTACCATATATTCACCATATTATTTAAGACATTTTCCCTGGATAATGGTTTAATAGCTATCTACATATAAATATGTGGTAAGAATGTTTGAGCCTCTCATTTTAAAGAATAGTTGATATTTGAATTGATTTTAGTTTTTTACCAGGTAAGAATTTTAAATTTCACTGTGGTGGAGGTATGTATTTTGTATTTTAAGGAATGTATTTTGAAATTACCTTTGTATTTTGTATCGAAAATACAGTTTTTAAAAGTAATTTGTATTTTGTATTTGAAATACTGATTTTAAGAGTAATTTGTATTTTGTATCGAAAATACAGTTTTTAAAAGTAATTTGTATTTTGTATCTAAAATACATTTGACATGTATTTTGCCCATATCTGTGTGTACCTTAGGATAACTTAGCTGGCAAAACCCGTTGTACTGTATTTTAATAAATTGTTTTCTGGGGCCTACAAAGTATGCTGCATATTTTTCTTTAATAGTTGTTTTAATTTAATTATGATAATCTTCATGAATTGGTCTTATAGTCTATGATTTTAAAGCTTGCGGGCGTTGGGTATAGGTTTATGTTAACAAGGGGCTGGTGTCTCGAAAAAGTTTGGGAAACAGAAATAAACACCGTAAGCATGCAATTCACCTTACAATTAGTCCTCTCCTCTTTCCTTTTATCTTTTACCTCTCCTCGCTCTCCTCTCATGGCTGGTTTCCTAACACCCCCTGCCACACGCCACTATAGCAACCGCAGGGTAGTATGTAGATGTGCTATTGGCCGACGTTTCGAAATTTAATCATTCCATCTTCAGGGCTAATCAAGATGCAAAAAGGTCAACAATAAAATATTATACATAAACACTGTCATCTGCTTTAACACACTGTCATTGTTATACAATTTCTGTGTTTTTATGCAAATTTGCACAACAAAATTCGCTGAAGGGGGGGTGTAAAAAATTTCCAAGAGTATGACAAGCATTTTTATTAAGTACCCTGCACTAAAATCTCAACCAAGAGTAGAGATTTCTACAACATTCAAATTAATCGATTTTGTCGATACTTGGTGGAAATTGAAGATAGAATTCATTATGACAAAAACACAGTACAAAATTCCACTATTTATTTTAATGCCGTCGACCTGTTGCGACGTCATTTACAAGATAAACTGTAAATGACGCTTTAAACGTCAAAGCCGGTCGACAGCATCAAAATAAATAGTGGAATTTTGTACTGTGTTTTTGTCATAATGAATTCTACAACATTCATTGTAATATTTAGGTGTCGTAGTGCCTCTAATTATCTTCGTATAGAGGTGTCACCGACTACTGAATCACGTAAAATTAGTTCCCCATTCGATACGAAAAAATATTGGCATTATGTCGATATCGCAGAAGTATCGCGAAATCGTTCAAATTTGTTTATCGACAAATTCGAGACTAAAATATCGACATGACTTCGAAATTGCGAAATCACCTCAAGATCGTACACATGTTCATATTGACCGATTCGAGCCGAAATAAATATCGGCATGAAGTCGATATCGTACAAAAATATCGCACAGGCCAGCGTGGGAAGCGAGCGACCGTCGGAATGCGACCTTAAAAGGTTCTGTGGACGCAGCGGAGTTTACCGGATTCATTCTCGCCGGTGTTGTTTGTTGTGCGATGAGTCGACGTCACGTCTCCAAAGAAAGCACGCGTTTTCTACTCCTTCCCATCTCCGCCACCTTCCGTTTGCCTGGCCCGCGTGTTTGTCAGGGGTTGGGGCCTTGTCGAAGTTCCCCACGCCACCAGCGCTCTTCACAACCTCGCCGCTGACGTTTGGCATTATCGCATGGCCTCGGCGCTAGATTTGTTTAATGGCGAAGATGCCCGAAAGATCTCTTCAAGTTCGCACACTTCTTGGACGTCTGAAGGAGGAGATCTACATCTACATTACACCCTGCAAGCCACCTCAAGGGTTTGTGGCAAGGGGTGAGTTGTCTACAATATGCACTACACTATACACCCTAATAAGGTTAATGAAACTATGGCTATTAATGCATCAGCAAAACACTGAACACACTTGTCAGTAGGTGAAATTACAACAGCATTCACAACATTGTAGCTATACTACCAATGTTAGAGAAACTATTTATATTAATATATTTTGCAACTTCCTAAATGCACAGAAATACAAGAAAAATTCAATAAAAATGTATGAGGTTGTGTTTCGTACATACTACAAAGCAGATTCAGAAACAAATCTTAGGGAGAAAATCAACTAATTAGATACACTAACTATCAGAAAACCTAGTTATAAGTCCCATTGGCAGCTACTATAACTTTTTCGGAGAAAATGGCATTTTAAACATGTCCTTTCTGCAGTCTATTTCCCTAATTTTATTCTCATGAAATTTTCTACAGTAGTATTTCAGGTTTCTTAAAAGGTTGCTGACGTCGTCATAAAATAGATCGGCTCGGAACATACATAAAAGATGAAGTATAAATTTTTACAGACCGTCTGAAAGCTCATTAAAATATCAAATAAAATAATCCTCAGGATATAGAAATTGTGGTTGTGAAATAAATATAAAATGCTGATTCGATGTACCTACAGTACATAAATTGCTCACAAAAAGGGAAGTAAGAAGGTTTTTCGCAAGACTGCAACGTATTAATGAGTCGTGTGATAGGTGGTTTTCTTTAAGTTGAATGGAGTTCCATGTGTGACTTCTAGTGGATCGTCATCTGCAGTGTTCGTCCGCCAGGGACGTCTGCTTGTGAAGGACTATTTGATGCTTGTTCCTGTTTATATACCTCTACTTTACGATGTCCCCACATCAGACGTCCCGAATCGGGGATGTTCATTCGAATGCTTTTTCGATATTACCGTTGAAATCAAATTTGCAAAGTTTTTCATATAGAGTTACGGAGTTGCTTCTAAATATTAAGGCCTAGTAACCAAATAACTAATCGGGGAAAGTTGCATTTTTTCTGTTTCCGCAAAAAAGACCTCTTGACGTCATTTCATTCATCGATCAAAGGCCCGTGGTTCGATTCCCGGTGAAGACAGATATTTTTTCAAAGTATTTTCTAAAGCTTTATACTGTAGTATTTCCGGAAGACGTGGACATGTTCAAAAAAGTTTTTTAAAGGCATCTTTTAGAAGCGATGGATGAATTGACGTTATGGGAAGGTTGCTCGTCCATTCAAGTTTAGACTCCTATATTTATGGCGATATTTGGAATCTTTAAGAGATGATTTGCAAATGATCATTTGTCATGGTCCCCTGCATGATGAAGTAAAAATCAAAAATCGTGATACATCCCCATTGGCACGGGGAACGCGCGATGAGGCAATTTCGCTATCATCTGTTAAAGTGCATAAGTTTCCCTTTATGGCTGAGTTATATCTTCTTCAAACTCGACGCTTCGAGACCACCACAACTCTAACACTTTCAGACGCGGATGGATCATTTTTCTTCTTCTTTCAGACAGACGCATTCGCAAAAAAATGGGGACGCAAATAATGTTAGCTAAAAATAAGACACTGACCAAAGTAATTCTATAAGATAGATAGATAGATAGATAAGGATAAAGGTAAGAAATAATATACCTAGTAGTTCTATTCATACAGAAGAGAATCTGAACTTTTGACAAGCAAAAAAAAGTATTCCAAATTATGCTGGTAAAAATCTCAATAAATCAAATGGTTCATAAAGAAAACTGTAAAAAGTCTCGAGTCTTAATTTTGTGTCACCTCCACCAACAACAATCTTCCACGTAAAAATAAATATTTATATAGCAACAACAGGAACTTCTCCTTGAAGAAGTTGGAAATACCACTAATCTTGAAATGGTGAAAAATTTCAAAACGGCAATAGGCCTATGTTTGAACCAGGTGTATTAGCTATTGCAAAACATTTTCTTTTTTTTAGAGTATTTTGGTCCAAATAATGTAACGCGGTTCCTTCCCCAACGTTTCGATTTAATTATAAATCATCATCAGGGACAACATGGAGAAATGAACATACCATTGAGAATGACCAGCCTCTCTTTTTTATCCTAGAAAATCTCATTAATTTAGTTTTCTTAAGATTAATCTTCATTCCATATTTCCCGCACTGCTTTTTTAATGCACCAAGACACTAAATTAGAAGGTATATAAAAATTACATCGTTAGTTGCATGAGTCACTCACTGATATCAACCATGACTTGAACTAGGATTTAAACGTTGCAGTTTACTGCATCTTCTTGCAGACGCAGGTAGTTTGTTAAATATGCCCATATTTGAAATGGAATGCTGTGATTTTGTTAACCTGCATTGCATAACATGGATTTGATATTTTTTCCTTATTCTATAATTGTATACTAGCTGTGCCCGGCATGTGTTGCAATGCCTCTTTTTCTTTCTAAGTAGGCACACATATACAAAGCAGACAGATTTACATGTTCAAAATAAATGGAAGGAAATTATTTTTGTGTATTAAAATAGATTTGAAAATTTTATTCAAGTGCTTTCGGATATTCAATATTTTTGGTCTTACTGCCCTCTGCAAAAACAAATAAATGTTTCGGCTGTCCCACTCGTGAGCATGCAACATATAATTGGCCAGCATGGATTTTCCAGATTTAATCCACATACTTGAAGCGATTGACCTTGTGCCTTGTTTATTGTGATTGAAAATGCAGGGCGAACGGGCATAGGCGGATTTAGGGGGGGGGGGGGGGGGCACGGGGGCACGTGCCCCCCCCCAGACGCTTAAATAATGGACAAGATTTTTAATACGGTCCCGTTATAATTACGTTCGTTTTGTTTTGTGTATTACGGAGCCTCATTCATTTTAGCCTTAAGCACAAGTCAAGAAGACAGATTTGCCGGTCATTGGTCATTCGCTAGTCAGCGCTCGAAAAAAAAACATCGCCCAAGTGGGAAGGAATACATTGTGTCAAAAATGAACGTTAATGAAGTACTGGACATCTTCAGCAGGAAACATAATAGAAAACTGCCGTTATTATGTATGTAACAAATTAATATTTTCATATTAGTAATCTCTATATTAAAATAAAAAGTATATTTCGTACATTAATTGTTGTATGTTGTTTTTTATTCCCAAATATGAGAAGACCGTTTGCCCATCAGACCCTTGTGCCCCCCCCCCCAAAGAAAAATCCTGGATCCGCCCCTGCGAACGGGGAACTGTAGTCGTTTTAATCAAATGGAATGTCGGTGGGAATGATGGGAATACGTGGAATATGCACATCTTGTCCTTTTGACTTGCCATTCAGAATTGTCGCATCGATGAGGTTTGACAGCAGTTGTTTGACAGTGAGCCTGGTCCCATTGCACAATCGTAGTGCATAAATATTACGCAAAAGAATTATTGGTGCACCGAGCTTGAGTGACAATTTGTGCGGTGGTAAACCAGAAAGATCCTACGAATTTAAAATCTCAATTGGATAATTAAAAATCTCGTCCGCACTCATGACGCTGTCAATCGATTCGTAGGGGACAGACTTGCCCGAAACTTTTTCGTGGATGGTGTAGTTGATTGCATTGACGTCGGTGTTTTTTGCTGACAAAATGGCACGTTCGCAATGCCATTGGTAATGTTTGTAATTGGTACAAAATTGTGGAAAAACTTTCTGAATTAATTCTTTAATCGATGGAACAAATGGAACTGAAATATATTTTATGTCGGCATCAACTGGTACTTTTCCATTACCAGTGTCCAATAGCTGTTTTGAAAATATGGGTGGTGCACTGCGCTGCAGATTAACGCGCATATTGGTCGTTAACGTGAGTATCTGCACGTCTCCAAAGATGCGACGCTTTGAGGCAAGCGTTGAGTTCATCAGCCGGTGTTGAATTTGGTATTACTGGTCTGTCCCACTCGTGAGCATGCAACATATAATTGATCACGTGAAAAGCATGGATTTTCCAGATTTAATCCACACACTTGAAACTATTGGCCTTGTGCCTTATTGATGGTCATTAAGAAGGCAAGGCGAACGGGGAACTCGAGTCGTTTGACTACTTCTATCAAATTAGTCGCTGAATCTGCCCTTTAAATGCTGCAAGAGTGAATACCCATTCACTCTTGCAGCAATGAAATCGCTATTATATGCATATTTACGCCTGGTTGCCAAGGATATTTCTATTGTTGAAAAGGAAGACAAATGATGCATTTCGAGATAAAAAACGCAGTGCTTGGACAAAGACGAAGCTTATAAGAAAATGTAATGAAAGAATTAAATACTGCATTATTTTATGCGTTCTATGACACAAATTTTCATCCAATATCTCGAGTGCAATTAATTTAAAAAAGCAATTAAAGAAAAACCTTCAAGCCATTCCATACAAAATGTATGAGAAAATGAATTTTCTTCATAAATGTTTTTTTCGAGAATTTTTCCGATGTTTTTCTAGTTATTCTGCTATTTCTAGGGGGAGACAAAACCAACAAATAAAAGATCATAAAAATCGGTCCAGCCGTTCTTGAGTTATAAATAGTGTAACTAATCCGACTTTGCTTTATATATAAAATGAAGATGTTTATCAGATCTTGTCGTCAAAGACTGGACATTATATTTCACATGAAGAAGTACTTTGTTAATGTACAACCTTTACATTGTTAGTATTTTGAGTTTAATAATTTGGGGCCTAAAAACTACAAATTAGGTGTTGAATTTTATTGAATTGAATTGAATAAGGTGTTTATTTCCACATTTACGATACAGGAAACTATATATTTCGTATGAAGCCATGTGCTTCGGACCATTCTTTGGAGGTTTAAAGTTAACTATCCCGTAAACCTTCTTCCAACAATAAGAATGACTCTCATTTGCGTAAATAGGACGCAATGTATCGAAAAATTATGCATGGTAGATGTTAAAAAAAGACTTAAGGTGGTTGAAGCGATTTGTGTCTATTTACTGCAGGTTTACGTGAAAATTTGCTCACGTGTTCTTATTTTTTATCTATAGGTGAGAGTGAAAAAAATTGCATTTTACCGATTTGTTTTTTAGGCAATCCAACGCTATGTTATATATTTCATATATTTTTAATGGTTGCTAACAAATATAAAGGTGTTACGCCGAGTCAATGATTCGAAAAAACATTTTAAAAATAATTTTTGCATACATTTCGAATGCCGCGCCGAAAATACAAGTCCAAACATGCTTTAATTAAGGCAATAATTTCCATTACTGCGTGTATGATGAGTTCTACCAAATAAACAGATGTACTAATAAGGTGTGGTCCTAAGTTTATTTTTTCGACTTACTTGAAAAATTGTTTAAAAAAATGCACTCAATAATCCATGAATACCGCCCCAGCCACCTATAATTGAATATATAAAGCGGTTACATCCCCGTGGTCATAACTTTACTTGAGTATTTAAGAGCAGAGCTTTGAGAAAATTATTTCTTTTTACTGCAGCTACTCACATCGTCCCATATTGATCACGCTATTCCAAGAATCTGTGAAAGCTTTAGCTGCCAAATAAAACCTTCGCCCGTGATCTACGTCTCCGACTTGCAATGCCGACGATTAGGTGATTCGAAATTTTTTCCCCCAGTTGGGAAAAAGCCAGATGCGTTGTCATGAGTCAATGCCAAACGTCAGAGGAGAGCGTGACGGGCAATTCAAGTGTAATGTTATGTGATCGTTCACCGCAGTTGAAGAACCGCGATGGCACTTCAATTCAAACCCCACCATTTAACTGCATTTTGACAATTAATATTTTAACTGCATCACGACCAAACAATTAGACAATCCCCATAAACATAACTAGGCCTAAATTGAGCGGAGCAATTTTATTCTATGCACAGATTTGTGTGAAAATTTGCAGAGTTGTTGTCATTGTTAATATCTATTGACAAAATTGGAAGCATTGCATAATTTCGATTTGGTTTTTTGGCACTTCCATGTTGTTTATCTCGTAGCCTTATGGCATATGGGATATATTTCGAGACAATTCGATTACATATATATGTATATATTTTCTTCTAAACGCGAATTAATACATTTCATTTTCTTACAATAGTTGCTAACAAATACCAAGGTGTCGCTCTGAGTCCAATATTTGAAAAAAATACTTTAACACTATGAGTGTTAACGACGTAATATTACGTTGCCGTTAATATCCCGAGGACAGCTGACAGCGTATCATTTTATCATCATCAACGTTCCCTTTAATTTTAACCAACTATTGGCATATGTTATATAGGCACCATATAAAATATTTAACTCCCATTCGAGGAATCATTCGACTTTGGTAAAGCTATGAACTTAAAGTTATAAACTAATAGACAGTAGGTATAATTTGCATTTGCCTATGTTTTACGGGGGAAAATTTACAAAAATTCCTACACATAATTAAAAATTGACAGCAATTCTACTGCAGAAAAAAAAGGCCCTCACTCAAAGTGTTAATATAATTTTGGTACGGAGTTTCCGCGGTGATTAGATAAATTTGTTTTGTTCGGATTTCTCCCGCGTTGATTCATGTTTATGGACAACCGTCTCGCTTGCATTCCAGCTAGCGTCGCCAGGTCCCGAATGAGCTGCAGACCAGACCAGACCACGGGCAATGGCAGGGCCCTCGGCCCAAAGTAGTGGAGCGCTGCAACGGTGCGACTAGAGTCCACTTCTTCAGCGTTAATATTTGTGCAATTTGCAGTGTTAGTGAAGGAGAAGAGGATGAAAGTCTACTAGTGAGCGGGTGCTAAATGGTGCACACTAAATTATGAAGAACTAAACCTAAGGCAAAACGGACGCCTGAACATTAACATAATGAAACATAGAAAATATTTTTTGACTTTTTTTAAAACAATTATATAATTTTTTTTTCCTTTCTTTTCTGCTTTTATAATTTTTTTGGGGGACACTGGTTCCAATGGGAACCAGGACAACAAGTTTTCTCTCCCTACGATTTTAATATTTTTTTTGGAGCTTTTTTAACATTTTATTTCACTTTTTTTTTCCCCAAGATTTTTTTTTGGTCCAGTATATATACCTATGGCTGACATGTATAAGCTGGTCCTTATTTTTTTAGGCTATTTCAAAATTAGATTAATAAATGATTAACATTATAACATAATGAAAATGAAAGGCATAGGAATGAAGTCGGATTGGTTACCGAAATGAATGAGCTGCAGAGATTCTTTCGCCGTTATATATACGCTAGTCAGGCGCGCGCTGATTGGCCGGATGGACCTTTGAATTTGATTGTTGAAAAAGACGTTGGAACGTTGAGGAGAGAGGATAGCCGTCATCCCTGTTAAAATTCTCTGCGTTTTTTGCTATTTCAATAGCCTCTCTTATCAGCCGTGGGCAATATTTCTTTTCTCAGGCGATGACCTTGCAATTGTGAAAGTTTATGTCGTGGCCGGGTTCTGATTAGAAGTGCTCTGCAACCGCGGAAAGGCGAAAATTTTTCATTTCGGTCGCCCTTTGGTGTTCCGCTATTCTGTATTTCAGGGATCTCGATATCTGGCCAATATAAGATTTTCCGCAGCTACACGTCACTTCGTACACCTCTTCATAAATGTCAGCCGGGTGTCAATCTTTTTCCGTTCGAAGGAGGTCAGTGGTCTTCTTTTCGCTTTTGAATCTCGTCAAGACGTCGTACTTGGCGAGAACTCTTGCGATCCTCTGTGAAGTCCCGGTGACGTATGGTAAGAGAGCATATGCCTTTGCCTTCTCCTGCATTTCGGCTTCCATGTTTCTTTTCATGCCCACCTTACTTATCCCCTCTTCTATGGAATGGGAAATTCTACAAGCAATCCCAGGGCGCGGCTATAGGATCTCCCCTATCCCCAGTCATCGCAGACCTATATATGGAATAATTTGAACGGAAAGCCCTGGATTATTGCGATAAGAAACCAAAACTTTTTGTAAGATATGTCGATGACACCTTCGTCATATCGCCCCACGGGACTGAAGAACTGATCAAATTCCTACAACTCCTAAACAGCCAAAATTTCTCCGTTAAATTCAAAATGGAAATGGAAGAAAATAACAGATTTCCCTTCTTGGATGTTCTCGTCACCAAGAAATTGGATGGCAGCTTAGGACACACAGTTAAGAGGAAGAAAACCCACACTGATCATTATTTAAATGCCAAATCTCACCATCATCCTGGTCAAAAAGCATCAGTCATTCAAACCTTATTCCACAGGGCATATGCCATCTCTGATGCAGACTCGCTCGCCAGAGAAAGACCACATTCCAAATGGTTCCTCCTGACCACATTCCAAATGAATGGCTATAGCCGACAATCAATACATAAAATCGCATGTAAAGAAGAGGGGAAAAGTAAGGTGGCCATGAAAAGAACCATGGAAGCCTAAATACAGGAGAAGCCAAAGGCATACGCTCTCTTACCATACGTCGCTGGGGCTTCACAGAGGATCGCAAGAGTTCTCGCCAAGTACGACGTCTTGACGAGATTCAAAAGCGAAAAGAAGACCACTGACCTCCTTCGAACGGAAAAAGATTGACACCCGGCTGACATTTATGAAGAGGTGTACGAAGTGACGTGTAGCTGCGGAAAATCGTATATTAGCCAGACATCGAGATCCCTGAAATACAGAATAGCGGAACACCAAAGGGCGACCGAAATGAAAAATTTTCGCCTTTCCGCGGTTGCAGAGCACTTCTAATCAGAACCCGGCCACGACATAAACTTTCACAATTGCATGATCATCGCCAGAGAAAAGAAATATTGCCCTCGGCTGATAAGAGAGGCTATTGAAATAGCAAAAAACGCAGAAAATTTTAACAGGGATGACGGCTATCCTCTCTCCTCAACGTTCCTACGTCTTTTTCAACAATAAAATTCAAAGGTCAATCCGGCCAATCAGGGCGCGCCTGACTAGCGTATATATATAACGGCGAAAGAATCTCTGCAGCTCATTCAGGACCTGACGACGCTAGCTTGAATGCAAGCGAGACGGTTGTCCATAAACATGAATCAACGCGAGAGAAACCCGAACAAAACAAATTTAAATATAATTTTGGAGAATGTCGAATGCCACGCCGAAAAGCTCTAGTCATAACATGCTTTAGTTAACACATTCAGTGCGGATGACATATATATGTCATGAGAGCTATTCCACTGACGCGGGTGACATACATGTATGTCATGGATCTCTCGTTATATGGTTGGCCGCTAGGGACGCTAGTGCGTGTGTACCGTTACGTTTTCACCATCCCGCAGTTCGGCAGCAACCTACTCATCTGTGCGGAAGCGTCCGTTTCGGGTTCCGTGCTTCGTGTTTTTTGTTGATTTTTTGTTTATCTTTGTGCTGATTTGTAAGTCGGAATTCTTATTTTCCCTTATTTTTCTTCATTATTTGTTTCAAAGGAGCTGGAATTACATGTTTAATGTCATTTTTTCCTGATTGGCTTTATTTTTCAAATTAAAATTTTTTTAAAAACTATTATCGAGGAGTATGTTTGTATCATTACTTTTCTGGGTTCCACTTTTCTTGGTTACACGTTCTGCTCTACGGTTATTCTTTTTTTTAAGAAAATGGCTTTTACGTTATCTATACGCTTAATATCGAATTAGTCAATTATTTTCTTTTGTTGCCAATTTTTATGTATATTTTTTTTGATCCTAAGTTTACAAATAGTTTTGAGATTTAATGCTTTTTGTTGACATTTTAAATCGCGTTTTTTTATTTTCCTGCTGGATCTTTTATGTTAAACTGCAATTGCATTTTCAAGCAGGTTGTCGTCTTGAATACCACTTCACATTATCATTCAATTCAGCTTGTTTGTTTATTCAAGGAATTGCATTTTAAGGGATGGTGTTATGCAACACTGCATCACATTCAAAATGCACCATCAATTTTTTTATTCGATAGGTGATTTTCTATATTTGTGGCTAGAACTCTACTTGCGATGATAGAAATGGAGAGAAAATATCTGAGAGCCTTTATTTGTGGCTAGAACTTCACTAGCGATAATAGAAATGGAGAGGAAATGTCTGAGAGCCAAGAAAGGTGTCGCACGTAGTGACGAAGGATGCGCCTCTCAAAGCCCTGGTAAGTGCTGCCATGTTGACTTATTTATGCATTTCTGTCACTATTTACAATTGATGTCACTTGCTTTCATTGAAATGTTTTGTCCGTCACCCAGGGCCCGGATAACAGAATGGAAGCAGTTGAGCAGGGAAGAGTTTCAAACTTTGCTACGTCTTCTCCTCCACATGGGAAAAAACCGTGAGAATATTATTGACTATGATTATTTGAAGAGGTCTGCGCTCTCACGCATTTCAATATTTAGTGATGTGATGAGCCTCTATCGGTTTCTAGGGATTTTGCAGGCGCTCCATTTCTCAGAAAATTCCTAGGTGCAAGTCCCAGTCCCAAGTGATAGGCTTTATAAATAAGGCCTCTGCTTGACTGCTTTCAAGAGGTAATGGAAGATATTGTTCCCGCCGGTAGATAACGATGCATTGATGAGTCGATGGTTCTCCGGAGGCGTCGGCCAATATTCGGACAATACAAGTCCAGGGGAAACGCCACAAGCGTGGCATAAATATATACATGGTTAGTGAGCCCCACGGCCTTGTTTTGAGACTTCTCGTCCATACAGATGCCAAATATATGGATATTGGGGGCAGGGGGCACACAGAAAATGTTGTCTACAAGTTAATTTAAGATTTTCAGAGTTTGGGTCATAGCTTATACTTGGACAATTCCAATAACAGTGTTAGACTGGCTCAAGACCTTTTTGGGGACAAGGTGTTCTCCACGGCGACTCTGAGAGCCAGAAGGAAAATCAACCCTATGGAAGTAACCTCGTCAAAAATTAAGAAGAAACTGGTGGTAGCCCGATATAACGATGAAGGGATTTGTGTTTTTAAGTGGAATGTCAAGAGGGACGCTACAATGATCTCCTCTGAATTTGGGTGTAACTTTGTGGAAGTTTCCAGCACACGAGGGCCAAAGGAAAAGCCTGAGGCAGTAGCCAAGTATAATATTTTCATGAGGGGGATTGATCATTGTGACCAACTCTTGTCCTACTACCCTGTTGAACACAAATCCCTGAGGTGGTACAAGAAATTGGCCTTATATATTTTTCAGATGATAGTTGTGAATACTTTTGTGTTGTTCAATAGATTTCGTGGAACGAAAGAAAGTTATACGAATTTCGGCTAGAATTGAATCGCTAATTCAAACTGGCACAAGACATGCCCCTGCCAAGAGCGTTGCCTCATCCCATTTCCCAGCGTACACGGAATCCGGGAAGAAGCACAAGCAGCAGAAAAAATGCCGGGTGTGCCATGATAAAGGCATCAGAAAGGAAGTGACCGTTTGTCCTGACTGTAAGGGCGAACCAGGGTTGTGTCTTCGTCTCCAAATATAACATAAAAATTTGTAAATGGAAGATTTTATAAAACAAAATGTGTTTTTTGAAATTTAAATACCATTTTTGTTATCTAAACAGGTATAGTTTGTAAAATAATGTTTTCTACATTGTAAATTAAATTGTTAGTAAGTAATTAGCAATTTAAGACTTTTTTTTTAAGATTTACTGACTGTAAGGGCGAGCCAGGGTTGTGTCTTCGTCTCCAAATATAACATAAAAATTTGTAAATGGAAGATTTTATAAAACAAAATGTGTTTTTTGAAATTTAAATACCATTTTTGTTATCTAAACAGGTATAGTTTGTAAAATAATGTTTTCTACATTGTAAATTAAATCGTTAGTAAGTAATTAGCAATTTTAAGAGATTATTTTCAACTGCTTTATTGAACATCATACGAGAATTTTGCATTGTGTTATATTATTAAACGTTTTTTTTTTAACTTTTCTCCATTTAATTTTAATCGCAAAACTTGTATTGGTTAAATATATAGTAAGAAAAATTGAATCACTTTTAGCTGTACCCTTACCTCAACGAAATTATTGTGTGAATGGAAGTAATAATTCTCCCGTAAGATATGTTTTTCCAATCGTTTGAAAAAAATTATGATGCATCGTTACTTGGAGAAAATCAATAATTATATTATTTTATATTTCGTATAAGCTTTTGAATTAAAGAAAGCAAAAATATCAAGCAGTTATTGAATAGAATATCTTCCTATATACTAAATATTATATATGAACTCTTCGCTATCATTCCCATTGTTCGAATAAAAAGAATAAAAAAGATAAGACTAAATATTTCCAAAATTGTAGTTTTATTTTGAATGAAAATAATCCTTGGCATATACTACTTTGGTGTATCAGGTTCAAGTTAAATATTTAATATGAAAATACTTTATTTAATGCTCAAAAAAATTAAATGTATACAAGATAACCTTACCCGTGCGTCAATAAAAAGAAATGGTGTTGCGGGTTGCATACATTTTAATTACCGGTGACGGTTGACAAACATACATGTTATTGTTGTTATTTTTTGTTCAAATGCAAACAAGATGAATGAAGGTGTTTTTCTTTTTATATCATTCAAACATAAGTAATTTCAATCGGAAATGATCTCTCCGTCATATGCAATAATTTTGAAAATTTCATCCGCATTGAAAGTGCTAAGGAAAAAAATAAAATATACTTTTTGCATCATTTCCATTACCACCAGTATGGTGGGTTCCAAGGTATAGATGGATTGACTAAAGTGAATGGGTTCCAAGAATTTTTTTGGCGTACTTAACAAAATATTAAAATGTGCACTCAGTGACCCACGATTACCGAGCTCCAACCACAGTTAGGGTGATCCTAGGTTGCGCCAAACTGGTTCTTGTTATGGGCGGGGATTTTTGTGGGTCTCACTTTGGTATCATACTAATATTATATCATAAATGTGGTGGATTCTGTGTGTGTGTGTGTTATTTAATCGTGCAAACACCACTGGACCGAATTAGCTGAAATTAAGCATGAACATAGCTAATATAATCACTCTTATTCCCGGCCACGTTGAATTACATTGAAGAATATTTTATTTGTTTGTTTTCTCTGCTTCGCAAGTTTACTGTACATATATAATGTCTTTCAAAAATATTTTGCTAAGAAACTACCAGCTTGTGCCCCCCGTCAGAGTCTCATCAAGATGTATAAAATCGATTGGAAACTTTCACCCAGGCATAAAACTAAAAATCAGAAAATAATTAAGTAAATAAAAAAATATTAATATACCGCGTTTTTTAAACGGACTAAAAAGTATAAAATAATTTTCCCTGGTCTCCTCTAACTTTTGAGGGTGAATATTTAGTAGCAATGGAGATATTTTTTAAGAGTTGAAGAGAAAAACGTGGGGCGCAGGCAGTAGATAATAGAAGTAGATATTCCGGTTGAATTCACAACCAATTTCAGTTCACATAAGATATACAAGTAAAGCTGGATCTTCATTTGGCTGCAGGCCTTTCTTATTGGCAAATTTAAATTAGAAATAGTGGTTTTCTGTTATTGGAAAAGGTAACAATAGAAAGAAAATAATATTGAGATTCTTATCCCTTCAATCGAATTTTGTATTCCGGTCAAAATTCCGAAATGTTTGCTAAAACGTAATGATTTTTTACAATATTTTAGCGTCTTTGAGTCGTCAACCCCATAACGACCGTACTCATTGTTTAAGTCGAAATTCCGTGCATATCCATTAGCTCAATGATTCTTTGCACTAAATAAGATATGAATTACAATGTTTACAAGGTTTATTACAATGTATTAGTGTTGATTTTTTCCTTCCCGTTGATATTTAACGTGCACCTTCTCTAGTTGTTTGATATTACACACTAAATGAATCTTTGTGTGAGATTAAGATTAAAATACTCGCTATCTTAGGCCCAAAGTTAAGGTCGACTGAAAGAGAAAGTGAGGAAAGTTCGATAGCTACCACCTATCCTACAAATGCTTAAAAAATCAAGGTGAGAAACCTTGAGTTTTTTATGTACATATATTTTATTTTCCATTTATATTTTTTTGTTGATCGGTGGAGCTTTCTAATGTCGTAAGGTTTTAATGGAATGGTGGCCTGATTGGTGGGAAAGTCGGCTTTCGGCCGGCCTAAAGCATCATGGTGATGCTTCCGGACACTGTTATGCGAACCAAATGAGGTTATGTGTGTTGGGCGTCAGTATTCTCTGGATAGTGACAGGTGGCTGGTACCTCCCTCCCATTACGTAATACCGTACCCAGTGACCCTTGTGTATTTTAATGAGGTAGTCTTCGAATAAAGGTAGGTTTGGATGAATTTAGAAGCCAGTGCCCACTCCCGTCTTCTCCTTCACAATCGGAATCGCAGGATCATACTTTAAACAACCATCTGCTTCTTCAGTTGGGCACACTTCCAACCACTCTTCATTCCATCCATGAAAGGCCTATTCTTTTTCTTCCCCTCCCTGCTTATCAAACATCAACCTTTCTACCATGGTCTTTGGCATCCATTGACGACTTTTTTCTTGTTCAAACCACCTACTATGCCTCTTCCTGATTTTCTGCTGCTTTCTCATTTCAAATGCTCAGCATAGACGTCTCGTGCGATATATTTTCAAACAAATTGATAAACAGTGGAGATCTATTAAAATAATTTGACTAAAATTGTGAAAATTAATGCGTTTAATTTCTGTACTTAACATTTCAGCACCTCCCTTAAAATTAATTAGACGGGATTAGAAAGACTAATTTTTAATAAGTTTTTCGTTTATTCTATGAACATTATTCAATCGCCATTGTTGCACTATACCGATACTGTAAATAAGCATCACTGTTATCCAACTGTGAAACTGGTGCCTTATTGCAAAATACCACAGGGGAAATATCATTTGCCTTGACCGGGACTCGAAACCGGATCCATCGATATAGCGCCGAAATCTTTAGCCGGTTGAGCTACCGCGCAGTGGGCCAAACTGAAAAAAAGCTGGCCAAAATTAACAACTCTAATAATTACCAGTCCATATGCAACACGAAATGCATTTCTAAGGTATTTTGGGCTGATAAACATGATTTTATCATGATTTTTTCAATATATCTTACGGATACAGCACTATTAATTGCATAAACATTAAATATGCAATGACAGCTTAATTTCGATGATTGAGTGGTCTAATTTTAATTCAAAATTTCCTGTGATAATTATCAAAATACTGTAATTGATAATGCTAGGAGCTATAAAATCCGTAAAAAAATTTCCAAGCAGAATTTTAATGCATAATACATTTTAACAAATTATGACTACTGCAAAGGAATTGGAGGAAATGAAAATATGTTTCTCGATGAAAATGAACTTGCATCAAGTTAAAATGTCTACAACTTTTAGCTATAGCTTAAGTAGATTACATTTTCACAAAAAAATAAATATATTATATAATTTTTTATTGCTAAATTAGTATGAAATTGGCTATGTTCCAGTCATTTTCATTTTGCTATACTTTTGTCGCACTACTGGGATCAGGATTCAACATAAATTTAAGCCAGAGGCAGAGACCATGATAATTTATTATTTAAATTTTAATATTAAACAAATATTTTTCAATAATATTATTATCAAAAACTTGAATAAATATTTTGAATAATAATATTGATAAAAAGTGTCACTCATCCTCAGATGACTCGTCATCACTCTCATCTTCACATTCGTCATTCCTATAGTCTATTAGTTTTTTCACTTCTGGATCTAAATCTTCCTTCGATTTACTATTTTGAAATGAAATTGAAGATATCAAGGGATCAGAGGTGAACAGCAATCTCCGAAATATATATTTATTAGTAGCCTCTCCTGATATCCTCCGCGTATTGTGTTGCCGTAATTTCCTAATATCCTTAATCCTTGATTCCAAGGCATCTTCTGCCCGATGGCCAGAATTGCTTTCTTGGATATATCTGCACCATGCATCAGAAGCTTGTGCATCGTTGGTGGCATATAATACCAAGGATATTGCTTCACGCATAATTTCGCTGTTGCTAGACATTATTTTCTGAACTCACTGTGATTTAGTGCTCGACTGCTTGAAATTGCTTTCAAAATATTTGAAAACCTTGAAATCAGTTGTTCATGAAGCCCTGAAAAATATTAAATTAACTTGAAAATCTCACTAAACTTCAGCAGCGATGTTTTCTTTAATTTGACATAGTCGTCAGTTTCTCTTACCGGTAATATTAGCTGATAATTTAGGGTCCGAAAAACAGCGTCTGTGTTACCACCGTTTGTGGTGCCACATCCTGGTTTGGTACATCTGTGCAACCACAGTGCAGTCATTTACAGTGGATGTTCACTCGACGATCGCTCTAGGACAACTGATGCATGTGGTACGCGAAAAAAACCAGAAAACCCCTAAGGAAACTAACTAAGCATTCCGTTTGGCGGAACAAGTGGCGCCAAGAGTCTGCAAAAAGAGGCAAAAAAGGTGTAAAAAGCATTACTTGAGATAGCTACCAATGGATTAGGGGAAGTAGAAAAGAGTCATTATTGGCAAGGTTGTAAAACCAGCATTGTGGGGCCAGCAAGCACGGAGGGACGCAAGTCCTCAACCAGCTGGCGTGGGCGCATGCCGCTGCACGTGCATGACCATGAGCCTTCCCCTAAATCCCTCGACCACAGCCTGCTCAAGATGCCTAAGGGAAATCCGCAATTCATAGAAAATCATTTCAAAGATTGCCCATCACTCTGCTGAGAAACGTCCCAACGACCTCCTCATCATGGAATCGCCAGTCGCCAACGTAGCGAGAAGTTTCAATTTGCGACAAGATTTACATTGAATTTAGCCATTTAAGTAGAATGTGAAAAAATCCATATGAAAAGTTATTCATGAAACATCTATTCAAATTACCAATGTCATTGAACTGGCATTCCGTCGTCTTTTTGCTCGGAAGTTGTATACTTGCTTCGCTTAGACCCCATTAGTGGCCGCCACTGTGGCCCGAGTGGCCGGGGTGGTTTTAAATAAAAATGGTTGTTAAAATTAGAATCGCAAGTTATCGCAAAAATTTCCTTCTGAACATTGTTTTATATGCTTTTCTCTACCACACAGTGCAAATAACTCTGTGTAGCCTGATGTCGATAAAAACGATAATTAACGTTAAACATAAAATTTAATGAAAAAAACAGCGCAACTTTTGAAAAATTATAAAAATATTAAAAAACAAATAAAACGGAACAAACTTTATCTCCATTCATGCAATAAAGATCACTTTTTGGGATCAAAATACTTTAAAACCAACATTACAAATAACGACTCTTTAATAAAGCTTTATATCTTGCTATATTCCACAGAAAAATTTCGGTCGCCAAAATCACCCTGACATGCTCTACTTTGACCAGCTGTAAAATTTTTCATGGCGTATTCTATGCTCTGTATAGTACCCTATCTTTAAGAGTATATGCTTAATTATATAAATACTCTGTTTTTGGTTGGTTTGCGCGAACTTAATTTTTCGACTTTTGGCCAGCTTTTTTGGATTTTGGCCCACTGTGTACCGTGGCTTACTTGTACCCTGTGGATTTTCGAGGAATTTAAGAGAACAAGCTTTTCAGGACTTCCGGACATATGACGTCACAGAAGCAGTCCAAAACGTTTGCTTAGCGCCACAGTCAGCAGGATTAAAGCCAAGTATGGAACACAATGTGTTCGCTCTTCCGACGAATTTGGAGTAAATTGGGACCACGTTTCGCACTTAAGTGCATTTGCGGGTGACTCCGTAAAGATAATACCGAGACCAATACCGGTATCCTCAAAATTTGTTGCGACTTATTGCCTCGATTTATTTGAATTTCCTTAATTTTATTATTTATATTATCATCGGAGATGAACTACCGGTAAAGATAAGCATTCTCGGGTCTTCCAACAGGTTAGACATTGGTTGGCCGACGTTTCGAAAGCTATCAACGCCATCGTCTTCAGGGCTTTAGATATGTGTTGGCCGACGTTTCGACTGCTACCTCCGCCATCGCCTTCAAGGCTTCAGATATTTGTTGGCCGACGTTTTGACCATAGACCTTGAATATAGGTAGGCGCTTTCCAATGCTGGGGCATAGGCGGCCGGTGAAGAAAACATGAGGTCATGTGCTATGTGGCAAAAAGTGGCGGCGCACAGTGGTCCCCAATCGAAAAAAGGTGGTCGAAATTAATACCGCTCTTATATTTACTCATCATTGTAATGTGGAGAAGCGTTTAATATGATTTTTGTCCGCTTAATCCGAATTTTAAGTTATTTTTGTTGTATCTTTGATATTATTGTTTGAATATGGCTAATTATTTAAACAATTTAATGTTTAAAATTGAAATTATATTTAATTTTGTATTCCATATGTTGATCGATTTGCATCAATTGAAGTCGAGGTAATTTTTTCAAACCTGCGATTTTTATTTGTTTTGCTTGGTTAATTATTTAAACAATTTAAGTTGACCGTAATTAAAACAACGGTAATATGTGTTCCTATATATTTTTGTTCCGTTGAGCCTAAAGTTGAAGTTTCTTATGCATAATCTGTGATGGTTTCTATTTTTCAATTAATTTGTTTAACAATTCAAAAAAAACACAATATGATCAATTCCTTCAAAGCATAGATGAAATTCGGATCAGCGGCCTTCAAGTTGTTTAGTGTGTTAACTACGTACCAGGATTGGAAACAGTCATTTATGCGCTCTAAATATTTTTTTCAGTTTAATTACGCAACTGAATATTATTATTGAGGCTAATGGGATATAAAATAAATTAGGTTTTTTATGGTTGCATCAGTTATTATTGAGGAAACAATTACAGACTCTCAAAATCATCGTCTGTGAGTTCATCGGTATCAGTATCACTCAGTAAATCATCCACATTGAGGATACTTCGTACCTCTGCTGATAAAGGCGTCATTTTTTTTCTCTGCAAGCCTAAAATATTATAAATAAAGGGATCGGACGTTAGCAACAGCCTTCTGAAAAGGTCCTCGTTCGTTGCCATTCTCGATGATTTTCTTGCGTGCTGCTCCCGAAAACGTCGGATATCCTTGTTCCTGGTTTCCATCGCCTCTTCTGACAAGATACCAATAGGAAGGATGGCTTCCTTGGCAATGGCTGCCCCATGAATCAATAGCTTGTGAACTACAGGCGGCATGTAATACCATGCGTAAAGTTTTACGTACAAGCTCGCCGTGGATAAGCAGTATTCTGTGAATGGAGCTTCATTGATTTGGAAACCCGCGGCGTTCAAATGCTTTGAACCACTTCGGAACACAAACCAAGAAATTCCTGCTCAACGACACCAATATTTACTTTGAATCTGAAGTCGCTTTTTATTCGATCACCCTCCCTAACCACTGATCCCTGATCACCCATATATTATGCCGGTTTTTTCGCATCATTTAAATTTTCTTTTTACCTTAAAATTCCGATTTTTTCCCGAGCTTAAAAAATGCATCCGCTTAGCTATAAACTCGTCTCATAATGCAGTATGATATAAAATAATGACAAGGATGGTTAGAAAAATAAGATTGTGGCATAAAAATGAAGCTGACGGCTGTTCAAATAAAATAATCATGCATAATCATGAAAGCTTATAACCTTGAGACTGCGAAAAATATCCGTAGCAAGTGTCAGAGGCAGTGTAACAAAAAAGTAATAATATGATATAATTAAGACGAAACCGTACTTCAATCTTTAATAAATTTTGCCTCATGCAAGAGCTCACGGAAGAGTATTGACAACCAAATGTACCGTATAAAACGGCCTTTAGACCGCACGTAGAATACCCTGCTAGTATTAGGGATCTTTATGAGGTAGGCTTGAAAACCGAGTTGGAACGCGTGCAGAGAAGATCGCTAAGATAGGTACGTTAAAGGCCGTTATGATAACCTCGTTAGTGTTACTGGCGTTTTGCAGCAACTGGGATGGGAATCGCTTTCAGACCGTCGATTAAAATTTAGAGTGAATCTATTATGTAAGTTCCAAACAGATTTATTCTGACGAAGTTAGTAATATTGTACGAAATTCGACATACTACGGTATATCAGATCATGAGTCTAAAATTAGGAAACTAGAATTCAGAACGGACAGATTTAAAATGTTATTTTTCCCACGAACGATAAGGGACCATAACAGCTGCCAATGAGACTTTTATCTAGATTTGTCGTTAGGTAGTGTAGCTCTTAGTAGTAGTAGTGCTCCGTAATACTTGAATCCTTTTCTGTTACCTAGTGCTAACAGCACGCCGTGCATGTTTTCTACATAAGTCTTGAGTCTCTGTCCATTTGTGTATTTGCAATATATTAACGGTCCCTCTCCATTGTGATTATATCAGTAGTGTAGTAATGCATGCTTGTGAAGCTTCGTCTCGTGACACGCATTAGCGATTTATGCCAATGCATAATTAGTAGTAGTTACACTAACTTTAGGGTACAGTGTAGTGCATGTTGGTGAATACTCACCCCCTGCCACACACCCCTGTGGTGGCTTACAGGGTATTTTGTAGATGTAGATGAAATAATACAGTTCAACAGGAAGTATTCTAGACGTGATGTTAGTACTAATTAGCAGTTAAGACTAATAAATTAGTGGATAAATAAAAAAGTGGCTACACTAGCTATCGAAAACTCTTGATAATGTGTAAAAAAAAAGCCTCAATATGCATTCTTCTTTCAGCAAATATGGTTTATTATTATTATCTGTCTGTTGTACAGTCTATTATCCGAAGTTTGTGCTCATGCTCTAATCTACCGTAGCACGATATATCGGGGTTCGTAAAAAGTTTTATCTAGATATATATTTTAAGGCATAAACCAGAGGCTGCGTCGTTTCTGTAGGGACATCGGAGCCTTTTTTAAACCGGGCCTCAAGCAAGATCTGTTGAGTTCTATGTTCCGCGCAGAGGAGGTGGAACGCAATATATTATCCGGTAGTTGTGATGAAATGAGAATGAATAAAATGTGGAGCCAAGCTAATATTTGCTGTTTTCCGTACAGCACTCACGTTAGCCCTTGGTGGCCCATTCCTCTTTGGCATTTTTAATGCTATGGGACGTTGGAAAGTCCTAAGTTGGACGGTCCTAAAACCAGTTTGTCCAACATACTCAGGAAATGGGTCAAGCCCTTGCGTTATTTTGAAATGTGCCCCGTCGTATACCTTGAAAACTTGTATTCCCTAAGACCAGCGCCAACTTGATCTCGCCCATATCCCAAACAACTCCATTCGTTAAACATTGCTTTATCACACATCACTCAGAGCTGGAGTATGAATCTATTTCACCACAAAGACATAGTGCCACGCACTATGGAGTAGAAAAAAAACATAAGTACGATTCTCTTCGTCGTATTTCGCTCTCAACAGCATATTCGTTTTTATTCAGTCTTATGGAAGTCTATTGCGACCGCGCAGTCAAAACAAAAGGAATCCCTCAATTTCGGATTATTTTTAAATAAAATTGTGGTTTCAGAGATAACATACCATACTCAAGGAAATAATTTGATACCCATAGTAAACAATAAAATATCACGGAGTATATAATACACACTATTTAATGCAAGAAAGCCAGCCTAGGTTTCGACACATAGTGTCGTCACAAGATAAATTTCTTGGTGGTCGTGAGCCTTATGACCTGTGGCACATATAGAGCTCATAACCTATTAAGAATTTTACCTTGAATATGACACAACGTATCGAAAACTTGGTCGGTTTTCTGGTATTAAATAGTATGGATTACATCATCCGTGAGCTATTATTATTAATTATGAAGATGACATTATTATTATTGGAAAGAAAAACTATGATACTAAATATGGTGATCAAATATTGCTGAATAAATATTTTCGAATGTTTTTTCAAAGAAACTCTGGGCACCAAATTGAATCCTTTAATAATAAATTTCGCCGATGAATCTCAAATTCAATCAGCTTCTCCTAGATTCCTATTGGCAGATTATTGAAGTGTATGTAGTCTGTGTATTTTGAGAATACGTTCCAATACTGATAGTCAAACTTTCAGTTGCTTTCGGAAGCCGAGGCTTCGTTGGTTGGCTAATAATCATATTGGTAATTCAAACAATCATTTGTAATTTATCTTCATATTATACTGGGTTTCCTGAATATAAATATAATAATTCAAGTGACAACTATGATTAAAATGATTGAAATCGCTTCTAGGTTTTATGGCTGAAGGCAATACAATTGTGAATCGAAGTAAAGCAATCGTTAATAAAAATTTAATATTTCATTGGCTGTGTAATTGGATAACACACACGCCTGGCAGTTTTAGGAGATCCGTGTTCGAAGCACGGTCAAGTCTAATGAGTTTTGTCATGGCGAATTTCATCCCATTAGTATATATCCTTGCATCTGCGCGCTTGACTACGCACCAAGTCACCTGTGAATTTCGCTGCGATATTGGTTAATAATATTTAAAGTATATATTTATTTTTTCCTTTCAGCATTTTCAGCAACAAATTTCGTTACACTGACACTTTTCGTTTTACTTTCAATTCACTCGACATAATATCCACTTCAATCCCAAGGGTTTTAATGCCAAGAAGTGTAAGAAAGTTTTATTTCAGACTCTTGACTTGATTGATATTTGCCGATTTGCGTTTTGTCATCGAGTTCCCGAGTTCCGTCAAACTGAGATATATAAGTAGTCCTCGTACAAAGCCTTTCAATTATTTTAATGGCGAACACATGGGAGGAAAATGCTGCAAGTATTCGGAGTACGGAGAATAAATTATCATGACCAGCGAAAACCGGTCAATGATGAAGTGAAAGATTCATTTCTCTCCCGCATTGCCCCATTATTTTCTATGTATGAGATAATTTGTGGCGGGTTGGTCATGTCTTTTTTTTTAATATCAACTTCCTTTTTTCAGCAAGAAAGTTGATCTCACCTTTGAGCCCTGAAGATGCTTTAATTAAAAGGCGAAACGTCGGCAAAAAATGAAGTTGAGATTAAAAAAAAAGACATGACCAACCCTCCATAAATTATCTCATACATAATTAAAGTGGTCAACACCAATTCAACGAACCCATTATTTTCGGCAACTGTCTTGCAACCCCTGCACTTCAGAGAAAAAAATATAACCTGATTATCATCGAGCATAAGGACATAGCTTAAGAATGTAACTTACGAAGGTTGTGCTTGAGAATGCAAGTCGAATATAAAGCGTTCACAATTAGCTTTGAGGACAACGCAGCAGAGGGTTGTTCCTCGGTTTCCTCATAAGTTACGTCGTCAAGACGGTCAATTACTAAGAAGAGTGATTCCTTTAGTCTATCAATCAGGATCTACGCAGGCGGTTTTACGTGCGCCACCAGTGACAAGGAAGTCAAATGCGGAAGTAAACACCAGTGACGTAAGTTAGTTAACATTAATCGCTTTGCTTCTCATTAAGATAGAACGCGATCGACCATATTTGGGTGACAAAATGGTCCGAAATTTCGAGAGAGAAATGAAACATGATTCGCGACATGGAGCCGAACCCATTTTGGATAATGCAAGGTGTCCTTAGGAAACTTTGGAAACATAGGCCAAATTTATATCACCTATTATCATAGTTTAAAAATTTAATTAATAATAACTATAAACATACCTTTGGAACATGTTTTAACATGGCAGTAAACCCTGGAGAATAACAGCCGCCGATCAAAAAAGATTGGAGGCAATGGAGATGGTGTTACCATAGAAGGATGAAGTTAAAATGGACGTAGAGAATCACCAACGAATGAGTCCTACGAAGAGTTTGAACATGTTTTGAATGCTATAACAAACTGCTTTCGATGTGGTATTCATTTAAAAACTTTCTTTGCAAATTTAGTTATTGATGTACATCATTTGTATTTCTATTTTGTCAGCTGAGCGAGTATTCTCCAAATTGTTAAGCTCACGTAAAAGAGAGGTTTCGCCTCCTTCGTGCATATTACAATATTCACTTCGTACTTTTCACAACTGCTTACATTTCATATAGGTGTCTGAAAGTCGAATTTGGGAGCGATGGAGATGTGGTGCTATCGAAGAATGTTGAAGAATAAATGGACGGACAGAATCATCAATGAAGAAGTACTACGAAGAGTTGGAGTGAAAAGAAGTATAATAAAAACTCTGATAAGAAGGAGAAATAACCTATTGGACACATTTTGCAATACAATAGCCAATCTATAGACATAAAGAAGAATGTTTGTCTGTTTGTCGTTTGTCTGTCTGTTTGGTTTTTATATCTACAAATCTACAGTTTTACTCTGATCGTACTGAAACTTTGCCGACTAATAGTTCAAGACATTAAAATAATCATAGGCTATCTTAAAAAGATCTCAGGGCCCCAAAAGGTCCCAAAAAAGGGGCAGGCCCTTTGGTACGCTATGTATTGGGTTATGTGCAGTGGTTTCATTTTTGCTTTTTAAAATTAATTCCGCTCAAAATACAGGGTTGGTATTTTTTATCGAATGGCTGAATAAATGAAGTTTCTAATTCCTTCAATCGATTTCCTTTTACGGTTCGTATTTGTCTGAATATCATGTTTTTAGCTGAAAAGTCTCACATTTTTCTCTGAAATCAACAATAGAATATTTCCTTGACAATCAGAGATTTGATTTTCAAAGGATATTCATGCCTCTAGGATTTAAATATCACGTTTTCCTGCAGGCCCATGATAGAATGCGGAAAGAAAATCTGTATAAGTAGGGCCCAGATTCCCAAGGGCCCCATGATAGATTGCTTCGGGGGGTAATCGATAAGCTCAATGCATATTTACAACAAGTATACTCTTCAATGTCTATTCTCAAAGTAGCTCTCATAGAGTCACTGCATGTATATGAGAGAACACTACGTAGTAAACGATACACATGAAGGAATTAAATAGACTACACACGCATTTTAATGTACAAGAATACTTATGTACAGAGAATAGTAATGGTAATAATTCCTCTATTACTACAAAAATCACAGCGTTGTTTATTATCGTTTAATACACAGATGTATTACACATAGTAGAACCGTCTGCCTCTCACTACGATTTTGAACTGTTTTAGGCCAATTCTCACATCATAAACGTTACGAGTTATTTATATATGTTTAAAAGTTTTAAAGTGCAGTTAACTTACATTCACTCATTTTTGGGTTTCCCGTGCATGAAAGAGAACCAAGAGTCACTCATCTATCTCTCCGTGCACCTGGAAAACGGTCAGCATGTCTACTACATCGAACACAACATACAACATAGGTTACGAACGCTTCAAATGTCCACGCTAACAGTATTCTTCAGGCTTTGTGGTTTTCTTGTAAAATAAGAAAATCAAGATACTTGAGTGCGGAAGAGAGAAAGTAGTGGCCGACGTCCGCCGCAAAGGAGAAAGATTGGAGCAAGTTGAAACATTCACCTACCTCGGGAGCACCATTACCTGGGATGGAAGAAGCACGACAGACATCAAGCGTCGAATAGCCCAAGCTAAGTCGGCATTCATGGCCAAAAGACCGCTACTCTGCTCGAAGAGCATAAGACAGGAGACAAGGAAACAGTACGTGAAAACATTCGTGTGGGCAGTGGCACTCTACGGATCAGAAACATGGACCATTGGAAAAACTGACCAGAAAAGAATAGAAGCCTTCGAGACCTGGTGCTGGAGGAGGATGCTAAAGATCAAATGGACGGATAGGGTGAGAAACGAGGAGGTATACAGAAGAATTGGAGAAGAAAGGGCACTGTGGAGCACCAGACGCCAAACAAGAAAACGGTGGGTTGACCATGCTATGAGACACAAAGATTACATAAGAAGCATAATGGAGGGAAAAATTGAAGGGAAAGTCCCTAGAGGAAGACCACGAGACAAGCACTTGGGGCAAGTCAAGAGGGATACGGGGAAGAACAACCTAAGGGAAGTGAAGGAAATGGTATGGGCGAAATGGAGGGCTGCTGTATACCAATCCTGGGATTGTAATACTATGTTGATGTAAAAGAAGTTCAATGTTTTTCACACCCGTTGAATTTCAACGGGCACCTTCCGCTAGTTGATAAATATTTATTTATTTATTTATTTAAGTTCACCATAAAAACAGCCACTAGACCTTTTACATTGGACATATTAAAATAAATAAATAAATAGAAGTAAATTATGCATAACAATAAATGAAGGTAACAAAAAAACAACTGATGTAAGTAAATAACATTCATATGGCTATTCATGGGATGAATGAAGTTGTAGGTGGTAGCGTTTTAGTGAGGAGGTAAAGATGCTGTATGGAGAGAATAGGTCAAGAGAAGGATACTTTACTTGCATACTTGTACTTAATATATATATAAATTGTACTTGCATATGCACCCCGGAAGCTGTAAAACTAGTAGTCCTCATCATGTGTGTGCTCGGTGGAGTTAAGAGCTCGCTGCTAAAGAGCATAGTGTGCATCCCGTCCTGCGTGGTACAGGTGGGATCACTTTCAGCACGCATGCAGAAGGCCGTCATCCTAGGGTCACTCCGTACGTATGACCCCAACGCAGCGTAGCCACCTGTTCGATGAGCGTCGGACGTGGCTGCGAATACTGCCCAACCCCTCCCGAGTATCTGGCCATTATGACGGCAATGAAACCTGATGCTTACCGGTGAATCGGAGGGGAACGTTACAAAAGCCACAGTAAATAATACATTAAAGTAATAATTACGTGTAAAATTAATAAATTATAAGAGATAGGTAAATCTAGTAAATGAGGTTTACTGACAAGACTTAGGGGACAACCAGTATACGAATATTACCATTGGTCAACTAAAAGAAAGAGAGAAATAGAATTCTCATTGGTTGGCTGGAAGACTAGAGCTATAGCAGCCTGAGATTTAAGTTGCGTTACGTTTTAACGTTATGACCTTATGTTCGAGGTACACCGGAATTTAAGTGAAAAGCATTAGAGGAGCAAATATATGGATGATGTATAGGTGAGGATTTAGGTTATGCACACTAACGCGATCAAATAACTAAGAGCCAACTCCGAACGTGAACTTCTTGGTTGCCTAAGGCTAGCGAATGCTGGGTACCGCTGGCGGCAGGTCCACACACTTCCATCTCTCCTCGGTTCAATGGATTCTTGGGTCCTCCGAGTGCTTATTCAACCATTGTGGTTCTCATTGCGAAACGTTTGCGATTACAAATTGAGAAGATTCGTCAATGAAGCCGTAAAGTTGCGTAATGAATACTTCCAGCTCACTTATTACAATTGGAGCAGCACAATCACTTTAGGGCAATGAGCGCGCCAACAACCTTCAATGCACGAGAGTATATCTGTACCTTTTTTGTGGCCGGAACGATTTCTAGTCTATGTACCGACATGCACGAGACTATGCATACGTGTACTTATTGGTGATAGCTAAAGATAAAGTAGAAAAAATTGGATTTTACTGATTTATGCTATCATCTCTGGAGATGTAGGTCTAATTATTTATTATTCATGGTTATTTCTACTTTTTGCTTACGTTTCGCACATTAATTATGCTTCTTCAGGGACTTATCAGGATTAATTATAAATTTGATACAAAATTTAACGATATTCAAGGTTTACAAATTAGAGTTTACAAAGTTTGATACAACAGTTCACATTATCACACAAAAAGAAATACAAAAGAAACTCTGAGGTAAATTTAAAATCAAATGAAATATATGGAAAAGACAATTATTACAAAAAATTAAAAGTTGTATAAAGCCTTAAAAAAGATACCCTTTGTATAAAGAAAAAACTGAAATGATATCTCGCACCCCCAAGGGGAGCGAGCAACCCTGGTTGGGAAACCCTGCTATAAAGCGAGCATTAATTGTATTTATATATACGTGGTATTTAATGACTTTATCAAAAACTATGTATCAGATCTACCAGCATGTTGGCATTTGAGGGTTTTGAGAAATCGATTGGTATCGATAAATAAAAGGGCCAAAAATCCCATTAGAAATGCACAGTGGTCACTTCGGTTACTTTCGTTTGGTTCCGCAGCCACGCTTAATTTATATACTTATTCATTTATTTTATTTATTCATGTTCCACGTGGAGGACCTACAAAACGACGCGACTATTATTGTAGCAGGTTAAAGATATTGTATTAAATATTACTGTATTTCTCCGAATATAAGCCGCACTCGAATATAAGCCTCACCACGTTTTTGGGGTCTCAAACAGGGAAAAAAGTTAATACGCGAATTTAAGCCACACCCTTTATAGTGTATTCCGTACTACCTACAGTATTAGGCATTAGAATTTTATATCTGTTTTTACATTACCTATGTAGCTGTGACACAATGTTACCTATATTATCCTTTATATGAATAAGTTGAGAACCGATTTCACCTTTTTCAGCATTATTTATTACTTTACCCGTGGCTTAGGTGAGTTTAGCAGGCGTCCGCGTGAATCGGAATGGGTGGTTTGCTCAAATCGATCATTTTTACGATTTTATAAGAAAATTCTCGAATTTAAGCCGCACCTCGATTATAAGCCGCACCCTGATTTTGAGGTCTCAACATCAGGAAAAAGTGCGGCTCATATTCGTAGAAATACGGTATACATTTCCATTTAATTTAAAACGTAATTAATACATAATTAGTACCGAGCAAAGCTCGGTCCCCCGGTTCAAATGATTAATTGTTAAACACAAGTACGAGGTCTAGTCTTTTTAGCGTCATTCAGTCTCGTCTTCATGCCTCGGCTATCATGATGACATTTAAAAGTTATGGCAAAATTAACAACATATACATCTTAAAATTCATTACCGTCCCATGTAGATTTTGAAAACTGAAAAAATAACAAAAGAACTAAAATAAAAAACTACTTATCGTTTCCATAAAAATTATCGAAGGCATTGATCTTAGCCATTGTGGTCCCTAATTTTGCGTGGACAATTAAATTTTAAACCTATCTCAAGCTAGTTTTCCAACTTTATGCAAATGATCGAGCCTACCGTAGCAGCATTGAGTTCATACAGTGTTTGGATACCGTAAGCGTACGTGAAAAAGTGATACTATTCTGAGTTTCGAAGCCTCCAAGGTAAAATCATTTTAGTCTTTTTTATATTCGTGCTACTTACAGAGGAACATGTACCATTCCTGATGAAGTAAACTAAATCCCAGGTTTCCACGCATTTTTTTCATAAACAAGACTTTTTAGCTACGTAGCCTCAAAGGAAATAATGAGTGAAGAAAAAGGAAAAAGTCTTTAATCCATAACGGACGAATGACATTTAAAAAAAAACTATAATAAGAATCAAATATTTCTTGGAAATTAAGTCACCAAAAAAATGAAGACATCAGTCCACTTACAAGAACCTTTGTAAAGAAGATCAGTTGAATGTTAAGTCAATTAACATCTAACTCTGTGGTTTTGTTTTCATATCGACGTCAATTGCGGCACAACGTAGGTTCTCACAAAGAATTCCTGTATTTTCATACCAGTCATATCATTTGGGTAAATCTCACGTTCTTCAAAAAAGAATTTCATCAGTAATTGAACTATTGATTGCTCAGTTAACGAAACAATTGACAAAGGGCTACTAAATTAACACCCACACAACTTCAATTTTCCCTTTTTATATTCGTGAAAAGAGAGATATGCATTCTCTGAATGATTCTGTTTTTTTTAGACGGCCTTGAGTAACACGAAAGTTTTGATTTAAAAATTTAGGTTGCGAACTTTCTCAACACCGGACGAGGTTACTTTTGGGGAGAATGAAATCATAAGACTTACTATGTAGACATCGAAATGCATACGTGCTATATTTTATTGACATGCATGTACATATGACTAATTACTTTTCTTAGAGGTTGAGTTTTTTTATTTTAAAAGCAATTTAATATTTATTTACAAAGTTTTTAAGCTCTATTAAATTGGCGTTACAATCAGATCACAATATATATTGCATTTTGACCTATTTTCACATTTATGATTCCATTGTCACAAATTCTGATGGTAAGACTTTAAAAACAGATATGTCATCACATGGCAGTAAAGCTAGGACAATAACTGTGTCAGAACAACGAGGTTTGGAAGCAATGTGAATGTGATATCATCGAAAAAAGATGAAGATTGAAGGAAAAGAATCACCGATGGAGAAGTCTTGCGAAGAGTTGGGAAATAAGATCTTTTGTTAAAGATCTGAGAAATCAAAGACACTAAACTTACTGAAAATATTTTTCTTACACATTTCCTATATATTTCTTATGCCTCTCTGTTCACTATATCTTCCTTTTGTCCTCCATCGCTGTTTATCCTACTCACATTGTGATTGCCTCCTACCAACTTAATAAACCCACATTCTCATTGATCTTCTTAAAGATGCTATTGTTCTGTCTCTTAAAGGTGCTACTAGGCCAGTGTTTCCAAAACGTATTCGAGCCACTGCCCCCTTGTTATCATAAACCTATACTCAACGCCCGCCAACCGTTAGCTCTACATATCATGGACTACTAGGCCAAATCAAGAAGATAATAAAAATTAAATTAAAGCAATTCCTTTAATTTTATATAAAATCCAATAGAGATAATTTAATACCCCTGTAGATGTATAGGGAAAGTCACGGCTTTCATAAAAGGGAACCCTAGCGCGATTATAAAAATTTCATAAAAACGAATTATCAAAACAAATTATTTTTTAAAGTAAATTTCTTAAAACACTCCATGTACTTACTTTACAATGTTGAGTAAGAAGTGTGGAGAACAATTTGGCGATTAAATTGTAAAAAGAAGGTTTCAAAAGATCATCGCCTATGGAACCGTTCGGTCAGGAGGAGGGGGCCTTCAGCACCCCCTCCTCCCTGCCGACCCCTCATCTCTTTTCGCTCCCTTACATTGAAGCACCACCCCCTAAGGGACAGTAACACCCACTTTGGGAACCGCTGTGCTAGACATTTGGTATTGATTGGCTGTGCTCCGAAAGTTATCGTGAGCCTAGTTACGCAAGCCAAAAAGGCATCTTACCAGAAGAAGAGCAATACTTACATCCAGCAACACAGGCTTGGAAGTAAGGAAGCACATAAATTTGGAGCATACCCTTTTATGGCCTTGGATTTAAGTCAATAACTGCAGCAAATCAAAGAAGATCGGAAGCAATGGAAATGTGGAGCTCAAGAAGAATCGTACGAAGATTTGGAGGGAAACCATTTTAAATGACAACTCTAAGAAGTTAAAGACAGATTTTGGACACATTTTGTGGCACAACTGCGACTAAAAAATACTGTGGAAGGAGAAATGAGTGGGTAGAATAATAGAGGAAGACCAATGATGGAATAAATCAGGCGTTCTCAAGGACGATGAAGGACATCAAAGTGAAAAATTATGTAGGAATGAAACGGTTAGCTGAGAGAAACCAATCTTCAGATTTATGAATGAGGATGATGATGAAAGATATGATGCTTGAAGGTAATGTTGTTTTGACTATCGTACTTTTACCACGTCTTTATGATACCGTCGCCTCACATTGCATCCAAATATTTGTTCTGATTTTGTCTAGACCATTCATTCATTTCATCTTTTCGTGGTTCGTTTATTTCTTCTATTCTTGAAATGAATTATTGACAAGTACTGCGGTGAGTAATTGATTTATTTTTGTAAAAATTGGAGAAATAATACTAACAAATTTCTATGAAATCTTTGACGAGATCTATTCGTTAAATAACCCTCATTTTTTAAATAAAGTCTCTATGGGGTGCATATTTGTACCATTTCCCACGGAAAATGGCAAATACTTCGTGGCAAATATCTCGAAAAGTAGAACCGCAAGTGCCTGATATTTTGCTCTCATTTGAAAAAAGTGATATTTTTCTTTGCAATGAGGCCAAATTCATGATTTTTTTTCTGAGTAGCGATATCTCGCTCAAATTTCCTACAATTATATTGCGCCTTCAATTCGAAGACGTAATTCCTGAGATAAATATTATATCCCTACCCGAGGTGTAATTCGAACCCACGACCTTTGGGTAGCCTAATTGCACTAATTGCACTACTTGTATTATTTTAAAAATTAACTGGAAATTAAAGTTATTTAATACAATTTTTTAACATGTTTATATATTTTATCATAAATGGATAATCTCATAATAATGACTTTCACAGGGTTTCTCGAAAATAAAAAGTTAGAGAATGTTAATTTTATGCATATTTATTTTGTAAAAAAATAATAACTTTATGAAGTACATTTTCGCGAACAATATATGTATAATAAAACTTAATAAGCTAAATAATGAGGAAATATCTTATTATAAAGTAATATTAAAGTCTTAAATGAAAGCAACTAAAGTAGCCATTTATTCGTTTCTAATGGGAATGTTGGCCCTTTTATTTTTGCATAAAATAGATTTTTTGCGGATATGGGATCGATACAAATCGATTTATTACACCATAAAACCCTTACATGCCAATATATCTGATAACCAGTTTTCGATAAAATCATTACATAGCACACAAATATGCACAATTATTGCTCACTTTATAGTATAAGATATGAATTGATTTGTTAAGTCGTGTGAGTAGCCCAATTGGTTAACGGATAGTCGGCACGATCCACATTGTATCCACAATGCCTCGTACAAACAACTTGTGCGTTTAAATCCTTTATGAATTGGCTTGTTATGGCGAGTGGGTAGCCAAATATGTTCTAGCACAGTCGGCACGAACGTCCTTCGATGGGTTTAGCTTACAGATCAAGGTCTCTCGACTCGGTCTGTAACTGGCCACAGCAGCGCTGTTTAATTATCGTGGTAATAAGCTGAATTCAGGTAAAACTCGTCACATCAGCAGCTCGAGTGCCTTGCTGAATCATTAATTTCCTTCAGAAGGCCGAGTTTCCGCAGCGCACTGGCTTACCTCGTAAATTTTACCGGGCTATTTTAAGGTCATCCGTCTAGGATTCATCGAAAGCTTCCAAGTGAATGATGTATGTAACCTTCTAAGCCCAGTAAATGCAGCCTTGCTCTAATTTTATTAAAAATTAATGTTCATTTATCCCCTTTAAAGGCATTTTTTTAACATTAAAAACATTTCCAGGTTCAAATAAATATTTACAAACGTAACAATGAATAAACTTGACCGTGGCAGGCTTCACTTCGTAGAAGTTACTAATATCAGTACTCATGATTAAAGACAACTTAGTACTATTCTACAATCTTTTTAATGTACGACGCTTTTCACCGCTTTACGGCATCGTCAAGTACAGAAGTTTAATAAGTAAGAAGTTTGCCTCCAACAAATTTATTCGTTGTCTGTATTTTGAATCCCTGCTCGCAGTCATGGAAACAGGATTTCACCGGATGCGATGCGGTTTGATTGCAGAATCGAAATGAAACTGGCAGGCAAGACAGAAACCAACCTGTTTCTCTTGGAAGTGCGAACTCCGTTCGATTTTCCAAACCACTATCAACCCCGACTGCCATAGAAGTACATGCTTACAAATCAAAGTACCACTTGAAAACGGCCTTTAGGGCTACTGCCATAGAAGTAACTTCAATGTGTACCAGCTTCTTAAGCTATGAGATTGTTCTAAATGCCCCAGCATTTAAGTTTACACACAGTCGTGGTATGTGTCTGAGAAATCCCGTGGGTTGATGTCGGGAGTACCTACATACTATGTAAAATACTTTGAAGTTAGTTGGAATGAAGAGGTTATGAATTTTGAGGGTGTAAATGACTGACACGGAAATAAGTTTGGAGAGCTACATCCGATATGATAGGACTAGAGAATATAGCCTACTCCGTCTGTTTAAAACAGTATATAAAATAAAATAACTAAGTAAGTTCAAATGTAATTAATAAATTTAAATTGTAAATATTTATTCTACCAATAATATTTATAGCAGTGATTCTCTTAATTAATTTAAAGTGCTACACCGCAGCAAAATAATTTATAATTATTCGGAGCAAAAGCAATTAATATAATGCTTTATATATGTTTAATTAATATATGGCATGTTTGTGGAATATAATTAACAGTACAGGGTTGATCTTGCAATGGGAGCTTGCGCTGGCTTTACTACTTCACGTAAAGCAGGCTTCGCTTTGGCAGACCGGTTGCTTCACTTTGTAAAATATATTGCATGAATTTTCCGACACTGATGAAAAAGGAATTTTTATCAATGTCGAAAATATTTTTCAAGGAGAATTCGTGAACTTTTAAGAATTTTTCACAAATTTCGCACTCCCTGCAATGAAAGTGACGTTTTATTTCGTATGGGAAGAAGGCATTTCAATCTCACACTCATTCTTCTTGAGGAGACGCCACACAATATGTAACACATTAGGTAACCTAACAGTTAAAGCCATCCGTATGAAAATACCCGGCATGAATCAAAGCCACTATACAATTAGTGCTAGTAATTCATGATAGAGGGTACGACAGACAAATGAGGTCATTTTATTCATTAGGGATTGATGGGTGGGATTATTTTAAAAATGGAGAAAGGGTCTTATTCACCATATAAACCATGCGTCTTCTTCACCACAACAACCAAAATCCCTTTCCAATTCTCTCAGCTAAAGGCTCTTCTTATGATTTTTACGGCATACGTAATTTCGATATTCATATACTTTTCCACACCTCGGAAATTGAAATCTAGCTTTCGGCTATTTAAAAAATCAAAGAATGGGTAATATAAAATTTTAAAAGAATATTTGTAATGCGGAGATGTTGTCCTCTTCGTAAAAAAATAATGAAGTGAACCAATTAAATGTTTTGGCGGTGACGAGATGAAGAAGACGACCGTTTCGCCGTTCTCCTAGTTTTTCGCGTGTTTTTCTTCACTCTTTCCACCGTAGGAGCTAAACTTTTACACTTACACACTATTCAATGAATTCATTTTGTAGTCGAATAAACAAGAAGTAAAATGATATATTACACGTCTCTTTGGAGTTCCGGCGGAATTTCGTACGAATGCTTAAATTTCAGCGTTCTACCTTTTTTGCGGCGATAGTAAATGACAATTTTTATGTTCTGTCAACTAAAAAAAAACACGTCCTCTATTTCATCTAAACAAAGAAATCCTACATTTCCATGCTATTTTACTCTTCAATTTAACTTGAAATTACATCGTGTTAAATGCGATTATGTACGAAGCATTGGTAAAAATGAAAAACAAGTGAATTCCCAAGGCCGTAATCTAAATAGGGCACGGGAAGTGAGGTGGGTAGGTTAAAATATAAGGTACAAAAATATGAAAGGCAATTGTACCTAGATGGGGAAAAAGGAAAGCATAATCACTCGAAATGCAAAAATGAGAACAAAAAACACTCCAATCGCACACTCGCTGACAAATCACACTAATTCCAGGGAAAAGAATTTGAACAGCAAAATACACACTCTCAATCGCTTGGGTGTGTCGTCGAAGAGTGATCCTCTTGAATCTCACAATCTCACTCATGCGCACCCGGCTTAGACGGATTTCCCCTCTGCCGGTGACCCACCAATTACACAAACACAAAATAAAAACAAAAATTAAACAATTAATTACACTCTCAAAAACACTCAGTCACTCGGGTGTGTAGTTAAACAGAGACCCCTGTGAATCATACACGCACATGGGTATAATTAAAATTTGTCCACCTAACAAAAATGCCATTTTCCTCAAAAACTGTCAATAAAAGCCAAATAATCCGAGACAGTTCAATGGTGATAGATTACGAGAACCAATCCATCTAAGTGTTTGAGTTACCAACAAATAACTACAAAAACTGAAGTCAGCACGCGTTATTATTAATAGAAATGGAGTTCCAGTCGGCTCACATGGCAGGAAGAAAGTTATAACATAAAATATTATCGTCGAATAATCTGCATATTTTGTATCTCAATCTTGTTTCTTAGTAGCCAAGGACTGCCATCATTAAAAGCAATATTTCATGAACAGTTGACGCGAAGAGATGGAATTCAATATTTTTTAAGACTCATACGGTCCAGCAGACCCTCCTTAATGCCAGACTATAATACAATTGGAGTGAAGGCTGGTGACCCGATATCTTTGAATGAGCTGACTGTGAATTGAGAGTTACATTCCTTTCAAGGAAAGCAACCAATAGAGGCCATAAATATTGATGCCTCTTCTCACGAAAGCTGATATGAATCTAAACATCCCCTTCGAAGCTAAGGTTTCATAATAAGGATCCTATTACATTGAAGCATTTCTTGACGGGTGACAGAATAAGTGAGGGATGGGAAAATACTTCCCTTATCGTTCTTATTTAAGGCTGTAATAACACTAAGTTATTAGGGCGTAATGCCAAATTCGAGAATCAGGGTTTGCCATATTTTTTCCTCGTCTTCCATTGAATACCGTGTACCGTTGTTACGTACACTGAGCCGTCGTGTAAGACATGCACCATAAATTTGACTAGGAATATTTATTTATGAATTAATAATACATTTTGGCTAGCTTGCCAGGTGGAAGCAAAGTTAAAAAGAAATAATATAAGATCACGATTTCTTAAGCATACAATTCAATCAGATGAAAGAGATTTAACAAAATTAAATACAATTTACAATGTAAAATAAATAAGCAATAAACATCACAGTTTCAAAACTTATTTGAAATCAAAACAATAAAGTATAAAAAAATTATTACAGCACTTTATTGTGTATTATACTTCAGTATAATTTTACAACGTTATGAACTTTATGGCATTTTTATAAATAATTTGCAACTATAAGGCAAGAACTTAAAAACTTAAGGTAAACTATTCCATTGCTGTAATTAAAATACGGTATTTGCATGCATCCTTTCTTTGTCCCCGAGCTTTCATTTTATACTTTCATTTAATACGCCATATTTCGCAATGATAAAAGGTATTTTATGAAAATTCATCTTATTAACTCATCTCAAACACCATCTAGTTTAATGAAGTTCCGCCGAGACTGTGTAAGTCAAAACGAATACAGAATACCACGTTTTCGCTTGTACTGTTTAAAAAAGTATTGCTTTATGATGATGTGAGTATTGCTGTCAGTATTCGGCAATTAGGAAACAAGATGAACATATAAAGCTGCGGTAGATACAAAATATGCAGATTATTCGACCGTTATATTTTTCACGAGTAGTTTTTTCCCGGCCATGTGAGCCAAATGAAACGTCATTTCTATTGAAGTAACGCCTTTTGACTTCAGTTCCTGTAGTTATTCGTTCATCATCATCATTGGTCATCTAATTCTAATATTGGTGTTGAATGCAGCCCTCCACCCTTCCCTATCAGATCCTATTTCCCTTACTTCCTAGTAGGCAATTCTTCTTATGTTCTTTCCTATTTATTTGGTCATTACATTTATCCCTTGGCCTTCCTTTAGGGACTTTTCTTCTATTTTTCCTTATATTATATTCTTTTCAAACCCACTGTACCTCTGAGTGTGTCCAATCCAACTAGTTCTTCTCTGTATAGTGTTCCATATGGTCATTTCCTCTTCTACTGTTCTGTAAACTTCTTCATTTCTTATTTTGTCCGTCCATTTGATCTTCTGCATCCTCCTCCAACACCAGGATTCTAAAGCTCCTAATCTTTTCTGGTCTGTTTTTCCAATGGCCCTTGTATCAAGTCCATTTAGACATAGACGCTCCACACGAAATTTTTCACATACTGTTTCCTCGTTTGTGTTCCTACTTACAAATAACTTTTAAAACTAATAAAAAAAATTGGTGCCTATATGTTACAATTGAATTCCCAGGGAGTATTTGGTTATCATAAGGAGTTTTTCCTGAGAATGGCATTTTTTATTAGTTAGAGGAATTATGTATAACATTTTAACTCATTTTGGCAGTAAGCAACGTGTTATCCGACGTTCGATTTGAGAATAAAATAATGTGGAGAGATATTATTTAGTTCTTCACATCAAACAGAGGACTTTTACGCTAAGTAGCAAGAATATGAATAAAATATTTTGAAGTCTTTTTACGATAGAACAACCTTAAGACCCAAGTCCTAAGATATATACAATATCACGACCCGAGGCGGGATTCGAACTCGTGGCCTCTGGGTTGCCAAAATGTTGCGTTACAAACGCGACAATCCAGCCGATGTTTAAATAGCTCCAACTCGCACGCAATTTATCAGCGCGGGGTGATGTCTCGAGGAGTAATTATTTCATACCGTCTTATCTTATCTTTCCTCTTTCCTCTTCCAATCATTTAGTTAGGATTAGTCCAAATTTTGACGTCCCAATGATCCACTATCGATCAATCCAGTCGATAAGTACATAAAAATTTACTCCTAAAACGGCTTCTGCTTGCATAGGAAACCCCACCAGAGAAGGGCCTCAATGGATCTGTAGCCACAACCATTAGATCCTTTATTACGACCAGTTAAACACGAAACCTTCCGTTTCCTTATGAAATACAGTTTAATGATCAATAATGATCACGTCGTTATTTAATAAATATTCCATGAAATATAAAATCAATATTTCCAAATCTTTATCTAATACGTGTCTAATCTAGATTCATAATCTCTTTCTTGATTTTTATCATCCAATCAACTTTGCATCGATTTTGGTCATCTAATTTCATGCCTGAGAATCCACCTGGTAACATCAAATTTATTTTGCCCTTTGTAGCTTTATTCATTAAGAAGGATTTGCAGAACTTTTATGAAGTAGAAATGCCCTATTCCTGTTCATCTCTTAAAATCACTGCATTTTAAAGAGAATTTCCGATGGTACAGGCTTCATCTTAGAGGTCTTGCAACTATCTTTAAACGTATGTCAACGTTATATGATTTCGAACATAAATAACTGCTGTACTATTTAACAATAATTTGGCATGAAACTTTGTAAAACGAATATTTATCATGGTAAATATACATTGTGCATATATTTTTTTAACTGACTCTCCTGAACATCTAATATTGGGATCGCATGTATGGAATATAAGGTGGCTGTTTTTTATGCCAAAATACTTGATACAAGAAATTCTCACGACATATCGTTTTTCAGAGAATTGATCCGTATGGAATCATTTTATTGAGCTTCTCCGGATCCATGAAAGGTGATCTGACACACTTTTCAAGACTTGAGGAAAAGTTGTTCAGCGGATGGAAATATCGCAATCATGCGTCCTTCCAGCGTGGAAGGACTGAAAAATATTTTTAAAACCAGTCAAGGACTCCCTCTTGGGGCATAATTAACTTGGAAGCGACCGCGCATTTTTCTCCCACAACGATCCTGGGCTGATGTGACTGACGCCCTTTTTTCGGTTCTTAAGAGCAGTCGGAGTTTGGCCACCCTGGAAGAAACAAAAGTGACTAGACAACAATGTAAGTGTTAAGATGTTGCATAAGAAAGCTTTATGGTGAAGAATTTAGACCAATATGTGAGAAATAGCCCCTTATTTCCCAGTCCCGGGGAAAATATGAAAATGAAACCGCTGTTAAAGTGGTCGGAAATCGGAAAAAGCAGGCCAGAAGTCCATAATTGCTTTTTTTCTTAGATATTATCTTGAAACTTCACATTGACAAACTAAAATGGTTGGTGATTCTGGTATTGGACGTCTTTTTTCATGGTTATCACTCACTTATTAAATACAGAGGATCAAATATAAACAAATTTTCCAACAAAAAAACGTGTCTTCTGTTTCCTTCAAAAAATCTTCCAAGTTAAGTGGATTTTGAATTTGAGAGAAGTTTTTTGTTGAAAAATAAACATCAATGCCTATTATAATGGTTTAATTTCATTTTTGATGGTTTCTTAGTTTTAATGTGTTAGATACAGAGATCGTTTCTGTTAACTGCGTGTTATGGCTTCACAAAATGACGGACGCTGTTTTTAGACGAAATTTTACATTAAGTAGTAAACATGAATAAGTTTTAGGTGTAGACCCGTAAAATGGCTGGTATCAGAGCATTACGTATTTTCGGCCTTGATGGCAGTCATCCGTAAAGTCATCGTCGAATATTCAAAGGTTCGCTGGTTCGATGCCCGCCAGTGTGAAATTCTCTCCACTCAAAGGATACCCGGATCTAGAAGGACTCAAGAGCTGTTTCTGGTGGTTTTGGGGTGCCATGAAGGAATGATTTTGGAATTTTTTTATCAATAATGGTACGCTTATGGAAACTAGCTTACCACCACTAATCTTTCGAACAGCCGTAGGATCCAAGCTCCTCGCACCATTTCTTTCTAGTCCGACCCCTCTTCATCCCGTCCATGAAACCCATTTATCCTTTTTAAACCTTATTTATCAAAGCATGAACATAAAATTGGGATAATTAGAACCATTAATAGTTTATCTGCGTCTTTTTCATTTAACAAATCCTTCTTTGACCGCCACGAAAAAGTTATTCCGCCATATATAGCATTTTCGTTGAAAGTAAAGCCAAACTTTGAATTTGACGCAAAATTCCGTAGTTGCTACAGTACCATGGGAAAATAGCAGTACGCCTAATTATTAACTTATGTTTTCTTAATAGGTATAAACCGCATTATTATATAAGTCGCAGCTACAATAGTAATTTATAAATTGGATTTATAAAATTTAATGTTAAGAGTCTATCGGACACCATTTTGATGACGTTATCATTCGAGTCCTTAGGGACATTTTTTTGGGCACCAGAACGCAAAACGATCTAATTGGTCCAAAGATCATGTGTATCAATGGAAACCTTCTTGTCATCGAATGCAACTGTTTTCGATTTTTGTCGTGTAGGCCCTACTCCCTTTCTTCCCCTTCCCCGCTTACCCAACATCCTCTCCTCTATCACTGGGCCTTCTGGGCCTTTCACTACCTGTTCCAACCACCTACTTTGCCTTCTCCTAATCTCCTCCATAAGTTTCCTCTCCTCACTCACCATACTTCCTTGTTCGTCTTTCTTCCTGTCCACCGCTAATACTCCATTCTCCTCCGCACACACACACATCTCAAACGCCTGCAGCCTCTTTCCTTAGAGTCCACGTTTCACAAAATTACCAGAGGGCTTGGAATTCATTAGGGGGGTGGCGGGTTTTGCTACTTTCATTTAATCTGTTATTATAGGTAATCTACCGATTAAGGTAGGTTTAGATGGAAGTAGGAATGGCTACAGTAATATTTTACAGCAGGAGTGTCTCGTTTCCATCCACTATTCCATTCTTCAGGTCGGCATTTGAACAAACTCTCTTTATCCCATCCATAAGGCATATTTTCTCTTTCTGGTTCATCCTCGTAACCTCGCCGTAAGAAGATCACAGAAAGCTCTTCTCCCGCGATGCTCGTAGGACTAAATAGAAGTGAATTGTCACGAAGAAGAAGGTATTGTCACGGCCTGTATATCTCGGATGCTACAGTTCAGCTCATATAAAACGAATGACCGAATACGGCAATGGATTCCATGTTCATAAAAATGGAGGTTCACAGTCCTATTTTCTCCTCACAGTGTCACAGACTGATATAATTGCGGCAAGGCATGGAAATATCTTTTTCTATCGTAGTTCATGCTCGCACTCGACAATTTGAGTAGGCATCGGTCCACATTGCCTCGGATAACCGAGACTTCACTGTGATCAAATGCAAGGGAAGCCGTACATGATGATGAGCTATCACTTTCAGTTCTCCATGGGGTGAATATTGCGGAATGTTTTCACGACACGCAGCTCTAGCGTCATGAGAATTTGATTTTTTTTGTTCTTGGAATTAGTAATACAGCCAATCAGCATTATCACAATATCGCCCGTTGATGGAGATTGCCGTTTTTGTATAATTTGAATTAGGAGTCTCCCCTTAGAGTTCACAATGTGAATGAGGCGATTGTCGCACGAGCAATTATTATTTTTCATCCGTTGTTTGTGTGGCGAAATATCCTGGGGTCGGCTTACGTACTTATACCTTTTTTGCTCTTGAGTTGACCTTTTTCTTGGATGTACGGAGCATGTTTATGGAATCACACCACAGTGATGAGCACCTTTTGACGCTTTCGAGCAACAATGGGTAGCAGGAATAAAATTTATTCCTCATATCAATGGAATAAAGTACACGATGGAAATTTTTCCAGCAAACTCAACCATTCAAGCCATGAGCATATGCGTCAACCACATGCATTAATTTTTCCCTTTGAAAAGAGCATATAAATTTTGAATATTCACGAGATTCAAGATGGCATCTCAATGGTCTGACGTCACTGTGTGGTATCGCATCTCTGCTCCACGAATATTTTGATTGAAAGAAAGGATTTAAATCCAACCATATCACTGTATTCCACAAAGTAAGTTTAAACGATTATTTTCATTTAATACGATTAAAACAGCGGAAAATCACATGAATAATGGAATAATGGCATCTACATCTTGTGACATCATCCGCCATATTTATGATGACGTATTACATTTACGCCAGCATGGCACGCGTAATTTTTGACAAGAAGAAATATTTCAATATAACAGCGTTGTTTTCCAACTGCAATTTGGAGTTAAGGAAGCAAATCATTAAAACATATATTAGAGGCATGCCCTTATGTGGCAATGAAGCTTGAATATTAGCAGATGTTGATCAAAATAAACAGCAAGCAATGGAGATTTATTGTTATCAAAGAATGACAAAGATCAAATGGACGGAGAGACTCGCCGGTTAAAAAGTCCTACGAAGAGTTGGAGGGACAAATTGTGTAATGAAAACTTGGGAAAGTTGAGAGAAACTTATTGGGCACATTTCATGACATAATAGTTTGTCGAAAACAATAATTGAAAGATAAATGAATAGAAAGAAATACCGAGAAAGACCAAGAGTGGAATGCATCAGGAATGTTTTGAAATACGTCAAATTGAAGACCAATGAAGGAAAGAAAAATGAGGAGAGTTGAGTGGACTGCTGTAGAAAACTAATCTTCGTATTAATGACTGCTAATGATTATGGTTATCGTACTTCTTTTCTAACCAAATCAATCTTCATAGGACTTCATCGTTCGTGATTCTATCCGTCAATTTGATCTTCATTATTCTTCAATAACTCCACTAATATATTTCTTGCAATCTCATTTACTCTGCTGCTATTATTGTCCAGGCTTCATTACCATATAGGAGCTTGCTTCAAAAAATGTTTTAATAAAGTGCCTCGTTACTTCCATGCTTGTCCTACCGGCTATCAGCAGTAAAACTCCTTAAATTGAACTATTCTGCTAGCTTTTTTCATCGATTTATAGATCCGAAGATCTTTTATGTTTATGGTTTATATTGTTAATGGAATAGTGTCGGCAGCTGGCCACTCCACTCTTTTTAAGCCCTGGACGCTAAGGTGGCTGGATCTGTAATTGTGGGTCATTGAGTGCACATCTTAATAATTTTTTAAATAAGTTGAAAAAATACTAGGGCCTCATTTCATTTAACTAGTACATCTATTTAATGCAGTGAAACTCACCATAGGTAATGTAATGGAAAATGATGCAAGAATCATACTTTACATTTTTGCCTCAATTTTGAGTGCCCCCGAAATCACTGAGTTGATTCTTGGTTGACTAACAATAGGGAGATATTAGATGGAGAAGAAAAAAAACAGGAGGAAAGATAATGCTTGTGCTATGAACGAAGGAAAAAATGTGCTCTAGTCGCGAGGGAATCGTTAGTTTTGCAATCCGTAGCACACCGCTCCACTCAAACAGAGAAAGCCTTCGTTGAAAAGGCAGACTCACTTTCCCTCGTTCACGCTCGGTGTATTGAACCACGAGTCTATATCTACATTGCATTGTATAGAGGACTATGCGCACAATGCTTGTGTTTCATAACACTCGACGCATACGTTGTATGGCCTTCTAAGCGATACACAACTGTCTGCTGTTTATCGTGTATGGTTTCGTATGCTTTTGTTTCACGTTCAAACAACGCCTTTGAGGCTCTATAAATGCACGACAAAAACAACTTTGATTGCGAGCGAATCCACTTGTTGGAATTGCAATGGAAATATGGTGAATTTTCTTCGAAATTCCTACTCTATATTTAGTGGGACAGACGGAGAAAAAGTCGTCATATTGACATTTACTTCTAAATAACTTTGAGCTTAGGTGATCCCCGTCCAGATTAATGATTTTTTCATCGTGAATTGCTCACAACATGTGAGGTTCGTATGCTGTTATTTCTACGCTCAATCAACTCGCTTAAGGTTCAGCATTTGTGATGAAGTAACTGAAATAGCATGATGAAGTAAAGTAACTGAAATAGCATGATGAAGTAAAGTAACAGAAATAGCATGATGAAATAACTTTGGCATGAGTGACTGGAATTTAAGGAAAACCATTTTTAAGTAACGTTCACAAAATTCAATAAACAAAATTAATTTCCATTTCATTTTGCGTGAAGAGGACGGGCAGGAAAGTTGCCGTAAGAACTACCAGCATTTTACATTTTATAGTGACATAAAGTCGGTCGACCTCAACAACTATTCAGAAAATAGCCATTGTTTTTTTTATTAAATGAAACTTACGAAGATCGTAGCCTGAAGAAAAGAGTTTGTTCGCATAATGACCATTCGTCACCCAAGTATATCATTTTTGAAGTTATGATTTTAATATACGAGGACTGTAATAATCCAATTAATGCTTTGAGATTAAGAAAACTTTAGAAATACCCTTAATTCTGATTTTATTACTATGTCCATTGTCAAACGAGGTACGGAGCTTGATTATTACTTATTTGGTCACCCCTGGTAAATATAATCCCAACTTAGTTAGTCTAATTACTCACATTATCTCTCTGGCTAACCATTGGTAAGAGAGAAAAAACAAGGTGAACGATTAGGTTTGTGTCTTAGCTTTCTATGATGAAGACGTGTCCGTATCAGCCAGTGATAGTGTATCCTCATAATATAACCAACCTTAAGTACATGTTAAATTATTATTGAATATGTCACAATATTATTTCAGAGGTTTTTTTAGCAGATCGTAACACATCAGCGTACTTCAGCGCTCACGTACGGCCTTGAATGGAGCGATGTGCGCAAGGGAAACGTTCGGTGACCTGCCGGTAGGTATTATTCTGTAGGAATACAATAGTCACGGCCGAATGTTTGGTTTTACTATTGAATCCGTTAAAAAACGAAAGCTTTTTACCACAGAGTAATAAAAAATTTAGATTGTCTATGTTTGACGCCATTTCTGAAACTCAACACGAAAACAACCATCGCGGATGCGATTGTCGACGTTCTTTTATTGTTAAGCGCATATCAACTCCCCTGCCGATAGGTTTTCAAGTGTGCTTCCTAGTTCGCAGGGTCTGAGACGAATGGAAAGCATGTGCGCTGTTGTGTTGCGAAGTGGGCAGCGCACTAGCAGGTAGAGCGCATGTCGTCCACCCTGTGTGGGAAATATCTATTCGGACGGAGCCTGTCCCTCCTTCCCACGGGCCGAGACCGGGCAGTTATATGACCCATGTAATCCTCTCCCGACCCTTTTCTCGGGATCCCAGGGGGTGGGCACCGGAACTTGTTGAGGGATCAGTGGGACTTTGAACACATTTTGAAAATTTGTTAATAGGCGTAATTGTTAAAAATAAATATGACAATATTTTTATAGCAATTTTCGGTTTAGTTTAATACCAAACACCAATGAAACCCATTGATAATTGAGCCGGGCGTGAGCATAAGACAACTAACTTTTGAGGCGACCATAGCCCATTGAGCGAGCAATCGGAAGAAAGGATCGTACCTCATTGCGGTGGTATGCGATCCCTAAAGAGCGTGGGAAGGGAGTGGTTTGGGTAAAAAGGGTGGACTCCCAAATGTCCACCGCTGGAAAGAAAGAGTTCAGGTCATAAAAATATGAAAGGGCTGAGGGAGTAGGTATAGAGAGAGGGTCAAACGTACATACGAAAACGTATTTTCCGCATTTGCCGGTACACTCGTACATGTACGTTTCCCGCAGCCAAGGGCTGGAGCGAAAGGAAATCTCACGTTATCTCTCGTCTGCCTTCCGTCATTCTACCTTAATGTGCGTCCCAGTATCTTTTCCGATCTTTTGTCCATCTGACGACTTCATTTATGTTTGCCTGCTGACTAGTCTCGTAATCCCCATGGAAGGAGACCGATAGGAAGATCACAAAAAATATGGAAAGACAGCTAGCAAATCCACCTCCCAAGATTAGGACTAGTTTCCAGCTAAAAACAAGTGACTCGCTTACTCCAAGAAGAAGTACCAGGAGAACTATGCACAGGCAAGCCAGAAACTAGGAGAGACCTACGTTGGCGAGCATGCTAATATGCGGTACAAGAGTTAGGATACTAATACTTATTAGTATCACTAATAACTGTTAGTATCCTAACTTCTTATACTATCAATCACTAATAATCACTAATACTATTAATCCATGAATACTACAGGATACCAACTCATGCAGAAAACAAAATCATACGAGACGAAGCGATAGTGATAGTGGTAAGTTATTGGCCACTAGTGCAAAATCTAGTCTACCAAGCAACATTCGGTCTCGCCTTCATATGTACTGATGAAGGACATCATGCACGGCATACTTTGCAGAATAAATGGTTTAAATGTGTTATAAGGACGTCTTTTAAGGCCAAGAGAGGCATGAGAAAAATGAAATTGCACTCAGATCTCAGAAGCATAAGAAGAATCAGATGAACAGTCAGATTGTCGTGGAAAAACTCATCATGAATGCAAAACTCTTCCTGGGACCAGCACGAGAAGAATTCGGTGCAATTTTCGACAGGCATGTGCTAAAACTTTTAATTGCCAGTGACGAGGAAATGGTTTGCTCGCTCCCTTCAAGTCACGCACTGACGGTCAGACAGAAGAAGCAATTTTCCGTCAGGGCTAAAAAAAACTTGTAGAGGAGGAAGAGCCTTGTCCCCCAGCACTATTTCGCACTTAATGATGCTTCACTGGAAGACCTTGAGCTTCAAGTTCGAATAATCCGTGCTGCCGACGGATGAAGCTAACCATCCGTGAATCTAGAGAATAAAAGGCATTTGCCATTTTTCATAAATGTGAAAAAAAAACAATCGAAAACCTTCAAAGTATTCAGTCTTTTTCCCCTCACTCAAGGTGGTTGGAGCTATTTTTGTTTATGTACAGGTTTTCGTGAAACTTTGCATACGTGTTCTCATTTGTAATATCAATAGATAAAAGTGAAAAAATTGCATCATACGGATTTGAATTTTGTGATTCAATACTATTTTAATACGTAAACTTATGGCACATGACATGACCAGATTCTCTTCTAAACGCGAAATAATACATTTCTAATCATAAAAATTGTTGCTAACAAATATCAAAGTATCAAGCCGAATCCAATATTCAAGAAAAAATATCAAGATAGTTTCGTTTAAATTTCAAATACCGCACCTAAAACTTATGTCATAACATGCTTTAATTAGGTAAGTAAAAAAATTAAAATATTTATGGTGTTGGTATCGTATTGACGAACGAAACACTTTCAGTTTTCCACTGATAAATAATTTTATGCGACTAGTTTCGATGTTACTGCATGTAGTTTGGCATAATGACAGAAGCTGAGAGATGTTTTTCTTCAGTCATTATGGAATGGTTCTCATAATTAACATAGCTTAGTACTTTTCTACAACATTTTATTATTGCACGACGCGTTTCGCCGCTATACGGTATCGTCAGGTTTACAAAATATAATATACATAAGTTTGTTATTTCAGTTTGTTATTGTTGTTGTAGTTACGGAGGAGGAAGGGGGAACCAGATATTGGGTCAGGGTAGAGGGAAGGAAAAATGAAAGACACGATGATTAAGGGCTGGTGAGGCGGGAAAGATTAATTTTATCTGAAAGGAGGGATGCGGAAATAATAATTCGTTGCAACGGTGTTTTGACTGTCTGATAATTTCTAATTGTTCCAGTGCGTCCACTTTCATACCTTTGGGAAAAACGTGTAAAATTTCGGATATAAAATCGCTCATATGATTGTTATCCAAAAGGTGTTAGGCAAATGGTGAGGTGGAATCCATATTTCTATAACATCTGGCGTGTTCACATGTAAGCCTGATACATGTACTGAATACATGTCCGCCTGATACATGTACTGAAACTATTACCAGTCATGTATGCCATATTGCAACTATTGCATTTAATTTTATAAACACCAGAATTTACGAGTCTATCTTGTCTGTCTTTGCCGTTGACTAAAAGTTTTGAAAGGGTTAGAGGAGTGTAAAAAGCTGCTTTAAGGCAGCTTGGTAGGCGGTTTGAAATTCTATAAGAAATATCACCACCTGCAAGTATAAAACCATGGTGAAGAAACTTAATAGCCTAAGGGTAGTAACTCCCCACGATGGTTACACAACCTTCCTGTGTAACGAACCTGATGCAGGATCCAGTTTCGTTCCGGCCCAAAGAGTAATGAACCGCCGAACAGCCATAACTTCACAGAGAATGAGATGAAAATCCTCAAGAAAGGCCTGAAGTTTGCACCCCCTCGGAAAATATCTATCTGACTCAGCTCTCAAGAACTTTGCCACCAATTGTGAGGTTGCCCTGCGGAATGAATCTCCATCGACGAAACATCTTCTCGCCGAAGTTATCTTATCCTCCATTACTGCAGCATTACCGACGGCTCATCCCACCGGTCTCCAATCCCAGGCGCCCACCCTTCGGCAGCTGAGATACAGCATTGAAAAGAAATAACTCATAGTTCAGAAGGCTTACAAGGGAAACTGTGTGGTGGTGATGGAAAAACATGTGTATGTTGATAAGGCGTGTCTTGAATTCATCGAAAACAACCAAATAACACCCTTAGCTAAAGACCCAACTCTGAAGTTTCAAAATGAAGTTAAAAGTGCCGTCCGCAAGTAGATATTTTTAGTGCCAGGGAAAATGGGTCCCTAATTCAAATGAACCCCTCTCCTCCAAGACTTTACGGACTCCCCTAAATACACAAAAAATCCTTTCCAATTAGACCGGTTGTCTCCACAGTTTCTTCCCCTTCACAACTTTTATCGCACAAATTAAATACTTTGTTCCGACAATACTCGGACTTAAAACCTAAATATGGCATAAAAATTCAATCGAGCTTGCTAACCGCTTAAGGAGGTTCCACCGCGACTGTGTGAGTCAAAACAAATACTAAATTCCACATTTTTGATATTTTGTCCAAAATATCCTGCTTTCGCTGACGAAATACGTTACCTATAGAAACCCGAAATTAAGGTAGAAAAAATGCGGATTATTCCACGAATGTCTTTTAAATGATCACTTTTTTCCAGCCATAGGAGCCGACTGCAGGGCCATTGCCTGCGAATTACCGCATTTTGACTTCAATTACGGCGGTAATTCCTTAATAACAAAAAAAACAAGGTGGTAAGATGCCTTTATTTTATTTTAATTCAATTTATTTGGATTATTTCCTTCTTGTAAATAGTTTTCCGCAAAAATAGCATTTATATTTGATAGAAAAATACTATTTTTCCCCGTGTTTCTCGCAATCGCCCATTGAACACCATGTAATTTCAAGTTCAATTATAGAAGAAACTAGCGCGGAAAGGTATTATTTTGTTGTTCATATATAATAGAGGTAAACTTTTTCTACAAGTAGACAGAATATGAATAAAATGAAATTTACGTCATTTTACGGTGGAACCACCTTAAACGATATTATTGTTCCTCGAAAAACCTGGGGATTCCCTAAGAGTGATGTGGCGTATACGTCAACTCATGTGAAATAAAATATTCTGCGCTGTCCTTCGGGAAGACCAATGATGGAGGAAACTTCCTTCTTCTTCGAATAACTTCTCCCTGAGAGTAAGAATACATCAATTTTATTCTGTACTTCTCCTTATTCCGGCTCGCCCTCTGAAACAAACTACAGACTAAACAGTCTGTGATCACCCGATTTTTAGTCAACCATGTGAACTTTGGAATATTTATTCAAGTTATAACAATGAATGTGGGGAATCCACAACCTATAGACCAACCTCTACTGTACATCCTTACCCAAGGTCCCCGTCATTAGCTCCCTCCCATTGCTGAACGCTTATTTCGCCAGCGTACTTCTCCTCTATGTAGCTTTGCTACTATTCCCATTTTCCTCCGATGTATTTACCCACGTGATTAAATTGTTCCACTTGCTCCATTTGGTTGGTTGACGTTGTTCGTTGTAAAAATATTTAACATTTTTCTGCTTAAAAGTTTTTTTAGTTTCTCTTGGTAAGTCGAGTTATTTATGTTTGCAATTCATTCATATTTCGTCTTAATGTACACGTAGAACAGATACTGATACAGGTATTGATACTCATACTGATTCCTAATAATATTCCAACTGATTTGATGGCCGTCGGACACAAAATGAAAATCAAACTATTAATTACGGATTGAAATTTTCAGTACTACTCCTTCCTTTTCATCAATATATAAGAATTAAAAGGCGTAAAACAGTATGGTTAAAACTTCTGGCTGAAATTACCTTGGGAAGTAAAATACGCCTTTAATGCTTCATCGAGCGAAGGGAAGTGATATTTACGGAGTATGAAATGAAAAAACGTGGTCGATACCCAGGCACAATTTATTCGTCAAGTGAATCGAAAGTTATGTTAATGCCTGGATGCTCAAAGCAGCGAGATATCAAATTGCTTGTTACATCTTTAATTAGATATGACGTGAAAATGAAAGGGAGTTCAATGAATCGATGCGCAAAGAGAGCATGAGGAGGATACGGTTTTCTATTACGAAGCCAAATCAACATTAAAATTGTTTTTGTTGCTTTTTTGTTCAAATGTTTTGCTTGAAACCCAAGAAGTTTCTAGCAACTGTTACATCACGGAAGTGACTCATTTTATTGCAAGCAGCCACACGATTGCCTCGACATGGACATATTTTTTAATTAGAAATTAAAATTTTATTCTAATTCAATTATGATAAATTCAAAGTGATACGGAGGATTGGAATTGAGAATCTGAATGCAGATGCCACACTAAGAAGAGAGAAATTAGAGCAAGTGGATTCCTTCGCCTTTCTCGGAAGTGACATCACGTGGGACGGAAGAAGTAAAACGGACATCAAGCGTAGAATAGCCCAAACTAAGAATGCGTTCACGATGAAAAGGTAAATATCGTCTTCATATAACATATGACTACAAATGAGGAAAAAGTATGTGAAAACAGTCTGGTGGAGCGTAGCACACTATGGATCGGAAGCATGGAACATTGGAAAAGCAGACCAGAAATGATCGGAACCTTTCAAAACCTGGTATTGAAGGATGCTGAAGATCAAATGGGCGGATAGAATAAGAAGTGAAGGAGTATACAGGAGAGTTGAAGAGGAGAGGACCATATGGAACACCCTTGATGGCGACGGGGTAACGTCCTCGCCTGCCAACCCAAAGGTCGCGGGTTCGGGTCCCGCCTGGGGAGGATTTTTCTCCTCCCAGAACATGGTTGTGTGTATTGTCCTTTGTTACTGTTACAAGGTCTGATGGTCCTCGAGGCTGTATTCAAGTTGATATATATATAAAAAACACCGTAAATATGTAACAGTAAGATTAAACTCACGTCGAAGCACAATGGCTTGGTGAAGAATGTAATTGAAGAAAAATAGAAGGTAAAGTACATGTGCATTAACATACAACAATGATTTGCCGCTTTGCACCAGTAGCTGGACATAAACAAATGGCATGCCTTTCATCTGGTAACCAAAACAACGTAGTCACGTGATGAATCTGACGCATGCCATTTGCTGCGGTTATAGCCGCGCGGTAGAAAAATAGACCCGGGTCTATTCTCTCGGTTGCGACCCGTGGGCTTGGCTGCGGAGCGATGATTGGTCGAGAGCCAACCTACAAACGCAACCCGCGATCGGGATAGCCGCTGCAACCCGTAGTGTGATACGGCCTTAACATAGCTGTTGACATAACGATGCTTACGAAATACTTAAGGGATAAATCCTTGGCCTTTACAAGCCATTTAAGATCTGCATGCTTTACTCGAGGGCGTGAGGGTAGACACAAAAATCTTGCACGTCATTCCTTGGCGAAAGAAATGTTTGAAGAGCACAACAAATTCTCGGTAGGTGAAGCGTGTGAATTGGGTGGGAAATAAAGACAGCTCATTCCACATTATTTCCTTCAAGCTATCACCTAATAAAGGCAAGAGAGTGGATTATTACATTTCACATAAAAATAATAATTCTAAAATTGGCATTAGATTATCAATGCGTTTAACACCGCTTATGACATTAATTTGTACTCCTCGAATTGTTCCGGTATCATTAAAAACATATTGATGTATTTACCATTACGAAAATATTGTTAACACCACATCCGAAAATACTATGATGAAATATAACTTGAAGGTTATAGATAATAACTTAAGGAAAAACAAATTGATATTGGCACCGGTTGCCGAAACCTTGATCGGTCTGATGAATATACTGAGGAAGCTTACAAGTATATTTTAAAGATGTGATCTTTCAGTCATTTCCAAAAGTTGACGCCTGATATTGTGAAATTTGTGGAAGATTACGGAATAAATTAAGTATGATAAAAAGGTGAGTAATAAATCAATACGATAAACTCAACATGAATCTCGGACAGCAAAATTTGGAAGAAATGGAAGGATATTACTACTTGCATCGTGAAATCACCAGTGATGAAAGAAGCAAGACAGATATATGAAATGGAGTATCCCAAGGGAATGAGGAATTCTAACAGATGAAAAGTCTATTAAAATCTAGCCTCACAATTTTGGAAGTAAGAAAGCATTCCATTATTTCAAGTACCCTCTATAATGGCAAAGAAGCTTCGTCGATAACAGCAGTGGAACAGATAAGATGGGAATCATTGGAAAATTGATATAACGTGAGGTTGATTTTGTCCAAATGAACAAAAAAATTATCAATGACATATGCTTTATTTTACGTCAGTAGCTTTGTCTCTGTCCCTATTACCGAATTAATGGGCGTTCTTTAAAAAAGTCAATGAATTCAAATTTTTGGTTCCCTTGGCTTTATGTGTTCTCACATTTTGGGTAGTACCTTTTTAAAATTAAGCTGGTTGGAATTTTCGAGGTAGAAATGATGATTATACAACGTAAATACTATTGGTAGAATACCAAATAAATTAATGTATTTTATAACATTCCAGAGAGAATGTTATAAAAGATATTAATTCATTAATCATTCATTCATTTAATTAAGACAGAGAGGCCCAAGACAGAATGCTGTGGAGACAACGCTACCGTTTGAAACCTGTCTGCGGACAGAAGCACCAATGATGATGATAACATTCCAACTTAGGGCCAGAAGATATCGGCTTGATATTAAACTCTGATGTAGGTACCCAGTGCCGTAGGCAACGTTGGCCAAAGCCAAAGTCCGGTATTAGGGTGCGGCTAGCACAGATAGTATGAAAATTGGAAAATTTCTCAAACTTCCGTCATTTATTTCTATCCAAAATACGACCTTCTCTAGTATATCGTAAAAGTGACCGACACTCATTACTATGAGGGCTGATCAAGAAAGATGGACAGCTTTTTTTCTAGTTTGCTTATATGCCACATTTTTTGCTATTGCTATAATTGAAAAGAGCTGTCTTTCGCACATAATACCCACCAGGTGGTAGCAGTGTACGTATATTCATTTAGCTGTGCTGCTCATTTGGTTGAGTGCCGTCTGTGTTTCGCCTGACAAGAACGGAGGTGACACAAGATGAGCTGTATACAGTAATTAAATTCCGTTTCCATTTGAATCATAAGCATATCACTACATAGTTGGCTGTATCACTATGAGCCCTCTGGGTGACAACTGATTCAAGGAAAGCATCTCCACCAAAAGAAAAAAAATGCAGCATCTCACGAAATTTCTCCAGTCCGCTCTGGAGTCAATGGACGTGGCACCCATCGGACACAAACCCGAGTCATATGCATATGAACATGCAGAATCGTTAGTGCATTGCATTTCCATCCGAAATGACCCCATTTATGTATCGTGAAAGTGACGGACACTAGTATCTAACTTCAACAAAGAGAAAAATGAAACCCACGTACTAACAATTTCCTGCATTTGCAGTCAATCAGCAACCCATTGACAAGAGCTGTGGATAAAATTGCGCAACAATTTACGGTTGAAATTACACACACCCTTAATAATAGGGCACGATATAAATACCAACACTTTTCCTCATAAAGCTCGAAGCTCGGAGACAACTTGTAGATTTTAAATTGAGTAACGAGGCGGGAAAGGAAATTACAATGTTATAAGGAACGTTCTTAAATCCCAGGGTATCCCACAGATTCACGTTCGGTTAAACAAAACACAATCGGTAAATTGAGTATTTCTAAGGGAGGGTTTGCACTAGAAAGTTACTTCCACAAGTGCTTGGGTAGCATTTAACACAAGCGAAATTTGTTTCACGAGTAAGTAGGTACAGAGACAGATTGGTTGCCGATTACACTGGCAACAATAGGTAAGCTTCTGCAAGCAAGTTGCCGAATCTTTAAAAGTTCAAACCACTTGCAAACAAAACACAGTGCAAACCAAACTGACTTGCAGAGTCGTTTACACCTGCAATCTACGTCAAAATTTGCTTGCTGCAAGTAACTTGCGCAATAAACTTGTCGGGGTAGGCCCATATTAAGGGGCGGCCAAATAAAATGTTGTCCTAAGATATAAAAATACCTATAGGGCCGACAATATTTGTACCTACCCTGTTAAGTAACTCGTCGCCAATTTAATTCGTGCCTTCTATCAGGGAGCATCGAAGTTTCCTAAACGTTTCCGTAATTGAACAATAGATTATAATTAAACCATTTCTGGATCTTATTCACCACCATCACCCTCGAAGTACTCCCCTTCAGAATTTCCAATTATTGAATACCATCTGAAAGTCCTTTTATGTGAACGTGTTTAGCATTTCCTGCGATTTTACTTAAATTTCCTCAACCGTCTCAAATTTCGGCCTTTTGACTAGACTTTCATCTTAGGGAACAAAAAGAAGTAGTATGGGGCTAACTCGCGCGATTAGGGTGGATGAGGTGGATCTGTAGTCATGTTAGTTCTCACATTCTTTCTTTACTCAGCAGCTGCAGCACGAACTTAGCAACATTCCATCTCATGTTGAGTTCGTCAGACAAAACCCGTGTTACAGACGTCATGAACAACTTAAATGGAAAGCTCCCCAGGAATTAAACCACTCGGCTCAATAGTACGCATAGGATGTGCACTAGTGCACAAAGATAAAGTGGTAACTGGCGGCGTATTGTCGTATTATCACTCGTTCACACGCGGCCTACGAATTTCGGGAACTTCTGGGTAGAACCTCGTGCAATTCAATTCGTATCTCAATGAAAAGTTTACCAGCCTGTTTTAATATCTCATATGCTAATGTTTTTCTTTAAAATGCTGGAATCCACGGCCTATCCGTCCCATCGCTGGTAAAAATCGAACGCTTGCCATAGCGTAGAGGCAGTGTCTCTCCAATATTGAATTTTACTCTCCAATAATGAACCCACCGCGAAAGTGGCTTTACACATGGAAGTTGAAATTTTATGGAAGTAGCGAGTATAGCGACGTCTTGATTTGTATCGCTACTTGAATGGCATCGTTTGGCTCTCACATGGCTTCCGGTTTTTTCCCAGAACAAATGAATGGCGGAAGTTAACAAAGAATATTGAAGTTTTAAAAAATCGCCTAAGTTCGGCAATCAAGGCGTTTTTATCGAAATGTTCGGCGATCGCTCTGCTTGAGTTCCACAGGCAGATGTAAATTTCATAAATTTGTATAAATTACATTACACATACATATATATTTGCATCTTTAAAGCCTACCAAGCGCGAGTATTGTAATAATTCTTATTATTCAATACTAGAACAGTCATAAGTCTTACCACTGTGTTCGCTTCAACAGTAAATAACGTTCCAGTTTAAATAAGACTAAATTTTTAAAATGCAACCATAAGTCCTCCTCCGATGAATTAATTTGTCGTTTACGACATTTTTTACCAAACGCTTTTAAACACCTTCACCGGAATGTCTGTGGATGTGGGTGAGATCTTACTATCTCATTTTAATCCGCTTCCCAAAAATTTGGGAGTTTTGACGTTTGGTTCAACTGTGGACTTTAAACAACAGCACAGTTTTATTAAAACATAAAAAGTTATAAAAATAGACACAAAAATGAGGGTTTTTCTTGAAACAATTAATCTTTTTTATATGAATACTCATTTAATACCCGCTCGTAGTCACGTGATAAGGATTTCACCGGATGCGGGGTTGATTTTATTGCACAATCTACATGTCAATTGCAGCCAAAATAAACACAAGTCTATTTCCCAGGTAACTGCGAGCCGCGGTCGATTACTACCGCTATCAACCCCTAACTGCCAGAGAAGTTCCTGCTTACGCATCAAAGTGCCACTTATAAGCGACTTCTTAGGTGACTGTCATTTGAGTAATTTCCATGAGTAAAGTGGCCTTAAGGAGGTACCACCGTGACTGTGTTATTCAAAACAAATACTAAATTCCATATTTCGATTAATTCGTTAAAAAATCCTGCTTTCGATAGTAATATTCCCTATCTTAGACTATTAAATAAGCAATAATTAGGTACAAATATGAGGATTATTAAGGTATATATTTTTAATAAACACTTTCATAGGCATACTCGCCGACTGCAGCGCCATTTCCATTGAATTACCGCATTTTGGCTTCAATTATCGTAGTTATTAGCTTTTAACTGAAAAAAATAAGGTGGTAAGACGCATATTTTTTATTTTTAGTCAATATCTTGGGATTTTTCGCTTCTAATGAGAGCGTTCCGCGAAAATGGCATTTATATTGAATAGATAAATACTATTTTTTGCCCTATTTCTCCCATTTTCTCAATTATTGCCGCGTAATTTCAAGTTCAATTTGCGACAGAATAGTGTAGAAGATAACGTTTTGTTGTTAAAATCACATAGAGGGCATGTTTTTCTACAACTAGCCAGTATGTGAGTTCAATGACACTTATATCAATTTAATGTGGAACACTTTAATGCCGGCACGTTTTCGGCCGGCTATATCTCGTTTCGTACGGGTGTTCAACTTCGCCCGAAACTCCGCGGTAGCTCTGGCCCCTGTTACCTTGCACGATCAATTTCCTCTCCCCACTGAAAACATTGCGAAATCGCGGTTTGAGAACAACAACACCTGATGATGGCCTCCGGGATTCAGTTCCGAGATAAGCGGATAAATGCTATGCTTGCATAAGACGAAGTGGGAGATAACAAAAAGACCATATCGCGTCACGGTGAATTAAATTCAGCGGCAGCTCTCCTTAAGGCGGTAACCAGAGTGTTTCATAGGAAAAAAATACTATGGTTGACTAAATAGTGGCCTTTCCGATTCAGTTCCCGTGTCAAATTCCATTATTTTCCATAGGGTGTTCATTTGGAATGAACATGTACTGAGTATTTCATGAATGTTCACAAGTAATTAATGATGATTTTAGCCAAACCCTTGAATGATGTAAAACATTACGCGGAAAAGAAAAATGTACCTATTTTATGCATGCAATTTTAATTTTTATATACCTACCAGATTAATATTTTGTTGAGTAAGTGCATAGAATAATGCTTTCAACAATCACCGAGAGACAATTTAAGGTATGCTTGGAAATACTAGTTTTCCGACAAAATTCTATATGGTCACGTTACTTGCCGATATTGATACACAAGTTATCTCGTATTGTTTATGGGCAAAAAGACAGTTGCAAACCACCAAACACACTGCCACAATGTTACTCTCTCTTTTACAAAATTCTGTTAAATAGCGTATGTGTTAGGGAATTTTACGTGTAACATGGCTTCTAAATATATATTTTATTCATGCGGGATGATCGCGGTACTTATAAATCACGAGGACCATTTAAGCAAACCATTTACGAAAACAACAACCGACCAACGATTTAAAAACTACAGTGTTTTTTACATGCAAAAATTGTTACAAAATTACAGCCGCACGAAACATAAAAATTATTAGCATCCTGCGCAGAAGTTTCATATTAATAAATAATATATCTCGATTGAAACGTAGGTATAGAGATTGCCCTCATGCGGCTGTGGCTATAAATGTCCCATCGCCGCGAAAAATAACATTTCGCAGCAGCTCTCAATCTAACGGGGGCAAGCAAAAGTGTTTTTTCTTAACAGTGAAGGTTTAACGTGACGGGCGGTGGAATCCCGCTTACTTTTCCGGAGATCTTAAAGAGAGTCGAGTTGAATCTCTTTGAGGTGGCACGGCTCGGTGTCTCATGGGAAGGTGTATCACACCACGCTCCGCCCACGAACTTTCCTCCTCACCTAGGCAATCGCTTTCACTTGTTTTTTGTCTATAAGATCCAGCGTCCTAAAAAACTGACGGTTTTCCTCCTCTCGGTAATGCCATCTATTGGCCGCGTGATAACATTTCCTATCGGTGGCTGAAGTGGTATTCGTAGGTCATTGATTGCGTATTCTGATAATTTTCACAAAAGTCGAAAAGAAATTCTTGAATCACATTTCATTTAAGTGCATCTGTATATGCGTAGGAACTCACCACACAGGTAAGCAGTAATTGAAATGATACAAGAATCATATTTTAATTTATTTCCTTAATTGAAGCATGACTAGAGTTTTCGGCGCAGTATTCGAAATTAAGGCGGAAATTAAATTTAAATTGTTTTATTTTTGAATATTGGACTCGGTGTGACACCTTGATACTTGTTAGCAACAATTATACTGATAAGAAATATTTTATTTCGTGTTTAAATGAAAATATATTCATATGTAACTGATAAAATAACTTTAAATAAAATAATGTTAAAGTATTAAAATTATTTTATTTAAAGAGCGGCAATATTCCCGCTTTTACCAATAGTGATGAATACTATTTAAGAAGGAAGCGATGTGCAACGACTCCAAAACCAAACCTAACATTATTTAAGAGGTCCTTTGTCTACTTAGGACCTAAACTATTAAATGATATACCAGAGTATTTAAAAATCTCAAAAAACAAAAGAAAAAATCTAAAGCTGCTAAAGGAATGGATACTATCCATAAGTAAAATTGAAGTTTTGTATTAGATTTGCAACTCAAATTATGTTCTAAATTGTAACTAACCATGTTAAGTGTTTACATAATATAGCTTGATGTATTGTAAAAAAAAGATGCATGTATTTTTCTTTGTTCAAAAATTGGCATAAATGAAATGGTCCATATTTATACATATGTTCGGAAAATTTCAGTTTTTGTAAAACACCAGCAATTGCATGTACTTATTCAAGGAAGGCAGTCTCGATACAGGTGCTTGTACCTTTGAGGCTGCCTAAAGCTCCGAAATATTGTACCTAAAAGAATGTAATCAGCTATGGAGTAAATATACATTATTATTAATATTATTATTTACTACGAAACATACCTATATCATGTGCCTTAAGGCTCGGTGTTGAAATAGTATTGAATTGCCGAAAAATCAAATCGGTATATTGTAGTTTTTTTCACTTCTTCCATAGATATCACTAATGAGAACATCTATGAAAAGTTTCACGCAAATCTGTACGTAAACAAAAATCGCTCTAACCACCTTAAGTCTGAATCACACGATCATTTTTTATCGTTGTGATTCAGGCTTCACGAACTTGTACTGGCGAGGAAGTGATAAATTCATTCATGTCTTAACGCTGGAAACTGGAAACAAGTGGCCTAAAAAGATTTCCGGGACCTTTTCATAGTACATATTTCACGACCAGTTAATTACTAATCGCCGCAAGGAGGTTTGAGAAGAGCAGGTTTCAAAAAGTGAAGATCGCATAGCGACTGTGGACAACAGCTACTACATCCTACTATAGGTGAGTAGGATGCTAGCACCGTATCAATTATGGGGTCAAGTATCTCAGCGAGTATGATAGCGATCATGCTTGTTAGCCAGCATTCTGATTTAGCATGGCATGTTGCTGGAATACTGGTGAGTGTTCTCGAGTGGAGTGATTATCCACTTTCACTATCGATGTTATCTCCATGAAACAATTGTCATCGATAGCTCTAATGTATTTTCAACTTCTAGTCTATACTGACTCTCATCTCCTACTCATATACGTACGATGCCTTTATCGCCTCCTACTTCGATAGAGCAATTTATATTTGGAATCTAAGGTCCCTGGCGAAATCGAACGTTGAACCTTGAGGGCAAAACATCTGGTTCCCTTATTATCCACCTAAAATGCGATTAGGATCAGGAAATCAGTGTTTGTCCAGCGCATTTACCCAGCAAAGTTCCGGAAATCAATGGTTAGATTTCTGGAACAGGTGAAGTGGTTCCCTGGCAACTTCTACGTATCGAACAACTGTAATTGTCGCCTGGGGGGGAAAGACCGTCAATTCATCGATGTTACCTCAAATAACTTTTAAGTTTGGTTGGGTGGGCTCAAGACAAAACAGAAGACGCTAGATAGTTTGATGTGATGAAAGACATAAAAATATGGAATTGGAATCCTAAGTGTTGGTGAAATAATTAGTTTGACCACAAATAATCCAATGGTGAATTTAGAAAGATTAACAAGCAGAAGATTTTTTCTCGCCACATTGCTAGCCTCGCTTTGGATTTTTATATTTATTGTTCTCAGTCTTTTATCAGCCAAGAAATATTATTAACTAATGCGTGTTTGCGCAGTATATTCTAGGGAAAATGATGCCAGATATTCGCGGTAAATATTTCCGACATATCTTGTACAGAATCATTTCTGAAACTGCTAATTTTCTTATGATTCCTTCGCTTACGGTAAAACCGGTTCTTTGAATTGTCGTTCAATAAATCCTGATGGAGAATAGCGCTGGTTTCGAAACCATTTCCATCAAATTTTACCGAGAGCAGTAGTGGTTAAAAATGTTTCGAATAATTTTATATTAATTGTACCAGCTTTATTCGATCGAAATAAAAAAAACAGTTTACAGGGAAATATCAAATCATATACAAGCACAGTATGATAAAAATGATTTTGTTAAACGTTAATGGAAAATTTTACATGGAGCAACAAGCATTATTCCAATAGGAAACCTTTGCCATTGCAGGTCGTTCTCAGTATACACACAACTTGTTACAATAAATGTAACTTACTTTCACAAAGGCGATGTCTCCCCTTCTTATTGTCGTTTTATACTCAGGCACAAAGAGGAATCTACGTAGGCATACAGAGGAATCACATTTGGCGAGGCCATATGAGGTAGAAAAATCCAATTTGATGACACAAAAATTTCTTCGCAATTATCAAATTCTTGTTTCCTTTCTCATTAATGTTTGAAGTAAACTTGCTCGTTTTGTGCCTTATTAATAAGAGAGTTGGACTGTTAAGATTTTTTTTAAAAAGCTAAATTTCTCATCAACATGAGAACAAGTGACTTCAGGTTCGTAGTGAACCTGAAGTTAAGGTAATAAATAAATAATCAGATAAGGTAAATATTGCCATACCTAATGGTACCTTCAATAGCTAGACACGTCTCGTAATTGTTATTGAATTGCTGTAAAGTGCAATTCGATTCCATTTCTCAAGCCAATGCATTGATTTTTGGTGGTTGAATGGTGAATTTTACGACCACAGGGATATCGTGCATATCTATTAGTAGCCTGGTATGTTTTAATGCAATGAGAATGAGCTTTAGTAAATAATTCCATTGATTCACAAGGAAAATCACGGGCAAAGCTCCACAGATTATTTATTTGGCGACCAGTTTCAATGCATGGTATCATCATCAGGCCTGTGGAAATAATTCCGTGATTTATGACTGCAGTGTCCAAGCCCGCAGTAGAATAATAGTTAGAAGATGTACGGCGTGTAAAAATCTGCGTATTCATACGTTTTTTAACATAGCAAATTAGCTAATAACAGTTTGGTAGTGTGCTTGACGGTCAGTGCATGCCTGATGGCGAAGTCACCCCCCTATCACACACCCTTGAGGTGGCTTGCAAGGTATCACTTACATGTTGACATCAATAACATCAGTATTTACGCTCAAATTCTTCAATCGAATATTATTTTCGCGTTGGAAATAATTTCCATGGGAATTTTGTTGGGAACATTTTGCGGAATTACAGAAGGAAGAAAACACCCGCTGTATTTAGGCTGTCGTAGGTGAGATCTTTGTTTGTATCATTTCTCATTTGCGGTGACATTTCAAATTTCGTGGTCCATCTCTCTCCAAAATCTCCTCTTGGCTGACTCGTTTGAATCAAAGTACGAAAACTTATATCCCGTTAGATAGCACCAGCCTTGATTTCAGGGACAAATACTATTACTAGAACGAATGAGCGAACTCTATTTTCTTTATGTTTCTAGCAGGCAGGCGAGCTGCACTGCGACGAAAAGATTTTCTGCTGTAAACATTCGCAGTCTTATATGTAAGAGTAAGCTACCATATATATCCGTATGCTTAGTTCGATTGATCGAATGTTGTAACCCATAGAATGTTTTTCACAGAGCTTGTTTCCGTGACTTGAGATTGGAATGGTCGTGTTGACTGTTTTATCGTCTTGAAATAAACGCGAGATACATTTGGATACATTGTGCATCATTGGCCATCTTAAATATATTTGTATTGAAGCGTCGGCATTCCTCTAATACTTTATGTTTCTGGTTTATTACACTATCCTGCTGATATATAAGTACTGGAATCGAAGAAGGGATGGTGGAAAATCCGAAGATGATGTGGTATCTGTAGCAGATACAGATATTTGTCAAAGATGATGTGTTAACAATTGATGGTGAAACGAACTTGGTCTCTTCCAGAATTTATTTCAGAAGTACAACCGGTTTCGGCAGTTACAACAGGAATGTATCTGAAGATGGCGTAACTGCCAAAACTGTTTGTACATTCTGAAATTAACTGAAGAAGTTACAATGTTCGTTTCACTACCAATTTGACGACCTTCCACCAAGTAGAGCTTTCAACTTTTGGATTTATTTGTTAACCAGCTTACCCTCTAATTGCAGGTGCCATCTATTTGCACAGAATCCTTTTACAAGTGCCGACCTCTGGATACTTGAAACTAAAATGTAACCCTTTCGGAGATAAAAACATTACTGATATGTTCTTCTCGGGTTTTCTACCGGATTAAGCTCTCCATGATCGCCAATGTTTCGGCAGAAGACTTTCCTGCCATTATCAAGGCTCTGGGTGATCCAGATTCTTGCATCCAGCATCCACAGCCTTGATAATGGTAGAAACGTCTTCTGCTGAAACGTCGGCGATCATGGAGAGCCTAACCCGGTGGGAAACCCGAGAAGAACTCATCAGCATCATTCGCCGGGAAAATCTGAAGTCATACATAAATACATTGATTATTTATCTATTTACATACCAATCCGCAGCAGTCGAAGCACGTCAAAAGAAAACCGAAAAAAGAACTCAGTGTGATAATAAGAACTATGACGATGCAATTTTCCACATAAAAATGTTTTTAATCGACCCGGGTTTCGATGCACTGCATCATCATCATCAACTCAGTGTGAAATTTACTTCACCCCTCTTATCTTCTTCTTCTTCGTAGTCTTTTTCCTTAGAGCTAAAGGTCAGCTCTGGAAGTCAGTCTCCTCCATTTGCTTCTAAGGGCATCCGTTGGGGTCATACCACACTCCTCCATGTCACTTTTCACACAATCCCTCCAACTTTTACTGGTCTCTTTTTCCTGGGAACTTCAATCTCCCCAACTTCTTTCCAATGTATTCCTTTTGAACACCGTTCGATGTGTCCAAACCATCTAAGTCTGTCTTGTTAAATTTTTACTTGCATTGGTGCACTTTTTAAACTCCTCCTTACATACTCATTCCGAGCTTTATTTAGCTGCGTTGTACCACACATAAACCTGAGTATTATCATTTCATGTACGTACATTTGTAGTGTGTGACGTTTTATAGCGGTCCTGCACTCAAATCCACATAACATACCTGTCCTTATTTATTTATTTATTTATTTAAACATCCCCGAAAACAGCACTGACGGCCTTTTACATCGGGTAATGTAATATATAACAATGGACGAACACAAACACCCATGTCCTGAGTGGTGAAAAATCCACTCAGGCAGGACTCGAACCCGCGACCCCAAGTGTAGCAGGCAAGGACTTAACCCCGCCACCACTGGGGCCGACAATCTGTTATCCGATTATCGTGTTACTGTACACTTTAACCTTGATTTTTGTAGGAACTCTCTCATCACATCACTTTTCCCATCTCATATTATTTGTTTAATCGTCACCAATGTTCTCGCTTTTCATCATAGTAATTGAAAAATGGAAATCTTGATTTTTTATAGAGATTTAATTGATACTACATGCATGAGCTCATGTATCGGCCCGAGCCACTTCTCGCTTGAGAAGACGAGGCCAATATTTACCCACTCATGGCATTAAGAGGGTTAAGTTCTTGAGGAATGGACTCAATTTCTCATCGCTCCGAAGGTTAAAATGTATTACCAAATCTCCAGCCATGCTTAACCAAGAAATTATAACCGTTCGCTAACTTACCACTATAATGAGCAGTGAAATTTTCTACATTTAAGCATTGTATTAATAAGATTTTAAGTGATCATTATAAATAGAAAAGGACGGTTTTTAAGGATCATTAAATAACGCCGTGAACAGGTATACTTGAGAAAAGGAAGTTTTTTCCTTGAGAAAAGGGAGGTTACTAGGGAAAAGGAAGTTTATAAGAAGTGCTGTGTTTAAATACATTTTCTATGACCAATCATCAAAGTTATATCAAAGAGCATTGTACTGTAACAACTGCTAATTCGTTAGCCTCTAAGAGATGTATGAAATCTAAGCCTCATGATCGGCTTGTTATGTATTGTAAAAGTAAATTGGATGGAAATACATCCTTGCCAATTTTTGGAGGTTGTCAATTGTATGTAAAAGGGTGAATATAAATTACTATTTTTCTACCCATCTCAATGTGTTTTATTAATCATGAAGTGAGTTTTCTCAAAAGATGGTGTGACCTTTTTTTTCTTTTATCAACATAATATTTCACCCGTGGACGCTCGAATACTAGAATAGCTTGTTCGCGTCCGCGATTATACTTTCTGGGTTTCCCCTTCAAATTCTAAGTCCAGAGTCCCATGTTAAATGCCTATGGTGGCGTCACCCTGCCTCGCAGCGACTTTTTTCTTCCACTATGAGGTAAAAAGTGCATCTATAATGTAGTGTAGATTAAGGAAATATGGTAATGTGCTGAAAGGATTGTGTTTTCATTGTTGGGATAAACAAAACGGGGATAAATAATACCAAGACGGCGTATTTACATAATAATTAGATTACGTTAGAGTGTCTTAAAGAATCAGGCATCATGTTTAACAAAGCAACCATCATCATTCTGAAAGTTGCCAGGAAGTTACCAGGTGATGTGAAATTTTCTACATTTAGCATTACTTCTGTGAAAAAATTAGCGATCGCTATAAACATAAAAGAAAGAGGTGTTTATGGAACATTTGAACATTCACGTTGAGAGGCATTTATACTATCAGAATGAACAAATCGAAGATTAATAATTGTTAGATCACGTAAGTATTAAAGAAATAAATTTTCGGCAGGTAATCATTCCTTTTGAGGAAATTATAGCATGCGAATAACCTTTATTTCATTTAATTACGCCTGAAAAGATTCACCTTTAATTTTTCTTCCATTTTGAGTAAAGAAAATTCGATCGCACGAAAACATTTTCCCCGTAAACACTTAAAATAGGATCAAAATTGGATAGGTAGTCAAGAAACATGAGCAAAGCTCAATTACCACAAATAACCATTGCTTGGCCAAGTCAAAGTAGGTCAATTCAAGAGTGTGCAGTTATGAGAAACCGAAATTGTAGAATGATTCTTATTTCCAGGGAGTTTGAATCGCATGAAATCAATTTCCTAAACGTGTACCGACAGCTTTGCTACTCGCCTTTGTCGAAAGTGAAAGTCCATCACTCGGCTTCCTGCAGCGTGTACCAATAGAAACCTTTGAAGCCTCGTTGCAACATCACAGTCTTGAAGACGCTTACATTTATATCGTCCGATAACGCTAGGGGCGCGAGAAATGTCTCAATTGGAGACTTTGATCGGAGAGACAGCTCGGATCACCATTCGAGCTGACCGTAGTTCGCGCTTCTTGAAAATAGGAATGAGAGTCAATGGCCGATATATTGGGAACTGCCATATTGATTGTTCGATGGTTGATATTTTGACGGACGATATCAAATGTGTCACCAATTTTTTCATAGTCATCAGCCTACAAACACATTTGCTGCGATTTTCCAGACAATTCTGCTTCTGACGAAAGACGAACTCTTTGCAGTTTTCCTCTGATAAATGTTTAATGCGACCGGTTTCCATATTTTATATCTTTTTCAAGCCTGCCACATCAAATATTTATCTGTGGAAAATCAAGAAACCGGTCGCAGTCCTTTGCGTGTGTAATGTATAAGTTCCACCACATCACTCCGAAGACAATATAATTAGTTCATGTTTTTGCTGATCATTTCATTCCTGCAAACATATTATTTCAACATTACTCATCATTTTTATGGGTAGAGCGTTTCATCGGTGATTGTTCTCATTCATTGACATTTCTTTCCATTGTTATTTTCAAGAGGACTAATAGAATGAACCCACTTTTTTTATTCAACTTCCCAGTGTTTTTATGTGAGACAACTTTTCTCTCCAATCCATCGTTTGATTTCATAATTGGCGATTCTTTCCCTCCATTTGATCTACGCAATTTCTTACAACACCAAGTTTTAATAGCTTCCAATATTCTCTGCTCTGAAAGCTGTTATTGTTCAGGATTCACTGCCATCTAAAAGTAGGCTCCATATACAAGTTTTAGTTAAGCGCTTCCTTACATCAAAGTCTGTTTTTCTGGATCTTAGTGAACGCTTCTTCTGATAGAATAACTTTTTGATTGGTCTATTATTCAAACTATATATTTCTTGCTTCATTCATCACTTCATATCACAATTCTCACATGAACCAATTTTTCCAGCCGTTCCAGTCTTACAAAAAAACATGCATTTAGCCTTGGTTTTCTCCATCAAGTGAAAAAAATTACATCTTACCGATTTTGTTTTTTTTTTCGCTATTCAAAACCATTTTAACACGCAGCCATAAGGCACACGTAGCGAATAACGTATATTTTGAAATAATTAAGATACATAAGAACAGATTTTCTCCTAAAGGCGATATATAATACGTTTCAAATTACTATAATGGCTGTCAACGAATATCAAGGTGTCATCCCAAGTAAAAAAAAAGCGTATTTAGATATAATTTTCGCTTAATTTCTAATTCCATGCCAAGAACCCAGGTCATAACAATGCTTTTATTTAGGTAAACATTTTACAAATTATAGTTCTTGAATCATTTACATTAGGTACTGCATGTATAGTGATTTCCAACTTATAAACGAATGTACTTAAGTGGAATGTGGTCCAAGAATGTTTTTCTGACCTTTTCTTGAAAAGTCATTTAAATGTGCACTCAATGACTCAAGATGACCGCTCCAGTCACCTTAAAGAGCATATCCTTTAAGCTTATACCATATCACGCGGCAAAGGTTAAGCAATTCACCATTCCGTGACCAGCTATAGACAGGTCCTCGGGGGTCTATCACCATACTCGATCAATAACGATGCATTTTTTGAACGAAAAACGAAGAAAGTATTGCGTCCGCCACTCTGGGGACATTGGACCGTGGGGCTCCATGAAACCAGAGAATATTTCAAACCCTTCCAAATCCATACGACTGAGCAGCGAGTAATGCCCATCGTTGTAGCCCAACAGAGTAAAATTTATTCTGGGCGCTCCAAACATTTTATTATTAACTAGCGTAAGGTGTGAGAAACATTGAACTTATTTTATAAGAAAACCACAAAGCCTGAAGAATACTGTCAGCGTGATCATTTGAGGAGTTCGCAAGCTATCTTGTACGTTGTGATCGTTGTAATTCGTTCGTTTTCCAGGTGCACGGAGAGTTGAGTGACTGTCTGTCCTCTTTCATGCACGGGAAACCCAAAAATGGGCCACGCAGACTCATTACTACTTAAATAGCAGCCAGGTTGATAAATGGTCACCTCGTCCCTCCGGTTATCTTGAGCCGTCTTCTGAGTGATTAACAGCTTGATCGATTCCCTTGTGTACTTATATATATTTGCATTCAAAGACTTAATTGAGTTGCGCAATGCGCAATTCAACGTTGATATGTGTGTTGAGTATCTAAAGGACGTTCGGTGGTTTCACTCAACTTAAGGGAATTCGACGAAACTTGCTGGAAGCATTGATTATGTTTTCTATAAAGCTACCTGAATTTTTTCAAAATTATTTACCGCAGATTTCTTAGGATATTTGATGTGGAAGTGGGCATGAAATTACTTGGGTTCTTATGGGAACGCGAGGTGCGACTAGCTTTATTCATTGAAAAGAACGTTTTCTAGTTAAGAATAGGAAAAACAAAAATAATTTAAATCATCAATAGAATAATGTATGAAAATCATTTGATATTCTTAATTTTTACTATATTTTTTCTTATTCTTAACTAGAAAAAGGTTCTTTTTGGTGAATTAAGCTACTTGTACCTTGTGTTTCATAAGAACCCATGTGTTTTTTTGCACACTTCTCGATCAAATATCATAAGTAATCTGCGGTAAATAATTCTGAAAAAATCAGGTAAATTTAAGACAACATAAGTAATGCTTCCAGCAAGTTTCGTCGAATTCTCTTAAGTTAAGTGAAACCACCGATCCTCCATAATCAGGATTAAAGAGTAGGGTACAATTCAGCGGTTGACAACGACAGAAGCCTTGGCAGCAGCCATGTTTATTTGTCTTTTGAATCCTCCATATCCCGGACTCCGACTTCGGCATAAAGGATAGCCATAATCATTTGTTTCGGTTGCTAAATAAAAAAATCTATGGTGATTCTTAGTGCAATTGCCGATTTTCATGCACGGATGTCGTTCATTGCGCAGAATTTACGTTTTTCTTTCGGGTAAGAAGCATGTAGTGACATCATTATAATTTCCGCCATCTTAAAACCGACAGAAGTTTCAAAACAGATGGGTCTATATTTGAACCAGATTTATAGCTTGTTACCCGTCCGTAGGTTGGGTTAGGATGAAAATTGAACGGTTCTTAGCGTAACCCGAGAAACACCACGGGGAGAAACTCACGAGATCGCTGGTGGGCATGTCTTTAAGCATCCAAGTCTAAACTTTGTCGTTTTTCTTGCAAGGGCTCATTTTCTCGCATAGAAGACATTCCTCTTGCTTTAGAAGATTGATTCGATAGGTTACTCTTATTTCTATTAGGTATGTTGATGGATATATTTTTAAGTCCAAGGAGGAGAAACACAGCGGCGAGTGAAAGTCTTGAATAGTCAACTCGATGATTGAGTGAATGTAAGTTTACTGCACTTTAACACTTTTAAACATATATAAATAACTCGTAACGTTTATGATGTGTGAATTGGCCTATAAATAGTTCAAAATCGTAATGAGAGGTAGACGGTTCCACTATGTGTAATACATCTGTGTATTAAACGATATTAAACAACGCCGTGTTTGTTGTAGAGACAGAAGCATTATTACCATTACTATTCGCTGCACATAAATATACTTGCACGTTAAATTCCTTTATGTGTCTCGTTTACTACGTAAGTATCCTCTCATATACATGCAGTACCCCTATGAGAGCTACTTTGAGAATAGATATTGAAGAGTATACTCGTTGTAGATATTAATTGAATTTATTGATAACCCCCTGAAGCAATCAATCATGGGGCCCTTGGGACTCAGGGCCTTTCTTATACAGATTTACTTTCTACGTGCTATCATGGGCCTTCAGGAAAACAAATGCCAGAGGCGTGAATAACCGTGGAATAACCTTTGAAAATCAAATCTCTAGTTGTCAAGGAAATATGCTATTGTTGATTTCAGAGAAAAATTTGAGATTTTTCAGCTATAAACGTGATTTTCAGACAATTACGAAGCGTAAAAGAAAATCGATTGAAAGAATTAGAAACTTCATTTATTCAGCATTCCATTTAAAAAAATTCCAGCCCTCTATCTTGAGGGAAAGTATTTTAAAAAGCAAAAAATGAAACCACTGCACAGAACCCAATACTTAGCACGGACCATCAGGGACCATCAGAGGGGTCTTTGGGGGCCCTGAGGGATTTTTAATATAGCCTATGTTACATCCAAATAAACTTTCTTACTACCTGCCAAATTTCAGCTCAATCGGTTCATTAGTTTTTGCGTGATTGAGTGACAGACAGACAGACACCATTCAATTTTTATATATTAGTACTAGCGGACGGTACCCGTTGAAATTCAACGGGTGTGAAAAAATTGAACTTATTTTATAAAAAACCTCAAATCCTGAAGAATACTGTCAGCGTGGTCATTTGCGGAGTTCGTAAACTATCTTGTATGTTATGTTCGTTGCATTAGGCACGCTGACCGTTTTCCAGGTGCACGGAGAGATAAGTGACTGTTGGTCCTCTTTCATGTATGCGAAACCCAAAAATGGGCCACTCGGACTCTTAACTACTTAAATAGCACCCTGGTTGATAAATGGTCACCTCGTCCAGACGGGTTCTCTTGAGCCGTTTTCTGAGTAAATAACAGTTTGATCGCTTCCCTTGTGTGCATACATATATTTGCATTCAATGACTTAATTGATTTGCGCTATTCAACAGTGATAAGTGCGTTGAGTATCTTTATCAGGAATGGAGAGTAGGGTACAATCCAGTGGTTGACAACAACAAAAGAAGCATTTGCAACAGCAGCCATGTTTATTTGACCTATGAAACCTCCGTCACACGGACTGCGCCTTCGGGATGAAGGGCAGCCACAATCATTGGTTTCGGTCTCTAAATAAAAATTATGGTGATTCTTAGCGCACCTGAGCATTTTCATGCACGGATGTCGTTCAATGCGCAGAATATCCGCTCTTCTTTCGGGTCAGAAGAATGTAGTTACGTCATTATAATTTTCTCCATCTTAAAACCGACAGAAGTTTCAAAAAAGATGGGTATATATTAGAACCAGATTTATAGCTGGTTACCCGACCGTACGTTGGGTAAAGATGAAATTTGTGCGGTTCTGAGCGTAACCCAAGAAACACCACGGAGAGATGCTCATGAGATCGTTGGTGGGCATGTCGTTTTTTCTTGCAAGAACTCATTTTCTCGTAAAGAAGACATTCGCCTATTGCTTTAGTAGATTTGTTCGAAAGGTTATTCTTTTTTCTATTAGGTATGTTGATGGATATATTTTGAAGTCCAAGGAGGGGAAACACAGCAGCGAGTGAAAGTCTTGAATAGGCAACTCGATGATTGAGTGAATGTAAGTTTACTTCACTTTAACACTTTTAAACATATACAAATAACTCGTATCGTTTATCATGTGGGAATTGGTTTAAAAATCAGTTCGCAATCGTAATGAGAGGCACATGGTTCCACAACGTGTAATGCATCGGAGTATTAAAGAATAATAAACAAAGCCGTGTTTGTTGTAGCAACAGATGCAATTACTATTCGCTGCACGTAAATATTCTTGCACATTTAATACCGTGTGTAGTCTATTTAAATCCTTTATGTGTATCGTTTACTACGTAAGTATTCTCTCATATGCATGCAGTGCCCCTATGAGAGCTACTTTGAGAATAGATATTGAAGATTTTATTTGTCGTAAATATGCATTGAATTTATCGATTACTCCCCGAAGCAATCTATCATGGGGCCCTTTGGACTCTGGGCACTTCTTATACAAATTTTCTTTCTACGTGCTATCATGGGCCTGCAGGAAAACGGAATATAGGCGTGAATATTGAAAATCAAATCTCTGGTTGTCAAGGAAATATGCTATTGTTGATTTCAGAGAAAAAAGTGAGATTTTTCAGCAAAAAACATTATTTTCAGAGAATTACGAAGCGAAGCGTAAAATAAAATCGATTGAAAGAATTAGAAACTTTATTTATTCAGCCATCCGTTAAAAAAACCCCAGCTCTCTATCTTGAGTGTAAGTACTTTTAAAAAGCAAAAAAATGAAACAACTGCACCGAACCCAATGCTTAGCATGGACCACCTGGAACCAACAGGGGGGGGCCCTGAGGGCTTTTTAATATAGCCTATGTTCAACCCATGTACCTACATTTTATCTCTACATGCAACATTTCAGATCAATCAGTTCAGTAGTTTTTGCGTGATTGAGCAACAAACAGACAGACACCATTCAATTTTTTTTTATTAGTATGATGATGATGATAACGTAAATCGTGGAAAATCGCAGAAGGCTCTGGGAAAGGAACTGCTGCCCCCCCCCCCTATGAATGTGTGAATTTCACACGCCAATGGCTTAGTATGGACGGTATAGACTGAACTCTACTATCAAAACCAACCTTCGGGTTGAAACACTAGGTGAGTGAAAGTAATATATCGGTTAAAGTAGGTTTGAATGGAAATAAGTAAAAATTCTCTATATTTTTACCCATGCAGGGCACGAGCTATGTTTCTTCCCAAATCTCATCATACCTCCTACCATTCTTCATCCCGTTCATTTAACCTATTCTCTTTATTCCACTTCCCCGCTGGCCCAACATCCTTCCCTCTATCACGGCGTTCATCCATCATTACTAGTTCCAACCACCTACTTTTCCTCTCCCTAATCTCATCCAGAAGCATCCATTCCTCACCCACCGTACCAAGCACTTCTTCGTTTTTCGTTTCGTACTAAAGAATATCAATTGCACATATATGATAAGCCTTCATATTTTCAGAGGAAACAAGAACAGGAATCATAATGAATACTAGTACAATGTACAATAGTTGACTAGGATGATTATGCACGGAAAAAGGTACATACCTAAAATTCTTATTGTGCCAATCATCATCTAATACATACCAAGCACTGTCGTAATGATTGTCAGAATGCTCTTTTTGGCTCATTTCCTTTTCCCTTCCGATGTTATATGACTTACAGTGCCACGCGAAAAAGTACTATAAAAAGAAGTGGTTACTTAAAACTAGAGTTCCAGCTGAATCTTATGGAGGGTCAGTTCCTGAAATATGGGGAATCCAAAGGAGATATGGAAGAAAAAAATTAGGAAAAGAAGCTCAGAAAATCAAACCTCAGGGAAACTCAAGAGGGCAACATGCTCTGATCATACCCACCAACCAGCAAGAGGTCCATAAAAATCATCTATGTACTTTTGTTTAAAAATATATGAGTTGTTTATCAAAAATTCCAATAACCTCCTATTAATCAGCAGAACCTATATAATCAAAGTGGGAATATAATTAGCTGCTACAAAAATTTTAATTTTTTGTGATAGTAGAAAAATAGTATATTTTTGTAAATGCAATAAGTTAAGAATTGCTTTCATTCCCTTCATGAAACTATGCTACAAAAAGCTTCGAGGACCATGAACTATTTGAATTTTACTAGTAAGAGTCTCTTCCAGGAGGCATCTATAGTTGCCTATGTATATGTTGGATCTATAGTTGTTGTAGATGTTTTTGATTAAATGAAGGTAAAATAATGACTCTTCAGAAAACTTGGTTTATTTTTGTTAAAAAAATATGACAATTTTCAGTGAATAAATTCAAATGCATGATTTAAACATCAGCAAAAACCTTTTCATATATGCAAGAAATGAATGATCGATTACTAGAAAATGTGAACTTTTTCATCATTCATTCATTCAATTCTTCTACCAGCTGATTGGTAGGTTCTTGGACAGTCCCAATTCTGCATCCCAATTTCATAGACATAGTCCCGCTTTCCCTCCTAAGGATGTCCCGCCATTAGATCCCTATTCAGTTCTTCATATCTTCTTCCTCCTCTTATTTCGTTCAGAATTCCTATCCTCCACCACGCTTCCCCAGTGTTCTCCCCTCTATCACTCTCTTCAACATGCCCTCTCCCCTTAAGTAACGTAACATTTTCAATGTTATTATTATTTAATCCTTTGTTTTTTGCCATTTTTTTATACAATAACATACAAAAAAAGTTTTAATGGCCATAACTTTTTTTAAATTATGCCCCCATGGGTATTTTCGGGCTATGTCTACACTTTAACACGGTTTTTAAAAAAACAATTTTTTCCCACAAATTCAACAAAAAACTTTGTATTCATTTACATCTACAAAATACCCTGCAAGCCACCTCAAGGGGGTGAGGCAGGGGGTGAGTAGCCACCAACTCTAGTATTATTCATAGCTAATTTTCCGGGATGTCCTCCGCATCAATAAATCTTCATACATCGTGTATCAATGTATGTACTACTTTGAATTTCGTAGAAATTATGCTCTAGTGCCGATACTTGTACCTGAATTTTTCTTTCAATCATGAAGATTGTACTGACAAGAGAGAGATGATAACAGCTACCAAGGTTATGAAGAAGAGGTTTGTGAAGAGCTTAATGCGGATCGATGTACTGTATGGAACCAAAACGTGGATCAAGGGGGAGAGGAAGATAATCGATTCCAGCACAGGAAACATTTAGGGTAATGTTAACACAGTATGTATTTCCTTTCCCACATGTTTATTGCAATCTTTCGTTCATTCAAAATTCGAAAATATTTGGCGAATGGCACACTTTCCACCTGTGGAGTATCCTTTTGGGCAAACAATAGAATCCCACAAATGGCAACTCTACTCTCCCTGAAGGGTTAGTTGTAAATCTAGGAAATATGTAGGTTGAAAACTAAAAATCCTGTTGCTATTGTTGTACATGCACGGTATCGGGCATCCTACGTTGTCTGAAACATATTCGACCAAAAAAAATGTGCCGCAGAAGAGCCGCAAGCCCTAGAAACTGACTCGTACTTTCCTGCTAGCGCCACTTGAAAATGGTGGTACTTGAAGGAAGGAGAGTAATGCAAATAATTTACATGAAATGAAATTCTATATTAGCAAGTTTTTCGCAAACCCGGGCCTATGGGAGAGAAAGCCGTGATACTTTTTCTGCACTCTCTCTAGTTTCAGAAAAACATTGTGTCGTTAGCCTCAACATAGGCCTCGTGATGTGTCCCTGTTTGAGAGATGAAGTCCAAATCGATCTGCTCTTACCTGAATTCCCACCTTAAGTGGTACATGCACAAAGCCAAACACCTCTTTCTCTTGGGGTGCAACCTGGTCAAAGTTCTCTCCTCCGTAGGACTCTTCTTCTGCCAGTGATTCACTAGCGCCGGAATCTTCTATAACGTCCATCTGGAAGAGAGAAAAAACATTACCAATTCATAACTTTCTCTTCTAAGGTGTAACCTGGCCCCGGTGGCAGTGGGGTAAAGTTCTCGCCTGCCAATCCGAGGGTCGCAGGTTCGAGTCCCGCTTGGGTCGGTTTTTCGCTTGCCCAGGGCATGGGTGTTTGTCAAGTTCTGGTGGTTTGGCCCCTGAGAAACCTGAAGACAAGCCAATGGCTTATCGAGATCTCAGGGGCATACGGACCACCAGAATCATCAGAGAGCAAAAACAACTTCAGTGATCTGATGGGAACAGGTGTCTCAACATATCTGGGGTCCCCTAGCCCACTACATAAGGCCAGACGGGAACCAGTGTCCCCTAGCCCACCACAAGAGGCCAAAATATTTGTTTAACTATACCCTGATCAGTGGTGTACCTCTTGGGTGGCAGGGCTGGCCCATGCCAACAGTGCCATCACAGAGGGGGCAGAACAGCATTTTCTGAGCTATGTTTACATTGTTTTGTTCTTTTATTACCAAATATTTTTTCTAAAACAAAGTAAAAAAATTAGCTATCTTTGGCTAAAAAAAGCTTTTTTGGATAATGACATGCAAATGTCTTAAGACTGACGACTTTACTATCAAAAGGTGGGGGAGGGGGGGCACCATCCCTTCTATATGGCCATATGGGTCAGGAAGCCTAGGCACACCACGATGATGACATAATGTGCTGAAACCTTGGTTGGTGGTTATTAAAATTAGGAAGATTTCAGTGTTTTCCTATCTTCAACAGGGATAAATGTATTAAGTTGCCACAAAGACAGTGCCAATACTCATTCACATGTACATATATTATATATGCACATGTGAAAGAGTATTGGCACTATGCACACACAAAAACTATGAGTCATAGTTGGTTGTTGCGTATTACAAAACAACACTAATGCGTCTTCCTAAGAAAGCGAGGCGTAATGTCACATTTGCGCGGCAAACATATGTGTGCCGCTTGGAGCAAAGTCTGTGATTACACTTCTCGATCGAAAAGGTCAGGCATATGGAACAAATTCAATGCGTTTCTAACAAGTTCAGTCCATCTTCGTTATTTATGTCTCTTGTACGTAGAGATCACCAGGTGTCGTTATCTCTCACTACAGTTTTATCAGTGTATTCCTCTCTGTATTTATTTTTCTTGAAAAATAGAAACAAGGATGGATTAAGATGCACTCCAAAGCAAAATCTCAGCTCTTCATATCATAGAAAACGTTAAAAGGTGTGACTCTAGAAAAATTTTGAAGCGTGGCATAAATAACCGCTGAGTTATTACTAGCGGATGAAATTAAATGCCTGGGATGGACCATAACTTTGGATCTGTCTCTGGAAAAATACATCTGAAACATTCGCTGAACTTCATTAAAGAAACATGCTAATTCGTAGTAGGAAGGCTCTTTAGGTTAAGGTAGGTTAAAATAGTGGTTAAAAAAACAAAATAATCTGGTATACTAGCTAAATCTGTCAAAATTTTATTAAGTTACCTTACGCGCAGCGGGAAATATGTGATAAAATGAGGCTAAAGAAGCTGGTAAAAAATGGAAGCTGAATAGTCTCACCTTTTTGATCATTTAAAACCAATAATTTTATGGATAAATAAACGTTCCTCCTTTCCATGAAAATTTTTTTTATAAATCCAGATTTTACGGATAGGTTTAAGCGTGAGCGTTTTGCTTAAGTTAAGAGTGTAGTGTTAAAACAAATGAATTCATTTTTACTCATAATTTGATGAAATCTTCTACGGGAACCATACTGTATGCAACAGAATGCATGCTTATATAATACTTTGCACATAATATAGATTCCAAAAATGGACACAATCACTTTAAAAAGTCGAAGTGTCCTATTTCTGATTTAATAAACGCAAGAGGCTAGAAAGGCGAAATATGCTACTCTTTCTCCCTCTCCCACTCTTTTCACGTTGGCCTGAAGAATTTTTTCATATTCTTTCGAGTGGCTGTGGCCATTTGTGATCAATAATGGCGAAAAATTTGCGGGGACATGAGAATGATTGGCGAATGGATTCGACCTCCCCCGGCGTGTCCTTCGTGTCCGCGAATTAAATTTCAAGATCACGGTTGCTCGCGCATTCGCTCTTTACCGAGAATTCATGATGAATATTGGAAATTCCATCACTATCTGCGTCTTTTTTTCTCTCCGAGAAGGAACTTCTTTTTCGCTCATTTTTGTCAAGTATTACTATATTAGAATAAGAGTCAACTAGCTGCTAATAACACTGCTATTAATATAACTATCAATCGATTTTTCACGAATTGCAAATTACAGCGGTCTTATTGCACAAGTCGTACATCGTTTTATCTGTGGATTATCTATTCCTAGTAACTCACGAACTATTGATGCTGTATTTATTATTATGGATATTTGGAATGCTATATAAAAGAAATTTTTGGCGGTTACAATTTTTCTAATAATGAAGATTTTTCTTGTACCCGTCCTGTGTAGGATAATTTTACGGGAGGAATTATTATTACTTTGTTATTTTTAATGTCCAGATTTCTTTAACTTAAATAGACAGTGGTGAGTACTTCTGTAATTTTTCCGTTTATTACTTTCTCTTTTTTACTGTTGTAACAGGCCCCTTCGAGTCCCCGGCAAGCATCAGGTTTCATCTTTTATTATTGTTTTTATTAAGGTAATCTACCGATTAAAATATGTTTCAATAGAAGAAAGTAAACAATATTTTATACTTTTACAGTCGCAGGCCCTTATCCCCTAGCACGATTTTTTTTCATCTCAGCGTACGTCCTACACTTCTTCATCTCGTCCACAGAGCCAATTCTCTTTCTTCCCCTCCTCTTCCCCGCTTATCCAACATCCTTCCCTCTATCACGGCCTTGGGCAACTCTTCACCCCTCATTACCTCTTCCAACTACCTACTTTGCATCAGTCTAATCTCATCCAGAAGATTCCTCTACTCAGCAACAACGTCAAGCATTTCCTCATTTGTCCTCCTTTCCGTCCAACGCACCTTCTCCATCCTCCTCCACAAACGCATCTCAAACGCCTGCAGCCTACTTCCGTCCTCTATTCTCGAAGTTCACATTTGTGTACCACACAACGCCACACGCCATGTTTAACTCTTCGCCAACCCAAGCCACACCATTAAAATGTAATAAAGTAGCCCACCCTTTAAACTCGTGTGAGGAATTTGTTCTTGCGTATCGGTGAAGTTTGGAGGACAAAACCAGCAGAAAAAAGATCATTGGAGACAGTGCGATGTTAGATAGTGTTATTAGGAAGCGATTGAGATCAATTGGAAGGAGTGAATCTCCAATGAAGAAGTCTTACAAAGAGCTGGAGAGGAAAGGTCACCAATGAAAACTCTCAGAATTAAAAGATAAAAACATTGCTGAACACAATCTGAGGCATGGTGGCCGGAGCAATTTTTTTCTGTGTACAGATTTGCGTAAAACTGTGCATAGATATTCTTATTAGTTATATCTAGGGATGCGTGTGAACAAAATATCATTTTACCGAGTTGTTGCTTTGTCAATTCAATGCTTTTTTAACTCGTCTTGTGGAAAATGAGATATATTTCGTAATAATTCGAAAAAATACATTTCATATTATCATAATGGTTGCTAAAAAAAATATGAATGTGTCACGCCGAATCAAGAATTCGAGATAACATATTTAAAGATATTTTTGGCCTAAATTTCGAAAACTACCAGTATAGCTAAAGTCATAACATGCATTAATTAAAAATATAAAATATAATTCTTATATCATTTGAATTACTAAATGTATGGCGAGTTCCGTCACGTAAACCGATGTACTTGAGTTTTTACTTAAGTTTGAGGCCCTAGAACTTTTTCTAACTTATTTTAAATTATTAAAATGTACCATCGATGAGACACGATGATTATTACTCATTACTATTACTAAAGCATCTTGTAAACGGAGTTATGGTAAAATGATGGAAGGAGAAGTGAATGGGAAGAATATCCGAGAGTGATCAAGGATGGGATTCATAAATCTAATTTTCTTAATCAATTTAATTAATTTTAATTGATTATTAAATGAGAAATAATGAAGAAAATAAGCGGCTAGCCTGAAATAGGCTTAACTGAGTAGAGACCTTGGGTAAACCAATCTTCGGATAGATTGATACTATCTCGTTTTAGTGAAATCCTTTCCTTTTGCTCAAATATATATTGCTAAATGACATTCCACTTTACATTCACTATAGCTCTGACTTCGTAAAGAACATATACTTTTGAACAAGTCATAGCATCCTCGATGATACCATTCTAATTACGTTTAAGTTCTATAAGTTATGAATTTCGTTCATTACGTCGGTCCTAGTTAGGTACGAGTATGTCTATTTTAAGCGATGTATTTTTGGTGCGATCTGGGAATTTCATGCAACGGCGCACGTCTTGCTGCTTTGTTGCGAATTCGTTTTTAGTAACGACCGACGGGGCTAGTCTAGGCGTTGACTGTAGCATCTTAGAAAAGGACAATGGGAGAGAATGGAAGATGGATCACGAGTAACAAATTTGAATTTACACTCACTGTATAAGCTTCAATATCAGGATTAATTACTCTTCAAGGGGACTTACATACCGAATTTTTATACATTTCCTGCGCATGTATCGTGGACGACAGCAGGAATGGGGAAATGGTGCTTACTTAATAGTGATGTAAATTTGGTGCATCAGAAGAGGATAATGAAAATTGGGCTGATGGAAAGGAAGACCAGTAAAGAGTTCGGCTGCGAGAGATGTCCGGAAAAGGCAAAAAAAATGACAGGAAATCTAACACGACATATCTTATAGCCAAAATATTACCTCAGGCACATGATGGAAGGAGCCATGAAAGGAAAAGGACAACAGAGGAAGGTCAACGATGAGTTTCAAGGAGCATTCTCGAATATTTGTCCCTCTTCGGCGTGGGTTAAAAGGTAATGATGAGGCTAAAATGTTTTCACGAGTCATTCTGACGTAAAGAAGAACTGATGATAATCTTAGCTATTTTATCATTTTCACATTTGGGATATATACAGCTATGGCTATGTCTTGCTTCAACATTTTTTGTGTATCACTCCCCTTCAAATCCTTGAAAACAAGGAAACGCTTTGAAATTGCCACCTCCTTGGGAAATACGAGAATGTCTCATTGACATAAATTGATTTTCTTGCGCACGGAATAATTCTGGGGTAATTTTTCAAAACCACGAACGCAGTCACGTATAAAGGTTTTGAGGCCATCATGCTGTTTCAATCCAAATCATGATATCGCAATTTCGGCTTTAATTTGATCACTTGCACTCAGAACTAGTTTATTTCTTATTAAGCCCTGCTTTAATTTTTTTGCTTATGATTTCATGTAAGCATATGAGTTTTGTGATAAAGGAAATTTCATTGAAGAAATATCCATTTGGGCAGCTATATATTCCCAAAATTTATTATAGCGTATCCTACGCTATACATAATATACGCTATACATATCATAGGAGGTAACAAAGTCAAGGACATTGCAGAAATATTTTCAATTTTCTGAGTTTGGAAATGAGAATTCAGTACTTGCTTTTTCGTTGTCCACTCTTCTCCAAGTTATATTGACTTGAAGCAAGTCCGCTACCATACTCAGAACACACATACTTCCGCGCCATAGGACAATATGTTTTCCTACTCTATTTGCAGAATCCTGCTCTTCACTTATATCCCCACTTCACAGAAACCCATCTAACATTCATTTACAACGTCCACTTTCCTGCTGCACCCCATGAGAGCTACCCAGCTGCCAGACTCTCGAATAACTGAACCTAAGTGCTGGAAAGTTTTCACTGTCTCCAAGGCTACCCTGAGGCAGTGCAATTTACCATCTACAGCCTCCTGCCATATGATGCTCAGTTTTATTTGCATTTACTCAAGTCCGGTATCGTCACTTATTTCCAGAACATTTCTCATAATGAACTTAGCGTTCTACAACTACACGGTTTCCTACAAGCCTTCTCAAGGGTGTTTGGCAAAGGATGAGTTCTCACCAGCATCCTATAAGAGTTAATGAAACTACAACTACTAATACATTCACAAACAACTATAAATACATGTAATGAGGTGAAATTTCACCAATATGCTATATACTATGCTACCAATGTTATTGAATGTATGAGTATAAATGTATTTTATAACTACATAAAAGCACAGAGATACAGGATACAGAAAACCTGCGAGACGTACTGTTAGTACTACGTAGCAAATGAAAACACACACATTAGAGAAAAAAATCAAAAATTAGCGACACTACCTATCAAAAAGCCTTATTAAGTCTTAGTAGCAGCTATTATGGTTCCTAATCGTTCGCGGAAAAAAGGCATTTGAAGCCTATCCGTTCTGCAATCTAGTTCCTTAATCATATGCTCCTGAAGGTGACAGTTTTTGGGTTTACTTGGTAGAATACCTTCATGATGAGGTAAAAGAAAACACTGCGACTCCACGAATTTTTTTGTGTACATCGACGACGGCCTGATCATGAGCTCCTTATCTAATCTACAGTTGTATGTCGAGTTTCGTAAAATATGTTCGGCGTCGTCAGAAAATAGATTGGCTTGGAGCTTACTCAAAAGATTGTTTTTAAATTATAACGATGGTCTGATAGCGACTCCCATCTTAGTTGTGACAGTAGCCATTTATTACTAAAGTAATTATTGCAACAGTATTTTACATATATATTGCCGATCTTCGATTTAAGCGTTATGCATGATTTACCTGCCGGCCTTAATGTAAATTCCGTAGAGGGTAGGATGTTGGGTGAGCGGGAAACGGGTAAGAAAGAAAATAGGTTTTATGGGCATGATTAAGAGATGTAGGACGAACAAAACTGTACTGAAATGTAAAATATGTTTTTGCACATGTAAAATACTCGAAGGTTAGCACTGACTTATATATAAAAAAACTAGAAGGTTAGCACTGTCCTACCTTAACCGGTAGAATACCTAAAAAAGTAATAGTAATAGTTAATAGTAGGGGAGTTGGCTGCAGAACGGACAGGATTAAAATGCCATGTTTCCCGCGAACGATATGAGACTATAACAGCTGTCAATTAGATTTTTTTAATTGGTCTTGTCGACAGTTACTATCGATAATTTTTTTATTTTCTCTCTAATGCTTGTTTCTCAATCTTCTACGTAGTAGTACTAACAGCACGTCTCGCATGTTTCCTGCATAACTTCTGATTTGGTGCATTTATTTGTTCGCACAATACTCTATAATGCTCATAGTCTCTACAACATGTTATTGAAAACTCATTCCCTGCCACACAGCCTAAGGAGGTTTGCAGGGCGCCGTGTAGACATAGATATTATCAGAGTTCAGATCATGAAATCAGTGTTGTCCCTCCCACTTGCATTCACGTGACACTCGATGGTGTCGCAGCATAGCAGGCTGGAAAGCGCACTGGTTTGTTAGCCCAAGAACGCCTCGATGCAGGTCTTAATCTCCAAGATGAAGCAGAGGACCATTTTCACTCAGCAACGGCTATTGTCGAAAGGCAACAAGGTTTTCGGCGTCCACGAGGCAGAGCCGACGGAGGCCTCGCTCGGAGGTCACCAGTCGCACCTTCCTTAACCTTTGGCTGCCATGAGTATCACCGGTGATTCTCACCTTTGTTTCGCTAAGGAACCATGAGGAACATATGTGTACATCAGGAACACACAATCAGAATTATTCTTCTTCATATCTCATTTATTTTTGGCCCCTGAGGAAAGTCTAAGGGTTCTTATGGTGGCAGCCAACGTGTTAATGCGTCCCAATCTTAAGCCGTTTCCAATCCACGTTAGGGAGGCTGGAGCAATTTACTAACTATTTACCTACAGATTTGCGTAAAACTTTGCATACTTGCCCAAGGCTTGTCAGGGATATGCATTGATGAAAGTGAAAAAATGGCAATTTTATTTTTGGCAATCAATGCTATTTTTACACGTATCCTTATGGTACATGGCATACATTTCGTAAAATCCTGTTACATACGTGCACATTTTCTACTAAACACAAAATCATACCATTTATATTATGTTGATGGTTAATAATAATTATCCATATTACATGCCAAGTCAAGGATTCCAAAAAAAGCTATTTAAATATAATTTTCGCTGAAATATCGAATATAGCACCGAAAATACAAGTCAAAACATGTTTTAATTGAGACAAAAATGTGAAATATAACTCTTGTATAATTTCCATAACTGCGTGTATGATGAGTTCCACCGCATAACCAGATGCACTTAAATGGAAAGTGGTCCTAGAATAGTTTACGACTCAGTTGTAAAATTATTAAAAAGTGCACTCAACGACTCACAATTCACGAGCACCACTCCAATAACTTTAAAGGTGTGCCAGCCGTACTCAAGTTTTTTTCCGGATACAGGAAGTAACGTCACAAACGTTTAGGTGTTCTCTATCGTTTCATGGATATCACAAATACTCAAGCACTGCAGTTCTGCTTCTCATCCATTGTTCTTCCGATATTTACTTACTGCTCAGATGTATGGTCTATGTCGGCTCCCACAAATCTTGCCCCCTTAATAGTGTACAACTTTCTTCGCTAAAATAGTGAAATATAGAAATCCGAGTTTCCGCTATGCGTCCACGGAGGCCACACTATCTTCACTCTCTGTCCGTAGTCTCTCCCGTCATAGACTCAAATCCGACTTAAAACTCATCTACAGCACCCTAAATTCTTACATTGACAGTCCCGATCTTACTTCATTCATCAATATCAGAGTGCCTTCTCGTCCTACCCGAACTAACTCATTACTCCAAATTCCCACACCCAGATTATCACTAATTAAACGTTCTCTCTTCTTACATCTCTCCTCCCTAATAAATTCACTCCCTACTGACATTGATCCATTCTTCCTATCGCCTAAACATTTCACCAACTTGAACACAACACATCTTTCCGGAAATAATAATTTTTCTAGACAATAATCAACAATAATCAGCATCCCTATTCCACCTTCGCTAAGGTTTTCTGTTTTGCTATTTTGTTGTTTATTTGTGCAAGTCTCATTTTGTGTGTGTTACAAGTGCATAATAAATTGGCAATATTGCTGTACGTGTACTATTTTCTTTAAGATAAAATTTGAAAAATCTCAGCGTTTGGACTAATATTACGACCGTGTTAAAGGGTAAGAGGCAAGGCTCACTAAGCGACCGCAGTAGTCTATATCTACATTTCCACAGTTCCCAGCAAACCACCTCATGGGTCTTTATCAGGGGATGAGTTTTCGCTCTGATTCTCTTAAATATATCCTTAAAACGTAATTGAAACTACGAGCATTGACGCATTAGCGAAAACCAGAAAATACTTTTGAGCCCTGAAGTAAAGTATGGTGTAAAGGGGCTTTTAATTCCCATCTCTGCCTAACCCCCTGTAGCGTAGGAGCCCATGCCTACCTTCTCCATGGAAAACTTTCCCTTTCCGTGCGTTTTCTCGACAAGCAATCCCCTTCATGACGAAGATCAACCCTCAACCAAGCGGCGAACAACCCCTTCGGGCGCTTGCACCCCATTCTATAGTCTTCCAAGAAAGTGCCGAGAAATCGAAAACAAAGCATCACCCAGCGGCTCCCAGAGTAAAGAAAAAAACTGGGTGTGTTGGCTCGTGGACGCACGGCAGAAGAGAAACTTTCCAAGATCTTTGAAAACTGACGGACAAACTATGCTAACAAATAAATAAATAACACTGACAAAATTTGTTGTTAAAAACGCTGTAGTAAACTTCTTTTAGCTTAATAAGACAATCTATTTGAATCCATTACAATTCTACCAAATGCATATGGATGCATAGTTTAATGCAAAGCTTTAACTCCAATATCTCTTGTTAGGCCGGCCGCACACCGGGTTGAACAAGACGCTCTCCGACAAAATATTCTATCGGACGGCGTCTGTTGCGATCGAGTTAGCATTATTTAAATGGGGTACCTCACACCACGTCGAACACGACGCCAGGTCGCGTAAGACGCCTTAATGTAGTTCAAGCGAGACATCGCTTCGCATAGAATTTGATGAATCTGACCTCATTTCAAAAGAAAAACTCCCATATTTCCAATGGTATCAAGATGTTAACCCCTAGCCGAAATATTTTTCAAGCAATTTGCCTAAACATATAAGCTGTTTTGCATGAGTTAAATTACGGTTGTGCGCCACAGATGGGGAATATTGAAAATATTAGGAATTTCTAACGTCGATTTCGTCAAAAAACTAACGGTGTGTAGTTTGTATGTTTTCTCAACTATACATAGAAACTAATCAATTACTCACCACAGTAGTGTTTACAGATTCTCAAAAAAATCTTCTGGGAAGGCGTTTTTTCCGTACGGCGTGAAAAAATGAGTCAAGTTAGATATGTACTTAAGTAAATATATTTGTTTAGTTACTGAGAATTTTTGCCATGCAAGTAAATATATTTGTTTACTTACTGAGAAGTTTTGCTGCATAACTATATTTTTGCGCCACTAATGTTACTATATTTACTTCATGCAGACGCTGAAATAAAAAACTAAATTCGAACATGGTCTCCATTGTGACTAGGGAAATATCTTGTTCAAACTACCTTAAGGAGCTTTTTGCTTGTCTGGCGAAGGTCCCCAAAGTTTCGCCTAGCGACAAAACGCCACAGAAAAACTAAATCTGCGCATGTGCGGCGTAGCCACGAACATGGAGACTCTGGAGACTCGTCACGTCGCACAAAACGTTTTGTTTTAATGAGTTTTTATGCTTCAGACACGCGGTTGATCTTGTTTGCGGCCGGCCTTAGCACTTCAATATCGTTTCTTCAATTAATTTCTCACTAGGTTTCTTATAGGAAACACATGTATCAAAAACAAGCAAATGTTTATTTATTTTTAAAAAACACTATATCGTGCCAGTATCTACGGTGTAAAAGATGTATTATCGCTTAAACTTAAGTATGAAACAATTAATCTAAATGAAGAACCTAAAATCGTACTAATGTCTGCTCCTTAAAAATCTAATCTTAGTCATGCGTTATCTTAGTTTGTAAACAAACATGAGTATTCCAGGCCAATAATGGTCGTTGTCATAGTTCTAAACATGGAAGAGAGGGAAAAATCACTACAATAATACGCTTTAACTAATATTTCACTACCACGTAAAAATAAGAAGCAGGAAAATGCAAATATGTATAGTTATTTACGCACATTTCAGTCCAATGGAGGTATATTTTCATATTTTAATGAGCGAAAAAAAAGGCCTGCAATGAAATATTTCCTTTCTTCCATTAAATCCCATTGAAACACTAGATTCTGTCCATGCTCGAAATATGGAGACTCTCTCCGAGTTTTCGATTTTTTTCTCAACTCATCGAATGATTAGAAAATTTTAGCCCTCCCTGAAAATTTCAGCCCTCCAACTCGATTAGAAATGCCCAGGAATTTGTATCAAAGAAATCTGACGTCATCTGAGGTTTTTCCGAGTCGTGTCGCGAGTCGTTCATGGGATGGTTTCACTCCTTATCAAGTGAACGTGTTTACAGCAGGCGCTGTAACGGGCGTAAAACACATTTTTCATTTAAGTATTCTACCAGCTGATTGGTAGGTTTTTGGACAGTCCCCATTCTGCATCCCAGTTTCATAGACATTGTCTTTCTTTCCCTCCTAAGGATGTCCCGGCATTACATCCATCATAAATTCCTCATATCTTCTACCTCCTCTTATTTCGTCCAGAATCCCTATCCTCTTCCTTCCTCTTCCACGCTTCCCCAATGTTCTCCCCTCTACCACTCTCTTCAACATGCCCTCTCCTCTCAAAACCTCCTCCATCTATCTCTTCTGCCTTCTCCGAACCTCTGCCACAAGCTTCCTCTCCTCTCCAACCATATCCAACGCCTCCTCGTTTGTCTTCCTCGCCACCCAGCTCAACCCCTCCATTCTTCTCCAAACCCACATCTCAAACGCCTCAAGTCTACGTACATCCTCCCTTCGCAATGACCAAGTTTCCGACCCATATAGCGCCACGCTCCATATTAAAGTTTTCACCAGTCTTTTCTTTACGTCACTTCTCAGACCCCCCTCATCAATTTCCATCTCTTCGAGAATGCTTCTTTATCGAAGGCAATTCTGCATCTGATATCCCTACCACTAAACCCATTCTCCTCCAAAATACTACTCAGATACGTAATCTGCTCGACCTGCTCTATCTTCTGCCCTTCCACCTTTATATAAGGCCCCGCCTTCTTACTTCTGGAAAATCTCATCACTTTCGTTTTCTTGTAACAGTAAAAAAGTTCCAAGTCAAAGAAAACTCATCCCAATAATTTCAATCCAAATACATAAAGTTTATTCAATAATCCAATTTTATGATCTCTTCATTTAAGGTAGTCTGAGCGAGATTTCTCCTCACCTACAATTTGGCGAAATAAACCTCAATTTAAAGAAAAAACACATTTCCAATTATATCAAAATATTAACCCCTTGTCGAACTACTTTTCGGGCAATTTGCCTAATCATATAAGCTGTTTTACATGGAATAGATTACGGCTCTGCGATCCAGAGGGAGAATATTGAAGAAATTAGGAATTTCTAACACCTATATTGCGTCAAAAAATAACGGTGCGTAGTTTCTATGCTTTCTTAACTATTTATAAAGATTAATTAATTACCGCAGTATTTTTAGAGAATTGTATAAACACTCTTGTGAAGACGTTTTCACCGTACGTCGTGAAAAAATGAGTCAAGTTAGAGACTAATGAAGTTATATTTGCATAATTACTGAGAATGTTTGTCATATAGCTATATTTTTATATCATTAATATTACAATATTTATTTAATTCTTCTTACAGACGCTGAAATGAAAAAATAAAATTCGAATATGGTTTCCATTATGACTAGGTAAACATCTCACTCAAACTACCTTAAGTCAAACACACAAGAAAGGGTCATATGTTGTACGGGTGTATTTTGATTTTTCCCACGTTACCAACGCTATTGGGCATGCATGCACATACCTCATGCATCAAAATATTATAAAATAATGAAGATAGTAAAGCATCTCTGTTTACACACCGTAAGAGGCGGCTCCAGACCAGAGGTTCGGGGGGGGGGGGCACCAGTGGCAATTGGGGTATGGAATACCCCATAGGAAAAGGGTTTCTCGTTCTCCGGGAAAAGTTCGTGGGTCTCGTACCTGAAATTCTTAACAAACTATTTGCAAAATGGCGTGTAATAAGTGGTTTGGAAGTAAAAGTTTGCCTTTTAAGAAGATCAAGGTTTTACTAAATGCATATTTCCCTTTTAGATTATCACAAAGTTTCGACAAATCCCAAAATCATTTTAATTTACATTTGCATTTAGCTTGAGGTTTTAAAAACAGTTTTAGTTTATATAAAAAAACTGGATTTAAAGGAAAATAACCAAAACTTCAATAACAAGCAAAATCAACAAAAATTTAGGCTATTAACTTAATTGTAATTTAATTTCTATGACAAAGAAATATGCCAGGTTTTTGGGGCAGGGGTTATTTTCAATGGCCCCTACTGCCCTTGGGACCACCAATGCACACCGGTAGGAACTCTATCGATGAAATAGAACCATAAGCTGTCTCACCCGAAAGCAAACGCTGCCTTGTCAAATCGCTGCAAAAGCCTGCTATCTACGATGAATTTCAGTTTAAAGGAAACAGTTATGTCCTTTCCCACGTGTAACTTAGCTTTGCGTCGTCCATAAGCTTTCCTATTTGAACAGGGATGATAAAAGCCCGGAGTTCTTCATTATATGGAATATTATATGGGAGCATATGGGATCCGGTGCAGAAAGACTCAATTCGGGAACTTAATAAAATACAAAGGAAAGCTGCGCGATTCGTCAAAAACTGCTACGGGCGTACAGACAGCGTTACACAGATGTTAGACGAATTAGGCTGGGAGCCGCTAGAGACTCGGAGGCTGCGCGCTACGCTTAGATTACTTGAGCAATTAAGAATAGATATCTTTAAGAGCGACACGGAGAACATCATATTAGAACCCCACTATATTTCCAGGGCCGACAGAAACGATAAATTAAGAGAGATATTTTGCCGAACGGATAGGTATGGGAATTCGTTTTACCCCGAACAATAAGGGACTTTAATAAATGCTAGGAGTAATTTCATAAGAGCGTTTCCTTTTTATATGTAAACGGCTGGTGTCCTAACACCCCCCGCCACACGCCTATTGAGGCGGCTTGCGGGGTAGTATGTAGATGTAGATATCCCGGAGTTGGTTGTTTCAAGGTGGTCCACTGATCACTTCCACATCTTTTCACCACTTCCTCGTTCACAACGCTCCTTCTCCAGAACTCCCAACAGCTCCCCAGTCTCGTTTCTCCACGTACTAAAAAAAATAAAAGCATTTCATTTGACACACGATGCGCCCATCTCTCTTTACTTTCACTAGTTTCCCCTCTCTCTACCTCTCTCCCTCAATTGGGATGCATTCCGTTGAGTTTCCGACAATCCTTTCAGCCAACGTGCCCAATTTTCCGCTCCAAGTGACGCAACCTATCCTCGTGCCGCCGCGGAAAGAACAATCCTTCCTTCCCTTTCTTTTCGACCATTTCTTTTCTCTCCCCCGAAAACAATGCCTCTCTCAGAATCGGGCGCGATGTTTCACGCGTCCGTGTGCCTAATGAGCCAGCCGAAATTGTGACCGGGAAGCTTACCTAACTTCCTTATTATTCTTGGTCTGTACCAAATATGAAGTTCGATGTGGTGCCCGAACTTCAGTGATTTGAATTTCCCATAATTCGAAAGATATTTCATCGCTCTCCTTTCTACTGTGCATACGTATGTAACCTATCTGTAACTCGAAATTTCTTCAACTAAAACCGTTTTTCAGTGTATGTTCGAATGTATTTTGTCGTCCTTAGTGTCGAGCGTAAATACAAGTGCACGAACTTCTGTTTTTTAAATTTCCTTCAATTCGAAATATATTTCATCGCTGTTCTTCTTATTGCACGAATTTATTCCATTCAAATAATTTATTTTTGTTCCGGAACTGGGTACTTCGAGTGATCAAAGTGCGACTGTTTACTGTCGACCTCAGTGTCGAACGTCAACACACTGTTTAAGGGGACAGGCTACCTGTCTAAAAAAAGAGTTTGCAGACCATCGGCATTTACACTACCACGATGGATTGTGGGAAAATAAAAAAAAGTTTTCACGATTCGATGCAGTAAGGATACAGAAAATGTGTCCAATAAGTTTGTCTCTTCTTCTCCACAGATTTTTCATTATATATATATTTTCTCTCCAAGTCTTTTTAAGACTTTTTCGTTAGTATCCTCATTGATACCAAGTCAAATTATTGTACTTGACGCTATGAGGCTTTTTAGATTTAAACTACATACTTGATAATATAGTTATATACAACCCTTATCAGTCCACAGAATTGCTTGTTAAATTCACCATTATAAAAATTATTATACAGCAAAACTCGATTTTTTTTCTTTCGTATATGAAGTCCTTCTAACAACAGCGTTTCAAGCAATGTTTAAGGTTACGTATCGCTTGAAAGAATCAGTGTTGCGGTACTAATTTAAGCGGCTCAGTTATTAGTGGACGTCATCGTTTGAGGTCGAGAGCTCTGACCTTGTGAGTGATCTAAGCAAACGTGAGGACAAGGGCGTCTAGAGAAAAACTATTTGACATGCCAACACTCAAAACCTTCTATTATAGACGCCATACTATTGGCATCATTCACAGCTATTTTAACCATGGATAACCTATACTGGCATTTAGAACAATATTTCCAAGTTTCCGGTCCGAATCTTGACAATGTGGGAACGCATTGCTCGAAGAATGCCTATGAATTACTTTTTCTCAGTCGTACGGGTATGCGTTGATGGGATGTGATATTTTTCCGACGCGATTTGGTTTTACTCATGATTCTGAAGCCTGATGAAATGATGCCATTCGTAATCTCTTTAGTGTGATAGGGCCAATGGGTCCACACTTTATACGGTTCACGACATGACCAAACATTTCTGGGATATTTTGCAAAGAGATATTTCTGAAATATAAATGCGTGCAAAGACTCATTAATCATGTGTTATTACTAAAGATACCTATTTAAATTTACATACTTCAGTGCCACAAAAATGACAGATAATAGCTGAAAGTACAGTTTATATATGACGATTAAACGATCAAAAATATATTCCATTTGCACACTAGTTTGTCTTCATGTCATATCGTTTCAAAGATTTTTTTATCTACAGTAGCCCATGGACTGGCAAACCTCTCGCAAAAAGATCATAGAGGTCATCCCTAGCTATGTAGGTGTTAGCCGTGCTTGGATATGTTGTAGGTGTTAGCCGTGGAAGGGTACCGTCGTGGACAGTGTCTGGTGTCTTAGAAGGTTATTTTTTAAACACTTATTGTTAGTGAAAATAAAAAAAACGAAAATTGATAAATACTTCACGTATTGCCATTGGGAGATTTATAACGCCTTCTCCCATCATGCGAAAGTGTTACCTCGCAGCTTATTCATGTGTTGTAATTTCGAATATTTTAGTGGAGTGAGTCTCACAATATACTCTAAGAAAAAATTCTTTGCCTTGAGTGGGATTCATGCGTTTCCTAATCTGCGCCCAGTGATTTAACCAATAGACGGGTGGAACGACGTCGTCGTATTTCCCTGACAACGCTAATCCCTCAAACAATCAGTACCTACTGTTACTTGAGGACTGCCACAACGCGACGCTTAGATACTAAGAATACCTTTTGCCATTTTCCATTCCACCTCTCGGATTCACGATCAAAAGCTTAATTTCACGTTGGGGCGAGCGATCCCATCGTAATTTCTACACCCTCATATGGCCAATAATGGATAACATAACGATGCGGGTCGTCTCTCGCATGGGCGGCCAGCCTATGTAGGGATGTGCAACATTTATACAATAATGATAAATTAATCATTTAATTTTTAACTGTTCTTGTAATTTTTCAATCAAATACAACCAATTAAGGGTCATAGATGAGACGCCATCCATTTAAATTTTATATTACGTGATAAAGGTTCCATCCATGCCCGATTTTATTGTATCTGATTAACTACACCGCTAGATGATGTAGCTTTAACGATCGTTTAATATCAACTGAAATGTTTGGTCCTTTAAATAACGTCATGTTGTTGGTTATTCGATGTAAACGTTATCCATGGGAAAGCATACGTATCCTTATATAGAGAAAATGTTAAACCAGATGTTTTACATCTGGACCTCAATGTATGATGCTGTAAGGTAGCTGGCAGCCTGGAAAGCCACAAGGCGTATTTTTGAACCTCGCCTCGTCTATAGAGGCAGTGCTTCTTTCAGAATTTAAGTCGTAGGCTATAGTAGACGGCACGACAGCCACATCTACAACTTCACATACGGGGCACCGTGCAAGTCAACTCCTGGGTGTTTGGCACGGGGTGATTCCACATAAGTCATGTCTGCTGTCTCAATTTCTACCTTCAGTTAAACATAATTCCTTTCCTCTCTTCATCCCACCCTATCCCTTAAATCCTAAAGAGGTAGAATGTATGCTGAGTAATTTTTGTGTTATGTAAATCATAAAAGTGTTTCATGCACGTGTAATCCTGTCGTACTTAAATGCATGTATGCTTTTTCACGGTTCTATTTAGGCCTCGATTTTCCCCGTAACAGGAGTATTTCAACCAACACGAGGCCCAGCCCATTGAATAATGGATGGACGAATGAACATCTCTCTTATCTGCGTATTAAAATCAACCGATGTACACATCAAAATCTACGAAGTACCTTACGAGCCACCACCAAGGGGAATTTGTTATGTATCCCAGCATTGGATGATGTAAATTGCACATTTTAATCGTGGATGCTAAGGTAGTAATCCAGAATAACCTTAAGCATCCCCATCAGTAGGTTTTGCATGTTTTTTCTACCCAATACTTTATGTGGGCGTTTTCCTACAGTGGGTTTTTATAAGGATGCGTGGCAACAATTATGAATGTTTCCCACGAGCACTTTTAATTTTTCTTTTAGCATGTGAGGTTGCTATTTTAATTTCATTATTATGGCAGTGACTAATGGCTTTTACCGCGAATAGTATTGTGTTTATGAATGTAAACTCTATGCATGCTTTCGTGTATCCATTTTTATTGATAAATTGCATGTATTTTTCATTTACAACGACCAAAAAATAGATCTACATATCATATTGTGTATGATATTTATGAACTTTTGTTATTATATAGATGTTTATATGATTGTGGCAACAGGTTAGATGGGAGAGGAGACTCCCAGAGTCTCAATCTCTACCCAAAAATAAAGACATTTTCCTCTCTGTCTATTCCTTCTCTGTTACATACCTCTGCGCCAACTTCTACAACAGCTCCATTCAGCTCGTGGGACGGCTAACCCCCATCGGCCGATAGCCTCCTAAAACGTTTCAGCCTTCCGCAAACAACGAGCGCGCACTTAGTCCGCCCGATGTCGCAATATAGCGCAGGGAGCTAATGGGCATCACAGACAGAAGGGGAGGAGGGAGGACAGGACACAGACAGTTGATAGAGGGGGGAGACGAAGATAGCGCCCAGAGACCCGTTGCTAATCGCTTGGGACTCGCGGCTCGCTCAGTCACGAAGGCAACGGGAGCACCTGGCGACAAAGGTCGCGGAGGACAGGGGGTTGTGCCGCTCTAAGTGACGTATAATGGAGGCAAATAGTGTGCTGGAATCGATAAAAGCTAGGCAGAATTCATATTTAATGCACGGTTCTGCTAACAGCTCTAGTCCTTTTCGGCTTTAGTAAAGTGTTTCATCGAGTTGTCCATAAACTTCTCATTCATAAAATGACGAAACTTGATTTTTATTGTTTAGTTCTGAATTGGCTTTGTCCCTATTTGAAAGGTAGAACTCGGTGCTGATAATTACGTATCGACATGGGCTCCTGTTTCCCGTGTTGTCCCACAGGGATCCGTTTTGAGCCTTTTGCTATTTTCTATATTTGTAAGTGATATTTCGTGCGCGATTTAAAACTGCAAGTACTGACATCATTTTTACAGATGACCTTTAAATCTACACTCACTTCGCCGTTGAAAATATTCCTGATAGTATCGCTCTATTGAATCAAGACGTCTGAGAAATTATTAAATATGCTGTGGACAATGCTCTTGTTTTACATTGCATGAAGACGAAATGCATCATTGCTGATTTTGCAAGGCTTGTCAACAAAATCAATATACTCCTCAAGTCATCAACCTTCCTCAAGTCATGGTGAGTGATCGTAAAGTATCCTAAAGAAATTCAGTACGCAAAATTGGACCAACGCTTCCTATAAATTCGTCTTGGAACCAACATGTTAATGACATTAGTAATAAATTCAACATATCTCTCCACTGGCTAAAGCTTCATAAGCATTTACTCCATATTTCCAGTCGTAAAATGATAATCTCCACTCTGATATTCCCTTCTTTCGATTATTGTGCCTATAATGACATGCGAAAAGAGCTAGAACAAAAACTACAAAGGTTACTAAATTCTTGTGTAAGATTTGTTTCCGATCTCAGAAGGGAAACTCGCGTGTCTCAGCATATATTTAACCTAGGCTAGCTAAACTGTGGCCGAAGGAAATACCTATTAGGAGCGTTCCTCTTTAACCTATTCCGAGAGGGAATCCCGCTTTACCTCTCGGAAATGTTTACATTTAGGCCTAAAATCGCCCAGAAGACATCTCGCACGAACCACGGGTAGTGTTTTTTACACTACCCGATTCCCCGAACAAACATTAATCTTAAAGCATTCTTAATTACTGCCTCCAAAATATGGAACACTTTCGTCAAATTGTTAAAACTTTTGCGGTCCATGTTCGTAAAGCATTGTTCTTTTGGGATTATCTGCGTCAGGATTTTTAAAAACCAACGGTTCTTCTCCTTATCCGGATACCTCGTAGAGGCTAATGAATGCTGCCTTTTTGCGCATCACTATATATAATCTTCAGGAGGTGAAAGGGGGGAGAGCCTTCTGGATAATATTCTGGTTTCTAGAAAGTACTGGTGGCAAAGACTCTCTAATCCTTTGCCTTTATTAAAGTTGTTTTTTTTATTTCCAAGGCCTCCCTAAAGATTATCGTCTTTAATTTTTTAAAGAAGAAGCATTCAAGGCGAGAAACTTTAGGGAGGCCTTGGAAGTTAAAAAAAAAACAATTTTAATAGAGACAAAGGGCCAAATATTAGTGAATCGTGTGGCTACCAGTGCTTTCTAAAAATAATTAATATCCAGAAGCCTTTACTCCCGCCACCACCAACATACCCTTTAACCTCCTTGAGAATATATATTTTTATACGCAAAAGTCAACATTCATTAGCCCTGAAGAAGTCCTCGACAAAGGAGAAGAAACGTTGGTTTCAAAAATCCTGAAGCGGGTAATCCCTAAAGAACAGTGTTTTATGGAACACTTTGCCCGAAAACTTGAAAAACACGGGTTTCATGCATACATTTAAAGATAAATGTCCCTTCTCAATACAAATTTGGTGTGATTTTTTAATGTAAAACTATACTTACTGTAAGATTAGTTTTGTACTTATATTTGTGCATAATATATTCATGATTATAATTAATTTGACCGTTTTGTTGAGACAAAAATCATATTTTGTTCCTATATTTGCTCCATGGGTGATACACAGGGCAGTAAAAATAAATATTTCATTGTTTTGTTTTATCATGCAGCATATTAACTCAGTCCAGTTTATGCCCGAACTTTATACTAGTAACAAACATTAATCAAATCAAGCCCGAATCTCTTACGCACGACGTGGAAAAGTTTCTATAAATGAGAATTAACAGCAAGAATCGTAATAAGAGCGCAAAGATTTTAATAATGATCAAGATAGTAGTAAAAAGAACCATTGTTTTAATGAACTGAACACTGTTACGGTATTAATCTTAGTATTTACGTGCATATGCTTAAATATTACACAATTCTGTTGTAGTCTGCCTTAGGTAACCGGGGGAGGAAATGATCGCAGTCGGAAATTTTTAATCCCCCTCTTCCACTTCCCCCCCTTTCACAACCGTTGCTTATTTTTCCCTTTCCCCTTCGAGCCTTCCCCGTTTGACTTTCTTACCACATGTCTCGTCCTGCGCCACCCTTTCTTCCTAACCCCCTATCCCAATCCAAACTAACCCTCTATTAACCTTGAAATTGCCTGTATAAGAGAGAAATGATCTGTAAAAGTACCTGATGATATTCACAGTTGGATGAAACCGGTCGTTTATTTTAAAAATCCGCGAAATTTTACAAGTTATTTATCTTTGGTGCAACGATGAGATTTCACAAAGTTGAGCCTGATTGTATAGAATTCAAGATAAATTCCGCCTCTAACAACCATTGGATTATCGTCGTTACTGGGTATTCTAACAGCCGACTGGTTGGTTTTAGGACAGTCCCCAACTTAATCTAGAGTATAGGATTTCAAAGCTATTGACATTTATTTATTTATTATACACGTCCAAAACAGCTCAAGGCCAATTACAATGGACAAATAACAACATTAATCCAAAACAAATAAGCAAAGAACCATATAAAAATAACAGCATTAAATAAATTAATAACAAAGTAGCATTTAACACTGAACAAACTAGAACCAAACAGTCAGGGAGTGAAAGACGAGATCAGGTGAGGGATGAATGCGACAGATACGGAATGAATAGAATGGATCGTATTCAGGGACACTTTTTAACGTAGCATTGCACGTAGATGGGAGTCTGTAGATAAAGGACCGTTTGGAGACAGAAAGACGAGGGGTGGTGCAATGAAATAGCTCATTCAGTCTTATATTTCGTGAAGGATTACGCAAGGAGAAAAGAGAAAGAAGTTCCGATGACCTATAGTTTCCATTGACTTATTTCATGAAAAACTTAATGTTGAGAAGGACACGGTGGTCAGTCAGGGAGGATATGTCTGCAGATGATCTTAATTTAACGAGGGAGTAGTTGCGCCGCCATATATAGTTTCGCAAGTTGTGTATAGTCTGTATATGGCGGTGCCTGATTATGCAGAGGAAGAAATTCATTGGTCTTTCAAGGAGTTTGAGCGTAGAAGATGTGGCAGTGTCTCAAATTTGGGACAGTATTCAAGTACTGGACAAATACAGCCAAAGTAAAAAGTACGGAGGGCATTTAGATCAGCTATCTCACCATAGAGAAAAATTAAACCAACTAAAGACATAGCACTAGAGGAAATGTTTTTTATGTGCTCATGGAAGAGAAGTTTAGTGTCAAATATAGCCCCCAAGTCTTTTTGAGTAGTGACTGGAGGAATAACTTGGGCTGACTTTTTATAAGTGTGTACTTGAGGAGATTTACGGAGCGTGAAAGATAAAACCGAAGACTTGGATGGGTTCATTTTTAGGGACAAATTAGTCAGGGCATGGAGAGCATTTTGCAGGGTACTGCTGTCATTAACATACATATTATGAGACGAGTTATGCTGTGGTTGGATCATTTTTAACTCAATGTTTCACTCGCGTTGCAGCGAGCTTAATCAAGAGCGAAGTCACCTCACTCCTGAAGATGCTCGCTGCAACGCGAATGAAACGTTCAGCTAAAAATGCTCCATCTGCAGCATAACTCTATAGCCTCATCATCATCAGTGCCCAACTTAATTTCACCTTCTCGGGGTCATCTTTTCACTTTACTGCAAATAACTTGCCCGCTATCGGGCTTCCCTCGAGTTCCTCAAGCTTTCTGCCCCCCCTCAAGTCGTCGAAAATTCCTACTCAGTTCCTTCCTATTCCGCGCCAGCCAAGCATTCTTCCCTCGTTCACCCTCTTCAAAATGCCCTCATCTCTCTCTTAAGTCCTGTATTCGTTTTTTTGCCTTTTTTATCGCTTTCATTTTTACCCTTTTGCATAATACTGCATGAAGAGGTCTCTCTCATCTACGTCATATAGAGATGATGAAAGAGTAATTCATCGAAACGTATGGAGAAATGAAGGACCGCACTCGGTTGGAAGCTTTGACTCAGAATGTTCACCGGGATTACACTGAATCCGTCAAATATCTCCGAAATATTTTTCTGATAAACTTAGTTTAGTCATTTAAACAAACATGAAGTATTATTACACCTAAGTTGTTCTGATCCCTCCCAGATAAATTGGCTAAAATAAGCTCCAATAGTAAATGTTTACAACGTGTATCCATGTGTATTATATCGATTTATGTTTGTAAAATTTTGCAGGTTGAATAAAACTTAATATTACTATTCACGTTTTGCATATATTACAAGGGAATAACTCAAAAATCAGTACCTAATTGCTGATTGTTTAAAAAATGGCACACATATGCCAGTTCACAGATTAATCAGTGATCTTCTTCAACTAATGTAAGTATTTACTTCAACATTAACCTATTTGAAATATTTTAAACCAAACGTCAAATGCTACGCGGGAATTTTCTAAATCAAGTAATTGCAACAAACGAGCAGTTGAAGATTTAATTTTTTCCTCTCGATTATAGTGGTTTATGACTTTTTTTTAATAACAGTTACCAACTTTATATGATCATCTGCCATTCTCTGCTGTCTTATTGTCATTGATGAATGTCAAATAGAAAATTGAAGTTATAATTACGGCCAGGTTTATTCGATTCTAGGTGGTTATTGACGCCTTATGGGAAGTGGATACTGAACGCTTAACATTAGGCAGTGGATGAATATTCATCATAGCGTTTAACAAAGACCCGCTTTAGAATTCTTACAGAACTTCTTGTTGTGCCGAGGTCAGTGACATTCACCTTTTCCGTTTCTATTGCTTTCACGGCTCAGTGTCGGATAATACAGCATTGCTGTTTTGTTTTTGTGATAAATAATGCAATGGAAAAAATAACGCTAATAAGTACCGAATGTTTTCATCTTCACAATCGCTATCGGTTTATTGCACCATTTGAATGGGCCTTTCCTGTCGATTAAAGGATTTTTTTACAAGATAATGTTATATTTGTTGCCGATTATTTCAGTTGATAGAAAAACAAACATAGTCTCCAATTATATTTGTATAATTCATGAAAATGGTACATAATTTTACTCCGGGATTTTATCTGCACGAGAAATCAAAGTTGGTAGTTGCCTTTGCGGTTCGAGATAATTTGCCGATTCGCAATAAAAATGAGACGATTTTAAATTATTCGTATTCTCCTTTAATTTCTTTCGTGATGTACTGATTTGGGTCTACAGCCCGTTTCACACGATACTTGATCCAGTGCAAGTTCGAGGATACTCGAAAGTGTGATAGCTTTCCAGTATCGTATGATATAGCGCCAGCATGCTGGCTAACAAGCATAATGTCTATCGTACTGGCTGAGCTACATGATTTCAAAATTTATGCAGTAATAGTTTGCCACTAGCTCCCAGTATGACCTAGTAGCCTTCGACCAATCACGTTAGCTATTACACACGATGTCACGGAAAGCGAGTCAAGCCTATAATATTGATGTCTCGTAACTGCCTTCCAAACAAATGCCTTCTCATTAATTACGAAGGAGGTGAAGAGGACAATAGACTTTAGGCCTGGTTACACGGTACATGAGAATGTACAAGTTTCTGTACATTTTTGTGAATGGTTTCATGTACAGATTCTTGTACATTCTCATGGACAAGATCACTGAATAGGTGGATACACGGTACATTTTTTCGGACAGATTTTCGTACATTTTTACATGCGCATTATGCGTTTTCGTTTGTTTTTCCTAATTTTAAACCGTAGGTGCGTTATTAAAACCAATTTTTTTTGCCATGGATACGACACATTTACTTGTCAATTGGCTAGTGAAAATGTGAATGTGTCATTTGCGTCGTCTGCCGCCAGGTGTCTCTGTAATGAGGTCAACTTGTACGATTGTCTGAATGGAATTAGAACCGGTTCTATTTTCTGTTCAGACATTCATACAATCGTACATTTTCGAGTGGTTACACGGTGCATTTTCGCGTTCATTCTGACATTCTCACATTTTCTTGTACATTCTAATGTACCGTGTAACCAGGCCTTTTGACAATAGACTCCTGGAAGATAACAATGCGTGGAAAATGGGAAGGTGGATGGTTAAGTCTCGAAAAATGTAGACGAGACGGGTAAAATTATTCATAAGATTTGAAAGAAGACTAAGATGATATCAAGAATCATGATGTTTGTTATGTACTCCTATTCTTATGGTGTTTTCGATAAAGTTGAAATAGAGGTGAAAGAGAATACGGTAAATATCACTCTAGGCATAGTTGTCAAGGTCTAATAGACTCAAAATATATTTCATTCCAAAAAGAGTAATTTTGTCGAACAAGAAAAGTTTGTAACAAAGCAGAGATATTCAAATCGCACATTACGAGTAGTGGAGCACCCAACCAGGCAGAAGTAAGCTACGCAAGTCACTCGAGCACTTAACTTTTACATGGCGTAGAAAACTAAGAAGTTGTAAACCAAAATGTGTTCAGTTCCTCATAGGTGCAAAAACAGACACCATGAAATCAAGGTAATTCGATGATGAATTGGATTATGACGAAATAAAACATAATATATGCACTTATCATCACCGCTTATTCCCTCAAATCAATGATTTCATGGCATGTTTGACAGTCTTGTGGATCGCCTTTGCTATTTTCATTGTGTGAAATAGATGCATTACATCGTAACACATTTTTGAGAAGATAATTCTTAAGGAATCGCGTGCAAAGGGTTGTATTAGACGGCCCTATCTCTAATGAAGTAAATGTCACATCAGGTGTCCCACAAAGGAGAGTCATAGGCCAACATTCCTTTAGTACATTAACGATATCGGTGAAGTAGTTAAAAGTAAGCTTCGATTATTTTCAGACGATGCAGTGGTATATCGGGTTATCCGTAGCCTTAATGATAAGTAAGCGCTAAGGACCTCAAGGGAATACAGGAGTGGTGAGATGCGTGGCAGCTAGAATTAAACCTGAAAAAATGCGTTGTCATGAATTTTTGGAAGCGGAAAAACTCTCCTTGTAACAGCTATTGCATATAAAATAGCAAATTAGAGACTGTAGAATCGGTTAAATACCTCGGAGTGAAACTGACGAATGATCTCTCGTGGAGTAAACATATTCGGGAAATTACCGGCCAAGCTAATCGTAAATTGGGATTTGTTAAAAGAGTACTTGGTAAGTGCGACCATAAAGTTAGGGAAATCATAAAACCGGGTTAGAACGTGTGCAGGGAAGATCGGCAAGATACGTTAAAAGCCGTTATGATAATTTCGTAGGTGTTACTGACCTTTTGCAACAACTGGGATGAGAATCACTTTCAGACCGACGGTTAAAATTCAGACATTATGTAAGTTCCAGGCCGATTTATTCTCTGACGACGTTAATAATATTTTACGAAATCCGACATACTACGGTAGATCAGATAATGAGTGTAAAATTAGGGAACTAGACTGTAGAACGGACAGATTTAAAATGTCATCTTCCCGCGAACAATAAGAGACCATAGCAGCTGCCAATGAGACTTTTAGCTAGGTTTGACGATAGGCAGTGTAGCTCTTAGTAGTAGTAGTAGCTCTCCCTAATACTTGTATCCTTATCTGCTACGTAGTCTCCTATATACTAACAGCACGCCTAGCATGTTTTCTACATGGGTCTTGAGTCCCTGTCCGTCTGTGTAGTTGTAGAATGCATGTATATTGACGGTCACTCTCCATTTTGATGACATCTGTAGTGTAGTGTTGCATGCTTGTGAGGCTTCGCCTCGTGACAAGCATTAGCGATTTATGCTAATTCATAATTAGTCGTAGTTACACTAACTTTAGGGTATAGTGTAATGCATGTTGGTGATTACTCACCCCCTGCCACACACCCCTGAGGTGGCTTGCAGGGTATTTTGTAGATGTAGATGTAGTACTTACAGCATGCTGTGTATGGTTTCGCTATAGCTTCTGAATCTCTATCCGTATTTGTAGTTGCAATATGCCTAAATATTAACGGTCCCTCTAACATTGGTAGTATATCTGTGGCGTAGTGCATGCTTGTGAGGCATCGCCTCGTGACAGGTTTTAACGATGTATGCTAGTGCATCATTAGCCGTAGATACACTAACTTTAGGGTATAGTGTAATGCATGTTGGTGACTACTCACCCCCTACCATACTCCCTTGAGGTGGCTTGCAGAGTATTTTTTAGATGTATATGTAGATGTAATTTGCTTCTCTAATGCTCAATATAAAATGTAAACTATACTCTCATTTACAGTTTGAAATCCCGCAAAATCCTACCACATGCAAGCAGCGTTGCCACGTCTCATCGCCATATTTCCTAAGGCAGCATGGAAAACCTTAATTTTCACCGTAGAAAGTCGATCAAAGAAAGCTCGCAAACGTCTTCGGACGATTGACACGATGAAAAATATATATTTAAGGAAACTGTTAAAGTTTTTAAACATTTAAATGCCCGGCACACGGTCAGTTTTGGGCGGCTTCCCTCCCGCTGCGAGGGCCGGTGCAGTGAGGAGACCCTAGGTCGAGCCAGGTCCCACCACGAGCGAGGATTATGCTCTCGCGAGCGAAGGTCGACCCACACGCCGGCTACCTGAGACCCAAAGACCGGCTACCTGAGATGTGGCCCCGCTCAGCTACCACTAACCCAGATAATTTCATATACACACTAATTCAGAGGCTTTTAAAACTCATGAGTAGTCTTAATCACGACATTACATACTTATCACTAGGACTCCGTAATATGTAGACAGTTTTGGAACATTTAATGTTTTCGAATTGGAATGGGAAGTTGTTTTGCGCTCTGAGTACTTGCGCTTTCATGAACTATAATTGATTTTGAGGAGTTTTATTATGACTGTTTCAAGAAAATTTTCTCAAGTTTTTCGCATAAAATATTGCACTCAACTCCCAAAATATCAATTTGGCACACCAGCCGTAACGTAGGTACTTATTTGCAAAAAATACTAATGTTTTTATTCAAACACTTCCAAAAAGTTCTTCCTGTAGCGTAGACAAGATTTGAAAGGTTGAGACGTGAACTCCCGTAGCGTTCTATATAATCGGACTATAACCGCCTTCCAGCAGAAAAAGTATTGGGAAAGAGAAGACCAGAAGTCAGAAAGGAATGGGTTACAGAGGAATTATTGAGCCTAATGGAAAAAAGAAGAGACCTCAAGAATGATGAAACCGATGACGGAAAACGCCTCTATAGAGCTGTGAGGAATGAGATCAACAGAAAATGCAAGCGAGCAAGGGAAACTTTTCTTGAGGAGAGATGTAAAGGAGTCGAACAGATGATGGAGAATGGGAATCTGGAATCCACATATTCATCCATTAAAGCATTTTTTGTTCAGAAGAAAATAAAGGGATGTGCGATAGAAGCAGAAAATGGAAAGCTCTTGTGCGAAGCAGACAAAGTAGCAGAACGTTGGAAAGAATACCTCGAGAAATTATATGGAGATGAAATTCTAACCAAAGATTCTGTTCTTGAACATGACGACGAAGTTGAAGATGACATCAGAGGTGACTCAATTATGAGATCCGAATTTAACTTATCAGTTACAAAACTAAGAGAGCAAAAAGCCCCAGGCATCGACAACCTGCCGGCAGAACTGATCAAAGTAGCGGGTGAACAGACCTCAGACCATCTTGTTCAGACGATGTACGAAACAGGAAATCTTCCAGATGATTTCAAAAAATGCATCATTGTCCCCCTGCCGAAAAAGAACTCGGCGAAAAAATGTGAACAATACCGCATCCTAAGCCTAGTCACGCATGCTTCCAAAATACTTACATCCATCATACTGAAGAGAGTTGAACCTAAAATTGACGCACTTTTATCCAATGATCAATTTGGATTTAGAAAAGGAAGAGGGTCATGCGAAGCCATTCTCTCGCTCAGAACCATAATGGAAAAACGACTGAGAAAGAACAAAGACACATTTGTGGCCTTCATAGACCTAGAAAAGGCTTTTGACAAGGTTCGTTGGGCACCAATGTTCCAAATGCTGAAAGAAGCAGGAATTAAATACAAGGACAGGAGAGTAATCTGGAACCTATATGAAGAGGAAAAGGCAGTGGTGCGCTGTGGAGACCATGTGCAGGAAGCAACTATAAGGCAAGGGGTAAGACAAGGATGCTCCCTATCACCGATTCTGTTCAATTACTACATACAGAGAGCTCTAGATGAGATGAGAGAAAAGGTAGGGGAGCTAGGTGGTGTCAAGATCCATGGAGAAAAACTGGATATGCTGAGGTTCGCTGATGATATTGCATTACTGGCTGAGAGCGAAAAGGATCTGAGTGAGGTACTTGAGGCAATGGAGGACATCCTAACAACAGGATATAAGATGAACATTAATGTAGAGAAGACCAAAGTACTAAAGGTTAGCAAGCATGGGGGACAAGCTAAAGTGTATTTAAGGGACAGGCGAATAGAGAATGTAGAGGAGTTTACCTACCTGGGAAGCAAAATAACAGCCGATGGAAGGAGCAAAAGAGACTTAGTAAGTAGAGTTCACCAGGCAAAGAAGGCGTTTTATCAAAAAGGGAAACTCCTAACATCCAGAAATATCGGCCTAGACCTAAGAAAACGCCTTCTCCAAACTTATGTGTGGAGCATATTTTTATATGGCAGTGAGACCTGGACGTTGGGCAAGGCAGAAGAGAGGAAGGTGGAAGCATTCCAGATGTGGTGTTTCAGGAGGATGTTAAAGATTCCCTGGGTGGACAAAATCAGTAACGAGGAGGTTATCAAACGTGTGGGGGAGTCTCCATGTCTGCTGAAAATACTGAAAAAGAGAAGAAATATCTGGATCGGGCACCAACTAAGGCACGAAACATTGCTGGCCACCATCTTAGAAGGCACTGTGGAGGGAACCAACTGCCGGGGCAGGCCTAGGTTGGAGTTTATGGGACAAATAATGAAGGAGTTAGGCTGCTCCACTTATGTGCAGTTGAAAAGAATGGCACAGGACCGAAGCGTATGGAGAACTGCCGCCAACCAACCTTTGGGTTGATGACTTAAGAAGAAGAACCGCCTTCGATGTCAGTTCAGTATCAGTCGTGGATAATATTTGGTCCGACCGTACCTATCGCCCAATAAGAAACACCAGCGGGGAGGAAGGCGCACAGAAGATTATGAGATTTCTTAAATGGAATTCCTTAAATTATATTCTGAAACCATGGCGTATACTGTGCACTGCTCAACTAAAATAACGTAGAAAATGGATTCAGATACCCCTTAGTAATGGAAATAAATATTTTTGCTATTGAGTTGGTACACTGAGTATGGATATGACTGGCAATGACTGAGAGCACAGTGTTATGATTATATAAAATAAACATAACTAATTTAATTAATATTTATGTAAATATGAATACGAAAATTATATTTACACATTAATGATTATAATATAAATTACACATGGACTTAAAATTTTCAAATGAAATTACACTTAATGCTTCTATTAATAGTGACAGTATTGTGAATCAATTCGCGGCGCTTGTGCATACATAACCACGGATCGGCTCAAGGTATTATGTTGTGAAAAGCCAATGAAGATTTCGTTGCGAAAGTTAAATTCCTTGTTAAATGTAAAATTTAAATGTAACTTTTATATCGTGCATAACATACGGCAAGCCTCGGTAACAATGCGAGATTTCCTTGGCAACGAAAATGATTAAAGCTCTAAATTTGCATAATTAATTCGCGTTAAGTTCAAAATTTTCAGTTTATCGATCGATAGAGAGAATACGATTGAAAAAGTAAAATTTTATGATGCTTTGGCATCATTTTGAACCAATTACCAAACTTTTAGCTTAAATATTTCATCTTTAAATGAATGAAAAAGAATGTTTTCTTGCGGAAAATCCGTGCGGTAGTCGGGTGCCGCGTGATGCTAGGCTTTTGCGAGATTAACTCCCCATCCATAAGAAGTGTACCACTTCAACAAGAGCATTCTTCATCATCTAACTGGAGTACTGGTAATGATACTGGTTTGAATATTCCCCAGCAGCTGACCTTTACCTCAGAGATCACGTTATGTTATTGGATTACGTGGTGTGAGCAGAAAGCCAGTCCCATTAATGGATGCGGTCAGACAGGATGGTAGTGAAACGAGACGGTGACCGAAATTCAAGTTACTCAACTCTCCCAAACCTCACTCCTTTTCGTCTCCAGGTATGTTTTTTTCCTGTTCACGCGAGAACATTCCTGAAACCGGTTACAATCCACCACTACTGCCGCAGTCTTCAAATTGACCGAAATTTTTCCTTCTCTCTGATCACCATGCCTCAGGAAAAACCCTCATGAAACCATCAGTGAATCGCGAAAAATTCATAAATGTTACATCGATGTTACCACACCTGTCAAAGTGGGTTGCGAATAAATTCAGCGACATTTAAAAAATATCTAACCTACAGTTAGTACCACAACCCTGGAAGTAAGGAAGCACTTTATAAATACATATATTTTGAGCATGCTCATGCATGCATGAAAAACCTCCTTACACATATGTTACTTATAAGAAGGTAAATTTAGTAAACTAACGAATAATTTTAGGAAAATGTGTTTAACAGTTAGTTCATTCACGGTGAGAATCGCCCACTGCCACACACCCTTGAGTTGGCTGGCTGGTATATGTAGAATATGTAGATGAATATAAATGTGAAGACTGAGCAATTAGAGCTCAGAGCAAAAGAGATAGGATGCAATGGAATGTCGCATGTCAAGTTTGAGATTTGGCAGTTAATAGTTAATAACTCAAATCAATTCTATTTATTTATTAACATATTGAGTCACATTTATTTATTTATTTATTTGTTAAATTATTATTCCAGTCAATTGTGAAAGAGTTCTTGGTTCCCTAGTGATGACTTTAATAAAGTAATTGGAGTAAGATGGTTGTGAGTCGATAGTCCTTTGTTGGAGAGAAGAATAAAGAAATTATGGGCTAATTATAACAATATAAATATTTTTGATGTCTGTGATAGATACTTAGAATGCCTTGCTGAACGACGTAGGAGATTTGGTATTAACGAAGAGTGGTGAAGATGAAATGGACGGAGGGAATTGCTAACGAAGTCTTGCGAAGAGTTGGGGAGAATAGAAGTAAAATGAAACCTCAGAGACGAAGAAGAGACGAACTCATTGCAGTTAAGGCAAATTTTGCGACATATCAGCCCATTGAAAACAATAATGGGAGGAGAAACAAGTGGTAATTATCGATAGCCAAAGGTGGAATAGATCAGGCAAATCATGGACGTCAAAGTGGAGAATTATGTGGAAGCCAGTTGAAAAGCCTGATAAAAGAGGTTAAAATATTGGCGAAATAGCATAATAGGAATGAATAATTATATCGAAATTAATGTCTTTTTTATTTTAAATTAAAACAATGTATGTGACTGTGGTAAACAATATATAATATCTATATGCCAGAGATTTCTTTACATACAACATTTTAGGTGAAACAGGCGGAGCTGTCACTAAGCAGCTTCCCTCGGGTGTATTTTTAAAAATGCAAACGCCCGCGCCCTGTGTCAGTTAGTGGAGAACAGTAGCGAATATTGATTATAATTTCTTGCCATCTATTGGCGCACATCTGCATCCCTACGCTTAGAAACTGAATCATACGTACGTACGCGTAGCCTTTTGTACACGGAGAAATTATGCTGTTGGCAGAGAGAAGAGAGGAGTGGAGAGCAGCAGCAAACCAATATTCGGATTGATGAATGCTGATGATGATATATCTACAGTTGCAATATTGTTGGATGAAAGGCTTTATTTCGTTTATCATCGTTTATCACGCATTAAGTGTATCTATAAGGCATTTATCGGTGATCCTGCGTGGAGGGACCTATCAAACCGGTTAAAAGGACCAAGTTATCTGGCGAGGAAGGATCATTATTGTAAGATTGAGCCTCCGAGGCAGCTCTCAAATAATTTAAAGTTTTCCTTCCTACATCGGGGGATAGGGGACTGGAATGGTTTACCGGAGGAAATTTTGGAGCCCTTCCCTACTAATACTAGGATATTTATGACGAGGGTGAAAAAAATTAAATTTTGAGGGATTTTCCTATTTTTTTGTATTTAGTATTTTATGTTTTGTATTTTGGTCTTCATATATTTTGTGTCTTATGTAACCACCCGACCAAATGGATAACTTGTATTTCGTATTTTATATTTTGTATTTTGTTCTTTGAGTATTTTCTTGTATGTTACCACCCGACTAAATGGTCGACTTGTAACAATTTATGCAATAATAATAAATAAAAATTTAACACTATGGATTTTGAAATGTTTTGACCGCATAAATCCCCGAGTCTTGACCAAATATAAGGACCAGTTTTACATCTTCCAGATTTCTTTAATACAGAATTTGCGGCAATTGTATAGTTTTAACGGTAATTTTTCGACACATGGATAAGATAATATTCATGTGGTGCAAAACCCATCTTATACCACTGGATATATGTGGGAATGTCACCTACACGCAATGTCGAGGAAATTTTGGGAATTGTGGTTGCTTAAACAAACGGTGATATTTACAAGAAATGTTCAAAATCTTCTAAATCAATGTTTAGGATTAATTTGCCTAATCTTTTTAATCTTTTTTTAGAGTCATAACTTTCAATTAATCCTTTCATCATAATAGATTTGAGCTTTTTACAGTCTTCATCACCATCATAAATGAGGATCGATTTCAAAATGCTACTTGTAATCAGCAGTCTCTCAATCTGTGAAGAAAATCTATCTTAGTGCTATGCCAACTGTAAAATTCTGGTAGTAATTCATTGTTACGTTCGGCATTAGAGTATCTATAATAAAATAAATTTTAACAACCGCTTCCAGTGCATTCCGTTAATTTATGCTATGGTTAATGTATTTAAATTCAATAACGATGCAGTGAAGAAAAAACTACATGTTTACAGGCCTTCTAGTATGTTTTATACCAACGGCAACCATCAACGAAGGTGATTTCCTTCAGCTCTCTACTCCATTCTCCTCTGAGATAGCCAATTTATTCTTTCGCATCTCCTCATTTAACTATACAAATTATATTTTCCCAAACTTGGTCTCACTCGGTTATTCTTCTCATTCGTTTTTCCCTCGTTATATTTTCAAGAGGTAGTAGTGATGTTTTATAATGTGACTGCAAAGTTAATCAATTCTACTTCGAGGAATTTTCAGAAATTCATTTTTTATCCCCAGCTCCTCGGTACGACTTCTCTGCAATATTTGTCGAAGGAGATTGTTGATAGAGGATATCCACCGTAAGTTAGGTATACGTAGATGGAGATGGGCATATCTACACTAATATTTTACAGCTGAAGGCCTTAGTCTGCATGTACTATTTCATTTTCATTTCAATAAAGTTTTGTACTTTTCTACAATTTTTATTTTTTTAAACCACCACACGTTTCACCAATTACTTGCATCATCAGGTGTAGTAGTTTGTTTACATATGGCATTGCTGTTGTTGCTAGATAAAGAACATTAAATTTGATTTTAAAGAAGTGTTTACATTAAAAAAATTAAAAAAGGAAATGAAACAAAAAGAACAAAGGAAAAGGAGGGTAATAAAGGTATTAACATGAAAATAATAATAATAATAAAAATTTACGCACAATGCTTGGCAAAAACAATCAAATCATGGGGTGGTGGTATGAGAAAGGTCAACGTTTTTTCCATTTCTCATACCACCCACCTCCCCATGCTTTGATTGTTCTTTTTTACCGTCCTTTTCCTTTTTTTCTTTTTGTTTCATTTCCTTTTTTTAATTTTTTTAATGTAAACATTTCTTTAAAATCAAATTTAATGTTCTTTATCTAATAACAACAGCAATACCATATGTAAACAAACTACTACACCTGACGATGCCAAAAATTGGTGAAACGCGTAGTGTTTAAAAAGAAATAAAAATTGTAGAAAAGTACAAAACTTTATTGAAATGAATGTTAAAAGTTTCTACAAAGTAGAGCCTGAAGCTGTGGATTTTACTTTTACTATTTCATTTCATAGCTCGACATACGTCCTTCCTCTTTTCATCCAAACTTCATCCAAACCGTCAAGCCTATTCTAATCCTTCTCCTCCCCAGCTTACCCACCATCCTCCCCTTTATAACGGCATCCAACATCCCTTCGCCCCACGTAAACCGTTCCAACCACCTACTCTGCCTCGTCCCAATTTCCTCCCAATTTCCCTATCACCTGATAGAATGATCTTCTTACTTGAGGTACTCAGCGGCCATATACTCCTATTCATAGATTTAGAGTTAAACCTGGGGTTATGCGGTTTATCTTAGTCCGGTCTAAGTGCGGTTTAGGACGGTACTAAAAGTTGGTATACATAGCTTGGGTCGAGGGAGATAGCCTCGGGGTCTAACGGAGGCCGAGACTTGCCTATCGCGCGAGGATGGAACGCTTGGCAACACCTGGAATTTCTGAACTGGTTTTTGGGGTCTTCTGAGGAGTTGTGTGTTGCCTGCGAACCCTTTACCCATGCCTTTACTACTCATTACTTGATTCTGGGACTTTCTTGATCAATGAAATCGGCCCGAAATCCTGCTCCCTGCATTTTGGATGACTTCGATTTCATTTTTGTAATTATTTATGGCTTAGACGTGTTGCAATTCATTTTTCTATTTTTCTTTAAGTTTATTATCCTTATTAAATATATAACATAATCACCCAGTTTTGTTTCGTGCAATGCACGTAATTTAATTTAGCTACACAAATAATAAATTCACAAAAACAAGTTATTCAGCAAAACGCACAGCTAATTGAAATGATCGTCAAAAACTAACTATGTAAAATGTAAACAAAAGGATGTTACATAGTATGAAAGGTATGAAATACTATTGATTTTATCGTGATTGAACAAAACTCACCATACGAAATGTAAACAAATGAACACAACTAAGCGATGTGAAAACAAATGTAATCAGTGCGAGCGATAATACCTAATAAAAAACGTACTTACTCAATTTTAAAGTTGATTAACTAACCCGATTACCGATAAAATTAAACTAAATAAGAAAATAATTAACTATGTATCCTGAGAATGAAACTACTTCATTACTGCCCATAACTGCCTATACAACTATTTACGTCAGTACAAACCTAAATCACTAAGCCAGCAATATTCCTAACGATAGACTAACAAAAAACATATTACCACTTAAATTAGCTCTAACTTGGAGAACTCGCGATTAATCACTTAACACCTTCGAAAATTAAAACACCTCAAAAACTGAAGAAAAAGTGGCGACGCGCGGGGCTTAGACTCAACGTTAAACCATTATTCCTTAGGTTTAACTTCCTCCGGACTGAAGCTGCCGGCGCTAAGGTCGATTAGCGCTAAAACGAAGCTATGAATATGAGTTCAACGACATCGCCGGTCTAACTTCCTTAAACCTGCGGTAGGCGTAGTCTAGCGTAGCTATGAATACGGCCGGATTCTTTCAACTCCGGCGTTCCTACTTCCGAGGCATCAGAACTCCTCCACTTTTCTAGTTTTGCTGTTCAAGTCTCATGTTGGCTGAGTTTTCTAGATTTCTTCCGATAAACCATTATTTCGATTTTATTTGCAATTATTTAGATTTTGAGAACTTTCCATTCAAGGTTTTGAAGTTAGCGCAGATCGGAGCACATCAGCACATCCGAACGAGGGTGATTGGAAGGATGTGCGCGGGAGAAACGTTTCATAACCTACCGGTAGGTAGCATTCTGAAGTTTAATAATAGTCATAGACGAATTTTTTGTGTGTATTTATCCAATTGTGCAAACAATATACTTAAAAAGGAAAGCTTTTTACCACCGAGTGATTAAAACTTTACATTACCCATGTTTGACATGTTACGGAAAATCAGCATATTTACAACCATCGCGGATGCGATTATCGAAGTTCTTTTGTTGTTTAGCACACACAAAATTTCTCCCGATTTGTGCTTAAGTGCGCTGCATAGAGTGCTGAAACGAAAGCAAGCAAGCGACTGAAACGAGAGGAAAGCAAGTGCGCTGTAGTGTTGCTAGTGAGTAGCGGACTACACCGAATAGAAAGCTCACCTTATTAGCATTGACTTTCGAGTGCAATACTCAAGAGCAGGGCATGAATATCAGCTCTCAGCTCCTCACCTGCACGTCGCAATAAAAGCAAGGTTTCCGACGCATCAGTGCAGATGCAGTGCAGGGAGACCACATCCAATGCACGACGCACAACCCAATGGCCTTGGGATGTGTTGCCCTCGCTTCGGTTAGTTTTATCTTTACCGTTCCAGCGAGGGAATCCAGTTGCGCAGATATGCTTAGGCGTGCATTTGTCAAAAGTGTGTTTGTATTTGTTTGTCCACTAGTTGCCGGATGGAGCTGTGTAGGCTAGTCTCTTTAAACTCCACAACGCTGTCCTTGCAAGGAGAAGTACCAGAGAACGGTAGAGGCGATAGCTATGTTGGTTATTTGAGGAGGAGACCGTCAACTGAGGTCATTCGAAACACTGAGGAAAGATACGCAGGTTGGTAAGGGAAGGATTATTTTGGAAAGAAACACTTCTCTTCTTCTTTCCCGTTTATGCCATTGGCGTCGGGGCCTCAATGAACTGCTTCTACCTCTTCCGATGACCTGCCATTTTCGTCATTTCCTTTTCAATTCTCCCTCTTTTCTTTCCATACTTCTCAATCCCTTGCATTCAAGTCTCTCTCGGTCGACCTCTACTTCTTCTCCCATCCGGTTTTCCTTCCAATACTATCCTGGGTATACTATTCTGATCCATTCTATTGAGATATCCATACAGTCTGTAACGTCGTGCCTTGTCAAGCTCCATTTTTAATTGTTTTATTTGGCTTTATGTATTTGATTTCGTTCGTTGTTTTGTTTTTGATAGTATTAATTTGTATGTTAATGTATGTTTCGATGGGTTGATGTTTTAGGTTGTTTATTGTTTTTGTTTGAAGAACGTTGCCAAGGGTATGACACTCACATTACTCCAATGGTTATACATTTCACCCAGAGCACTCTAGCGGTCAGGCGCTAACTATAAGCGCAACAGCACGACAGGTATATGCTTTAATTGAATATCTTGCAGATTTAAGTGGGAAATTACGTATTTATTTCTCAGAGGAAACTTAAAAAGGTAATTGTATAATCAATTCTGCATCCTGAAAAATTCTGGAACTAGATTGCAGCGCAATAATGTCATCTGGTCCTTCTCTTGGCGTTTTCGCAGTGTACTTTCCCGGCCATCTTCTTTGTTTATTTACGGTTGCGATGGCGATGTCACGTGTGGTCCCAGGCGTATTTTAAATGTAAGCTGATAAATGTCTTACAACAAAAGGACTAATACTGCATTTTTTCACAACAAAAATAAAAGATTTATGGCCAAAACATACAATCTTTATCTTTTTCACACATACGTATTTTTCCATTTGCGCCTGAAACAATTGGCGCTAGTAGTAATCCATACGAGATGTCGCAATTCCGTCAGACCCTTGAACATTGCTATGTATGGTTGATAAAGGTTGTAAGGTTGTTGAAAAAGTTTAAAGAGAAAGAGACGCGTAATAAAGAGGGGCAATGCCCAACTGAGTTTTAAGAAGGTTTCTATTATTTGAGGGATCCCGACGTCACACAACTAAGTTGATAGATGATAGTTATAAATGGCTCCTGCTGGTGTTTTTCTCAGATTGTTGAGTTTCTTTCCAAATCCCTTTTGGTTTTATTTCCTATTCTTCTCAAGAATTTCATTTCTGCTGCTGTTATTTTGCTTTCTATTTTGGTTTTAATCGGCCAGCTTTCAGAGGCATAACTTAGTATAGGCACATAAATAGATTTACATAATTCTAATTTTGTTTTTTGGTCCATCCCTTTGTTTCCAATTTTTGCGAAATTTATCTGGCAGTAAACACTACTGGCTTGTTTTATTCTGTGTTGTATTTCTTGATTTGTTTTTTTTCATTTTTTTCTAAGTTTCCTTATAAGTAGTTCCATTTTGTTACTGGCTCTATTGTTCCATTTTATATTACTTTGCCATTAATTTTTTACTCTTTTCTCCCTATATGTAGTAGGTAGTTTGCTATTCTTAGGGTTTAATTTCATTCCTCTTTTCTTAATGCTCTCATTCCATCGATTTACAATTTGCTGGAACTTGGAGAAAGAAAGATTAGTGGAGATAAACTCGATTCACAAAGGAACCAATTGTAAAAAAACTGATAAAAATCAGGAATTAATTTAAATTGGCTCAAAACGCTATTTCATAGTACTTTTTGACCACCTAAGTTCTACCGTGTCATTAGTTTTTCCGCATCTTTGAGTAAAACTTACTTAATCTAATGGGAAAAGGTAAAAAACATTATTCTTCTGTGGTTATCAGCCCTCGGGCTGGTTGGCAGCTATCGAATTCCTCCATAGATCTCTATTCTCTGCTAATCTTTTCATTTAGGAATAGGATGTGCAGCCGACGTCTTGTACTATTTGCCTGATGTATGATGTCAGTCTTGGTCGGCTAATACTATTTTTTTCCGGGAATAGTACCCTCGATTATGGTCGTAAGTCAGTCCTCGTGCCGTAGGATTTGTCCAATCTATTCATTTCTTCTCCGTTTCACTTTCTCCCAAAGTGTAGGATGTTCTTGAATTTTTTGAAAGACCTCATTGTTGGAGATCTTATCTGTCCAACAAATATTCAATAGCCTTCTATAACACCATAACTCAAATCTTTACAGCCTCCTTCGTTCGCCTTTCCCAATAGTCGAAGTTTCAGAGCAATACATTAGGACACTCCACACAAACACTTTGAGCAATCTTTTCCTGAGGTTTAGATTAATATTGCTTGTTGTTAATAACCTCTTCTTCTTGTTGAACGCTAATTTCGCCATATTCACCCAGTTAGTTCTTTCTCGTTTGCTCCTTCAATCAGCTGTTATTTTACTACCAATATATATGTGAATACTTGGATACTTTCCAGTTCCACACCGTGAATGGAAACATTTGTATTAGCATCATAGGTTTTCCCTACTCTTAAGTATCTTCGTCTTCGTTTTGTTCAATTTCATATCATACTGGCCACCGAGTATAGTTTCCAATTGATTTAGCATAAGTAAGTAAGATTTAGCATAATAAAAAATATTAGTCTAGAAAAAAGTACAGCTTAAATAAAGTTATCGATATCATTTTTACTAATTTTATCTATTATTTTTACGAGAATTTTGGGAAAGGATATAAATAAGAGTCTGGTGAAGCATAAACAAGGTCAGTTTTAAAACCAATCTGCGAGAAAACCAATGAAGTGCTTTCAAATCCTGGAAATGGATTCAGCCCGAGAATAATGCAAATTTGATGTAACTATTTATAAAAAATGTGAAATAATCGAAGTGAGTTAATTATTAATATTTGATAGGAAATTTTGGTTAAGATTTTCACGAGTAATATGTTGTAGGAAATGCAAAAGTTACGAATATCGTGGGACAGTACTGCGTAGCGATAGAGGTCCACACCCACATTATCGAGGCTGGACCAAGTTCAAATCCCACTTTTTTGGTTCAACGGAGGAGCACAAGATTAATAGTTGTTATGCAAATTATTAGCTCTTAATATTCATGAATATCTACTGTAAAACGCTCTGAATATCTGAAGTTCGTACAGAAAAACGCGGTGCATCCCCACACCTAAACGCCTGCCCCACCACGCACAAACGCCTGCCTAAGTGTCGGGTTCATAACGTAAAGACATTTTCTTGATCCAGAGGCTGTTTATGACTATTTTCAAATTTTTATTTTTTCAGTTTTACATTTTTTATTCATTTTTATCCACGTATGGGGCTTAATTACTCGTATGGTTATCTTCATAAAGGGGTGAACTTCTAAAGATTACCACAAGCCTCATTAGGAAACACAACACTTAAAATACATATTGGAAACGAAACTAAAATAAAAAACGAAAAAGTGGAACATTCTGCAAGATTTACGACGCTGGAAAATATAGTTTTGTAAGACACTGGCGCAAAAAATGAGCAAAGAAAGGAAAATATTGCGTCATTTAATAGAATTAATGCTCGAGTGGGCGTTCTAATCCTAAAGGAGAGATTTAGTGACCTTTTCTCAACTCCGAAAACATGTATTCACCACAATCGTTATGAAAAAATCTTAGTAGTTAGGTATTTAATATTTATGAATATATATTATGGAACGCTCTGAATAAGTATCTGAAGCTCGTACAAAAAACAGCGGGGCAGCTCCACGCCTAAACACCTGCACATATCAATCTAAGTGTCAGGTTCAGAACGTTATGATATTGTCTTGATCCAGAGTGCTAGAGTGCAGAGACATGGAGACTCCTATGACTGCTACAGAATCTTTTAGTCATTTAAACATGTTTTAAAATTTATATATTTTTATTAGTTTTCCATTTGTTTAGTTTTATTCACGCTCAAGACCCGATCATTCGTACGGTCATCTTCAGACTAAAGATTACCACAAGCCATCATTAAGCAAAAAATAACACCAGAAATATATTATAATTTCTTTTCGGTGCACATCAATCGCACAGTGGAGTAAAGAATACGAAAAATTTGAAAATTCTGCAACTTTTACGAAGCTGAAAAATATAGTCTTTTCAAGACAATGGTGGCAAAATAAACGAAGAAATGAAAATTTTGCCAATGTTGCGTCACTTAAAAGAATCAATGCTGAAGTGGTCATTTTTAATTCTACGGGAAAGATTTAGTGACCTTTTCTGAACTCCGAAAACATTCATGTGAAAGGTATAATGATTACTAAAATGTTTTCTGTCGCTAAAAGATGACTATGTATGCTTTGCATGACTCATTTTTAACTGCAGGCCTCTCCGGGTTCATTACGTTGAGTTTGTTGAAAAACATTCCTTGAACACATTTAACAATCGTAGTCGAATGAGCATGAAATATTCCGGAGACCACGGCTCAAATTGGCTTACTCTAAAACCTTCTTCCTCAAAGAGAAAGGTATTCTGCATCACTCAGATGCATCTGTCACTTATCCACGGGTAATAAAACGAGCTGCGAAACTTTGAAGATGGCTTCTTTTGTTTGACACATTATTATTAGTCTTGTGGTTTTTGTTTGTATACAGATTTGCGTCAAATTTTGCATACGTGTTCTCATTTGTAGTGGGTACATATGAAAGTAAAACAATAGCTTCATAATTATTTATTTTTTGCAGTTCAACGCTATATTAACGCCTAGCCTTGGCGTAGTATGGCTCATGACATATATTTCGTAATAATTCTATTACATATGAACTGATTTTCATCTAAACGCGAAATGACACATTTCTAATCATTATAACTGTCGCTAATAAAGTTTTATGGGTCACGCCGAGTTCAATATTCGAAGCAAAAACACATTTCAATATAATTTCGTCTAAAATTTGAATACCGCGCCGAAAACTCTAGTCATAGCATGTTATAATTAAGGAATAAATGTAAAATATAATTCTTGTATTATTTCCATTACTGCCTGTACGGTGAGTTTCAACGCATAAGCAGATGCTCGTAAGTGATATGTGGTCCGAGAGTTTTTTTAGGCTTTCTTATAAAACTATTAAAATGTGAGCCACCTTAATAACTGCCGATTGGTTGAAACATAAGGCCTTTATTTGCGACACTTTTTTTAAGTATTTAAAAACTGATCTACATTCAGAGCGCTCAAAAAAGGGAGATTAACCTTTGACCGGACCTATTAGTTTAGGACGTAATGACAACATTTCACGCAAAATAAACCATATTAAAAGGTAAATCAAGGAGTATGTAAAAATAAATCTTATCCCTCTTTATTATTGCCCCACTCGCCTATCTTCGTATAAATTTCATTCATGCTGATATAGTCTGGGGCAGGTTTCTTGCGGTTACATGGGAAAGAAAGCTTGGGGTAAATAATTCTTTTAATTAAGGATGAATCGAATAAAACTTTATAAAGCGATGGCCTTTCCTGCTATGGTTTATGGATCATAATGCTGGGCAACGAGACAAAAAGACCTAAAACATATAGAAATATCGAAAATGAATTTCTTCTGATCAGTAAAAGGCTGTACCAAAGCCAATAGGCTGAGGAATACAGACATAAGAGACAAATCCCTTAATGGGTGTATTTTGGAGGGCACTTTTGGGGCAAGTGAAGAAATAGGTCCACACTTCAGGTCTATGCATTGCGTGCGAAAGCAATATTTAATGGATAATGTTATTTGAGATGTTTGCGATGAAGTTGATGCTAGTTCTTAGCAAATTCAAGCTTTCAAGGTGCACGAGGAACACATTCAAGAGAACGCAGGTTTTCATGACCTAATTCCTGAGTTTGTAGAACAAACTGGTTTCGGGACCGTGCTTTCCAACGTCCCATAGCATTTAACGTGCCAAATTAGAATGAGCAGTCAAGGACTAATGTGAGTGCTGTGCGGGAAACCGCAAATATTACCTTGGCTCCTCATTTTATTCACTCACATTTCTGATTGAACGCGAAGGTTGGATAATATAGAACGTTCCACTTCTTCTGTGAGGTACATAAAACTCCATCCAAGTATATTTCGTAATAATTCGATAAAATATGTACAGATGTTCTTATAAACGCGAAATAATATATTTCATAATATTTTAATGGCTTCTAACAAATATTAATGTGTCACGTGGAGTTAAATATTAGAAAAAAAGGCAAAAAATTATAATTTCCACCTCAATTTCGAATACCGCTCCTAAAGCCTGTTTTACACGGGGCACGGAATTGTACAACCTGATGTACGTACGAACGTGCATTTCAAATTGCATCGTGTGAAGCCGTGAATTGCAAGAACGCATGCACAAATGCATGAACGCGAGATGGCAAAATAGCCCCTGCTCTAATTTGAAAATGATTGCACGCACGATTGAGAAAAACATGCAGTTTGAAGTTGTGCAATTTCGTGTCCTGTCTAAATCGGCCTTAAAACTCCAATCATAATATGATTTATGGCAAAACTGTGAAACATAATTATTGTATCATTTCCATGACTGCACGTATGGTGAGTTACACCGCATAAAAGCATGTAATAAGTTTAAGTCCTAAGTATATTTTCAACTTGCTTGAAAATTATTAACAAGTGCACTCAACGACCCCCGATTACCGCGCCAGTCCTCTAGCTTAAGGTTAGAGCATTGAATTAATTTTGTGTTCTTCCTTGGAATGCCAACGCACGTAACATTACATCCTCTTCTACTGACTTCTTCGTATTCCTCTGTCCACATGCATCCATCATTCACTTCAAGATGGATTCTCAGGTTTGGTGCCGTGGCTAGTGCACAGACTTTCCATTCAGAGAACCCATGCTCGATTCACGGCTGCTGTGAATATTTATTTTATGAATGACTATCCCAACTTGGGTTTTGTCAGGGGACAAAACTTCAAGATTACCGTGAAACTGGGCTAGTTTGCCGTCAACTCACTATAGACTAGTTTTACTATATGGTTACGGTTGCAAGCCCAACTAAAACAATTTCTTTAGCAATGTATTAGTTCACCTTTTTCTTAGAAATCGGCATATTTTATTTCCCACTATGATAAATGAATGCAAGAAACTCAAGTACTTCGGTTATAAAATATAAACTTTCTGATATAAACCAATAGTGATTAACGTATCGCCAATATATGGTTTTCCGGAAAACTGATTTACATTTTCTATTTATTTTTTTCACGAAGCGTTTGTTCATTTTCACAAATCTGTTTGAATTATACAAGAAAATACTATTCAAATACATAAACTGCCGCCAATAAATACAAAAATCGAAGAAGAAGATGGAGTAACGAATTTATTTTGTTTTTTACCGCATAGTTATTCGCCGCTCGCATAACTAGATTCTTACCACTGTACAAAACGTTGGTTATTTTTACCCACTAGCCCACCTATCTTTAATCACAATAGTACAACTGGTATTTACTACTTTTCAACGTAAACCATCTTCGTAACATTCTCATCACCTGCCGGTCACTTGAAGATGATGACGATTGTTCACATGGCCATTTTAACTAACTTGCATTCGAATGATAGAACACAACCGTTGTAGATGGGTAACTGTGCTAAGGTAACCCACATACATTAAAATCAGCAGTTGAGTTTCAAAAACTCGCAGACAAAGCTACTAGATATAAATGCAAATTGGAACTCAAAAACAGATTTTAAACATTCCAAGAAAATTTAGAGGAAATAGACAACATCGAAGACCAATGGAAACCCTTAAAAACGTCTTCCAAGGAAATTGATGGTTTCAGGCGTTACTTTGTGGAACTTGGAATTCATCTTGAAAAACTTTAAACTTTGTATTTCCACATGAAATTTATTTAGCTACGACCATGGTTTCGACGTCAGGGCGTCATCCTGATGAGCATCATTGTGCAAAAGCGACACGAGATATAGGAATAAGCCCTGTATGGAGGGAGTGGAGTTTATGTTTGGAGTTAAATTTTGAGCCACCTTCACTGGTTTTGAACGATTAAAAGATTAGTTCAAAGGCTCCAGGTTTAACTGAAACCAAAATTAATCAAAAAAGAAATTCACTATTATTTAACTTGATTCCCTCAAGACTTCAATGGTTGGATATGATTTGTTTGTCCCGATAGTACCAACTTCTTCCGCACGCAAGCGTTACGTGACGTCATTTGTAAAATCGTCCATTAAACTCCGCGTATAGTTTACTATCAGGTGATTACGCATACGAACAAATATATATATATATATATATATATATATATATATATCTATATACAGTACTGATAGCTAGACCTACTTTATCGACCTTGAACCTGGGTGTAAACACGAAATACGGTTTTTTCACTTCTGGACCGCCAAAATTGAGATCGCGGCGGTGACTCAGCGAAATACTTTGTGCCCAGTCATTGTAGAGAAATTTTTCCGCCCATTTATTCACGTTCTTCACTTCAGTTGAGTCTCACTCCATTTTCATTGTGGTCTACCTAGCGAATCGCGAAAGAGATGTTCTTCTTAATTTTTTCATTTCCCTTTTTATTGTTCCACTGCCATGGTGTCGAAAAGGATTTTAAGCTGCGATATCTCGTGGTTTTAGTGAGAGTACACGCAAAATCATGCTTTTGGCAATTATAATTTCGATCTTAAACATAGAGCAGATTTCGATACCAGCTCAGTGACTTTTTCCTTGGAGTCACTGCTCCAAATTTTAAGTAATTATGGTTCCTTCCCTTTATTCGAAACGTTATTCCTTCGAAGTTGTAAAATAACAGTTCTAACAGTTAAGGTAGTTGGATGAGATTTTGTATGCACAGAGTAGCGTGAAAATTTGCATGTGTGTTCTCATTGGTGATATCTAAAGATGAAGTGAAAAATATAGAATTTTACCGATTTGATTTTTTGGCAAGTCAATGGCTATTTAAACATGTAGCCTTATGGCACGTGACATATATTTCGTAATAGTTCGATTACAAATGCTCCAATTTTCATCTAAACGCAAAATAATACATTTCTTAATATTAAAATTGTTGCTAACAAATATTAATGTGTCAAGCCGAGTCCAGTGAACATAATTCAATATAATATTGTCTAAATTTCGATTACAGCGCAGAAAACATTAGTCATGACGTTTTAATTAAGGAAAAAAATAATCTATCATTCTTGTATTGTATCATTCCCATATTACCTGAATAGCGAGTTTCAACGCATAAATAAATGCACTTAAGTGAAATGTGATCCAAGAATTTTTTTTCGATCTATTAAAAAAATTATAAAAATGTGCACTCAATGACCCAGGATTACCGCGACAGTCATCTTAAGTGGTATAGTGGCTGCTATAACCTAACTTGTCCCAAGCATATTGACTGAGACTTAAGGTGGCTGGAGCGGTAATCGTGAATCGTTGAAGGAACATTCTAATAAATTTTCATGTAATTCGAAAAAAATAATCTTGGACCACATTTCACTCAAGGACACCTGTTTTTACGATGGAATTCACCATACATGCAGTAATGTATATGATGCAATAGTTATATTTCAAATGTTCGCCTTAATTAAAGCATTATTTTGACTTGGATTTTCGGCGCGAAATTCGAAATTTAAGAGAAAATCATATCTAAATACGCTTTTCTTATTCGGCATGATATCTTAATATTTGTTAGCAGCTATTTTAATAATATGAAACTTATTATTTCGCGTTTAGGAGAAAATCTGTACATAAGTAATCGAATTGTTTCAAAATATATGCCGTGTGCCATAAGAGTACTTGTTAAAATATCATTGAATTGCCAGGAAACCAAATCGGTAGCATGGAGTATTTTTCACTTTTGTCGATAGATATTACTAATAAGGACACATATGCAAAGTTTCACGCAAATCTGTACATAAATCAAAATCGCTCGAGCCACCTTAATTAGGTAGAAAAAGTGTATCGCAAAGCTAGAATAAAACTCGCTAAAAGCAATTGGTTGACACTTTTATTTTATTCACGACCATGGTATGGACAGTTTCATTTGCACAACCATAATTCGGCATAAAATGATCCAAAATTTGGTCCAAAAATATCGCCCTGTACACTGTGCATCGTTCGTCTCACCCTTGGCATGGTTCTATATATCACAGCTATCCGAGAGACACGAAGAACCAGGTTCCCTCCTCGCCGATTCTAAGGCTGCATTTGGCTTCGCTAGCCGGCAGGGACTGACCGACAGGTATTTCAAGGTGGGAAGCCGGCAGCATGCCAAATCTTTTGGCACGGTGATTCCCAACCGATCCATACTCGAATGTCCCTGCCGACTTAGCACTCGATACTGCTGGACGACGCAGTGAACGTACACCAAATGATTAAAAATACACCCGGTCGGTGCTCGCTGGAAACCAGCCACTACCACCAATTCCGCAATAGTACTTATATAGGCGAACTCGACTAGAATCCCAATTGTCTCATTCAACGTTTTAACGAGCATAATTCGTCTCTTCGCAGACGATGCCGCATTGAATTGGGATGTGAGCAATGAGTTTGGCAGGAATTCGCTAAAAATCTAGATTTTATAAACGAATGGTGCAATACTTGTCTGAATCAATTTAGCAAAAAATGCGAGGCTATGAGTTTTTGGGAAAGGAGCAACTATCAAATAAAGTTCCTCAGTTAATCACGCTGAATTATCGAATGAAGAGTTATTTAAATATTTAGAAGTGACCCTTACCTACTCAGTACCTCTCTTGAGGGAAACATGTAGGGGAAGTCTGCGGACAAGCCGATCGTATATTGGCAATTATTATAAGAATACTAGGTGATTGAGATTGTGTGAAATTATTCACCTCCTACCGGGAAAAGGGGTTAAGGAGAAGAAATTGCTTTGCATAACAGCGCCTATAGGTTTGAACAAAATGTAACACGGGAACCGTAAGTTAATACATAACTTCCGTTAAAATAACCACCCAAATTGAATGCAAGGTGAACTCGCAAATGACGAAAGTGAAAAGTTTTTTGTTTTTTAGGTTTTCACTGGTGTAGTTAAATTTCTGAAGAATATTTTAGAATCTCTGTGATTCTTGAATTTACAATCAACGTTTCGCGTTCTCTGCTGAACGCTTCGTAGAAATAATGTGCACTAAAGGTGGTCTATCCTTTTTCTATAAGGAGAGCCCATCTATAATGCACATTATTTCTGACAAAGCGTCAAGCAAGGAAAGCGAAACGCTGAGTATACATACAAACACATACATTCCCATCATACCATTCTCTTTCGGGGTAGGCAAAGTAAAAGAATGTATTTATTGCCGTTAGCACCTAGAAAACTGGTTTCCTTTTAATAATTTCCTCCATAATTCCCTACCCTTTCATAACTATTTCACTTCTCTCACACTCATTAGTTGCTTCACACACGCTCTCCTATTCTTAAGACGCCTTATATTCCTCCTCTTTAAGAATCTTATCTTCCACATTCACTCATTACTTTCGTGGTCTGTCTCTCCCTCTCACACCATTCACTCCACCATCATATAACTCTTTCGTTACTCGACTTTCTTCGATTTTCTCGACATGGCCAAACCAGCAAAGCACACTTCTTTCATATAATAATAATAATAAATCGACTTTATTAATGCGAGACTGAGACTGTTAAGCAGGTTTCACACGATACTTGATCCAGCACAAGGTCGAGGATACTCGCTAGCATGATAGCTTTCCAGTACCGTGTGATATAGAACCAGCATGCTGGCTAGCAAGCACGATAGCTATTATACTCGCTGGGCTACTTCATTCGTAATTGAGTACTAGTTTGCTTCTAGCTCCCACTAGGAACTAGCAGCCGTCGACCAATCACGTTAGCTTTTACAGTCGCAGTGCGATATTCACTTTTTTTAATCGGCGCCTCACTTTTATCGCGGGTGTTACGCACTCTTTGGCGGTGAAAATGTGCGGTGAACATGTCGCGACAATCGCTGCTATTACTGCGGCAGCCAAAAGTCTCCTTTTTTCATGGAAATTTTCCATTTTCTTTTGACAGTAAGCGACAGTACCACTTCATCGCAAGCACAAGTTCAATGATCGTGTGAAACCTTCTATCACGGTTTCTATCATACTGGGCTTCGTCCTCAACATCAAGTACCAGCTAGCATACGAGGTCTTGTGCTGGATCAAGCAACGTGTGAAACGGGCTATACACTCCCTTTTTTATCTAACCCTTCTTCAAATGCATCTATGAAACAATTACAATATGACAATTAACATTATAGAAAAAGTGAAAAAAATGACCATTAAAATTTTATAATGAAGAAATTGGAATATACACAATACGACTGTGGGAAAAATGTAAGGAATATGAGCTGATATCATTAACGAAAAATCCCACTGCGGGAAAATACGCATGGAGGGGAGTGTTGAAAACCTGCGGACACCTACTAATAGATAAAACTAATATAATAAAAAAAGCAATGCAAGAAGTATATAAAAATAAAGAAAAGGGGAGCTGATATGCACAAATAAATGTGAAATAAAATATTTATAAAATTACAAATCAATAATTAAAAGAGAAGTCATAATTAGTAAAAATATGAATATTGATTAAATACGATAAAATCATGAATTTTATAATAATTATAGTAATAATAAGAGTATATTTAGCGTTTAAAAAGTGATAAAATGAGTTTAACACGTCAATCATACAATACTATACAGAATGTCATATATGTCCACTACTGGAGCCAATCCACATTATATCATTACCCACTAATTTCCAACCCTATTCATACTCCTTCTGCCGTAAACACTTCTCAGGTGCCAACAACTCCCACTGCATTAAACCTATTATTATGCTTATCCTATGACATACCCAGGTTTCGCTGTCATATAAGAAAGTCCAGAGGAGAAAACTTATGTACACGGCGATTTTGGCATCCCTTGGTAAGCATTCATTCTTAGATATGCTCCACATACTATCTACGACGTTTCTACCGGCATTCGCACGCTTAATAATCTCTTCATCTATTCTTTCATCCGCCGCAAACATTCGGCCAAGATACGTTGAGAGTAAGTTCAAAACTTTGGCCCAAAAGAAAAAAATTACAAAACGCTCCCGCGTAATTTTTAATACCAGGTTAGAAAGTGGTACTGGTAACATCCAGAGAAAAACATTGTTGTCTACAATAGTAATGGCATAAAAAAGGAGTTTAACTACCAAAACTTGTGAAAATATGTTTTCGGCTAGAAAAAAATATAGACCGTATTTTTCATTAAAAAGTAGATTTCACTTAAACTTTCTGTGAGAATAGCCCTTGTTTGAAGAAAAAAGTTGAGTTCAAGTATTGTATTTTATCAAGCAACGTAGTATCATTATGAACCAAATTCTATCATTGGTCTAGGCCTTTATATAATGCTTTAATATAGGAAAAACCACAATGGACCAAAGCTACGGAAAAATAACGATAGCATTGGCCGACTGAAAAGCCGAAACTACTTTAGAATGATAAAATAAATCGCCAAATATTCGGCCGTGACTATCTGGCACCAACAGGATGCTACCGGAATGTTACCGTTTAGCAAATGTTCAAGTTTCACACGCGATTATTAGAGTTAACTTCTGAGGAAGAAGATAACCTTTCTGGCAGCTGACTCGCGAACGTCGCTTGATATGCAAGGAAGCACACAGTTGCTAGCGTGCCTGAGCTGGGCGTGAGGTTCCATCGTGGCATGCGGATGCCACCGCCTGGCAGGTCCTTGACCGTGAAACCTGTCGAGAATACCTAATACGAACGGGGACTCCCGGGGGAGTTCCTGAGAGAAATATGTAATGATTCCATACTATTACATGCAAGTTGCGTGGCTTACCAGACAACATTCTTATGTAATAATGTTGTCTCAGGACCAATGCCGGCCCGTTCTACTTTACTAGTGTGGGGCAAATTTTTATTTTGGCGCCCCTAACAGAATTTATACTCAGAATGTGATTTCTTAAGCCGTGCATTAATTCGAAAGATAATCTGTAGCTTCAGAACAATCCTTTTTAACAGTGTAGTTTTCTTTCTTGCCAGGAACTCAATTTTAGGTAGATTTCGAAGAAAGGCTACCTAAATATGCTATGCTAAAGACTACCCATTGTAGTCGTTACCACGGTGCGACTTCCAGAAATTACTAATAAATAGGACTTTGTAAATTTATTTTGCAAACTGACTTTGTAAATTGGTAAATTGACTTTGTAAATTGAAATTGTATGGGAAAAATTTATGTCAGAACATATTGATATTGACATTTTTTTAAATGATGATGTTGGTTAAGAGTGTCAGTAATTTTTAGCAAAAAGTAAAAATTTCATTTTGAATGGAAATAAATACAGGAGATTAGTAACATTTTCCAATTTTTTATGCTTTCTGTCCACTTTTCTCATTTATTAATATGTCGCGGATTGGCCGCCAAAACGACCGGCCGGCTGTGCCTTTGGCCCACGTTTCCCGTGCCTTGGGCCTCAGGACTGATGTGGAAGAACGAAAAAAAAACTCAATGAATTTGCCATTGAGAAATGTTTAAAGATATCAATTTTGATGCATAAAATCATTGCAAATCCCTGCATTGCTTTAAAACATCGAAACCGTTCGCATCAAACATTTCTCAGAGGAAAACTGCGAAAAGTTCTTCATTTTACATTCTGACGATTTAAGGTAGTCACTCAAGTTATATTAGAGATCGCACTCGACTTTAATTTTTTTAAATATGAGCGGTTGCAAGAAGCGTGAGGTGAGTAGATCAATATTAATGACACTATATATTACAAAAGTACCCAAAGTTGAGCCTTTAACTTGACATATTTGTTTCAAGTCGTACGCTGAAAATAACTGCACAAGTTAATGTTTTTTTGCGATTTTAGAGTAAGTATTACCGCCAATAAAAAATTATTTTTTTTAATAATTGAGAAAACATAATACCTCCACATAGTTTCATCTCTGACGAGATATGTGCGTCACAACTTCCGCATTAAAAAGATTTAATATTTATCTGGGGGCATAGCCGCAACAGGGAATTGATTGACGATACGCTTAAGCCACCAATCAATCCTAATATTTTTAGTAATTAGCAAATATTAGGAATATTTTCAAATAAAAATATAAGCAAGTGGACAGAAAATGCACTGAATTCGGCTTCCAAAGCTGTGAATAGTTTTCATTAAAAAATAATCGTTTCATAATCTTAATAGTTTGTACTATGATGTTTTTTTTAACTAAGGCATTTCTTGAGTGAAATCAGTATTTTAAAATTCCTACAGGGGAAAATGCCGAGGGCGTCTTATTTATATATATATATATATATATAAAGAACACTCACACGATACGTTCTGATATTTCGGTTACTCTAGTAACCTTTCTCAAACACAGAAGGATACATACTGCAGTATGTATCTTTCTGTGTTTGAGAAAGGTTACATACTACAGTATGTATCCTTCTGTGTTTGAGAAAGGTTACTAGAGTAACCGAAATATCAGAACGTATAGTGTGAGTGTTGTTTTTTATGTGTCTATATTTAATTCCGCCCCACCTGTGGCAAAGTTTATTTAAATTATCGCGTGTGTGATTTTCCACGAACTCGTGTATATATATATATACACGAGTCTATATATATATATATATATATATATATATACAGCTGAAGAAGGGCCTACATGCCCGAAACGTCCAGTAAGTCCTCTCTCTCTTTTTACTTTTCTTTCCCCACCCCCTGTCAAGTGTTTTTATTATATATATATATATATATATATATATATATATATATATATATATATATATATATATATATATATATATATAAAAACACTTGACAGGGGGTGGGGAAAGAAAAGTAAAAAGAGAGAGAGGACTTACTGGACGTTTCGTGCATGTAGGCCCTTCTTCAGCTGTCTATATATATTTGTCTTCTTCAGCTGTCTAGACTCGTGTGTATATATATATATATATATATATATATATATATATATATATATATATATATACACGATATATATATATATATATATATATATTTCGTTCACTCACTCACACACCGCCTTTAGGCGAATAAATATATAATAATTTGAACAGAAGGTGAAAGAAAGAGATAGGAAACATATAATTAAAATTGGACGAAGACACTGGTGATGTGGAAGGTGGTAAAGCCGAGAAATCAGAGGGTAAAAATGTGCCGTGGCCGGGACTCGAACCCGGAACCTCCCGATGTCGCGCCGAGTGCTCTACCAGTTGAGCTACCAGGACACTTAGATTTACCATGATTTCGGCTGGGGCTTATAGCAAAGAATACCCCTTCAAGCTTGAGCCCGTAGCCGTGGCCTCTGGATGGCACACAAGGGCAGCTATTCCATCACCAAGAGAGGAGAATTAGACATGGACACAAGAAGAAAGCAAAGATGAGTTCATTCACACAGATAGTCGGACAGAGATAGGAACATGAACTGAAGAGGAAAAGAGCCGGTTCGGCCATACATTTCGTTCACTCACTCACACACCGCCTTTAGGCGAATAAATATATAATAATTTGAACAGAAGGTGAAAGAATTCCTATGTATGTTTCCTATCTCTTTCTTTCACCTTCTGTTCAAATTATTATATATTTATTCGCCTAAAGGCGGTGTGTGAGTGAGTGAACGAAATGTATGGCCGAACCGGCTCTTTTCCTCTTCAGTTCATGTTCCTATCTCTGTCCGACTATCTGTGTGAATGAACTCATCTTTGCTTTCTTCTTGTGTCCATGTCTAATTCTCCTCTCTTGGTGATGGAATAGCTGCCCTTGTGTGCCATCCAGAGGCCACGGCTACGGGCTCAAGCTTGAAGGGGTATTCTTTGCTATAAGCCCCAGCCGAAATCATGGTAAATCTAAGTGTCCTGGTAGCTCAACTGGTAGAGCACTCGGCGCGACATCGGGAGGTTCCGGGTTCGAGTCCCGGCCACGGCACATTTTTACCCTCTGATTTCTCGGCTTTACCACCTTCCACATCACCAGTGTCTTCGTCCAATTTTAATTATATGTTTCCTATCTCTTTCTTTCACCTTCTGTTCAAATTATTATATATATATATATATATATATATATATATATATATATATATATATATATATATATACATGCATAAATAAAACAGTGATACACTAAACAAACACAGAAACACGCAAAAAGGACACTCACAAAATAAAACTTGTACGTTTCGGCGTCAGGACGCCATCGTCAGCGGTAGAGGAATGATGAGTCCGCTCTGTTCCCTTGGGAAGGAAAGGGCAGAGAGGAAGGAAAGGGGGGGTAAGTGCGAATGGATAGTGGTGGGGAGAGAGAGGTGGCTATTGGGCTTTTAATTCAATGGGCTAGGTTTAGCTTGAAGTGAAAATTCGTGAATACGCCCATATTTGGGTGACAAGAGCATTCGAAAAGCCCGGGCTAAACCTAGCCCATTGAATTAAAAGCCCAATAGCCACCTCTCTCTCCCCACCACTATCCATTCGCACTTACCCCCCCTTTCCTTCCTCTCTGCCCTTTCCTTCCCAAGGGAACAGAGCGGACTCATCATTCCTCTACCGCTGACGATGGCGTCCTGACGCCGAAACGTACAAGTTTTATTTTGTGAGTGTCCTTTTTGCGTGTTTCTGTGTTTGTTTAGTGTATCACTGTTTTATTTATGCATGTGCATCGTCGCCGAGAGCGATTTTCTACCAAGACATTATATATATATATATATATATATATATATATATATATATATATATATATATATATATAAACAACGTTTAAATATATATAAAATAAATATATATAAATATATATATATAAATGTTTAAATATATATATATATATATATATATATATATATATATATATATATATATATATATATATATATATATATTTAAACAACGAAATTCACACGTGGTGAAAATATATCTAATAAGGAGTCACAGGCGTGACAAGTAAAAAATATAGTGGCACAAACAAAAGAAACTCACACGAATGGTTTCGACAGCATTCAACTGTCTTCTTCCGAACTGGAGAGAGTCAACTCTTTTCAACAAAGTTTGATATTTCACAATATTTTTGATACACACACTACAGTGACAACAAAAACAAATGTTAATTAAAAATGAAGATATTACTATTGCTACATGCATGAGCCAATGCATATTGGCCCGCAGCACTTTTCGTCTTAGAAGCGGAACCCGGCTAGTTGACAAGGAGGCTTAAGGAACTCAAATTTCCAAATACTGCCATTAGTCTCTTGGTGCACGGCGCCAAGCAAAACATCACCAAAAAATAAATCGATGCCGTAAATTAATTTAGATACTTTTCCAATTACTCACTGATACCCACTAGTATCGTCGTGGCAATGTCGTTCACCATATTCTTGACTGCGCGCATGAATACCGTCTGGAAGGCTGACTCGAGCCCCAGATTGTATTCGTGACTCGGCAGTGTACAGGGGCGTTGCCCTGCCATGACGATAGCCAAGGTTCAACAGCCGGCGGAAAAATAATCGTTTTGGCCAGGTTGTGATTTCCAGTCGGGAAAAATTCCCTGAAAAAAGCTTGGTATAGCCCAACATGCAATCCCTACACATTGCCGTTTGAATGTGACTAAACTATGATATGCTTGGATAACGGTAACCAGTCCAATCTATAATAAATAGATAAAAAAAGTTTTTGCAAAACTGTCATTCATAAAGGATAGATAAATAGTATAATTTTTGCCCATTTTACCACTCGCCCACTTTACCACAGTGTGGTAATTTCAATATCACTGCGAATGCGACAATGGTTTGGTACGCAGTCACGCGCACAAGTGCAAAGATATAGGATATTTATGATTTTGTTGTTCATAACAAAGAGAAGACTCATTTTTCTATAAGTAGCCATAAAGTGAATGAAGATATTCATGACTGCCGCAAATACGGCGATGAATTACATAGAAATTGCCATAGGAAAAAATCAACCAGGAACGGGAATCGAACCACGGACCTTTGGCTTGACGGGCCAATGCGCAGACCACTTCACTACCTAGGCTTCCGAATTCCTTCGGCAGTTTAGGGGGATGCAAGGGATATGGATGTTAAGCCCTTTCGGTCCATCAAGAATAGCAACGCTAGGGAGCAGATGACTTTAAAGAAGCCACAACCTATGCGATTGCATCCTCTACCAGCACTTATGCCGTGCTAGACCACGAATGAAGATATTCATACCTGCCGAAAATACTTCGATGAAATACATGCAATTTTTTTCCCAAGAAAATGGGCATAGTAGCAAAGACATTAGGAGGAGAATAGCGCTAGCGAAGGAGGCGTTCAGTAATAGAAGGGGGCTGATGACGGGGATCCTAAGTAAGGATGTAAAAAAGTGGCTGGTGAAGAGCTTGATATGGAGTGTGGGGTTGTATGGGCAGAAACGAGGACCTTGATAAAGGAAGACGAAGAAAGTCTGAAGGCGTTCGAGATGTGGGTGTGGAGGAGGATGGAGAAGGTGCATTGGACGGAAAGGAAGACAAATGAGGAAGTGCTTGACATGGTGGGCGAGGAGAGGAAACTTGTGGATGAGATTAAGGGAAGGCAGGGTAGGTGGCTGGAAGCGGTAATGAAGGGCGATGGTTTGCTGACGGCCGTGGTAGGGGGAAGGATGTTGGTCAAGCGGGGAAGGGGAAGGAAGAGAATAGGTTTTATGGACGGGATGAAGAAAGGTAGGACTTAAGCTGAGATGAAGAAAGAAATAGGGCACTGCACGTGTAAGTCTGTTGAATTTTCTCTGGCTTTCATCATAGCCTACCTCTAACCGGTAGATTACTCAGATGATGATGATGGCAATGACGGAGAAGAGGAGAACTGCACAAGCCTAAGAGGCGTCCAGTAATAGGAGGGAGATGATGACGGGGACCTTGGGTGAGGATATAAAGAAGAGGCTGGTGAAGAGCTTGATAAAGAGTGTGGCGTTATATGGGGCAGAAACGTGGACTCCGAGAAAGGAAGACGAGAATAGGCTTCAGGTGTTCGATATGTGGGAGTGGAGGTGGATGGAGAAGGTGTAGTGGACGCAAAGGAAGACAAACGAGAAAGTGCTTGGTCTAGTGGGTGAGTATTGAAAGCTTCTGGAGGAGATAAGGAAGAGGCAGAGTAGGAGGTTGGAGGAGGTAATGAGGGACGAAGGGTTACTTAAGAGTGTTATAGTGGGGAGGATGTTGGGTAAGTGGTGAAGGTGACGAAATAAAATTGGTTTTATGGACGGGATGAAGACAGGTAGGACGTTCACTGAGATGAAGAGAGAAATATAGGGCCCTGCACACTTAAGAATAATTTTATAATTAAATACATTATTATAAGTCATTTTATGGTTGGTGACACCTTTGCAGCGAATTATGACTCTCATATTTAATAGGTTTCTGGGGCTTGGCGGAAATATCACAATTTGAAATTCAGTGACCGAAGGTTAAGCGTCTTTATTCCGTGATTTTGCTTTCGTGCCAATGAAATGAAGGGTCATTTATATGACAGTTCATTTTTTTAGGTTCTGCCTTCGTAGTGCGGGATATTTTGTTACTACTTACAGAAATTCGTAATTCGTGTCTTTTGCTTGATAAGAATAACAAAAATCACACTTTTCTTTGCTATTTTATTCTCAAATTGAAGTGGAAACAACACGGTGTCAAATTCGAGAATGAGTAAAACATAGTAAAAAATAACATCTTTATTTTTTAATAGGTACGGATACCATATTCGCGAAAAACTATTTTGTATACATAAAATTCTTCCATAAAATTGAATAATATAACATTTTAGGCCCTTAACCACCTAATTTTCTAAATGATTAGCAACATACTGCAATGACTGAAGTCAAATTGCGTAAATGTAATGGATAGTGGGACTGTAGTCGGCTCCTTTGACTGGAAAAAACGTTCATCAAAAAATAATTCGTCAACTTATATCTTCAGGTTGTACCCTAATTATTTTATCAATAGCTATGGCAATTCATCAATAAAATCAGCATTTAATAAACGATACAAACGAAAAGGTACATACAATTTAAAATTTATTCTGACTCACACGGTCGTGGTGAAGCCTACTTATAACATAGATAGCAATTAAGAAAGGGCAAATGTCAATGCTTTTCAATTCCAATTATTGCCTAATTATCTACATTCCACCTTTACCTACCAGCTCTACATGACGAAGAATACCTCATTAACCTTCAAGTCTCTAGAGGCTCCCTATCCAGACATTCCAATGACTGTGCCGCTTTTTTTAAACCCTAGAAGCAGTTTTTTTAACGCACGGATTAACTTTGCATTTTGTTGAGCTCGAAGATTAAATATGTGCAAGTCACTAAAGCCTTCCGTGCTCCTCACGATGTGACCTGAAAAGAGCAATAAAGTAATATCACTCTTTCACTTTTTTGTGTCATAACCTTCCGACTATTCGCTGACTGAGTCCCACTTTACTGGGATATGTCATGTATTTTGGATTCATTTTCCCCCGCGATAGGCCAGAAGTTACGATAAATTCAGGCATTTAACTTCATTTGCCATTTCTATTTTCCCAGTGTTATAGCAGTGAAAACAATTAGAGAGATACATTGCCGAACTGACCGGTACAAAAATTCCTTTTCTCCACGCATCATTAATGTATGCAACAAAAATAGATAATTACCGTATGGTATTGCATAAAAACACATCTCACTTTTAGCCCGTCTCTCTTTCAATTCCTTTTCCAATTTCTTCCCCTTCTTCATGTCTGGTATCCTAACACACACTGCCAAACGCTCTTTCGTCAGTTTTGTAGGTTGGTAAGTAGATGTATAGCTACGCAGTAAGACCACTTTTGTTTAATGTGTGTATCTGTGAATTTTTAGACAGATTTCGAGCTGCCACTTGAGAATGACTTAGGATTAGAGTTGGTTAAAATGATTTTTTTTGTCCTAGGGGCTTTGCTCCGATCGGACAACTAGTATTAGTTACATGACATTTTTGGCCTAGCTCTTTCGACTTTAGTGGAGTAAGTGGCATCTCGAAGTCCGTTTTCATTCACCCGTTCGCGGAAGTTAGTGCGTGTAAATAGAGTATCCCTGATCCTTTTCCGGAATCCCCAACAACTCCGGCAATGAGCCACTGGGAAGTAAGCCTGTCGTCCGAAAGTGCCCTTGGTGCTGTATAACTTCTATTTGACAGCCTCAGAGGGTGTTTATGTGAGTTCCCTTCTTTAGTAGTTCTTAACGTGGCCCCAGAATCCACGAGAAGGACTTCCTATGCTATGTGTGTGAGTGTCGTATGTAATTGTCCATGGCGTGGAAGAAATTCCCCTAAAAAAAACCTCAGAGTGTATGAATAAAGTGCCTAATTATTGATATTCCTTAACGCGGCCTCTTAATCCGTGTAAAGGAACCAAATTTTGGATTGTTTGTGAGTTTTAGCATTTTTCAGAGTGTGGCTTGATTTGTGTGTGCGTGATCCACTACGTATGGAGCAAAAAACAAATTACGGCCATTTTAAGTCCTTTATCTTAATAGTGATGCATGACACAGGTTAAATTCTCAAGCAAAAACATGAGAATGTGGAGCAATGAGAAAAAATAACAATAAGGCCCGGTTAACCTCTAGTTAGATATTTTCTCAGTATGAAAACCGATGCTAATACATTCGTCCGTCGATAATGCTCACGCCAACTAACCAATAGTATGGAGTAATATACAAAAACCTTACTCTCAGTTAACATGGAGTAAACAAGAAGGAAACGTCATCCAGCGGTTAACATTAACAAGACATTATAAAATCGGGCCTAAGTATACGAATAGTTATTGCATTCAAACCACTAACAATAAATATCGTACACATATATGTTTACAAAATATAAGATTTACATATTTTGACGCTATCATAATACAGTTTGACAAATATTCAACTACAAACTAATAATTTACCTAAATTATTAGTTTGATTACTTTACGTCTTGTATTGTCAAATCTAATAATAATATAGACCTTTCATTGGTAGATATTTATTCTAGCACGAGTTGTTTTAAGTATTTGCCAATTTTATATTTTAATTAATAGTAGATAGTTTTTCCATATACTGCATGATTTACGAGTAATTATTTTCTAAACGTTATTGTACGGTGACATAGCATTCATGCATTTTCTGATAAAATTTAAAATTAGAGGGTGTGACGATGATGTTAACGTGGATTTTCTGGGACATTGTATAAAGTGGGAGTCGTAGTATAGTGATCGAATTCTTTTCGAATCGAATCGAAATCGAATACTTTTTCTTTCATGATTACGCTAATCCTGCGCTCAGAAACTGATATGTTTACATATGCCACATTTTATATGTAATTTAATTACAAGGCTGGCGCGTCCAACCTTTAAGTATTGACATTTCTTAAGGAAATGGATACAATAAGTATGACGTAGTATTATGATTTTATGTTATGAAAATTACTATTATTAGTAAGTATTTAGTATATGCAAAAGTAACACTGGTATACATATGGTTTTGGTTACAACGGTACATATAACTTTGGTTTAATTAGTTTATCAAAAATAAATACAGCCAATTTTCATCTCATTGAGAACCATAAGCTTAAAAAAAACATTTTTATACTAAAAAATATTTCATAAATAAAATGGGCGTAAAATATTGGAAAGTTAAATTAAATCCTCGTTTTCCTGGCGTGGAATCTCGTCGCACGTGTGCCATTGGTTACCGATCGCCGCGCTAATCCTTAATCTCAAGTCAATTAGATGACGGTTCATGTATTGAAGAGTCAAGCTTTGCGCTAGGTCTGTGATGCGTGGGACATTAGCTAAACCGAAGTGCCCCCTTTGGCAACTGTAGTTAATTAAGAGAAGGCAAATGTCAGCAGCGCTACTAGGCTTCCATTCACATGTATATTTCCTATTCGAGATGCCTGCTTTCCCCCTTCAGTACCCACAAGCCGTACGTGACACGGATTGCACTAGTAGTCACGGGCTTCCCTCGATCGTGAATGCATTCTATCAGGAAATGGTTCTAAGAGAAGAGTATAAAGAGGAGTCTTGATGGAGGCTCGTCCCCCTCGAGGCATGGAATCTAATTTCTACTAGTCATTCATCGAAATTAAGGCAGTAGTTTGTTCGGTCTACTCTCAAGTCACGGCTGCTTTTACTCTGATGCTTTTTTTCCAGTGTTCTCTCATCACGTAATAGATGACGCTAGCGATGTTGGCGCATTCTATGACGCGGGGTTTTTTTTTCATACATCGGTATTCTAGATTTATCCTTCGTGATAACTTTCACTTTCATTTGTCTCTTTTATTTGTTTTTCTATCGCCAAGAAAGCGATCTCTAAGACCTTTTCGCGTCTCTTGTTCGTAACTTGTAACAGAGAGCGGACAGGTGATTCCTGCTAAAATATTCTGCACGCTTTCTTTAAAAATAATTTGCATAGAATTAACAAGGTATTCAGGTAAAATATTTTGTTGAAGTAATGTAAATGAAAGGCGTTCTTCAATATTTTCCATGTATTAGTACTCTGAAGCTTTTTTTATTTATCATGTTGAGTTGAGTCCATTGCTAAGGTTCAATTGTTATGGTTATATTTATTTATTTATTGCTGATTTTAGGAACGTTCAAAATGCATTTCATTGTAAGAGGTTTTCATTAAATACCGGGTATTTTTTAATGAAAAAGAAGTTTCCCCCATATTAAAACGACATGTTGAAACACATTTTTAAGATAGTTCCACGAAATTATCGAGCACCGGCGGCAGAAATTTTTTTTTTACATTCTGTAGAATGCATCCAAAAATTTTGTTGATAATCTTTCCTATTTTCTGAAAAATTTCCTAAAATGTAAGAATTCATATTTTTGGATAAGTTTAGTCATTCATTTAATAACAATGCTTCGCACATTTCCACACTTCATTATAAACTGCGAACGAATTCACCATGATAAGGCATCATCTTCTGGTCACAAATGTCGAACAAATTTCAAGTTTGTCCCTTCATTTATGACTAGTCAATTGATATGGGAGTCCATCCTTGTGAAATCCTCCATATGGTATTAGTAAATATCCAATCTTATTACTTTTTTAAAAATAGCTGTTGGTACCGTGCAAGAACCCACGCAAACGGATACGTGAAAAGTGAAAATTTGCGAGAAAATTTAACGCAGACTTAAAATGGGATTAAATGTATTAACATGTGGTCATGAATTCGCTCAAGTTAATTTGTTTAAACACGATGCAAATTTGAAGGAACGTTTGTCAAGCATCCCTTCCAACAAATGTATGTATTGTGTGTAAAGACCTCGATTGAATAATTTTATCGTGAGAAATATTCCTGATTCCTACGTAATGCTTAGTCAACTAGACAACAGCATGTAGATCATGATAAAGCATTGCTATTATTTGGTAACCAATCCTAAAATGTTTTTATTAAACGCATCACTCTGCAGAGAAACGGAGATTTACACGAGGTATGATCTTTCCTTGGTCAGACAGTCAGAAACTTAAGCTCCACTTTCACTCCCAACGGCCTCGTCCAATCGCTTACTTAATCCTTGCGGAAACGAAAAGTTTCCGGCATTTCTTTCCCGAATTCGTGATTTCCAGACTGTGGATGCTAGTGGGTCAGCGTGCGAACTGTCCCTCAACTTATAAACTCACCCTTGGGGTGAAATGGGCTTCGTGATTGGTCGGTAGAGAACCGTGAGGAGACTCCTCCCACCCATCACAATTCGTGATTTCCAGGCTGAAGTGTAAGGAGAACACCCCCAGTGTCCCTTATTACGGAGCACACCCAATTCCTTACGGCGCGCAGTGGTCTGAGATGCCCATTTTTCCGATCAAAAGTCGATTTTTCGAACTCGCTCGTATAGTTCAAAAACAATATAAAAGAGAAGCTAAAACATCATTCCATTATAAACGGAACTTTTTCCTCTCCTTCACTGCTGTTTTTCGAAATACAGGCATGGTTTTTAACGGTAGTGGGTCGTGTGTAATTTCTCTAGTTATTGATCGCTTATAAACTCTTACAAAACAATGGATTAATACTAATTTTAATACGTTTTGTGAGTTTCTGGATCAACTTCAGTTTTTAATAATCTATTTATCCCTACTTTTCAAGGCTGTCCTGGCTATCAGGGCATCATGTAACGAAACATTTTTAAAATATACATTATTAGAGATATAAACAAAAACCCGCAGTCTACCACCACGTATTCATGTGACAGGATGTAAATAAAATACTCCCCTTTAAGTTATTCTGTAAAAACTATCTGCCTTTAGCTTCCATGTTTTCATTAATAGGCCAAAATGTGTTACTTTGTCGCCTGGCAACCGTAACGCCATCTTTCGGCGAGGTTACAAGCACACTGAGGGATCGTCATCACCCACAATAATTAAAAAGCGCAATCTAAAAGGTAACACATTCACACTCCACTTACGATGGTCACAAGTTTTATTGACCTCAGAAAAATTAGCAAATGCAAAAGAATTTACATAAACCACCCGCTTATACCTCTATTAAAGGGAATATCAACTTTAGACCGGGAAAAAGCGCTCCCCAGACAACGAACTGTGCGTCGGAGCTGATTTCTGCAATGGTTAGGGATGTTCCGATATTACTTATACGATGCCGGTAACGATACTTGTGAATTGATACCAAATACTTTGGTATCGATACTATGACTTTGATATTTCACTATATGATTTCACCAATATCAATACTCTGCTGATTGTAAAGGCCATGGTACTACTAATGCAAGGTTGAACGTTCCGGTGACCAGAATAAGTCCGCTCTGCGCATGACGACATCCGCATGACACGAACAGGAGACGACTCGGGAATTTGCGTAGGAATAATGGATGAAAGTTTCGATAATTTAGTTTTTAGCAACGACAGAATGGAGTCTAGTAGATAATTGCATCACCCTTTGGCCGAAGTCGCCGGGCATATTTTGGGTCCCTACCGCGGAGAGCGACTTTACGCCATATTCGAGAAAAATATTTCTCCTTTGTCGCGTGAAGCGACTATAGTGTGACCTTTGTACTGAAGTTGCCTTGTGCTAAGCACTTGATATTTCTGTATTTTGCGTTTCATTCATTCTTTTTCTCACGAAATTACCTACTGTTGTCTGATGGCTCCCCCATTTACTAAGGCGTCGGGTTTTTTTGCAAAAAAGACTACCATGTTGCTCTGTGCAGTGTACGTGTGAAGTCCGTGAAATATTCCCCAATAGCTACAACAAATCTGTTGAATCATTTAAGTTTGAATCATCCTTCACAATTTCCATCTATCGATGAGACAAGATAAATTTAATCAATAACATATAATTTTATTATTTTTAACGAATATTTATTAATGCATTTACCCATTAGTTTGCTCTATTAGTGGCACACTACTGCAGTTTTACATTAGGAAACAAAATAGATGCATTTGCCGTCATTTTTTAGGCTTTCAAATGACGAAAATGCAAAGAGAGATTTCTCTGGTTCTACTCAATTCGATATCAGGTAATTTCGATGCTTTCTTTCTATAAAATACTAGTATCGATATTTATCCTTCTTTCTTTCGATACCCGAGTAACGGTACTTTCACAATATCGTATATACCGAGCAATGGGTAATTTACAGACACGGCCTTTGGCCAAATTGCTGGCTAGTTGTCCTTCAAGTAAGATGCGTCGGTAGTCCAATCGTTGAGTTTTACACCATTTCTTGGTCTTTTGTCTCTGGGAATAACCAAGAAGACGTTATCTTCTCCTTGACATGCTTCCAATATTAAGTGTATAATTTCGAGTACATGATTACTCTTAAGCATTTTTTTGTTATATTCAAGTTGGGAGGTACCATTCACCAATGCATACAATAACCATTGGAATCTGGATACGGGAGGAATCTGAATTCCTAGGCTGGAAATCAACAATTTTTTTTATGAATACTGTTTCTTCAACTGACTATTCATGTTTGCAAAACATGAGGAAAATGGTTAAGTATGTACCTATGTGACGTATCAAAATAGCTAGAAGTTAGTACTTATTAAATTTTGATTCTTTCAACAATGCACCTATACAACCAGAAAAGAATGCGACCATTTAGTAATATTAATTTCCATGTGACAGTATGAGCAAAATATAAGTTTAAATAATCACTCTATCAGAGACTAATGAAAGCAGTTAAACCTTGTGCGTGACCTTAGGCGTGCAAACGCGTATAGAACTCAAACGCGTACAGTTGGGCGTCAAAGCAAAATGATAACTTATTGCTCTTTCTATGCTAATATCAACCAAAGCAGCCATTGCACTAATAAGTTGAGGCGTATGTTACGCACGTGACAAAAAACTGACCTTCTGATACGGAGAAATGAGACTGACGACTTGCAGTTAAATCAAAACAGGATAAATCACAATCAAACGAGTTAAAAAGGTATAAATTCCTGCTCTTCCATGCTCCCTCGGGTGAATGTACATTTATAATCAGCTCGGACGTCCTGTGACTTTAGCTTTCCGCAGAAAACCTGTTCTCGTTCTTTTCCTCTGTTGAAGGTTAACTTGTATTCTTGACTACTCACTGTGTACATCGTTAATTTACATGGCATGTCGATATTGGGTACTTAGTTATAATAACTTGTGCGTGGAACCTTGATCAATGTGTAATTAGTTAAAGCGTGATACGATTTTATATTTTTACTTTTCGCCCAAATGTGTTAATTTTTCAATTGAAATGTTGATATATCCCGGTGAATCTCTGTATACTTGACATTACACGTAAGTGGATCTTGAACGTTCTGTGGACACTGCTAAAACTCACATTTTTTCCAAACTTGTGCCTCAATGAGGCTCTGGTTAACGTTGTCAAGTTGAGCTGAAACTTTACCAATCTCATTTTTTAGCCAATGGTCAACTTTTAGGGGGGTTCCGCGGAAAAATCTAACATGGATTTCTTGTGGGCAGTGCACCCTAGTGGGCAGGTATCATCAGATTTGCCGCGAATGTTTTATTTATTTTAAAATTGTATTCTAAATTTGTTCTCAAATTGTCTTATTTTATACTTTGCGTGTTACGTTTTCGACATTAACTAAGCGTCCATAAAGGTGTGCTTTGCTGGTTGTTCACAGAGTTCCCTTCTTGTCAGAGTGTTTTCCTGCCGTAGATTTATTAGTGAAGGATTAGAGAAAAATCATTAATTTTTCTCTTCCTTACTTATATTAATATTGCATCATGCTTATTTCACTGTGCGTAAACTTTATAATGTGCAGGTATTTTGGTAATGAATTCATGCCTTACCTGAAAGCAAATATTTTTAATGACTAAGTATAAACAGCTATCTCAATTGCACACTCTGTAAACTTGGCAATATTCTTTTTTCTTGTCTTAACACGTTATGCCTAACTTTTATGCCTGACACGAAATGTTTTATAACATTTTCCCATTTGACAAAGTTTCAAATGGGTGAGGGGTCTTTCAGTCTCAATTTTGCCCCATTGAACAAAATCTATTCAACTAATGAGACATTTTAAGTTGAAAAGATATTACGAGAAGGATATTTTCCGATCTACTAAAACTTGAGAAACTAACTTGCGTAGGTAACTAAGTACTGATACGAGGAGTAGGTACGACATTGTTGACGCGGTTTCAATTGTGACTTACAGGTGAATGCTCACCCCTACTAAGGGATTAGAGTGCCGAAACCGTGAATAATAAATTCTCTAAAAGACTTAGAAATAACGCAATGGCTGGTAAATATGCAAATATTTAAAATAATTTTAATAAACACATGGAGAGTATGCAGAGATGGGAAAAAAGTAAATTTTAATTGAAATGGGGGAAGATGTCAAAGCATAACTCAGCTAACCTGCTTTTGAAAGGGTTTTAATGATTCTCAGTTTAATATCTATAATATTAGTTACGCCAATTATAAGCAACAACAATGTGTATACAAAGATTTAAATCGTTACAAAGCTTTCGAAATGCAATGTGGATTTGTGTTATCAGTTGCTAAGGATTAGTGAAACATACTTAGTGATGAATGCAGATAGAAGTGACGCTTGTCAATCATTATCATCAGCAGTCATCAATGCATTGATTGGTTTGCTGCAGCTCCCCACTTTAACCTTTTTTCCGATAATCAGTTTATCTCTCATAAACCCCTGGCTTTAACGTCATTCATAATTTGATTTGGTCCATCCAGGGCATTCCTCGGTAATTTTTCCCAAGTGTTATTCTCCGTATTTGTATTCTGGTGACTCTTTATGTCACAGAATTCGTCCAATTAGCTTATTTCTCCTACATTGCAGTTTTTTTTATAAAATACCTTTCTTTCCAACTTTTCAATGGATATCTTCATAAGTGATTCTCAAAATTAGACCTTCATCATTCATTTACAATAGCCATGGATCAAAGAGTCGATGACGCATTAACGCACAAAAGCGAAGCCCGTTTTTTTTCGAAAAATTATTCATCGTACATGGCTATCGCTCGCAATTAGTCCATAAAATTTATGAATAATGCAGTGCTTTTTTGGTAATTATTTCCATTTAGCAATTATCTAGATAACTCATCACGGTGCCGCAAAAATTCCGCTCTTAATACCTGTATTTTTGGCGTATTACTTGCGCAACTGATACATTCACTATGGCCGATGGCTCATTTTAAGATCATTCAATATGGCTGATGGCTCATTTTAATATGCATTCAATACGGCGAAATGCGCATTATTATAGCTTCAATATTCCTCTGTTCTATCACGCCGTATCGTCCCACTTACTCTCCTCTTTAATCTTTTATAGCAAATAATACTTTAATAAGCCAATTATTAAAAGACAAGCGATTTTATACCTTTAAAATGCCATGTACACCGTGCCTAAAAACAAGATGGGTTACATTGTGCACCAAGATATCCTTTCGGTGGTGAAGAAAAACGTGGAGTAGTGATCGTTGTGCAGCCGGTCTATTATCGAAGTGCAGTGATAATCATCTCCTGCGAGAAATTTGCAAATTTAAATTTAATTTGAATTAAAAATTGGAAAATACGCGTAAAACTAATGTTAGAAAGCATATTTTCAAAAGATTATCTTTCTATGTCATTATTACAGTATGTCATAATTGCATGACTGTGATTGATAAATCATGAAGAAATTGTCATGCCATATTTTGTGTAGCTGATAACCCGTCAAAATCGACGGGGAAAAACCCAGTCATGCAAATTATATTAGTAGAGATTTTATTTACATAACATGTTTTGTATCTGTTATTTCACTGTTAACATGATAATACCTGGAGGCCGTTACTATTTTTTTTACAAAACGTAAATATCTGTGCTCAAAGTGCAACGCTGGTAAAGGTTGCTACGTGATTGCCAAGCAGACTTTAAGTTAGGAATTTGAGTTATGGTAGTTTGAACGAAAAATCATTTCACCTAGAATTTGATGAATTTGGCCGAATTTTAAAGAAAAAACTACCATGTTTCCAATAATATCAAAATATTTACCCCTTGCCAAACTACTTTTTGAGCATTTTTCCAAAAAATACTAGCTGTTTTACATGGGATAGATTACGGCTATGCGTTCCTGAAGGAGAGTATTTAAAAAAAATAGGAAGTTTTAACACATTTCGCCAAAAATTAACGGTGAGTAGTTTGTATGTTTCAGCAACTATTTATAAAAAATAATTCATTACTCACCGCAGTAATTTTTACAGTATCACCAACAAAACCTGCTGTTTTGAAGGCTATTTAGACGCACGGCATGAAAAAATGAGTCAGGTTAGATACTTTAGTAGATATATTTATTTAATAACTGAGTACCTTTGCCATAAAAACAATATTTTTGCGCCATTAATGTTACTTCCAAAATATTAAAAGTCAAACATCATAATTTATTTCATACAGACGCTGAAATTAAAAAAATAAAATTCGAATATGGTCTCCATTATGACAAGGGAACTATCTCGCTCAAACTACCTTAAGGCGTGTTTTTTTTTTCAATTTTGCTATTTATCTGGGTCGAAAATGATAATTCGGGTTTTTTCATATACATATGATTCTATACGGAAATAAATGACGCAAAAATCAACTAAATTGGTTCACCCGTTTTCTCCATCATTAGCATCGCCATTAGTGTAGATAATTATCTCGGAAAATTCAGAACTGACCCCCTTGGTGCTGTGCACAATATGAAAATCCAGCAACGGTGCGATCCAACTGGATGAATTTTCGTCGCGTGAACACCGATTCGCTTCGATTGCTCCAAAAGGCAAGTGAAAATACCCTCAGTCATTGCAAGCATGCCGCGAATCCGAGATAAGAGAGCTCATGAGATGTTCACGGAGACAAGAATGGAACGGCATGAATCTAACAACCGGATGCCGTAATGACTGCATCGCATTACCGCTCGTGTCGTATCATACGTCCCTGAAAAGGACTGATTAGCCTGCAGGCGAAAACGGGTTGCGTGGAGTTGAATGGCGTTGAATAACAATCCGAACTCCAGTGTTAAGTACCGTATTGCTTACTGCTATTCTAAATCTAACAGCTTCGCGTGTATTAGCCAGAGAGAGTTCCATCGCAAGACTTACCCGAGGTCGTTGGAGCGATTTTTGTCCATGGAAAGATTTGCGTGAAACTTTGCATTGGTACGTGTTCTCATTAGTAATATCTATGGATAGAAGAGATGAGAATTGCATCATACCCTTCATGCTTTTTAGCAATTCAATGATATTTCAACACGTACCCTTAAGGCACATGACATTTGCCGGCCTCGGTGGCAGCGTGGTAACGTCCTCGCATGCTTATCCGAAGGTCGCGGGTTCGAGCCCTGCCGGAGTCGGTTTTCTCCAATCAGGGCAAGGGTGATAATGTGTGATTCGTAAGTTAATTGCGTTAATTGTAAGAGAGGTCTTTAAAGACCTAAACTCTCTCAAGAAATAAACACATTATTATTATCATCGACTTGTCACAAGCGACTTTCTCAGCTAGTATTACGCCAACTGGAAAATTTTCACCTATCCTAAAGGTGGATTAGGATTAGGCTCGGAAGTTCAGGAAGAGAATTCACCCTATCCTACTGTGTCCGAATTTTCTTGGCTTAGGAATCTCCCCACGATTTGGCAAGTTTGGAGTAGCACAGCTTTTTGCCCGAGGTTAGTTATTAGTTTTTTTTATTCCCAGCTTCTCAGTTTGTTTTTTAAACATATGGGACATCACTCCCTCCGCAGAGATTACTATCGGGTGAATGCTGAAATCATTTAATTTCCAGATTTTTTCTCTCTCGGTGGACCATACGTTGTGGCTTATTGTTAGTGGTACTGCTATATAGATTATATTAGCCTTCTTTATAATTTATTGATTAATAGGATATCCGGTCTATTGTAAGCTATGGTTTTGTCGGTGAGTATCGGTCTGTCCCAGTACAAAACATGGGTTTTTGTTTCTTTGTTTGTTTTGTTTTTTCTTTAAGAGCCCGTAAGTTAGTCCCAGGTTTTGGTGGATTATTTTTTCCAGTTGGTTATGTCTATTCAGGTTGACATTCCCTGCAAGAGCTGATGCCATTATCTGCTCAATTGACTCACCAATGCATCCACATTTTCTACATCTATCGGATATTTCTAGTTTAAGAATATGTTTTTCATAGTTATGGATATGTATAACTCTGTCTTGAATATCCATAATAAAACCTTCGGTCTCGGGGTAAAGATAGCCATCCTGGAGCCATTTTAAAGATGCAGTTTTGTCAACCCAATCCTCCTGGATAACTGTTGGAAATTTTCCGTGCAGTACTTTGGATCTCCATTCTTGTTTCTGTTGGGCAATTTCTGGCGATTCCTTCTGATTATCCTCATCTCTCAGGTTCAGAGGTGTGTACCCCATGTCAGCTTCAACGATCTGTTTCATTATGACATCTTTCGATGCTTGTAAAGTCAAATTCTTCCTGAGATCTGCACAGTCGCAATATATTTAATAGGCCTCGGCCTCCTTCCTTTCTCGGAATATACAGCCTAATGACAGAGGCCTTACTGCGTAAACATCGGAACTTGTTTAGTAGTCGCCTAGTTAGTCTGTCCAGTTATTATTATTATTAAATTTCGTAATAATTCGATTACTTATAAACAGATTTTCTCCTAAACGCGGAATAATGCATTTTTTATTATTATAACTGTTGCTAACAAATATCAAGGTGTCACGCCGAGTCTAATAATTGAAAAACATATTTATCTATAATTTCGTTTAAATTTCGAATACCTCGCCGAATATGCAAGTCATAACATGCTTAAAATGAGGAATAAAGTTCAAAATATTTCCTATACTGCCTGTATGGTACGTTCCAACGCATTTTAATGCACATAAATGAAGTTTGTTACAAGAATTTTTTTTACCTTAAAAAAAGATTAAAATGTGCACCCAAGACCCACGATTACCGCTGCAGCCACCATATGCCGGTGTCCCACGGCAAATATTTTCGTACATTTTTTCATGAATTCATAATTCATGAAAACTCGAGTCGAACTGCGCGTGCGCACGTCAATATTCAGTGAATTTCTGTATTTTAGTTACCTCTGTGAACTCTTGACGGAACACAACCATTGATTGTTTTTATCTGCGCGCATGCGCTTCGACATAACCTTGCCAGAGACTACTTCGACTACTTGAGAAGAAAAAGTGATTGAAGTACGCCAACTTTACCAACAGTTGAGATAAGGTAAAGAGGTTAGTATTACACAAATCGTATATTTGAGCGGATTACTGACACAATTTCATTAAAATAGAAACAAAATTATGTTGTACTAGCTGAAGGTACCCGTTGAACTTCAACGGATGTGAAAAACATTGAACTTATTTTATAAGAAAACCAAAAAACCTGAAGAATACTGTCAGCGTGATCATTTGAGGTGTTCGTATCATATCTTGTTTGTTGTGATCGTTGTAATTCGTTAATTTTCCATTTCGTGCACGAAGAGTTGAGAGATTGCTTGTCCTCTTTAATACACGGGAAAACCCAATAATGGCCCAGGAAGACTCATTACTACTTAATAATTAGCACCTAGGTTGATGGTGACCTCGTCCCTCAAGTTCTCTTGAGCCGTCTTCTGAGTGAATAACAGCTTGAGCACTTCCCTTGTGTACATAAATATATTTTCATTCAATGACTTAATTGAGTTCCGCCATTCACCGTTGATATGTGCGTTGAGTATCTCAATCAGGATAGGAGAGTAGAGTATAATCCAGCGGTTGACAACGTCAAAAGGAGCATTTTCAATAGTAGCGATGTTTATTTGTCCTATGAATCCTTCAATACCCGGACTATGCCTTTGGCATAAAGGGTGGCTATATTCATTTTTTCCTAAATCATAATCATTGGTTAAAAAATTAAAAATCTATGGTGATCAGTCTTAGTGTAATTGCCAATTTTCATGCACCGATGACGTCCATTGCGCAGAATATCCGTTCTTCTTATGGGTAAGAAGCATGTAGTGACGCAATTACAATTTCCGCTAAGTAGGTGTTTCTACGTGCATTATCGTGAGCCGGCATGTTTTTTCATACATTTCATTCAGATGATACTTCAGACTATAATGTATGGCAATTACTAAACTTAGGCTCGTACACTGCGTGGAAAAATCTCCTCTAGTAGTACTTTTCTTACAGATTATGCAACATAGAAGTCTCAACAACATAAAATTCTCATTCCAATGAGCGCCAAAATCATGAATTTTTCCTACACATGTGACATAGAGGCATGCACGTTCATGAAACTTGCTTTGTGAAAATGGATTTCATGATTACATTTAAGTATGTGTTTATATTATTGAGAGTTGGCCATGAATTTTTTTTTAAATCTCAACTACCTTTTTGCCAACGTTTTGCTTTTAATTAAAGTATCATCAGGGCTACAACACAATACAAGAAAAATGCTATTCAAAGAAATGCTACACATCACAAAATCTCGGTCAGCTTGTAACCATAGAGCATATATACAAACTTTAAGCAAAATATATCGTAATTTGATCTCACATAACTTAAGTTTTTTCTTTTATTTATTACATACTGTTCTCCAAATTTTTAGTATCAATACGAATGTTTGTTGCGTATTCGTATAATATATATTCAAAGTTTGAGGTTACGATATCCAGAATTGTAATTTTTATTATTTATACTATTCATTTTTTATTATTATTATTTTTACTTATTATATTTTTTAATCAAAATTTTAGCATTGGTTTCCATTTTGGCTTTTTTTATTGGTGTTGATTATGTTCCCAAGAGGAAATCTTTGCTACCATTTTCATAGCAGGAAAGTTGATCTCACTTTAAGGTACTAAATTTGTGAGTGTAAACTCTTTTATCTTTGTATAATTATAACTGGTAATAACTGTTTTCCCTGCATGATGTTGTAGCTCTGATGATGCTTATATTAAAAGGCGAAACGTTGGTAAGAAGGAAGTTGAGATTTAAAAAAAAATACATGACCACCTCTCAATAATAGAGACGCATACATTAATTAAAGTGGTGAAAAACTAATTCAACAAAATTAAATTTTCGAAAAAAATTTACGCGGAACAAGGGCTTCACATAACTGGGGCCGCCACAAATGTCGACTATGTTTGTTCCGCAAAAAAATTCGTCCGCATTGACCATCAACTAGGAGACGGTGTCCGTTGCAATTCCATACGAAGAAGAAAACTTTATGCATAAGACTGAAAGAACCCTTTTAATGTGACGAACGAGGTGCAATTACCAAGTACGCGTCATTAACCACTAATGGAGAGGTTGGAATGAAACATACCGCCCTACTAATCAAGACTCTCATATTGATTACGTAACCGAAGTCATAAAGGCGTAAGGTATATGCTCCCATTAAAGGTGGCTGGAGCGATTTGTTAATGAACAGATTTTCGTAATACTTTGCATATGTTTTCTCATTAGTGACATCTATAGATGAAAGTGAAAAAACTGCATCAAACTGTTTTGGATTTTTTTTTGGCAATTGGATGCTATTTTAAATCGTAGTCTTATGGTACATGACATGTATTTCGTAATATTTAGATTATTTACGTACAGATATTCTTCAAAATGCGTAGTCATACATTTCTTATTACTTAAACAGTTGCTGACAAATACCAAGGTGTAACGGCGTTTTTCAAACGTTGGTTAACGTTTGAAAAACGCCGGTCGTTAGCGGTCGTTGGCGGTAGCGGTTGGTCGTTAACGGCGTTGCTGACAAATACCAAGGTGTAACAGTCCAATGTTAGAAAACAACATATTTCGAAATAATTTCGTCTAAATTTCGAATGCCGCGCCAAAAACTTATGCCATAACAATGCTTTAATAAGGAAAAAAATGAAAAATATAACTATTGTACCATTACTGCCTGTATGGAAGCTCCACCGCAGAAACAGATGCGCTTAAGGTGGCTTGAGCGAGATAGTTCCCAAGTGAAAATAAAGTCTATATTTGAATATAAATATAAAACTTAAGCAGTTGTAAGAGACTTTTAGTGTTTTTGTGAATATTTATGACACAAATTGTTTGTTTTTATCTTTAAAAACTTCAGTAATTAAATAAACAAACGTATTTCAGGCTTTAACTTGACTTGTTATTGATATCACCAACCGTAATTTCACAAATAATTTTTTCACATTTGCGTAATAATTTTTGTACTTATTGCAAACTTTTGGTGCGATATCCTTGAATTGAAAAGACAATACACCAAACTGTAAGGAATACACAATCCAGGGAACAATATTTTAACATATTTTCACCATTAAAAAATCTGTACCTGAGGCACTTCACCTGGCAACAGTGTTAATTTACTTGGGTTGGAAATTTGGCTATGGAAATTGTGGTAAATTACAGAGTTACTGGGATGGTTGACAAGATAAAGCAAATTTGATAGAAGATAGTTACTTGGGGAAAGATTGAATGATTAATAAATTAATTACAATAGCTATACTAGTAATGTGATTTACTATTACTCAGTTGAAATTATAATTAGATTACTGAGTGACAGGATTGGTTAATGTAATCAAGAATATTTGACAAAAGGTATTTTGTTACTTGAGGCACGGTTGGATTATTATTCATATGGGAAGTACAGCATTTGTGTGAATTTGAGCTTATGAGATGCAGTTACATGATACTAGGGTAGGGTATATGAATTAGCAGTGGAGCACATTTTTTTAAACTGACAAACTTGTTCCATCATTTTTAAATTGCAGTTCGTATGTTTCTGAGATGCTGGAATGGGTAACGAGATTTTTGGAAGCTTTAATGTACTTGGGTGAAAATTTAATAGATTTAGTTCCCCAATAATATGGGAAGATAAGTTATCTGAAATTGCCGAGGAGTAAATTAATTATGGCATTTCTACATTCTAAACTTATGATTAAAGGCAAGGGCAACGATTTCGTGCTCCGAGGTTGCTGTGGATAGTTCGTTATTATACGAACCTTTCCATAAAATACTGCTATTAATTCATGTTACTTTTGGGCATCACTAGCATTGCAATATATTTCAAGTATTAGTTTCGAAAGACAGTGACGATATCCTACGGGTTGTATTCACTTATTATTATTTTATTAGAACGTTATTATTTTATTAGAACGAAAGTGGGAATATAGCTGCGTGTACATTCATTTCCCGCGATTGCAAGGATATTACGAAAGCATGTTTTTAAAAAGAAATAGGATATTTTTGAAATTGTTTTAAGGCTGCTGCCTTTAAATAACAGCATGTGTGTTCATATTTAGGCAAATCCAACCAAAAACCTAGCAGTCGACGTCCAGAGCGACCTAGTAACTTCAGCAGTAAAGTTGCTGCGAATCCCATTTATTTATGATCGTCGTCCGCTCTTACATAGTGTGTGTTCTGTGTACTTAGTACTTTCATAGAAAAAAATTAACGTCAGCAATGCCAAACCTTTACATTATATAATATCTCCTTTGAGATGCAAAATTTTACTTGCGATCAGACGGTTTGTTTACAAATAACTCCGTGCTACGTTGCCAAACTGATTCGTGTGATTTCCGGTCGTCTGCACAAAATTCCTTCACAACAGAAAGTTTTTCTGCGATTTTATCATTATCATTATGGTGAGTAGTACATTTATTTGTTGGAATAATTAATAAATCACATAAACTACACACCGTTAGTTTTTTGACTAAATCTAGGTGTTCCAAATACAATTTTTAATTTATTTTTTTCCTCTAAAGCGCATGGCCGTAATCTATCCCATGTTAAATTACTCATATTCTAAGGCAAATTGCTCGAAAATTAGAGTGGCAAGGGGTATATATTTTTATATCATTGGATAGATGGCACTTTTTTCTTTAAAATGAGATCAAATTCGACAAATTCTAGGTGAAGTGATTTTTCGCTCAAACCACCTTAAATGAAATGTGGTACATGAATTTTTTCGACTTACTTAAAATGCTACTAAAATGCGCACCAAATGACCCGCGATTACCACTCAAGCCACCTTAAAACCCATATTGCGGTTTCCAAGGAAATAAAAAAAGTTATAGTGTTGAAATAGCTAACATATAGACAATTGTGGACTTAAATTTGCCAAAAACGCGAATTTTTGGATGAAGCGTTGAGTAAATGTAAATCAAAGGCTATCATTTAAAACTAAATTCTTTCTGCCAACCAAAATTGAAAGTTTTAACCTAGTATCTTGAGTTCGAGAAATTTAAAAAAGATAAATAAATAAACCCTAAACCGAATTAAATTCTTTTCATATTGGGGATGAAAGTTAACAAAAACGGGGTTAAGATAACCTTTACAAATTGTTTTTCGCTTTTTAATTATTTTTCGGTTGGTTGAAAATTCTTTTATGCAAGTGAAAATTATATCTCCATGTCTTGAGTGAAAGTATGCAAAAAGGTAAAAAATAAATCCCTGCATCGAGAACAATGCTTTTCTTGTGGGGTCAAAAAGTAAAATATATAGGGAAAAACAACCCCCTTTAATTGTTTTTAGGAGGTTTCTCTTTTTATGGGTTTGTTTTAGGTAACTGCCAGTATTCCTGTTAAATTTCAAATTCTTAGGTCACCTGAGAGTCCTTCAAATAGGCGTGACTGAAAAGCAGACAGAGTTTAGTGAATTAGTAATATAAATATTTATAGATACTAGTACCAGCCTATTTCAATCAATTTCTTTGCACACGCGCTATTTTCTAACTAGCTAAGACCTGGTAGCGACATCTGTAGGCTCGATATCTTACTTGACGATTTGTCTGCGAAAATAATTATTCTGTTAGAAATATATTTATGGTTGCTATTATCAGGAGATTTTAGGTCAAATAATATTTGTATTTTTTTTAAACTTCTGCCAACGTTTCGGATATTTATTGATCCATCTTCAGGGCTAAAAGTAGATGATACATGATCGTGAAAAATGTTTTTTTTATCCCTTTTCGATTGAAAAATGGTTGAAATATATAATTTACAGTCAATAAAAAAATGCATGGACATATTCAAGATTATTTCCTTTCGAGTTTGTTGCTGTTTTTATTTACAATTTTAATTTGGCTGCTTGGATGTATTTCTTTGTTGATAACTTATATGTCATTTATTAAATTATGGTAAATTTTTCTTAGATAAGAGATGTCTGTCCTTTTATTGCAACTTTTTTTGTTTCTTGAGATATGGTACATTTCTTTGAATAATCTTTTTGATAAAGTTTGCTCTGTCTAAAATTTTGGCTTCTTCGAAATTAAATGAGTGACTATTTGAAATTGCATGATTTGCTAATGCACAAAGTTGAACTTTAGTATTAACTGATGTTTTGTTTTGCGAAATCCTGTTTATTAAATATTGAAATGTTTGACCCATATGGCTACTGTCACAGTCTTTCCATGGAATGGAATAAATTATGCTGCATCTTAGCTGCATAGGGATTTCTGGCTTAAGTTTTCAATATATATGAGTTTATGCTGAGTTTTATCGTTTTTATGTGCTATTTTATAACCTGTTTTCTTGAATACTTTGGTAATTTGCTCTGATAATTCATTCTAAATCATTCCCCGATATTGGTTTATATTATTGTTTGATATATTTTTTGTACCTATTTATTGAATTGTGAGTATGTGAAGATGATTTTTTATTCGAGTAAACTAGGGAATTTATTAATATTTTTGGAAAGTGTTTTTTTTTCTAAAATATCCTAAACTATTTTTACTTTTTTATCGTGAAAAACCTTATCACTTAAACTTAGTACTCTAAATTTGATTGCGATGGCCGTATTTAGGAGTATAAGAGGTCGAGAAAATAAATCGTAAATACCATTTGAAATATATTTCCTGCACTTTTTCGGGTATTCACCGCATTGGTTGCATCTGCTGGCAAAATTTCCCTGTGTTCCAACGGTCGCCGAAATCATCGTCATAAATTTTAAACGTGGAACTCATTTTTGAATCAAAAGCAATACCTAACTAAAGCGTAACATTTATTAGAATCTTATGCGCCTTTATCTATGGTGCAATGCACTGCTATCCACAGATAAAATATGACAAAATGTTTTTACACCGAATATACTCAAGGCGCCACAGGTGAAATATTTCTTAGCCAATGATCTCATTCTACTTTGATCGAAAATATTTTGTAAAGTGAGTACATAGGAGATGTATAGGAGTAGAATCAAGATTATCAGTGTTCAAGAGTAGTAAAAATGCAAAGATTATCGGAATTCTTTTAAATCCTGTGATTCATTCGGAGTGTTCTTGATTCAAATTGAATTTGTGTCATTTGGATTTTTTTCTGATGGTTATAGTTTGCGGAGTTTACAATAATACGGTTTGAAACAAAATCATTTTTGCCATTTGGGAGTGTTTAGCTTTGGTCAAAAAAATGTAATACAAAACAGGAAGTTAATTTTTTGATACATTATTTATTGCCACTAATAGCCAAACGTATCGGCAGAGAGATATTATGTTATGAAAAGCAATGCCCAAGAATATAAGTCTCGTTATAGTGATAATGGAGAGGTACTCTCCAATTTGAAATTAACGAGCAAAATACAGAGCTTACATAAGTGTTGGCAACACGACACTATTCACGGGGTACGGAACAGCATGCTCTAATAAACACCTTACTTTTTTACACGCCGGCCGCGGAAAGCAGGTTGGGTACGCGCCAGCATGGTACGTTTCCTTCGAGTAGCATGCAACTGCAGTTTTAGCACCTAAAACCTGGTCTACTTCTGTTGTTACGTTATGCTGGACGGCATAGCGATACGAGTCTTATGTGGCGGAATAAATGTTATTTATTTCAACCTGAAATATTCCAGATATGATAGTTAGATTGATAAATTTGAAATATGTACTTAATTGTATAGAAATTATTTAATGCAACGAGGTGGTGATGGATTGGTAGTTTAATAATAGATAGATACGTAAATTGTTAAGAAACCTAGAGCTCTTCGTGGATTCTAATTCAAAGGGTGGGTTTACACTGTCAAGTTAATTCCGCAGGTTTCTTCCGCAAGAGCTCGTGGGGGATTTCACTCAGACGAAAAGTTTTTCACAGGTTAGTGCAGAACCAGATCGATTGCCGTTTACACTGGCAACAATACAATTCTGCAAGCAACTTGCCGAAACTTTTAAAAGTTCTGCAATTGGACTTGCATAACCGTTTGCCATTGCAATTTACGCCGAAAGTTGCTTGCTGCAAGTAACTTGCGCGATGAAATTGCCAGTGTAAACCCACCAAAATGAATGCAATCAATCTCGATTCATTGCTTAAGTTGAATACTCCTAAACGAATATGCAATACCTAGATTTTATTCAGAAAACAATATCTTATCGAAGAGTTATTTTTAAAGGTAATCCTCCATAAGGATACAGATAAGGTAGGTTTGACGAGATTCAATGGTACTGAAGATAACTTCCAACTGCTCATCTATTTTTTGTTTAAAACTGCACCATTTAATAGCAACTAATTTAATAGTATTTATGTATTATTTCACCTTGAAAAGAAAGTATGTACTCGTGTAATCAAATTAATATTAAATAAATCTAATGTACCATGAGGTAATGTGTTAAAATGGCATTGAAATGCAAACAAAGAGATAAAATATAATTTTTTCACTCTTATCCATAGATATCACTAATAAGAGCACCTACGATAAAATCCGTTGGTTGGCAAAAAAATCGCCCCGGCCACCTCATGAAGTGATGAGTAGGTAGTTAAGGTGAGGGAGGGTGGGTGGAGAGAAACCCGGCGTCGAATTTAGCCCGCTCTTAAGATGGTTGGAGCGAATTTTGTTTACGAACATATTTGCGTGAAACTTTGCATGCGTGTCCTTATTACTAATATCTATAGATAAAAGTGAAAAAAATTGCATGTTGCGGACTTGGTTCCTTGAAAATTCAATTCTATTTTAATACGTAGCCTTAAGACCAATGGCATACATTGTGTAAAAATTCGATTACATATGAACAGATTTTCTTTTAAACGCAAAAATAATACGTTTCATATTATTTTAATGATTTATAACAAATTTCGACGTGTCACGTCGAGTAAAAAAAGCGTATTTAGATTTGATTTTCACTCAAATTTCGACTTCCGCGCCGGAATCCAATTCATAAAATTGCTTTAATATTTATTATTTGTTACAGTTGTAACACATCCCTCCGAGTTCACGGCAAGCATCAGGTTTCATTGCCGTCATAATGGCCGGAGACTCGAGAGGGGTTGTGCAGTAATCGTTGCCACGTCCGACGCCCATCGGATGAGTGGCTACGCTGCTGTTGGGCCATGCGTACGCAGTAGACGGAGTGACCCCAGGATGACGGCCTTCTGCATGCGTGCAACTAGTGATTCCGCCTGAGCCACGCAGGACGGAATGCACTTGATGTTATTAAGCAGCAAGACCTTGACTCCACCGAGCACTCCTACGATGAGGACCACTAGTTTTACAGAGTGACCGGGGTACATCTGTCGAAGTTCGAAAAGCAGGTCTTGATATTTCGTCCGTTTTTCCACCTCTTTCGCATCCATGTTAGTTTCAGCCGGAGCCGAAAACTCGATCAAGAGCAAGGAGCGTGTGAGGTGGTCGAGGATAACGATATCAGGCTTGGTCGCCTCCAACTTGTCTGGTGGTGGAGAAGGAGTAATTCCACCCAATTGTGCAATTATCATTCTCCACGACGGACTCGATATCTTCAGGGGCATAGGGCAACACAGGTGTTTCGTCGATGCCATAATGGTGTCGAAGATGAAAGTATAAACATAGAGTAAGCATATGAGTAAGTATGCTTCCTCTATGTATAACACCCGTAGGGCCGCGTTGTGCTGAGCTAAATACGCTGACTTGGCGTAATAACTACAGCCGGAGAGAAGGTGACCCAAAGTCTCCGGCTGGGCTCGGCACGCCCTGCATCTCGTTTCCGCGACCTCCGCCTTGAATATAATGCGGCGGTACACGTGTGTGTTTATGACACCATCCTGGTACGCGATTACAAAACCCTCGGTCTCTGACTTCAGACCGGCGGAGCGTAGGAAGGCAAACGTCAGCTCTTTCGATAACCCTGCTTTTCGATGATAATAATGCTTTTCGATGTTTCGATAGAAATATCCATGCATGGGCTTATCGGTATGCGCCTTGAGCGCATTGCTCAACGGTCAAACGCCTTCTGCCAAACGCCTTTGCCAAACGGTCAAAGGCCTTCTGCTCGGCTTTTTTCATTTCGAGCTTGAGGACGTCTGCCTTCAATGACGAGATGGTCGTGTCATTGCCGCTCCCGTCGAATGACGGGTCGAAGTCGAGACCGGTTTCGTTCGCTGCCCTCTTTGCCGCCTGGAAGAGAAACGCCCCTGCTCCCGCACTCTCGTGCTCTCTCACGAGATTGATCAGGGGGTCCCTGCTTTTCAACACTCGGCATTCTGTACCCAGGACAACTCTGTTGTGGAGACACTCCATACTCAATAGTCTTCTACCACCTACATTGCGAGGGAGATACAATCTGGCGACGGAAGATTTCGGATGAAGACTTCTATAGGTAGTCATCATCTTCCTCGTTCCCCTATCGAGGTTCTGCAACTCGTTGACGTTCCACTTCATGCATCCAAAGGTATACAGCAGTGTAGGAACCGCGAACATGTTCGTGGCTAGAACCTTGTTCTTGCCAGATAGCTCAGAACTCCAGATGTTCCTGAGAGTCTGCCTGTATTTTGCGGTGAGCATTTCCTTCACCGCTGCAACCTCCTATATTTGGCGCTGGGGGACACCGAGATATGCATAGCTATCATCGTCCTCGAGGTGACGAATGACGCTCCCGTCAACAAGTTTCACGTCTTCCTTGATCTCTGAGAATCTTCCTCTCGCGAAGTGGATGGATGCACACTTGCCTAATCCGAACTTTATCCCTATAGCCTCACTGTATTCTAGTACGGTGTCCAGGGCAGTGCGAAGGTATTTCGCATTAGAAGCATAATGCTTCAGATCATCCATATAGAACAAATGAGTGACCTTATGCTTCCTGTCACCTGGAACACCGCACATGTATCCTATACCTCGTCGCAACCTAAGGGACAGGGGTAGAAGGGAAATACAAAATAGTAAGGGGCTCAAGCTGTCGCCTTGGAAATCGCCACGGTGGTATGTTACCAACTCTGTGGAAACTGACCGCTCTTCTGAAGTCAGAACAAAGCGCGTTTTCCAGAGTGGTGACAGGCGTTGGATGCAGGACACTACATCTGGGTGGACTTTCATCAACTTCAGCATAGAAATCAAAAGCTCATGCGAAGTGGTGTCAAAGGCTTTCTTGTAGTCCACCCAGGCCGTATTGATAGGTTTCGCTTACGCCGTATGGCATCCTGCCATATGCACCTATCAATAAGCAGGTTGTCCTTGCATCCCGTGATTCCCCGCTTTGAGCCCCTCTGCTCGTACACCATCTCCCACACAGGGTGGACGTGGTGGAGGATAAGGTCGCTCAAGATCGAGGTGAACGCCTTATATAGTGTTGAGGCAGGTTATAGGGCAGTAGTTCCTTGGATTGGACAAGTTTTCCTTCTTAAGATAAGATAAAATTTATTTACTCTGGGACTATATAATCCCATGGAGCACAAGTACACGGCATTTCATTTATTTATATTTTAGGCTGCTGACAAGATTTACAAAAACAACGTAAAGTAATAGCTGGCATAAGGTAGAGATTATAACTATACAGAAAATTCTTTAAGCACATACTCTCATAAGTGTGTTTCAACATATCAACATTAAAGTCACCACATAATATAACATTAACGTAAGTAGAGAGGTATTTTGAAATAGCGTCTTCAAATTCTTTCATTACATAACTGATTTTGGGTGGTCTATATAAGACACAAAGCAAAAGTTTACCTTCTGGAGCAGTTATTTCAATGAAAATGTATTCAGGTTGATAATGAGCAGTATTTGACATTTCTATAATTTTAAAGTTAAGTTTCTCCTTTATGTTTACACACACAATACCTCCAACTCTACCGACACGATCGTGACGAGCGAGTTGATATCCTTGAAGCCCTACTACATCATTAGTAATGTAACTTGTCAACCACGATTCAGAGACACAGATCACATGATAATCCTTGTTTGAAAAATAGACACGAAATTAATCAATATGCGCTGGAATAGATTGAGCATTAACATGGCAAAGGTTTAATACATAAGACATATTATTAGGCCGGGAGCTATTGGGGGTGACATTGGAGGGCACAGGATTACAGGCCAATGTGCGCTGACGTGCACAATTTGACCGCTGTCATTTCAGGAACTGCAAGTCCGCCTCACTACGGATTATTAGTCGTTCTGCCTCATCCTTCTCCTTTGCAAACATCTTCCCCTCCCGAATCCACAGGTGCTTAAGTTAACCTACTTTTTTGTATTCCCTCGCCAAGGCATAGGTTTTACGATTATTAGTACTAAGGCAAACGCTTGCAAAAACAGTTTGGGCGGTGTCATCACCGACATCTAGATCCTTAGTGGTGAGGTCTCTTTTGACTCGACGAGCCTCCAGAAATTCTCTAACCAATTTACTGCGCGTAAAACGGAACTTTATAATAGACGGCTTAACATTGGAGGTAGTCAATGACCTAGTTTTAAGCCGATAGCATTCATCAATATCATGAGCCTCCAGTTTGACTCCAAAAGCAAGCCCTGTATGGAAAACTAGCGCTTCAACTATTTCGCCTTTTTTATAATAAATACCATGAATTTCTGTAACATTCCTCAGTGAATCTTGCTCCACTTGATTTAACTGAGCCTCAAGAAGGGCAACCCGTGTCTTTAAAGCCGAGTTTTCATCAGTCACTGCATATAATCGACCATGAATCTTTGATATTGATTCATTTATGAGGATAAGCGCTTGCGAATGTTCATACGATGACTCTTGCAGAGAAGAGAGTTTCGTTTTGAACTCACTCAGATTGTCCTGTAGCGACTTCACTCATTCTAGAAGATCTTTCAGCATCGTTGCCATGGAATCGGAGGAGTTGGGTGACAAATGCACGTCTGCCGGGTTCTGCACGGGGGTTCCGGGTCTCCCAGAAACCGGGGTTTTTCATCCCCGCGTTTCAACCGAGCTTTAGAAGCACAAACGTCACAACACCATGATTGCTGTAAATCTTCGAGCGCCCGTAGATCATTATCCATCAAGGAGGTGCAGGAAAGATGATAATTACCGTTGCACATATTAAAAATTAACATCTTTTGCGATCGCTTAACCAATTGGTCACAGAAAATGCAACTGCTCGGTATTTTAAAGGTCTCGTAGCAGACAGAGGAAGTACAAGGCCGTTTCGAAAGCCAGAGGCCTGTAGCAGCAGACATGTCCGTTCACTACTAAGACTAGCTGGGAACTCTAAGGTATCAGAACCGTGCGTCCCTCAGTCAGCCAAGGTGGAATAGGATATATACCTATCAGAAAGGACGTGAAGGTTCTGGTGAGGTTTTGGTGGGTGGAAGTAAACTTCTTCCACCAGAAGTTATTCACAGCATCCATTCCTGGAGCCAAGTAGTTCTTCTTCCCAGAGGTCTTCTTCACGTCACTTTCTGTGACTGAAAGAGGTCCATCCACATCTTGCAGGTGGTGGTCACACAACTCTTTAAAGAGGCCTATGGCCGGAGTATCTCCGTTGAATGGCTTGGACGTTTCGTAGATATCCTTCCAGAAACGTTCAACCTCTTGGACGGTTGGCGGAGATTCAACGGCAGGTGGAGGTGGTCGAAAGAGACGGGACGGGTGAAGGAGAAAGGTGGAAGTTTCCCTCACAGCCCATACTCTTCTTGAGGAGTTTTTTCCGGGCAGTGGTGAGTGCTCGTACTCTATCAACCGTGTGCTGCTTAATGGTAAGCAGCACGCTTTTATTCAGTGTGTGATGGTTGTATCTGAGACTGCGCGCTATGCGCCGAACTTAGTGAGTGAAAGTTCGCCCAGATAAGATGTATTCCATCACACACTGGATTCTCGACGCCTGTCGTCTCGCCTGCGTGATCTTGGCCTCCAGCTGTTCCGGCCTCTTTGCTGATTTGTCCTCCCAAGAGGTGTTCTTTAGGGAGTGAGCCATAATTTTGGCAGCAGCGTTGACAACACAATTTACCGTCCAAAGGTCCGACGTTTCCGTTGGGATTTCGTCGATAAGACCATTCAACTGGGGCAGGTGGTTACCCCGCAGAGAGATCTTTCGGTGGATGTGTTTCTGCCTAGGTTGTCCTTCATCATAGTTAATGATGCTTAACAACCGCGTTCGTAGTCCAGAGACGGCCTGACCAGCTTCTTCCACATTTGGCCGAGAGACTGCCACAAATGTCGTTCTCGCCTCAGGCGGTTTAGAGGCTGCCTGTGCCTGGCCGGTGGTGTGATCCTATGAACTGGCGGTTTATGGGGAGTTTCCTTTTTTCGCAGGTGGTTGGCATAATCGCGCAGATTCTGCTGCGATAGATGGTCGTGTTCCGGATGCATCTCACACCACAACGAGTGCATCCTTGCCATATACCCCCTGCGATCGGGCTCGCTAGCAGCATGGCATGCTAGGAAGTCGCCCCT